>OZ025262.1:32420698-32595359 GCA_964019135.1 Arenicola marina
ATTGAATTAAAAAATGGTGCTCATCTTCAACAACCTCGTTATCTTTAGACAGGCAATAGTTGCATAGGCGGAGACTTCTGTGAGTTTGCCCTCTCATCCTTTCAATACCTAACGAATGGGCAGAACATCGAAATTTAGTTAATGCCATACGGTGCTTTGGAATCGTAACAGATGTGAGATATTGCTCTGGTTCTAACAGTGACTTGAATTTACTATAAGAAGATAGTTTGGATGTAAGTTTAACTCGCTCACCCCATTCTTGCATTGCAATATCAGCGACTCGTTGTTTAAATTCACTGATAAACATATTTACATCGCCTACGTTCTGGTTTAGCCACACGTGCCCAAAGCCGTATTTACACAAAAGCTTTTCAATTTTTGCGGGCCAAGTTTGTTTTCCAGTGGCTGCCAAGCGAAACAAGATTTCATAGCATGACTGTGTATATCGAGAGGCGTCGCTTTGCACCACACGCAACCAAAACTTGATGCATTTTGTCATGTAGATAGTATTAAGTGGCGTTCGTCCGCATTCTCCCAAGACGGCACAAGATGTAGTTTGGGGAGGCAAACGCAAGTACCTTTTACAGAACTGAACATGCATAGTTCTATATCGCTTTGATACTCGAAGGCCCATATTTCACTGCCGTATAGAATAATAGGGAGGACTATTTTATCGAACAAATCAAAGCAGATCTTTGGAGGAATAAAACCACACTGCGACATCACATTTCTCACCAAAAACACACCCTTGTTAC
Organism: Arenicola marina; assembly: GCA_964019135.1. NCBI lineage: Eukaryota > Metazoa > Annelida > Polychaeta > Arenicolidae > Arenicola > Arenicola marina. Next base: position 32,421,454 of record OZ025262.1, read on the forward strand.
CCTGTAAGACTAGTGTCTTTAACGCCCTCGACCAGCTTAATGTCGATGAAAAAACTATACCCAAATACTTATAAAAAGAGACGGTCTCAACGCACTGACCATCGATGTACCACTTCTCGTTTTGCCGCAGACGTCCGCCATTTCTAAATACAATAATTTTAGTTATATTCATGTTAATTTTAAGCCCATAATTCTTGCAATATTTGCCCAGTACGTCTAATTGCCTTTGTAACCTGCCAACAGTATCGTTTACTAGAGCTAGGTCATCAGCATACATTAGTACATATAATCCAGGGTGAATTTCATCGAGGTACACGCCATCGCATGAATTACTTCTAAACCGGTTTTCCAATTCATTTATATATAGTGCAAAAAGAAACGGGCTCAGCATGCAGCCCTGACGGGTTCCCACCTTACATTCAAAATAATCTGACAGACCTTCCTGGGTTTTACACACGACTTAAGAGAGGAATACATCGATCTAAGAACAGATAACACCTTTCCGTGAATACCTTCTTTCAGCACCCTATACCAGAGCGACGAGTGGGGAATCGAATCAAAAGCTTTTGCGAAGTCAATAAACGCGCAGTAAAATCTACCACCTTTTTTGCATAAATATTTTTCCGTTATAGCGTACAACGTAAATAAGTGATCGACAGTGGAACGACCTTTGCGATAAGCCGCCTGACTTTCGTTAATCTTATGATTCGTATCTGCCCATATCTGGAGCCGATTGTTTAAAAGTTTTGTAAAGATTTTACCCAAGACGTTAAGAAGTGATATAGCTCGATAGTTATTTGGATCCCTTTTGGGCCCTTTTTTATGCAGCGGAGTAATCAGTGCCTGCCCCCATGCCGTTGGAAACTCTCCAGTATTTAAAATAACATTGAATAAACGACATAAGGGTTCCTTTAGCATTTCTGAACCACTTTTAAACATTTCATCTACCAAACCGTCGGGACCAGGAGCTTTGCCATTTGGCAGCTGTTTAATCACACCATCAACTTCAGCTACTTCTATATCAGCGTTCAATACATCTGGCACATTAAAAGTACAATCATTACATTCTTGGTCGTGAATCCTCAACGTTTCATTAATTTCATCGTCAAACTCAACGGGGATTTTATCAACAGTAAATAGCGACTCGAAATAACATTTCCACTCATCGTTAGTTAGTGGTGGGCAAGAGTTTCTCTTTCGATTGATAGACTGAATAAAAGACCAAACATTTGTTGACTGGTGGCATGTCTCCTCTAAATGGCTAAGATTCCTGTTCTTTTTCTTATACTGCTTGGAACGACAAAGATTTTTGAACAATTTCTTTTTTCTCAGATATAATTCCTCGTCTATGTCAGATCGAGATAACCTGAACCTGTTTAGAGCACGTGACCGCTCCTTCTTTAATGACTCGCAATCACTGTCCCACCAAGTAGGCTGGTCTATATGTCGACTTCTCACTGTTGGGCGCGGACATGCCTTCATGTCAACCGCCGCGCGTTGCACAAGATCGGTTATCAGGCACATAGCAATGGAGACATTCTTTGCCTCAACGGCTTCATTAAACTCATTCAATGCATACAATGATGCGGAATTCCTTAGTTTTGCCATAAAATCTGACTGTAGCTCGCTACTCCAACGGTATTTAGTAATTTCCCGAGTGTCACAACCGGATACTGCGTTTTCCACTATGTAGTTGACTGGAATGGTGAAGGTTACCGGAAAATGATCAGAGCCACCCATTGAGTCGACCTTAAAATGGCTAACGTCAGAAAACCTAGCAGTTGCGATAAGTGCGTAATCAACAACGCTTTTGCCAGTTGAGGACAGGTACGTAAATTCTCCCTCTGAGTCGTCGAAAAAACGTCCATTTAAAATATGTATGCAATATTTCTTACAAAGCTCTAAGATTGATGTACCAAAACGATTGATTTTACAGTCACGAGATTTCCTGGGGCGTTCAAAATCGTCTCCTCTGTACCACTCAATGTTCGGCAGGAAATCTACATGGTCTTCTTCTATATAATCAGGAGCCTCACCAGTCCGCCCATTTAAATCTCCCATTACTAGCAGATCTGAGTTCAAGTGCGCGCTCATGATATCACCAAGCAGTTCGTCAAACTCCTCAATACCATTTTTAAATAACCGATCCCTGTAGAACGTGGATGTTTCATCTGGGATATATATAGATGCAACAATTACGTTTTCTAGTACGGTATTTGGTATTGTTATGTGGAAAAACATTCCGTAGTCACAAGAAACAATCAGTTTTACCCTATGTTCGATATCTGGGTGAATGAATACAACGATACCTCCTGGGGTTCTCCCATACTTAGATCTGCGCTGACCATGTATACAATAATGACTATAATCTGGCAGCACGTTCTTTACATCTTCATCACAATGCGTCCACGTTTCACATAAAGCTATGAGGTGATATTGGTTGAGATAACGTTCTATGCAACTCACACTCAGCAGATTTTCCAATACATGTACATTCCAAGCGACAAATCGAATATTTTTTAGGCTACTTATTACATCAGACACATCATTAACGGCACTTTGGAGGGTTTGTGACTCACCGGGGATTGCGCAAGTGCAATCAATAGGGGTCGCCGATACATGGGGATTATGGTTACTGGAGGTATGGGGCAAAATGTCTGTGGGGTCAGTCCTGGGTGGGGCGGCGAGGGTTATAGATCCACACTTTCCGGGGATGTCCTATTCCTCCTCCCATGAGCTGCGGACGGTGTATCCGTCAAGCTTGAAGTAAGCGTAGTCCACGGTGTCATCGCCGAGCTTGAAGAGGTCATCCGGAGACTCGATGATGACGGGTCTGTCCTGGGAGGCATCTTTCAGGTTGCACACGATGCGGCCGTTACGCGTCAGAGCATTACTAACCGCGCCGTGTTTTCTTGCGTAGGTGTGCAGTCGCGCCCGGAGTGGGGTGAGGTCCTCGTTTACGTAAACTCTCGCGTAGGCATCGTTGTCTCTAAGTATTTTTTTCCCCGCGAAGACCTGGTCTCGTACGCTTCTCGAGATGAAACGGCACAGAATTGGTCGTCTTTGGTTGGGGTCGCCATGTTGCAGTTTCCGCGGGCCCGTCCTGTGGCAAACACAAATGTCGCTTGCCTGTATCGGGACGCCACATTCGTGTGTCAGCTTCGTCAGATATTCAACCAGTTGGATGTTGGTTTCACCTTGCGGTTCCTCGACGCCGTTAATCCTCAGAGTCCAGCGCCGAGAATACTGCTCCTGCTTGTCCATTTCGTATTTAAGTTTTAGCCCCTGCCTCTGAAGACTCGACTGGAGCTCTTGCGTCTTCAACCTGCTCGGGCTTGCGTGAGTTTCAGCTCCAAAGGCAGCGTCAAAAGCCGCCGTAATCGCCTGGCACATAATGGGGATTATTGCCTCGATGACTTGCCTTGCGACTTGGCCAGCGAGGTCAAGTTGCTCGGTTTTACTCGGCAGATTTTCGACTAAGTTCTCAGCCAGGCTGCTGCACTGTATAAGGTCGGCCGCCTGTTGTTGTGGTGTGGATTTCAGCTGTACACCAGGTGAGCAGCCACGCCGGGGGGTTTGGTCCCCCGGGCTTGCTTGGAAAGTCTGTTGGATTGCGGCTGATATGACTTCTCCAATGTTCACCCTGTTCGCTGTCTTGCGTGTCTCTTCCTCACAATCCAGATCTTGGGGCAGGACGTCAAATCTGGCGGCCTTGTGAGGTTGGCTATATGTATACACACTATATTATTTAAATTGATTTGAAGCAATGACAAAGTGAGCTACTTAACCAACGAAGGGAAAATCTAAAGACCTAAAGGATTTTCCCGAGGTTGCCTTGTCGCCCCTTGGTGTGTTTCCGGTTCAGCCTTACCACGCATACCGACACCATGACCGGGTCCGCACTTCAGTCTATGTCACCAGCCACTCCAGGCCAAACAAAACCAAATACCTCTCGGTGTTTGTAAAACATGTCATGAATCTAGAGCGAGATACTCATCACAATACCCCAATCGGTGTCCGTAAACCTTGAACGTACTAAACACCGATAACGAGGAGAAAACATACCTCCCGCGCCATGCCCATCGCTCACTCCCGACAGATTTATCCCAGTTTTCCTAATCGACCCTGAGTCAGTGAAATTCCGATGTCGATCAGATTGATTGGCCTATTGTGGATTTTTGTCTGCCTATCGATCTACCCGTGTCCCGTGCCTTGTCTCGCGGATTCCATGCCGTCGCCATGGCCTCTCACCGCCGTCACAGCCACGCCGTCGCATGGTCTCTCACAGCCCTCACAGCCACACCGTCGCCATGGTCTCTCATCGCCGTCACAGCTACGCCGTTCGGTACGGAGCGGACGCGGAGGGCCAGGGCAGTTATAACAACGCGCCGTGAATGAGATATATAGACAAAAGGATTGTTGCATCAACATTATTTCTGCTGTCAGGAAGCTGACAGAGAAAGGAGTTTCAGCTGCGGCGCGTTGTAAATTCATCCGGCGTTGGGAATATAGATGTCGCTAAAATGCACTCCATCAATGACGGCATAAGGCGTTATAATCGCCAATTTAGTAGTTATGCAGACTTGTTTAAAAATGTAATCTGATGGTTCGAATATTGTAGTGGCAAAAGGAAGTGCGATGAATTAGGCTTCTCGTGAACAAAGAAGGCCAATAATGTGAAAAAGAAACACCCAGGAACCCAGTGAAGGTTTTGTCATTTGTGACAATGTTAAATGCCGTCATCGTGCACGTGTGACTCTTGAGATCGTTATATGGCTCGCTCCATGATAATGCTAACTACTCCCACCCTCCACCCGGTGGAAGTGGTCGCTTCTTCATCATCCCAGTGTAGGAAATTATATGTTTGGGTTTTAGTCCGCTTTTGTGCGCACTCGTATTGCAAAATCAATGGTATCTCTCACCTAACCATATGTAAATGTTCATTTCGTTGAATATCAAATTTGGGTGTTCCTCTTGGAATATGCGCCCCCCCCACCCCCCTCCCCGCCCCACCAGCCCATCTCTATGATCAAAACGCGATCTCCTGCATTTGATATTTTAATTTTGTTTTGCGGAGAGGGGGGGGGGGGGGGATTTGAGGGCCGTCACCCTTACCCTTAGGCCACGACCCTGGATTCGCTCACCTTTTCTCCTTTCTAAACGCCAATCCTTCTGCCATTTAGGCTTATTTAAAAGACTGAATGGCACAGACCCTCCCACTAAAAGAAAGGCCGCTATGGGTTGGCATAGCAGCGCTGACGTATGAACGCCCTGTGACCTTTACATGGTACAGCGACCTTGGGTGGGACGCCTTGATAAGGCGACTATTAATTAACTGTGGCGCTGACTCTCAAAGAGTTCATACTTCCAATGTAAACCAAACATCGTCGCTCTGGTGGCCCCCGGTCGCATAAATCCTACCCTTAATGCGTCCAAATGACTTTTACAGTTTGAAAATAAATTCTGGTGTAACAGAGTGGATGTGCGAGGGCGCTGACATAAGAGAATCAACAGAATGGACCGTTCCGGAGTTTATTTATAACATAAACCAAACACCCTGTAAAGACAGGATGCAAAATCAATAAAACATACACATAGAAGCTTAATTTCAATGAATATTAACAACTTTTGGCAGTGAGCTTCGAAGACGAGATGATTACATAAAAAAGGATGAATGAACAAATGAAATTACGAAATAATCAAAACTCTTTAAAACACAACAGATCCGGTTCGAATTAGCTGCTGTATTATACAATTTAATTTGTATTGTAGCAGGACAACGTTATATGACATCGCTCTCCAATGCATATATTAAGTACGAAATAATTAATTTTCAAATTAAACTGATGCAAAATTATTCATTACAACAAAGTCCAGATATAATCTATATCATCAGACATACTAGTTTAAAAGCCAGTATCAATATCCCTAAAGTAATGAATGAAGCAATATAAATGCTTAATTTTACAAAGAGCATTCTCCATTTAAGAATGAAATTAAACAGAACCATATTCTCATATTACGACACATAAAATTAACCAACGCTGATAGAGACCACTCAATTCTGGAGATTTCTCATACACAATATAATATAAATGTAGTAATCCCATACCCTGATAACCGCATTATTATGGAAATTACTCCTCCATAAAATAACATAAAAATGAAATACTCGACATAGTTAAACCAAAGTGATATTATTTCACTTACCGCATCTCCAGCGGGTGTTTAATTTAAAGTTGACACTGCTGCACGTTGCTGCACCACAGCTCTGTAAATGTGTGTAATACATCATGTGAAATACCATAGACATATATCATTCCGGGACAGGATTATCATTGGCGCCTTGGTCCCAAGGATAAAACGGCATTCACAAACTTGACCAAAATACTACTACATAAACCCAAAATACCATTTGCCACGAACCACGAGCCACATGAATTACCATGTTCACACTTCAAAACAGTGTGGTTTGTAATTTAAAGCAAACTACAACAAACTGACAAGTCCTGGCTTAGCTTTTAAATCAATGTCTACATTTACGAGTGTCAACTCAACAGCTTCAAAGTTATGTATTTCGTGTGAAATATTCAATATTATTAACAAGTCAAATACCACACGAATACAACTAACATTCGCGGCAAAACCAAACAAAAACTGGGATGACTTGCAACAGTGCAATACCTAAACTGACTGTCAAATCCTCGAGACATAGAACGACATACCCCCGTGGTGTATTTCCAAACTTAAAATTTACTATGAATTGTGTCAAAATTGATTGGACAAATATTACAAATATCTTTCGAAACGGTTATAATAAGGGATATAACGTCGTCCGAAAAACACCAGAAACTAACCTGAGTGACGGCAAAATGGACAAATGGCTAAAACTGTTGATGCGAGTCTGTAAGCAAAACACGTCTTGCTCGTCGAGCGACTTGAGACCAAGGGCATCTCTCTAGGCGGAAACGAATGTTCACGGGCGGTGCCTCGCCAGATGGCAGCACATAACAAAAAAGAGGATACCAATAGATGGCGACACTTTTAAGCAACATATTATCACAGAGCATCACTAGGTGTCACCTCTGTAAATTTGAAATACCATAAAAACTGACTTTGTCACACCCACCCCTTCGTTTTTGTTTACTTAAGGCGTTAAGTAAGCAAACCTTACGTATTACTCGCAGCTTAAATAACAGGTAACATTTAACGCATAACAGCAATAACCTTAGCTGTAATACCGAACATTCTAGACAAAAATTTCATTCAATGCTAATACTGATCGAGGTTCGCCGTGAGGGTTACCATGTTTCCCAGCCGTAGTTCTCGTACTTCGCCGAAGTACGGGAGTCGACTCTACGTCTACCTCGCGTTCTACAGTTTCCACAGGTTGGGCAATCAGAGAATCTCGTCCCTGGTTAACGACGGGTACAACACCACGGTCTTCCGGGTGTGCAACTTGGGGAGTCTGAACCCCAGTTTCGTCAGGTTGGACAGTCGGAGAGTCTCGTCCCTGGTAAGCAACGGGTACAACACCACGGTCTTCCGGGCGTGCAACCTGGGGAGTCTTAACCTCCACCGTCCGTCTCTCAGGCATCCGTCTCTCAGGCATCCGTCTCTCAGGCATCCGTCTCTCAGGCATCCGTCTCTCAGGCATCCGTCTCTCAGGCATAGTAGGCTGGTACTGTATGACATAATCCTCGGCTTCTGACGAATCTGAAGACGATTCGGAACAGTGTGTGAAGGAGGTTCCTCTCCGACGTTCTCCTTCAATGGACGCCGGTGGCGGTACTGGAGTCCGGACGTTATGACAAGACTTCAGCTCAGTGCGGTTGACCCACTTCGCCACTCCGAACCCGTCCGCTGGCTCCACGAGGTACACTGCCTTGTCTTCCATTCGCGCTACCACACGATAGGGTTCGGGTCGGTAGGAGTCCTGCATCTTGTTGCGTCCTCGTACGCCGCGGTTCCGGAGGTAGACTCTCAGTCCAATGGACAAGGGCATGTCGCGCGCACTGGCATCGTACGCCTGCTTTCGAGTGGCCGCTGCACGCTCCAACTTGTCGTTAGCGTGGACAAAAGCTTCTTTCAGTCTGTCCTGGTGGATGGCAACCCAGGAATCAGGCTGGACTGGTTCCTCCCGTATCTCACCGAGCAGAGCGTCTGTTGGCAGACGGGCGTCCCTTCCGTACATCAAATAAAAAGGAGAGAATCCCGTGCTCGCGTGAGGCGTAGTGTTGTAACAGAAGGTCAGTGAGTCTATGAGGTCGGGCCACTTCGGTTTCTTTGACGGAGGGAGAGTTCGCAGCAGGTCATGCAGAGTCCGATTGAACCTCTCACACTGGGCATTTCCGATCGGATGGTAAGGGGTGGACCGAGACTTCTTCACTCCGTACAAGTTGCATAGGTCCTTGATCAAACGAGACTCAAAGTCTCTACCTTGATCTGAGTGTAACCGGAGAGGGGGTCCGAATCTGTGAAACCAGTGTTTCACCAACACTTTGGCAACGGTGGTAGACTTTTGATCTTTAGTCGGGATCGCCACACTATACTTCGTGAAAACATCAGTTATCACCAGTACATTTTCGTGTCCGCTTGTTGACTTTTCGAGGATTGTGAAATCCATGGCGACGACTTCCAGAGGCCTGGTTGCCAGGAGTGATCCCAACGGTGTCTTAACTCTTTCTACCTTGGCGAGGAGACATCGGTTGCAGCGGCCAATCCAGTTCTCGACGTCCTTGTACATCCCAGGCCAATAGCATCGTGACCGGACCAGAGCTGCAGTTCGGTCGACGCCCTGGTGCCCCTGGTTGTCGTGAAGTCCTTCCAACACTTTATCTTTCATCGAGACTGGTAGCACCACTTGTCGTATCATTCCTTGGACGGGATCTTGCACCAGGCGCACCAAAACTCCCTGGTCAATGCTTAGCTTGTCCCATTGGCGCAGAAGGAGTTGTACGTGGCTGGACTCATCCTTCCGGCGCTGGCGGCTAGGTTTCCCCTCCCTCATGAAGTGCATCACTCTTCCCACGATGTGGTCGTTCGCCTGCACTTTGCTGAGCTCCTCGTTCGAGACACGCGGCAGCTGACAAGCCTCCGGTTCTCCTTGGATGCTGTCGTCGCGAAGTAATTCTGAGCAGACAACAAGTTGCAGCTCTGCTGGAAGATCACTATGTCGCAGCACGACGGCGAAGGTATCGGCGACCTCATCTTCACTGACATCCCAGGGACGCTGTTCCTGCCTGGAGAGCGCGTCACAATTTTGATTGTTGCGACCTGGCTTGTACTTGATCTCAAAGTCAAACCCTGCTAAGGCCGAGGCCCAGCGTTGCTCCAGCGCCGGCAGCTGTCTTTTCGTCATAAGGTAGGTTAAGGGGTTATTGTCGGTCTCGATGGTAAACTTCTGATGCCTCAGGTATTCCGTGAACTTTTCAGTAACAGCCCACTTCAGGGTAAGCAGTTCCAGCTTCTTGGAGCTGTAACGGTCGAGATTCCTTTCACCACGGCGCAGACCGCGGCTGGCATACGCAATTACCCTTCTCTTCCCATCCTGGATCTGACTCAGCACGGCTCCGAGACCATCGTGTGAGGCGTCGATCTCCACAACGAATGGCAGGCGGAAGTCCGGGTAGGCCAGTGTTGGGGCTGCTGTCAGTGCGTCCTTCAGCTGGGTAAAGGCCACGTCGTGTTTATCAGTCCACTCGTCCTTGAGGGGGGCTGACTTGTTCCGGCGTCCCTTCTGCTCCCTGATGATACGCCCTACTAGCTCATGCAGAGGCGCCGCGATGGAGCTGAAGTGCTGGACAAATCTCCTGTAATAGGCGGCAAATCCTACGAAGGTTCGCAGCTGTTTCAGGGTCATATGTACAGGCCACTCCGCTACGGCAGCGACCTTCTCTGGGCTGGTCTTAACTCCTTGGGCAGACACTCGGTGACCCACAAAGGACACTTCAGGTTTGAAGAAATGGCACTTGTCAGGACGAATCTTGAGTCCATGCTGGGACAGTCTGGACAGTACTATTTCCAGTCTGTTGAGATGTTCCTCCATATTCCGACTGAATATAATGATGTCGTCTAAGTACACCAACAGTATCTCGAACACCTCATCCCGAAACACGTGTCCCATGAGTCGCGAAAACGTGGCTGGCGAGTTGGACAGTCCAAACGGCATCCGGATATACTCGAACAGACCCATAGGTGTCACAAAGGCGGTCTTGTGCTGGTCGGTGGCCTCAACTTCCACTTGATTGTATGCAGAGGTGAGGTCCAGGGTTGAAAACAAGGTTGATCCACCCATGGATTCCAGGGCTTCCTCGATCCTTGGCAGGGGATATGAGTCCTTCTTCACCTTCAAGTTTAATCTGCGGTAGTCAACGCAGAGGCGCAGTTCACCAGTCTTCTTGCGTATGATAACGGTCGGGGACGCATAGTTGGAAGTACTCTCCCTGATTATTCCCTTGTTCAAGAGGTCTTGAAGGTGAGTCTTGACCTCCTTCCAATCCTGCGGTGGAATCCTACTGTATGGCTGCTGGACAGGCACGTCATCCATAGTCTTAATACTGTGTCTGATAGAACCAGTGCAGCTCAGGTCGTCACCATCTTGAGAAACCACGTGACGGTACTTGCAGAAGATGTCTTTCGCTCTCTGCAGTTCTTCTTCTGTTCCAGGGAAGTTGTCGAGGTTTATCCCACTCACGCATCCTTCGGCTGAATATATCTTCGCTCCTGCGGCAGGAACGGCGGAAACCCGGTCACCGGTATCACACGTGACAGTTATCCGGTTGGAATGGACCTTCAGTTGGATCTCATTGCAGCACACATCAGAGGCGGGTTTGAAAGTGGCAAGGGGGGTGCCAGATCTCAGTTGGATGTCTGAGTCCGTTCCGTTCATTACTTGGACATACACTGCTCCACTTGAGGCGTCCACGACAGTCCGTCCTATCCGTATACCCGGATGGGGTGGTCTTGGTAGTGGTTCCATCAAAGTCAATCCTTGTCGGGGACCAACGACTTTCACGGGGGTGAGACTCTGTGCAGGGATCATCAGTGGCCAAGGGCCGGGAACACGAGCGATGCCTGTCATCTTCATTCTGGTCGGCTCCTCTCGACGCAGCAAAGATGCAAATGAGGGTAGGTGTTCCAGCACGTTAGTGCCGATTAACATGGGGACCTCCTGCCGGATACCCTCTGTGGCCTTCGTGTCCTTCACCACGAAGATGGTCACGTTCTTGAGGAAGGTGTCGCCAATCCGTAAGTCGCTCTGTATGGCACCGATGTAGGGTATGTCCAGACCGTTAGCTCCGGTAAGAGAAAACCATGCCGCTTGCTTCAATAGGACTCCCGTGGGTACCACCGATTCTCTGAAAGCGCTCTCGGACAGGGTTGTCACCATCGATCCGGTATCCACAAGACCTATCAATCCCACGCCACCTAATTGGATCTCGACTGTCGGGCGGCTTCCCACTAGGCGCACTACGGGTACGGTTGAGCCTCTGTCAGTTGTAGCACCCACTTCATGGCTCACTGCAATGGGTGAATCTCGTTTGGGGGTCGATTGGCACTGAACCGGCGTGCATCAGAACTGGGATTCTCTGGGGGCGGTCTTGACTGTCCAGCTTCGCGTGACCCCATACCCGGCGGTCCAGTGGTTTCCTTGTTCCGCTGCGCCTTCCACTGGTAGCAATCTCTGCGAAAATGGCCAGGCTTGTCACAAAAGAAGCAGCGTCGCTCCCTTCCGTCCGGTCGCTTTCTCTCTGTGAGCTCTAGGATCAGCTTGTGCTGCTCATTCAGCTGCAACTGTTGTCGCTGCAGGCACTCCATCATAGAGGTCAGTTTACTGGTCTGTGATTCGAGCTCGCTCGGCTGTACCACGTTCACCGTAGCTTGACCAATCTTCCCTTGACCCTTCGATCCGGAAGCTCCGAGGTCATCCTCCGCCCATCTCTCTGCCTCCCTCCTGAGGCTCCTGAATGTGGTACTTGGATGGTCACGGATCCGTCGCTTCAGCTCACGACGGAGAGAGCCATCCCGCACCTTCTCAGCGAAGGTGTCCCGTAAAGCCCTGTCGCGGTTGGGGAGGCAAGTGTCGTCTTGCTGAAGGGCTTTATCCAGAAGCTCCATGAGCGCGTGTGAGAACTGTTGGAGTGTCTCCCGACTCTCTTGCCGTCTGGCGTAAAACGCATCCAGCAGCTGCGCAGCGGTCCGTTTCTCCCCAAAGGCCTCTTCCAGCAGCTTGAAAATGGCCTCCGGGTGAGACCTTTCTTCTGGATCCGCATACCGAACCTCTCGCTTCGCAGCTCCTTCCAGGTGGCACATCATGAAGTCAGCTGCGATCAAATCCTCCAAACCCTGGGCTTCGAGGCTTGCATGGATCTCGATCTCCCAATCTTCCAGGCGTGCAGGGTCCCCGCTGAACTTAGAAACCTTCTTGGGCGCGTACACCACCCTGGTAAACTGTTCCGGGAAGGGTCGTGGAACATGCATCGCTCCCATCTGCCTCCGTAGGTCGGCCAGCTGTCGTAGCAAATCCTCCCTGCCTTGGTCATCAGCCTCTGGCACAGCCGCACCTTCGCCTGCAACTCCATCCTCTCCTGCCCCAGGAGCAACAACCTCTTCCTCCTCCACACCCACGTCATCCCCATGTCTAGACATGCCTAGACATTTACAATAAGTAGGTACCTTGTCTAAACCGACGACAACAACAAAGGTGACAGGAAACAGGCTAACATCAAGTAAAGGTCACGTCAACAACAATGCGACAACATAAAACAGGCGATGTCATCAACAACGTGACATAACAGTAACATTAAACCAGGGGCAGTATGAATATGTAAGCGACGCTCACGTTATTCAGCCTTATCTTCATCTGTCGGTTGATCTGATGTTGGGTCGGGCGATCCATCCTACAGCTGAACGGCTTCGTTTCTGTTGATGTCAATGATGACGTCTGGCTGGCACTTGATTGTTGATCCCATCATCATCCTGTCAACGTCTGGTCGTTGCTTGTCATCGGTCATATGGTCTGATGTTCCGCCATCCTCCAAATTAACTGTGATTGTCACCTGCCAACGCCCTGACCCCACTTCTGACACCAAATTGTAACAGAGTGGATGTGCGAGGGCGCTGACATAAGAGAATCAACAGAATGGACTGTTTCGGAGTTTATTTATAACATAAACCAAACACCCTGTAAAGACAGGATGCATAATCAATAAAACATACACATAGAAGCTTAATTTCAATGAATATTAACAACTTTTGGCAGTGAGCTTCGAAAACGAGATGATTACATAAAAAAGGATGAATGAACAAATGAAATTACGAAATAATCAAAACTCTTTAAAACACAACAGATCCGGTTCGAATTAGCTGCTGTATTATACAATTTAATTTGTATTGTAGCAGGACAACGTTATATGACATCGCTCTCCAATGCATATATTAAGTACGAAATAATTAATTTTCAAATTAAACTGATGCAAATTATTCATTACAACAAAGTCCAGATATAATCTATATCATCAGACATACTAGTTTAAAAGCCAGTATCAATATCCCTAAAGTAATGAATGAAGCAATATAAATGCTTAATTTTACAAAGAGCATTCTCCATTTAAGAATGAAATTAAACAGAACCATATTCTCATATTACGACACATAAAATTAACCAATGCTGATAGAGACCACTCAATTCTGGAGATTTCTCATACACAATATAATATAAATGTAGTAATCCCATACCCTGATAACCGCATTATTATGGAAATAACTCCTCCATAAAATAACATAAAAATGAAATACTCGACATAGTTAAACCAAAGTGATATTATTTCACTTACCGCATCTCCAGCGGGTGTTTAATTTAAAGTTGACACTGCTGCATGTTGCTGCACCACAGCTCTGTAAATGTGTGTAATACATCATGTGAAATACCATAGACATATATCATTCCGAGACAGGATTATCATTGGCGCCTTGGTCCCAAGGATAAAACGGCATTCACAAACTTGACCAAAATACTACTACATAAACCCAAAATACCATTTGCCACGAACCACGAGCCACATGCATTACCATGTTCACACTTCAAAACAGTGTGGTTTGTAATTTAAAGCAAACTACAACAAACTGACAAGTCCTGGCTTAGCTTTTAAATCAATGTCTACATTTACGAGTGTCAACTCAACGGCTTCAAAGTTATGTATTTCGTGTGAAATATTCAATATTATTAACAAGTCAAATACCACACGAATACAACTAAAATTCGCGGCAAAACCAAACAAAAACTGGGATGACTTGCAACAGTGCAATACCTAAACTGACTGTCAAATCCTCGAGACATAGAACGACATACCCCCGTGGTGTATTTCCAAACTTAAAATTTACTATGAATTGTGTCAAAATTGATTGGACAAATATTACAAATATCTTTCGAAACGGTTATAATAAGGGATATAACGTCGTCCGAAAAACACCAGAAACTAACCTGAGTGACGGCAAAATGGACAAATGGCTAAAACTGTTGATGCGAGTCTGTAAGCAAAACACGTCTTGCTCGTCGAGCGACTTGAGACCAAGGGCATCTCTCTAGGCGGAAACGGATGTTCACGGGCGGTGCCTCGCCAGATGGCAGCACATAACAAAAAAGAGGCGACACTTTTAAGCAACATATTATCACAGAGCACCACTAGGTGTCACCTCTGTAAATTTGAAATACCATAAAAACTGACTTTGTCACACTGGTAAAGTAAAAACTAATTTTAGCGGGCCTCGCTGATATTTCTCTGATTGTCATTTGAACTAAGGCAATTTCGATCCTTTATGCACTTGAGCTGGACTGGAACCGCCCAGCAAGAATGAAGCATGTAGCATTAGTAATTGTCCGTCTCAGCTTACAGTAGTATTTAGGTGACGTATGTTGACGGCTTCGATGATAACATTGCCGTGGGCATAACATTTAAGTGTCATTGGCTGCCACAGGGACAGGGGCAGGGGCAGGGGCCGGGGGGCTGGGGTGGATGGGTACGGCTTGGGGTCCAGTCGTTGGGCGTCGTCCCGGTATCACAGGATACGGGTGCAGTTCCCGGAACTCATAAACCCACCTTTTTCATTCATATGACAACGAAAGCGGAAATTGAAATCGGTCATGTAGAGTGTGGACTAACAATTCCTTGTCATTATCTTAACTCGCGGGGACTGCTTTCCCAGTAAAATGTGACCACTTCCTGAGCTTCTATTGGAAGAGACAAATTAACAGGTGGCCGTTCGCCGTCACATGTTTTCAGCTCGAGTGGATGATAACGAGTTGGGCAGGAAGTGCCCGAGACAACCATATCAAGCCGCTAGGGGGCCTCATCGCCCAAGGTCAGTCGTGGACGTTCTAACGGAACCCCGCCCGGTGACAACTCTAACAGTCTACCTGGTGCATGTACGTAGCATTTGCTATGTAGTGGTTTGCACAGGGATATAATTAACAGGGGTGTATTATTTTATATGCATTATTTCTGTATGCATGACAGTGTGTGGTATAGTCGCCATGTCGGCTTCACTTGACTTTGTGAAGAGTCCACATGACATCTGGCCAATGTCATGACGTCATAGTGAGACATCTATATGATTTATGTTTCTGTTCTGCAATAATGATACTCATACATCAAAGTAAATGACATGTCATCAGCAGTATGATATGTGATGTGTGGGAAGTATAATCCGCTGCCATCAACTCACTCCCTATATTTATTATACTTTGCCTATTATATGATTAAGAAAAACAAATGGGGAGAAAATATTAATGTCAACCTCAAAATAACACATGCCATTATGAAACACATAATACTATGGATTTGGTCTCGCCTCGTTGCTCGAATGCCGCTGGTCTGCCTATGTTTTAGCCCATAAATGGTATGGTTTGCACGTCGCATCAGTGTAACATGTGTGGACTTGTAGGCAGGCTGGGCACACCCCCAACCCCTTGGGTGCCTGTGAAGCTTACTGATAGCATGATCTACACCAACAATGTATTTGAGCTGGCTATTTCGGGAAAGCAAAACCCAACATTTAAATTAAACATATATTTATCAACATATCAATAAAAATGTCGGGGAGGCAACACGCAACTTTCACTATGGCAGGAAAGCCCAAGTCAACATTAAAACTAATATAAAAAAAGTTACAGTTGCAAGTTAAGGAGATTATTATAGAGGTCCGGAAAGGGGGGGTGGAGGGGTCCAGAGACCAGTGTAGATTTTTAGAAATTCTCCGTGTCGAATGTCGATTTTTTAGGTCGTTCAGTGTCGCTTTTTGGCTAAGTTCAGTATCGTTTTTTTTTCTAAAATGCCACTGTGTCGATGTCGCTTTTTCAAATCCTCAGTTTTCGAATTAAAATATGTCTTTGTCTCGTGTCGGTTCTGTTAATCACGACGAGTTCCATGAGCGGTTAGCCTCCGGGGTTGTGCTGGAGATGCTTGCTCATCTAAAGATCCATCAAATGCTTTCGCACAGATCTTCTGCTAGACGCATCAATTTGATTGGTTGATAGATTTTTGTAGGATGCTTTTAGCTCCGTCAGCCGTATCCTGGCAATCACAAGGGCCAGGTTAGAGAGGAGCCATGTCAAGCCATATTCTTTGCGACGAAAGACCAAACAGGTAGGGCGAACGTTTGGATAGTCCAACAGAGCACACTTGACACTTTAGCCGAATGCGCTACCAAATATGCTACGGGATGATGCCACAATATGTACTAGACCACGCAAGTGAATATATATCTATATATATCTATTTATATCAATACATTTTTAGAAGAGATTAATCCATTGCACATTTAGCCTGTTTGATGGTAATTTGTTTTTTTTCAAGTTATGTGTACATCGTAGAAGCGCCCGCCCCAAGACCGTCTTAAGTAGTAGCCATTGAGGTGGACACCTTTGGGTACAGTTCCTATATCTGTCCTTAGGTAGCGGCCCTCAGACCGTATCCACGATGTTAACCAGTGCTCGGTCATTGATACCACGTGCTACGGTTATTTCTTTTCTGGTTGAGGCCTGTCTGCCACGGCTGACGCACTTCTTTTGTGCGTCCCACGATAATATTACGTAATAACATATTTAATGTCCTCGTGTATTGTAAGCGGCCAACGACAGACAGTGACGAGTAAGACGATAGACAGCTATCAGGTTGTCTTGCTTCCTCTGATCGAATTCTATGTTAGGTATGTTCTGCCATGTCAGCCACACCATAATGTCTAAAGTTAATACACGTATATCTGAATTGAAAAATAAGTTTTTCACGGATCGGATGGAACACAAAACCAATTTAGCTGGACAGGTTCGACGATCTTATTTTTGTTTTCTCAACACAGTTTGCATACATACATATAATGATATTTACATGTGACTTGTCTGATTTGTACGTGCAAATTATTGACCATGATTCAGTAATGTTCATTCAGTGGGCATATATGATAGCGTGCGGATACGTGAAAGTATTATTCTTGAATTTCTTTTGCCAAGGATAACCACTTATCAGTAATTCAATATCCGTGTCAAGAAAACCTTGGTATTGATGCCTTGGAAAGATGAATCCCATTTGATTGGCTAACGGCTGATTCCTCTGACGGAAATTATGCTTTCCACTGCCTTTGTATACACCACAATAAACATCCTTTCATATTTTGAAGTGCGTGGGTACTTCATAGGCGCCATGTAATTTGACGCACTGGCTATCAAACTAAAATCGAATGCAATAACAACTGAAGGCTATTTACCCTGACAACGTTGTAAATGGGTGTCCGTGGTGGTTGTCCTGGGTGGGGCTGTCTGGCGCCATCTGGCCCGGTGGGAAAAATGTCTTTGAATTTAGACTCCTCCCTTGTCAGCTGTCATTAGGTATACTTCAGAGGGTCGAGACGGACGGAAGAATCGCGGCGACGGCTTTGACAGAATTGTCACATTTCTGAATCCTTAATACCTAAAAAACAGGTTAAAATAAACAGTCGCTTCTTATATCGAGTGAAATGAGAAGTGATTTAAATATGTCCTCAACGCCCCCTGCTGCACCCCCCCCCCCCCGCCCCCCTCTGCCTACCCGGCAAGGCATTGTGGTGAGAGCAATATTATTGCATCGATTGGCCTCCAGTTGCTGTTCAACCTGTAACGAATACGAAGGAGATTTCATCCCCTTCAGGTGATATTGACTTCGCCTTTAATGATTCTTTCAACCTGGAACCATGCAGGTCGTCTACGCTGGTATAGTGTGGGTATCTTTGGAGTCATCAATAGATTCCAAAGCTCGGGGCATGTTTGTGGTTCCCCACAGTAGGTGTTTAGACCTAGTATGTACTGGACACATTGCAACCATTATAAAGAAGATAACATTATTTTCACAGAGCAATTTACATTGATATCCAGGTATATGGGTCCATGTTTATATGTATACACACTATATTATTTAAATGCATTTGAAGCAATGACAAAGTTAGCTACTTAACCAACGAAGGGAAAATCTAAAGACCTAAAGGATTTTCCCGAGGTTGCCTTGTCGTGCCTTGGTGTGTTTCCGGTTCAGCCTTACCATCCATACCGACACCATGACCGGGTCCGCACTTCAGTCCATTTCACCAGCCACTCCAGGCCAAACAAAACCAAGTATCTCTCGGTGGTTGTGAAAGATGTCATGAATATGGAGTGGGCTCCTCATTACAATGCCCCAATCGGTGTCCGTAAACCTTGAACGTACTAAACCCCGATAACGAGGAGAAAACACACCTCCGGCTCCATGCCAATCGCTCACTCCCGACAGATTTATCCCAGTTTTCCTAATCGACCCTGGGTCAGTGACTTTCCGATGTCGATCAGATTGATTGGCCTATTGTGGATGTTGTCTGCCTATCGATCTGCCCGTGTCTCGTGTCTGGTCTCAGGGACTCCATGCCGTCGCCAGGGCCTCTCATCGCCGTCACAGCCACGCCTTCCCCATGGCCTCTCATCGCCACAGTCACAGCGCCGTTCGGTATGGAGCGGACGCGGAGGGCCCGGCAGTTGTACCAACGCGCCGTGAATGAGATAAATAGAAAAAGGGTTGTTGCATCAATATTATTTCTGCTGTCAGGAAGCTGACAGAGAGGGCGGTTTCAGCTGCAGCGCGCTGTAAATACACCCGGCGTTGGGAATATAGATGTCGCTAAAATGCACTCCATCAATGACGGCATAAGGCGTTATAATCGCCAATTTAGTAGTTATGCAGACATGGGAAAAATGTAATCTGATGGTTCGAATATTGTAGTGGCAAAAGGAAGGGCGATAAATTAGGCTTCTCGTGAAAAAAGAAGGCCAGTAATGTGATAAAAAACACCCAGGAACCCAGCGAAGGTTTTGTCATTTGTGACAATGTTAAATGACGTCATCGTGCACGTGTGACTCTTGAGATCGTTATATGGCTCGCTCCATGATAATGCTAACTACTCCCACCCTCCACCCGGTGAAATTGGTCGCTGTTTCATCATCCCTGTGTAGGAAACGATATGTTTGGGTTTTAGTCCGCTCTTGTGCGCACTCGCATTGCAAAATCAAGGGTATCTCTTACCTAACCATATGTAAATGTTCATTTTGGTGAATATCAAATTTGGGTTTTCCTCCCTCTTCCCCCGCCCCACCAGCCCATCTCTATGACCAAAACGCGATCTCCTGCATTTGATATTTCAATTTTGTTTTTCGGAGGGGGGGGGGGGGAGGGACGATTTGAGGGTCGTCATCTTTACCCTTAGGCCACGACCCTGGATTCGCTTACCTTCTCTCCTTTTTAAACGCCAATCCTTCGGCCATTTAGGCAAAATTAAAAGACTGAATGAAACAGACCCTCCCACTAAAAGAAAGGCCGCTATGGGTTGGCATAGCAGCGCTGACGTATGAACGCTCTGTGACGCCTTGATAAGGCGACTATTAATTAACTGTGGCGCTGACTCTCATACTTCCAATGTGAACCAAACATCGTCGCTCTGGTGGCCCCCGGTCGCATCAATCCTACCCTTAATGCGTCCAAATGACTTTTACAGTTTGAAAGTATATTCTGGTAAAGTAAAAACACATTTTGGTGGGCCTCGCTGATATTTCTCTGATTGTCATTTGAACTAAGGCAATTTCGATCCTTTATGCATTTGAGCTGGACTGGAACCGCCCAGCAAGAATGAAGCATGTAGCATTAGTGTGCGTCTCAGCTTACGGTAGTATTTAGGTGACGTATGTTGACGGTTTCGATGATAAGATTGCCGTAGGCAAGACATTTAAATGTCATTGGCTGCCACAGGGACGGAGGGAGGGGGGCTGGGGTGGATGGGTACGGCGTGGGGTGCAGTGGTTGGGCGTCGTCCCGGTATCACAGGACACGGGGGCAGTTCCCGGAACTCATAAACCCACCTTTTTCGTTCATATGACAACGAAAGCGGAAATTGAAATCGGTGATGTAGAATGTGGACTAACAATTCCTTGTCGTTATCTTGACTCGTGGGGATGGCTTTCCCGGCAAAATTTGACCACTTCCTGAGCTTCTATTGGAAGAGGCAAATTAACAGGTGGCCGTTTGCCGTCACATGTTTTCAGCTCGAGTGGAACATAACGAGTTGGGCAGGAAGTGCCCGAGTCAACCATAACAAGCCGCTAGGGGGCCTGATCACCGAAGCTCAGTCGTGGACGTTCTAACTGAACCCGCCCGGTGACCACTACAACAGTCTACCTGGTGCATATATATATAACATTTGCTATGTAGTGGTTTGCACAGGGATATAACTAACAGGGACGTATAATTTGTCTGCATTATTCCTGTATGCATGACAGTGTCTGGCATAGTCGCCACGTCGGCTTCACTTGGCTTTGTGAAGAGTCCACATGACATCTGGCCATAGTCATGACGTCATAATGAGGCATCTATATAATATATATTTCTGTTCTGCAATAATGATACTCATACATCTAAGTAAACGACATGTCATCAGCAGTATGATATGTGATATGTGAGAAGTATAATCCGCTTCCATCAACTCACTCCCTCTTAGTATACTTCGCCTATTTTATTGCAAAAAAACAAAAAACGAATAAGGAGCAAATATTCATATCAACCCAAAAATAACATATACCATTATAAAACACAAAACACAATGAATTTCGTCTTGCCTCGTTGCTCGAGTGCCACTGCCCATGTTTTCACACATAAATACCAATTCTGAAATTTAGAATTAATTTCATGTATCCGCGAAATGTTTTTTTTTCTTGTAAGGAGACATGAACACCCCTTCTAATACAGCAACAATAAGAATGGACTCTTCCGACGTGACGACCCTAACAACCCCGTGGGTTTTTTATTGGAGTTAACCAATCAGAAGCAAGCCATTGGCTGGCAACATGAAAAGGCTACCCTACCAGTCATTCGGACAACAAACGCCGTCGAGGTTACCACCTTCTCCCCACCTCCCCCGTTAGTCGAATAAAGCTAATACATGAACATTTTTATTATATGATGATTCTTTTGATTATTAATAAAGATGTCAGTTTCTTTTTGTGATGTGGCGGATGTCCCCTCACCTTCCCTGGTTGAACATTGGAGCTAGCTGCTCACAACAAAGATAATTACAACGTTTTGTACGTGGCAACTCTGATTCTGGACGATATACTTATTTAGGGCAACATTTAATTATGAGGTCTTTAATACTATTTCTAATTTGCTTTTTACTCAAACATACTATTATTATCACGTATTGTCAACCTATCTAATTTATTCTTATAAGACGTCCAGTAAATATTTATTTATATCTGACGCACGTACATGGCGATATCTTCCGCTGACGCTATTAGCGATGTGTTCCGCCAACCCATAATAAAAACATAACATTTTTGGCGAGGCGTTCCGCCGATTTTTGGCGATGCTTTCCTTTTTTTTCTGGCGAAGTTTTTCCGCCACATTTAAATTTTGTTGATAATTTGTATACGTTTTATGTTTAAATATTTGGCAATAAATTTGCCCTATCCAATACTCTACGCTTGTCTTCTGTTTTTATATCCAGGGAACAAGCTGCGGGCGAGCCCGCTTATCTTTATAAATGTAGCGAGTTACATAAATGGTATTGTTTGTACGTCGCATCCGTGTAACATGAGTAGCCGGGCAGGGCATACCCCGTCCCCCTCACTGACCCATTGGGTGTCTGTGCAGCCTATATTTATCAACATACCAATACAAAATGTCGGGAAAGCCAGACACAACATTTCATTTAGCTACGGCAGGAAGCCAAAGGAAGCGGGTGACGCGCCGCTATGTATTAGGCCATGAGGTGACGCCCCGCTATGTACTAGGCCACGCGGTGACGCCCCGCTATGTACTAGGCCATGGGCTGATGCCCGATATATACTAGACCACGGGGTGACGCCCCGCTATGTACGAGGCCATGGGCTGATGCCCGATATATACTAGACCACGGGGTGACGCCCCGCTATGTACGAGGCCATGGGCTGACACCCCGTTATGTACTAGGCCATGGGGTGACACCCCGCTATGTACTAGGCCACGGGGTGACGCCCCGTTATGTACTTAGCTGTAAGAGAATGAAATTCGAGACGAAAGGAATAATCCAAATGCAGTAAAACAGTAGCAGGACAGGAAGAGTTATGGGAGGGGCACGTCCAAGGTGTGTGTAATTGTTGGTTGGGCGCAACATCCTTGTACCGCAGATAACGTAGCACTGCAGCAAGATGTCGTGACCCAGTTATAGCAGGGTCGGTGACTGCGTGTTTTTTCCCATACGCTGGTTGGCGCCCCCCCCCCCCTCGCCCCACCTGCCCCCCTGCCCCCTCTCTCCTGGCTGCGGTATTCCATTGTATTCGCATCTTTCTATGGGGAACCTGCCGCAGTTCGCCACGAGCTTCCCGCAGGTAGACCCCCAGGTCTGTTTGTTCTGCAAACAGCCACAGGCGCCGCCTAGCGTGGGGAGAGCGCGGCCGTGTTCACCCCGGTTGTGCCGCGTATTAAACCGCGCTCTCAAGTGTTCGGCTTCCCACACCTCGCATGGCGGAAGCTCGCGCCGAACAAAACACGAAGTATGTTTAAAGAAGGAATAAATCCCAGACAGGCCTAAATAGTTGTCCCGCCAAAAAATTAGCTCCCGACATCACTAACGGCTGGAGCGCAGGAAAAGGTCATTTCAATTGCTAAGCAAGCAGCAGTCGACGTTTTGTATTTCGGATTAGTCTAATCTCCCCGATCATTGAGATAATCCCCCTAAAGCCGCTGACAGGCCGGAGTGACGGCTAGTGATTATTGCCCCCGCAGTGGATATAGTAGATGCATATTTTAATAAGTAATGTCGCCACAAGAAACCACAAGGAACCACAAGAAACATGTCGCTGGCTTTGTCACTGAACACACGGGATCGACATGTTACATGTATGTCAACAATATTATGGAGGGAAAGCCGTATTTACCGTGATCTCATCCGTAAAGTGACGTCTTTCGGTATTATATGACAATCTATATTTGCACTATTTATACCATTTATGGCAAGGAAGTGAATATTTGGCGGCGATAATACTGTTTATATTGCTGTGACGATACTTCCTGGTTATTTCTGGACGGACGCTCTATTGGTGTGAGTGACGCAAGAAGGGGCGACGTCACAAGAGTGACTTTACGAGTGAGTGACCTCATGAGTGAGTGACTTTACGAGTGAGTGAAATCATGAGTGAGTGACCTAAGGAACGAGTGACGACAGGAGGAAGTGTGACCGCAGGAGTGACTGACCTCCCGGGGGGAGTGACCACAAGAGTGAGTGACCTCCGGGGGGAATGACCACCAGAGTGAGTGACCTCCGGGTGGAGTGACCACAAGAGTGAGTGACCTCCGCGGGGAGTGACCACAAGAGTGAGTGACCTCAGGAGTGACTGACCTCCGGGGGGAGTCCCCACAAGAGTGAGTGACCTCCGGGGGAGTGACCACAAGAGTGAGTGACCTCCGGGGGGAGTGACCACAAGAGTGAGTGACCTCCGGGGGAGTGACCACAAGAGTGAGTGACCTCCGGGGGGAGTGACCACAAGAGTGAGTGACCTCCGGGAGGAGTGACCACAAGAGTGAGTGACCTCCGGGGGGAGTGACCACAAGAGTGAGTGACCTCAGGATGCGGTGATCTCAGTGAGTATTGATGGTAAAGTTTATTGGTAGGGCCGTTGTACACAATGCAGACTAATTTAAATGGCAGTGTCGGTGTCCACCATTTTGATAAACATAAGCTGCTACATTGCAGATAACCGATGTCGTTGAAGAATTCCAAATTTGACAGAACAGGCGTCTATTTACATTATGAGCGTGGACAGTTGTACCATATGCGCGACGAAGATCACAAAATTGCTTGCAAACAATTAAAACATGGTACTCGTCTCCTAGGACTTATTCTAGACATTCTTTTACACAGTAATTGCAATATCGCTCTGCTCGAGGCACCGTAGCCAGGAGCTTCTCAATGGGTAACTTGTGGCTGGAACATCATAGTTTGGCCGGAGCAACTTTATGCTTACGAATAGTGCAATGTCGGAGGTATGCCTCAGGTTCCAGAAGATGCTGAAAAACACTATACCCATCGAGCTTTGAGGTACTATTCACACAGTCACGCCACTCCTGCAAGGATATATCTGTTAGACGCTGCTTAAATTGTGACAAAAACCATGGTATGTCGCCAACTCCCTGAGACTCTCATACAAATCCTTAGCCAAAATTAAATAACATAGATCTAATGTGAACAGCCCACGTAGTGTTACCCGATGCTCCACGGGAGAGGAGGACATTGTAGCAGCTGCGTGTATAGCGATGCTGTGACATAACTGTACGTAACCAGAACGCTATACATTTACTTGTAACGATCCCCAGGTCCTTTCTCGCGCCGACTTACAAGTTTAATGGCGCCAGCTAGCGAGTAGCGGCAGCGTAAGCCAGGATAGGTAGAAGAGCAGTCGCTAGGGGGAGTTAGGGTAGCAGGACAGGAAATAGGACGGTAGCTCGGTAGGGGGCGTGGGTGAGATTGGGTTTGTAAACTTCCGCCAGAAGAGGAAACAGAGACTTTGAACTGTAGCCAGGCGTAGTTTAGTTCTATTTTCAAGCGTAGGTATACAGTTACTTCGATCATCGCCCATTGGCTGAGAGAGCCTGGGGGACGATTGGGGCTCAGGCTGGTATAAATAGAGGTGCCTTCGAGAAGGCTCGAGACAGGCAGGGAGAGCCACAGATAGAGAGAGGCAGAGACAGACCCACAGAGACAGAAGCTGTTGCAGACCCCAGGGGTCATACTTGCTATAAGCTTGCCACAAAAGCCGCGGCTGTAGTGAGTGTGATTCCTGGGTCTGGTTCCTTGGTCATATTCTTTATATGCAAGGTGGTCTCCTTTCCTATTAGTTACCGTGAGGTGCTATGATGTTCTGAGGTGCTGTGAGGTTCTGTGAAGTCCTATTAGTTACTGTAGGGTGCTATTAGTTACTGTGAGGTTCTGTGAGGTGCTATGAGGTTCTGTGAGGTTATGTGAAGGCCTATTAGTTACTGTGAGGTGCTGTGAGATTCTGTGAAGGCATATTAGTTGCTATGAGGTTCTGTGAGGTGCTGTGAGGTTCTGTGCAGGGCTATTAATTACTGTAGGGTGCTATTAGTTACTGTGAGGTGCTGTGAGATTCTGTGCAGGCTTATTAGTTGCTATGAGGTTCTGTGAGGTTCTGTGAAGGGCTATTAGTAACTGTAGGGTGCTATTAGTTACCAGTGAGGAAGACTCCAGGTATCCTACTTGCTACAAGCTTGCCGCAGTAGCCGCGGCATTAGTGAGTTCGATTTCAGAGTCTGGTTTCTCAGTCATATACTTTATGGTGAGATAGCTGTGAAGTTGGTTCTATCAAGTGTACATTTATTAGTGGAGAGAGATCGCAGGGGCAGGATATAACCGGAATAATGTATAGTTTTGGTTGGGATTAGCCGTGCAGTGTGGATTGTTTCATATCCTGTATCAAGGGCTTTTAAGTCTATTTATAAATAAATACTGGAACAGTATATTTACATTTCCTTCATCTTTATGTTCGCTGGTTACAATATCGAACTTGTCTGAATGCGAAAAACCGTTAAACCGATAACCAAGGAGTAAAAATGCTGAACCGAAGACTTTAGGCCACAACCCCTACCAAGACAAGTATATCCGCGCAGTCGCCACAACATGACACCCCCTCGGCACGTTACATACTCATGTATTTGATGTAGTGGTCTCCTGCCACACTTTCCAAGGACAGCACAATCGGGTGCACGCGAAGGTCCGCGTATGGCACTTTACTAATTGAGAGCAATA
This sequence comes from Arenicola marina, assembly GCA_964019135.1. Lineage (NCBI taxonomy): Eukaryota > Metazoa > Annelida > Polychaeta > Arenicolidae > Arenicola > Arenicola marina. The sequence continues at coordinate 32,447,800 of OZ025262.1, forward strand.
TTTGTAACCCCAGATTTCAGCACCGTATAGCAATATTGGTAGAATCAACTTATCGAATAGCTCAAAAGATACACGTAATGATAAATCGCCGCATTTTTGGCGTATGAACCTAATTGAAAACATAGCTCTCTCTGCCTGTTTCGCCAGTGTGTCGAGGGCGGCAGTCCACTTGAGTGAAGAGGAGAATAACATTCCTAAGTATTTATAGTATGTTACGGTATCTATTTTTTCTCCTTTAAAAAAACATCGTTCATTTGCTCTAAGTTTTCCACCATTCCTGAAAACAATAAGTTCTTGACCTGTTCACCCCCAAACCGTATCTATCACAAGAATACGCCCAGGGTGTCCAGTTGCTTCTGTAGTCTTCCGACGGAATCGTTGACAACAACAATGATGAACATAAGCAGACTGATCATGCATCCCTGACGTGTCCCGACATTGCATTCGAAATATTCCGATACCCCTGCCGGTGTCTTGACACAAGACTTAAGCTTAGAGAACATGTTCCGTAATAAGCTGGTACCGCCGCTCAAACTCATAAAAGTAGAAGGTATTGCGCGTAGGTCAAGGTCACGGCATTTCTATCTTGCCCGATAGGTGACGCACTACTCCCATGTAACTGGTTCCCCTGTGCGGAGATACAGGATACCCTTTTCACTACTCTACTCAGTGTTAACATGAACGAGCGAATTCAGAATTTAGATCTTTTGTACGGCAAGTACGTGAATGTGCGAAAGGCTCTCGTGAAACTGAACATAGAATCAGAATAAGAGGCCAACCACTTGAGACCAAAGCAGTTGCAGGCCATTTCGGAGGCCTCAAAGGGAGACCACTCACAACCCTCAAACGTTTATCTTTTTTTTTGGAGTAGCTGTCAAATATGAAGTAATTATGATGGATTGAGCAAATACGTATCAGACAATTGAGAAGAGATATGTAATTTAATATATCATATGTATCAAATCTATAATTAAGAATTTTCAATATTTCATTACATAGATTAGGCATTGAATATTTGCAAGCCCAAGAATGCTTTGCTGTATTATATAAATAAAATTAATACACTGTTTTCCTTTCCATACATTACATTTCATTTATATTGATATTTAAATGATTTACCAAAAAATATTTTCCATATCAATAAGTACCGGTAGAACTTACACATCTTCAATTTTCACATCATCTTTGGTACTAAAGTGCTGCATCAGCGATGAAATGGGCCCTGGGCATAATCTCAAGGAACGCCAAATATTGTTACTGCATGATCAAGCAGGTATTCATCAAGCACTATGGATAGATGGATTGGTTTTTTAATTAGACTACTTAATTGTGTGCAAGCATAAACTGAACTGGTCCAAAATATATCTTAGGATAATAGGATTATAAATTTTAGTGTAAGCAGTTTCTTACAATGTAGTGTAAGTATAGTTTGTCACGATGTAGCATAAGTGTTTATAGATTGATAAATTTAACACTTTTAACAATTTAACAAATAAAATACAGTTCAGTACATGAACTAAATATTAAAGATGGTACAAGTAATTGCAAGGGCTGGGGTATCATTTTCTTGGGGAGGGGAGGGAAATTGTCAATAAAATATTGATATTATACAGTGCATAATATCATGTGCTGGTACTTGCAGGTTGTCTAAGTGGCATTTGCATTGCTAAAAATAAAAATAAAATATAATAGTGTCTGAGTATTTCTAAATGGCATTGCGCACCACTTTCATGCACCAGCATTACTGAAATGTGTGAGACAGGAAAGTGTTATAAAAAATTGTGAAGGATCTTCATTTGCGTAAGATATTATGCACCTATATTAAATAATAAAAATTCAGCAGCATCTTAAAATGGTTTCATGCCCACCTAAACAATGTCCAGGATGTCTCTCTGGGGGAGGGGTAATTCTCAGCCCCTGTCATACACTGCCATAAATAAATATGTAAAAGACGAGAGTTGTTAAATTTCTTGTGCAGCATTTCTAAGTAGCATTCCCACCATTGCCATACACTGCCACGAGGAAAATGTGTCACAGAGGGGAGTGTTACTTATTTTCCTCAAAGTCCATCCACTGAATAATTTTCTTGTGGGGCTGTGTCAACCTATATCAAATATTAAGAACTCTGCAGCATTTCTAAGTGGCATTCTCAACCATTTCATGCAAGGCCATTAATGAAATATGTCAGAGAGGGGAGTGCTAATAATTTTCTTGTGGGGCTGTGCCAACCAATTACAAGGGCTGTTATAGAAACCCAGTGTATTGAACTTCAATTGTGCAAAATATTGTGTGCCTATGTTAAATATTAAGAACTCTGCAGCATTTCTAAGTGGCATTCCCACCCATTTCATGCACCGCCATTAGTGAAATATGTCAGAGAGGGGAGTGCTAATAATTTTCTTGTGGGGCTGTGGCAACTGATTACAGAGAATGTTGTAGAAACCTAGTGTATTGAACTTCAATTGTGCAAAATATTATGCATCTATATTAAACATTAAGAACTCTGCATCATTTCTAAGTGACAAGCCCACCCATATCATGCACCGCCATTAATGAAATATGTCAGAGAGGGGAGAGCTAATAATTTTTTTGTGGGGCTGTGTCAACTGATTACAGGGAATGTTGTAGAAACCTAGTGTGTTTAACTTCAATTATGCAAAATATCATGCGCCTATATTAAATATTGAGAACTCTGCAGCATTTTAAAGTTGTGGCATTTCCACCAATACAATGCTTCTCTGGACTGTTACGAACTGATATGACATGAATGCGCAAATGTAGTACACAAGTGAATTTATCCACTTAATCAATTCATATTTATGGCTAATAATCCATACGTATACGTTGGGGAATACGTTTGCCGCCTGACATGTTTGTCTACCTTCAAAATTAGAGAACAGTCTTCACTGACATAACGCCGCGGCCTGGCACCGCTTTAGCTGCACACACGAAGGTCAAGGCCGTTAATGGTGGTTAACACCGGGCCCTTGCTGAGCGCGCAAAGTTGGGACCGCGGAACCAGGTTAGTTTCGTAAGAGGTTAATTATTTTACCATTTATACCATCCTTAGTCAGCCTATAGAACAGCTTGTAGTGAGGCACAGAGTCGAACGGCTTCGAAAAGTCGATAAAGGCACAATAAAACCTGCCTCCCTTTTAGTCGCTTGACGAAGTCGCATCAGGAGTGAGTGAACACAGGGTGACCTTACGAGTGACCTTAGGAGTGAATGACCTCAGAATTGTGTGACTTTAGCAGTAAGTGACCTCAGCATTGTGTGACTTCCGCATTGTGTGACTTCAGCATTGTGTTACTTTAGCAGGAAGTGACCTCAGCATTGTGTGACTTCAGCATTGTGTGACTTCAGCAGTAAGTGACCGCAGCATTGTGTGACTTCAGCAGTAAGTGACCTCAGGACTAGGAATAGATTTTCGGTTATTTTAATTAGCGCATTCCATGGATAGAAACCTTCGGAATTTAGAAATTGCTCAATCCATAGCCCCATACAGCAGCACCATAGTCCATGACTGGCTGACCTCAGCCTGATACGATGGACTGATGTAGGAGTTTTCGGCCTAGGACCTCTTAGCCAGGTGTTTTTTGATGAGGGCGGACGTTTCGGCCAAGTATAATATTACAAAACTTATATCATGGTGTCACACATGTTTTATCTGGTATAAAAATAAAAACTATTATCACATTTCACACTGGCTATTTTCACTTAAATTGGTTTCATTTGGTCACCGTTTAGTCATGCAGTGACTGATGTTGAGTCTCCCTCTCCCGTTCACGCGCCCTGACACCCTTAGATGTGAGGCTGCCTAGCTCTGAGGTTTTGGCTCAATCCCCTCAGCACCTCGAGTGATGTGAACGGACTTAATTAACACGCCTATAAGCCATTCAACATGACCTAATTTGGCTCAACGCCTTATTGAACATAAATAACATTATCACGGGCGTCCTAGATTATGTTGAATTGCTTCACGCCTGTTAAACAACAGTTGAGTTGCTTAACGCCTGTTAAACAGCAGTAGAATTGCTTAACGCCTTTTGAACAGAAATGTCCGCCCTCCCCAAAATACCTGACCGAAACGTCCTAAGCCGAATCGTCCCAGGCCGAAACATCCTAAGCCGAATCGTCCCAGGCCGATACGTCCTAAGCCGAATCGTTCTAGGCCAAAACGTCCTAAGCCGAATCGCCCCAGGCCGAAACGTCCTAAATCGAATCGTCCAAGGCCAAAACGTCCTAAGCCGAATCGTCCCAGGCCGAAACGTCCTAAGCCGAATCGTCCCAGGCCGAAACGTCCTAAGCCGAATCATCCCAGGCCGAAAGGCCCTACGCCGAATCGTCCCAGGCCGAAACGTCCTAGGCAGAAACGTCCGCTGGACGAAACGTCCTACAACCGCCTGATATAATGTAGTCAACGTTTTTTACCCGGCATTGTTTAAGGTCTTCAATCGAGCATTCGATGACATTAAGAAATTCGTCCATTATGACGTCGAGGTACTTACATATAGACACGACCGCAATATCCCTTTCCCCCAAATAAAATTCACAGCATTTGTCACAGCTCGTCGCTTAGGGCGAAAATAGACAAGCTTTGACTGGTTATCATTTAAACTCTCCAGTCTCCATTTGCTATATTACTCATGCATAATCGTTAGCATTTTCTGCAAGTTTTCTTCGTTTGCGGCCATGTCATCAGCCTAAACTAAGATGGAAACTATGTACCTTAGTGAAAACGATGCAAGCCAAGTAGGCCTTGTTTGCGCATTAAGTTGCGTGTGTGCAGCTGACATATAAATTGGACAAAGAAGCATCCCGGGACTAGATGGTATGACGTTGGATGAGATTTTGGCCACAGATGTAGCCAGGTGCCAGGATTCATACACCCACGACCTGTTGAGCTGGCGTTCAGCCTGTTTATCAACTGAGCTGGGAGGGGTTCCCTCTTAATTAAATATAACTCATAGCTGATTTGTCGGCAAAGACCCTGTATCCCGTTCGTTCAATAATGAATGACATTGTGGGATATACACCCGGCGACCAGACTGCATAGGGATTTAGGAGGGTTCCCACACGGCAGAGAATGGAATACATTCTGAGTAATTTCGCGAGATTAATTACCGGCCCGCTAGTGACCCGTGTCTGGCATTAAAGCTGCGACGTGGTATCTAGTGGTTCGATATAAATAGATCCAGTTAAGGTCAGCTCCATGTCAGCCTGTCCTCGCCTGATCCTGATCTATGAACGGAACCAATCCCGCCCGACATCTGGAGAGGTGGCCCCGCAGCTACCGCCGGGCTAGCTGCCATAGTTTACCCACAGGTCACCATAAGCTGGCACAGGCTGGCACAGGGTACCGCAGGTTACCACAGGCTGGCACAGGCCACCGCCGCTATCACAGGTTAACACAGGCTGGCACTGATCACCGCCGCTATCAAAGGTCACCATAGGCTGGCACAGGTTGGCACAAGGTATCACAGGTTACCACAGGCTGGCACAGGCCACCGCCGCTATCACAGGTTAACACAGGCTGACACTGGTCACCGCCGCTATCACAGGTGACCACAGGCTGGCACAAGGTACCACAGGTTACCACAGGCTGACACTGAGCACCACCGCCATCACAGGTTGACACAGGCTGGCACTGATCACTGCCGCTATCACAGGTTACCACAGGCTGGCACAGGGTACCACAGGTTACCACAGGCTAGCACTTATCACCGCCGCTATCACAGGTTACCACAGACTGGCACAGGGTACCAAAAGTTACCACAGGCTGACACTGGCCACCGCCGCTATCACAGGTTACCTCAGGCTGGCGCAAGGTACCACAGGTTACCACAGGCTGGCACAGGCGACCGCCGGCTATCACAGGTTACCACAGGCTGGCACAGCCGACCGCCGGCTATCACAGGTTACCACAGGTTGGCACAGGCTACCGCCGGCTATCACAGGTTACCGCAGGCTGACACAGCCGACCGCCGGTTATCACAGGTTACCACAGGTTAGCACAGGCTGCCGCGGGCTATTACAGGTTACAACAGGCTGGCACAGGGTACCAGAGGTTACCACAGGCTGGCACTTATCACCGCCGCTTTCACAGGTTACCACAGGCTGGCACAGGGTACCACAGGTTACCACAGGCTGGCACTTTTCACCGCCGCTATCACAGGTTACCACAGGCTGGCACAGGGTACCACAGGTTACCACAGGCTGGCACTGGCCCCCGCCGCTATCACAGGTTACCTCAGGCTGGCACAGGTTACAACAGGCTGGCACAGGTTACCGTAGGGTATCACAGGCTACCGCAGGCTATCGAGGTTACCACAGGCTGCCACATATTGGCAAAAGTTACCACAGGCTGGCACAGTTTACCACGGGTAATCACAGGCTGCCCAAAATTGACACAGATTACCACAGACTATTGCAGACTCCCACATGTTCCGGCATCCTGGAATGTGTTACCTCAGGCTGTCTGGGTTTACCATATGTTACCTCAGGCTGTCTGGGTTTACCATATGTTACCCCAGACTGTCTGGGTTTACCATATGTTACCTCAGGCTGTCTGGGTTTACCATATGTTACATCAGGCTGTCTAGGTTTACCATATGTTACCTCAGGCTGTCTAGGTTTACCATATGTTACCTCAGGCTGTCTGGGTTTACCATATGTTACATTAGGCTGTCTGGGTTTACCATATGTTACCCCAGGCTGTCTGGGTTTACCATATGTTACCTCAGGCTGTCTGGGTTTACCATATGTTACCTCAGGCTGTCTGGGTTTACCATATGTTACCCCAGGCTGTCTGGGTTTACCATATGTTTCTCCAGGCTGTCTGGGTTTACCATATGTTACCTCAGGCTGTCTGGGTTTACCATATGTTACCTCAGGCTGTCTTGGTTTACCATGTTTCCCCAGGCTGCCTGGGTTTACCATATGTTTCTCCAGGCTGTCTGGGTTTACCCAGACAGCCTGTTTATATATATGTTTATACTGAACACCACTGACTACCACTGACTGCCACTAACCACCACTGACTACCACTGACCACCACTGACCACCATTGACTATCACTAACCACCACTGACTACCACTAACCACCATTAACCACCACTGACTACCGTTTACCATCACTGACCACCACTGGCTACCACTGACCACCACTGACTACCTATGATCATTACTGACTACCACTGACCACTACAGACTACCATTGACCACGACGGACTAACATTGACTACCATTGACTACCATTAACTACCACTGACTACCACTGATCACTGACCACCACTGACCACCACTAACTACTACTGACCACCACTGACCACCACTGACTACAACTGACTACCACTGACCACCACTGACCACTACTGTCTACCATTGACTAACACTTACTACCACTAACCACCACTGCCTAACACTGAGTACCACTGACCACCACTGACCACCACTGACTACCACTGGCCATCACTGACCACCACTGACTACCACTGACTACCACGGACCACCACAGGCTACTATAGACTACCAGTGACTACCACTGGCCACCACTGATCACCACTGACTACCACTGACCACCACTGACCACCACTGACTACCACTGACTACCACTGGCCATCACTGACCACCACTGACTATCACTGACTACCATGGACCACCACAGGCTACTCTAGACTACCAGTGACCACCACTGGCCACCACTGACCACCACTGGCCACCACTGACCACCACTGACTACCACTGACCACCACTGACTACCACTGACTACCATTGACTACCAGTGACAACCACTGACCACTACAGGATATTATAGACTACCTCTGGCCACTGACCACCACTGACCACCACTAACTACTACTGACCACCACTGACCACCACTGACTACAACTGACTACCACTGACCACCACTGACCACTACTGTCTACCATTGACTAACACTTACTACCACTAACCACCACTGCCTAACACTGAGTACCACTGACCACCACTGACCACCACTGACTACCACTGGCCATCACTGACCACCACTGACTACCACTGACTACCACGGACCACCACAGGCTACTATAGACTACCAGTGACTACCACTGGCCACCACTGATCACCACTGACTACCACTGACCACCACTGACCACCACTGACTACCACTGACTACCACTGGCCATCACTGACCACCACTGACTATCACTGACTACCATGGACCACCACAGGCTACTCTAGACTACCAGTGACCACCACTGGCCACCACTGACCACCACTGGCCACCACTGACCACCACTGACTACCACTGACCACCACTGACTACCACTGACTACCATTGACTACCAGTGACAACCACTGACCACTACAGGATATTATAGACTACCTCTGGCCACTGACTACCACGGACCACCACAGGCTACTCTAGACTACCAGTGACCACCACTGGCCACCACTGACCACCACTGGCCACCACTGACCACCACTGACTACCACTGACCACCACTGACTACCACTGACTACCATTGACTACCAGTGACAACCACTGACCACTACAGGATATTATAGACTACCTCTGGCCAGTGACTATCACTGACCACTACAGACTACTATAGACTACCAGTGACCACCACTGACCACCACTGACTACCACTGACCACCACTGACTACCTTTGACCACCACTGACTACCACTGACCACCACTGACTACCATTGACCACCACTGACTACCACTGACTACCATTGACTACCAGTGACAACCACTGACCACCACTGACTACCACTGACCACCACTGACTACCATTGACCACCACTGACTACCACTGACTACCATTGACCACCACTGACTACCACTGACTACCATTGACTACCAGTGACCACCACTGACCTCTACAGGGTACTATAGTCTACCTCTGACTACCAGTGAGCACCAGTGACCACCACAGGCTATTATAGACTAGCTCTGCCTGCCACGCCGTGCAATGGGGGCCCCTGTAATAGCCCTGACAGGGCTCAGACCGGCGAGCAGGAATGGGATCCCCTCCAATGGGCGGCCATTAAAGCCTGAACCTGCACTGATCCCGACTCGGTCCCATCGCCTCAGTGTACTGATAATCACCTGGCTCACCACATAAAAACAGGCCAAGCGCTTACCACGCCAGCGAGGTATCTAATTGAAATCGTTTTCATAAAACAAAATTGAAGTGTCACTCTCCGGGCGGTGGCGCTGCGAGCGGCGACTAATCTTTCATCAGGGCGAGAGTGGTAATATAGTAAACAGGGCTGTGGTCGGCCGAGATAATGCCACTCCCGGGGGTGTCTGGGCGGCCTGGGTGGGGACTGCGGCCGGCCGGCGGGCGGGGAAGCGGGGTGCGGGCGGGGATGGGGGGTGAAGGGGGAGGAAGGAAGGTTCTACGAAGGCAGAACTAAAATCAGGCTGATGACATCTTTTGAAGCCTCGGTGATTGTAAAGGTGCTTTATACTGATGTTGCCGACGTTGTCTTCCGGGGTCGCGTGAACATTTTTGTCTGGTTTATGAGATTGCGTCCGGGTGGCAGCACCGCCGGCCCTGCAGGATAGGGGGAGTAAAAATTACAGCTGAGCCAAGCTCACCTTGTATCCGCCTCCTCCAATCAATGGGTGGAAATCACCTCCGTAGTTGCTGAGTTAATCGTGAGCTTATGGACCGAAAACGAGACGACGCAAGTAGTAATGACGCCGATGACTCATCGCACTGAACTCAAGCATATCGCACCGGTCTCAAGCATATCGCACCGGGCTCAAGCCTATCGCGCTGAGCTCAAGCCTGTCGCACTGAACTCAAGCATATCGCACCGGGCTCAAGCATATCGCACCGGGCTCAAGCCTATCGCGCTGAGCTCAAGCCTATCGCACTGAACTCAAGCATATCGCACCGGGCTCAAGCATATCGCACCGGGCTCAAGCCTCTCGCGCTGAGCTCAAGCCTGTCGCACTGAACTCAAGCATATCGCACCGGGCTCAAGCATATCGCACCGGGCTCAAGCATATCGCACCGGGCTCAAGCCTATCGCGCTGAGCTCAAGCCTATCGCACTGGGCTCAAGCATATCGCACCGGGCTCAAGCCTATCGCGCTGAGCTCAAGCCTATCGCACCGGGCTCACGCCTATCCCACTGAGCTCAAGCGTATCGCACCGAGCTCAATCCTATCGCACTGAGCTCAAGCCTATCGTACACCTACCTGAAGCCCAACGCACCGGCGACCTGTTAAATATAAGTCTTGGGAGACCTGAACATTGCAAACGTGACCTAGGCGATATGGAGGCATTGCCGCACTGCTACCGTCGCCTGGACGCTATATGCGGCATACAGTTAATGCCTCGCCCTTACGGATACTAAAAATGTATGCCCCCTGCGGCCTCGAACCCACGACGCTGGATGGTCATAGTGACCTGGGGACAAGGAGAAGTTATTGCCATATTAGCCGTGTAGGTCGTCAAGACTGGACGCACCGGTTTTGTTTGCCTGGCATCAACTATGCGCTAAAGCCAGTCACTTGTCCAGAGACCGGGGACTAAAAATACACACTCTGTGTCCCCGGAAAGTGTCAAGAATCAAAAGCGTTATTGACTTTGACCGCATTCGTGATGGTTAGGGGTTTATAGAAATGGGGGTTGGGGCCTGTGCAGGGGTGTTGAGGGTGAGGTGGTGAGCGGTGAGGGGTGAAGCGGTGAGGGGTGAGGTGGTGAGGGGTAACGGTTGAGGGGCGTGGTGGTAAGGGATGAGAGGTGAGGGGTTGGTGGCTGAGGGGTGAGCGGTGATTGAACACGGTGCGTGACTTGGGGTCGATCTCACTGTTGTCAGGTCAGGTGGTGGCTGGGCGGTGGCGACGGGGCGTTGTGCGGTAGGGTGGTGTCCAGCGGATTGACTGAGACTAGTGGGGTGGTTGAGGGGGGGGGGGGGCGGGGTCAGGCTGAACGAGGCTAGCGACAGAAGAAATATAAAGACCTAGACTTAGATGGAGCACGATGGGGGTGGAATGGGTAGAGATCTCGGGGCTGGGCTGAGGGAGGCTAAGGGAAGCGGGGGTGGAGGAGAGAGGCTGAGGGAGGCTGGGTGGCGGAGGGAGGCTGAGGGATGCTCGTGTGGGGGGGGGGGTGGGGGGTCTGAGGCTGCTGTGAGAGGCTATGGGGAGGCGCGGAGGGGAGGGTGTGTACTGCAGGAAGTTGGGTGCCAGTGAAGACAAGGGATGTCGGGTCTGTCACACATCACGGGCAGGAGCTGTGTGGCCATCAATAACCTCCTATGGAACACGGACGTGAGTGACACTGCGGACCTATCCTCGCGACCAGGCCACTGACTTCAGCATTGTGTGACTTCAGGATTGTCTGACTTCAGCAGTAAGTGACTTCAGCAGTAAGTGACCTCAGCATTGTGTGACTTCAGCAGTAAGTGACCTCAGGACTAGGAATAGATTATCGGTTATTTTAATTAGCGCATTCCATAGCCTCAGCATGGATAGATACCTTCGGAATTTAGGAATTGCTCAATCCATAGCCCCATACAGCAGCACCATAGTCCATGACTGGCTGACCTCAGCCTGATACGGTGGACTGATGTAGGAGTTTTCGGCCTAGGACCTCTTAGCCAGGTGTTTTTTGATGAGGGCGGACGTTTCGGCCAAATATAATATTACAAAACTTATATCATGGTGTCACACATGTTTTATCTGGTATAAAAATAAAAACTATTATTACACTTCACACTGGCTATTTTCACTTAAATTGGTTTAATTTGGTCACCGTTTAGTCATGCAGTGACTGATGTTGAGTCTCCCTCTCCCGTTCACGCGCCCTGACACCCTTAGATGTGAGGCCGCCTAGCTCTGAGGTTTTGGCTCACTCCCCTCAGCAGCTCGAGTGATGTGAACGGACTTATTAACACGCCGATAAGCCATTCAACATGACCTAAATTGGCTCAACGCCTTATTGAACATAAAAAACATTATCGCGGGCGTCCTAGATTATGTTGAATAGCTTCACGCCTGTTAAACAGCAGTTGAATTGCTTAACGCCTTTTGAACAGAAATGTCCGCCCTCCCCAAAATACCTGACCGAAACGTCCTAAGCCGAATCGTCCCAGGCCGATACGTCCTAAGCCGAATCGTCCTAGGCCAAAACGTCCTAAGCCAAATCGTCCCTGGCCGAAACGTCCTAAGCCGAATCGTCCTAGGCCGAATTATCCCAGGCCGAAACGTCCTAAGCCGAATCGTACCAGGCCGAAACGTCCTAAGCCGAATCGTCCCAGGCCGAAAGGCCCTACGCCGAATCGTCCCAAGCCGAAACGTCTTAAGCCGAATCGTCCTAGGCCGAAACGTCCTAGGCAGAAACGTCCGCTGGACGAAACGTCCTACAACCGCCTGATATAATGTAGTCAACGTTTTTTACCCGGCATTGTTTAAGGTCTTCAATCGAGCATTCGATGACATTAAGAAATTCGTCCATTATGACGTCGAGGTACTTACATATAGACACGACCTCAATTTCCCTTTCCCCCAAATAAAATTCACAGCATTTGTCACAGCTCGTCGCTTAGGGCGAAAATGGACAAGCTTTGACTTGTTATCATTTAAACTCTCCAGTCTCCATTTGCTATATTACTCATGCATAATCGTTAGCATTTTCTGCAAGTTTTCTTCGTTTGCGGCCATGTCATCAGCCTAAACTAAGATGGAAACTATGTACCTTAATGAAAACGATGCAAGCCAAGTAGGCCTTGTTTGCGCATTAAGTTGCGTGTGTGCAGCTGACATATAAATTGGACAAAGAAGCATCCCGGGACTAGATGGTATGACGTTGGATGAGATTTTGGCCACAGATGTAGCCAGGTGCCAGGATTCATACACCCACGACCTGTTGAGCTGGCGTTCAGCCTGTTTATCAACTGAGCTGGGAGGGGTTCCCTCTTAATTAAATATAACTCATAGCTGATTTGTCGGCAAAGACCCTGTATCCCGTTCGTTCAATAATGAATGACATTGTGGGATATACACCCGGCGACCAGACTGCAGAAGGATTTAGGAGGGTTCCCACACGGCAGGGAATGGGATATACATTCTGAGTAATTTCGCGAGATTAATTACCGGCCCGCTAGTGACCGTGTCTGGCATTAAAGCTGCAACGTGGTATCTAGTGGTTCGATATAAATAGATCCAGTTAAGGTCAGCTCCGTGTCAGCCTGTCCTCGCCTGATCCTGATCTATGAACGGGACCAATCCCGCCCGACATCTGGAGAGGTGGCCCCGCAGCTACCGCCGGGCTAGCTGCCATAGTTTCCCCACAGGTCACCATAGGCTGGCACAGGCTGGCACAGGGTACCGCAGGTTACCACAGGCTGGCACAGGCCACCGCCGCTATTACAGGTTACCACAGGCTGGCACTTATCACCGCCGCTATCACAGGTTACCACAGGCTGGCACATGGTACCACAGGTTACCACAGGATGGCACTGGCCACCGCCGCTATCACAGGTTAACACATGCTGGCACTGATCACCGCCGCTATCACAGGTCACCATAGGCTGGCACAGGTTGGCACAAGGTATCATAGGTTACCACAGGCTGGCACTGGCCACCGCCGCTATCACAGGTTAACACAGGCTGGCACTGATCACCGCCGCTATCACAGGTCACCATAAGCTGGCACAGGTTGGCACAAGGAATCACAGGTTACCACAGGCTGGCACAGGCCACCGCCGCTATCACAGGTTACTATAGGCTGGCACAGGGTACCACAGGTTACCACAGACTGGCACTTATCACCGCCGCTATCACAGGTTACCACAGGCTGGCACAGGGTACCACAGGTTACCACAGACTGGCACTGGCCACCGCCGCTATCACAGGTTACCTCAGGCTGGCGCAGGGTACCACAGGTTACCACAGGCTGGTACAGGCGACCGCCGGCTATCACAGGTTACCACAGGCTGGCACAGCCGACCGCCGGCTATCACAGGTTACCACAGGTTGGCACAGGCTACCGCCGGCTATCACAGGTTACCACAGGCTGGCACAGCCGACCGCCGGTTATCACAGGTTACCACAGGTTAGCACAGGCTGCCGCGGGCTATTACAGATTACCACAGGCTGGCGCAGGTTACAACAGGTTGGCACAGGCTGCCGCCAGTTATCACATGTTACCACAGGCTGGCACAGGCTGCCGCGGACTATCACAGGTTACCACAGGCTGGCACAGGTTACAACAGGCTGGCACAGGTTACCGTATGGTATCACAGGTTACCACCGGCAATCACAGGTTACCACAGGTTAGCACAGGCTACCGCAGGCTATCGAGGTTACCACAGGCTGCCACATATTGGCACAAGTTACCACAGGCTGGCACAGTTTACCACGGTTAATCACAGGCTGCCAAAAATTGACACAGATTAGCACAGACTATTGCAGACTCCCACATGTTCGGGCATCCTGGAATGTGTTACCTCAGGCTGTCTGGGTTTACCATATGTTACCTCAGGCTGTCTGGGTTTACCATATGTTACCTCAGGCTGTATGGGTTTACCATATGTTACCGCAGGCTGTCTGGGTTTACCATATGTTACCTCAGGCTGTCTGGGTTTACCATATGTTACCTCAGGCTGTCTAGGTTTACCATATGTTACATCAGGCTGTCTGGGTTTACCATATGTTACCTCAGGCTGTCTTGGTTTACCATATGTTACCTCAGGCTGTCTGGGTTTACCATATGTTACCTCAGGCTGTCTGGGTTTACCATATGTTACCTCAGGCTGTCTGGGTTTACCAGATGTTACCTCAGGCTGTCTGGGTTTACCATATGTTACCTCAGGCTGTCTAGGTTTACCATATGTTTCTCCAGGCTGTCTGGGTTTACCAAATACTTCTCCAGGCTTTCTGGGTTTACCATATGTTACCCCAGGATGTCTTGGTTTACCATGTTTCCCCAGGCTGTCTGGGTTTACCATATGTTTCTCCAGGCTGTCTGGGTTTACCATATGTTACCTCAGGCTGTCTAGATTTACCATATGTTACCTCAGGCCGTCTGGGTTTACCATGATCTACCAGGCTGTCTGGGTTAACCATATGTTACACACGGCTGTCTGGGTTTACCATATGTTTCTCCAGGCTGTCTGGGTTTACCCAGACAGCCTGTTTATATATATATGTTTATAATGAACACCACTGACCACCACTGGCTATCACTCACCACCACTGACTACCACTGACCACCACTGACCACCACTGACTACCACTGACCACCACTGACTACCACTAACCACCATTAACCACCACTGACTACCACGGTCCATCACTGACCACCACTGACTACCACTGACCACCACTGACTACCACTGATCACTACTGACTGACCCTGACCACTACAGACTACCATTGACCACGACGGACTAATATTGACTGCCATTGACTACCATTAACTACCACTGACTACCACTGATCACTGACCACCACTGACCACCACTAACTACTACTGACCACCACTGACCACCACTGACTACAACTGACTACCACTGACCACCACTGACCACTACTGTCTACCATTGACTACCACTGACTACCACTGACCACCACTGCCTAACACTGAGTACAACTGACCACCACTGGCCACCACTGACTACCACTGACTACCACTGGTCATCACTGACCACCACTGACTATCACTGACTACCACGGACCACAGGCTACTATAGACTACCAGTGACCACCACTGGCCACCACTGACCACCACTGGCCACCACTGACCACCACTGACCACCACTGACCACCACTGACTACCACTGGCCACCACTGACCACCACTGACTGACCCTGACCACTACAGACTACCATTGACCACGACGGACTAATAGTGACTGCCATTGACTACCATTAACTACCACTGACTACCACTGATCACTGACCACCACTGACCACCACTAACTACTACTGACCACCACTGACCACCACTGACTACAACTGACTACCACGGACCACAGGCTACTAAAGATTACCAGTGACCACCACTGGCCACCACTGACCACCACTGGCCACCACTGACCACCACTGACTACCACTGACCACCACTGACTACCACTGACTACCATTGACTACCAGTGACAACCACTGACCACTACAGGATATTATAGACTACCTCGGACCAGTAACTATCACTGACCACCACTGACTACCATTGGCCACCACTGACTACCACTGACTACCATTGATACCAGTGACAACCATTGACCACCACTGACTACCACTGACTACCATTGACTACCAGTGACAACCACTGACCACCACTGACCACCACTGACTACCACTGACCACCACTGACTACCACTGACCGCCACTGACTACCACTGACCACCACTGGCCACCACTGACCACCACTGACTACCACTGACCACCACTGACTACCACTGACTACCATTGACTACCAGTGACAACCACTGATCACTACGGGATATTATAGACTACCTCTGGCCAGTGACTATCACTGACCACTACAGACTACTATAGACTACCATTGACCACCACTGACCACCACTGACCACCACTGACCACCACTGACCACCACTGACTACCACTAACCACCGCTGACTACCACGGTCCACCACTGACCACCACTGACTACCACTGACCACCACTGACTACCACTGATCACTACTGACTGACCCTGACCACTACAGACTACCATTGACCACGACGGACTAATATTGACTACCATTGACTACCATTAACTACCACTGACTACCACTGATCACTGACCACCACTGACCACCACTAACTACTACTGACCACCACTGACCACCACTGACTACAACTGACTACCACTGACCACCACTCACCACTACTGTCTACCATTGACTACCACTGATTACCACTGACCACCACTGCCTAACACTGACTACCACTGACCACCACTGACTACCATTGACCACCACTGACTACCACTGACTACCATTGATACCAGTGACAACCATTGACCACTACAGGATATTATCTGGCCAGTGACTATCACTGACCACTACAGACTACTATAGACTACCATTGACCACCACTGACCACCACTGACCACCACTGACCACCACTGACTACCACTGACTACCCTTGACTACCAGTGACCACCACTGACCTCTACAGGCTACTATATTCTACCTCTGACTACCAGTGACCACCAGTGACAACCACAGGCTATTATAGACTAGCTCCGCCTGCCACGCCGTGCAATGGGGGCCCCTGTAATAGCCGTGACAGGGCTCAGACCGGCGAGCAGGAATGGGATCCCCTCCAATGGGCGGCCATTAAAGCCTGAACCTGCACTGATCCCGACTCGGTCCCATCGCCTCAGTGTACTGATAATCACCTGGCTCACCACATAAAAACAGGCCAAGCGCTTACCACGCCAGCGAGGTATCTAATTGAAATCGTTTTAATAAAACAAAATTGAAGTGTCACTCTCCGGGCGGTGGGGCTGCGAGCGGCGACTAATCTTTCATCAGGGCGAGAGTGGTAATATAGTAAACAGGGCTGTGGTCGGCCGAGATAATGCCACTCCCGGGGGTGTCTGGGCGGCCTGGGTGGGGACTGCGGCCGGCCGGCGGGCGGGGAAGCGGGGTGCGGGCGGGGGTGGCGGGTGAAGGGGGAGGAAGGAAGGTTCTACGAAGGCAGAACTAAAAATCAGGCTGATGACATCTTTTGAAGCCTCGGTGATTGTAAAGGTGCTTTATACTGATGTTGCCGACGTTGTCTTCCGGGGTCGCGTGAACATTTTTGTCTGGTTTATGAGATTGCGTCCGGGTGGCAGCACCGCCAGCCCTGCAGGAAGGGGGAGTAAATTACAGCTGAGCCGAGCTCACCTTGTATCCGCCTCCTCCAATCAATGGGTGGAAATCACCTCCGTAGTTACTGAATTAATCGTGAGCTTATGGACCTGAGTCTCCGAAAACGAGACGACGCAAGTAGTAATGACGCCGATGACTCATCGCACTGAGCTCAAGCATATCGCACCGGGCTCAAGCATATCGCACCGGGCTCAAGCCTATCGCGCTGAGCTCAAGCCTATCGTACCGGGCTCACGCCTATCCCACTGAGCTCAAGCGTATCGCACCGAGCTCAATCCTATCGCACTGAGCTCAAGCCTATCGTACACTTACCTCAAGCCCAACCAACCGGCGACCTGTTAAATGTAAGTCTTGAGTGACCTGAACATTGCAAACGTGACCTAGGCGATATGGAGGCATTGCCGCACTGCTACCGTCGCCTGGACGCTATATGCGGCATACAGTTAATGTCTCCCCCTTACGGATACTAAAAATGTATGCCCCCTGCGGCCTCGAACCCACGACGCTGGATGGTCATAGAGACCTGGGGACAAGGAGAAGTTATTGCCATATTAGCCGTGTAGGTCGTCGAGACTGGACGCACCGGTTTGGTTTGCATGGCATCAAATATGCGCTAAAGCCAGTCACTTGTCCAGAGACCGGGGACTAAAAATACACACTCTGTGTCCCCGGAAAGTGTCAAGAATCAAAAGCGTTATTGACTTTGACCGCATTAGTGATGGTTAGGGGTTTATAGGACTGGGGGTTGGGGCCTGTGCAGGGGTGTTGAGTGTGAGGTGGTGAGGGGTGAGCGGTGAGGGGTGAAGCGGTGAGGGGTGAGGTGGTGAGGGGTAACGGTTGAGGGGCGTGGTGGTAAGGGATGAGAGGTGAGGGGTTGGTGGCTGAGGGGTGAGCGGTGATTGAACACGGTGCGTGACTTGGGGTCGATCTCACTGTTGTCAGGTCAGGTGGTGGCTGGGCGGTGGCGACGGGGCGTTGTGCGGTAGGGTGGTGTCCAGCGGATTGACTGAGACTAGTGGGGTGGTTGAGGGGGGGGGGGCGGGGTCAGGCTGAACGAGGCTAGCGACAGAAGAAATATAAAGACCTAGACTTAGATGGAGCACGATGGGGGTGGAATGGGTAGAGATCTCGGGGCTGGGCTGAGGGAGGCTAAGGGAAGCGGGGGTGGAGGAGAGAGGCTGAGGGAGGCTGGGTGGCGGAGGGAGGCTGAGGGATGCTCGTGTGGGGGGGGGGGGGGGGGGGTCTGAGGCTGCTGTGAGAGGCTATGGGGAGGCGCGGAGGGGAGGGTGTGTACTGCAGGAAGTTGGGTGCCAGTGAAGACAAGGGATGTCGGGTCTGTCACACATCACGGGCAGGAGCTGTGTGGCCATCAATAACCTCCTATGGAACACGGACGTGAGTGACACTGCGGACCTATCCTCGCGACCAGGCCACTGACTTCAGCATTGTGTGACTTCAGGATTGTCTGACTTCAGCAGTAAGTGACTTCAGCAGTAAGTGACCTCAGCATTGTGTGACTTCAGCAGTAAGTGACCTCAGGACTAGGAATAGATTATCGGTTATTTTAATTAGCGCATTCCATAGCCTCAGCATGGATAGATACCTTCGGAATTTAGGAATTGCTCAATCCATAGCCCCATACAGCAGCACCATAGTCCATGACTGGCTGACCTCAGCCTGATACGGTGGACTGATGTAGGAGTTTTCGGCCTAGGACCTCTTAGCCAGGTGTTTTTTGATGAGGGCGGACGTTTCGGCCAAATATAATATTACAAAACTTATATCATGGTGTCACACATGTTTTATCTGGTATAAAAATAAAAACTATTATTACACTTCACACTGGCTATTTTCACTTAAATTGGTTTAATTTGGTCACCGTTTAGTCATGCAGTGACTGATGTTGAGTCTCCCTCTCCCGTTCACGCGCCCTGACACCCTTAGATGTGAGGCTGCCTAGCTCTGAGGTTTTGGCTCACTCCCCTCAGCAGCTCGAGTGATGTGAACGGACTTATTAACACGCCGATAAGCCATTCAACATAACCTAAATTGGCTCAACGCCTTATTGAACATAAAAAACATTATCGCGGGCGTCCTAGATTATGTTGAATAGCTTAACGCCTGTTAAACAGCAGTTGAATTGCTTAACGCCTTTTGAACAGAAATGTCCGCCCTCCCCAAAATACCTGACCGAAACGTCCTAAGCCGAATCGTCCCAGGCCGATACGTCCTAAGCCGAATCGTCCTAGGCCAAAACGTCCTAAGCCAAATCGTCCCTGGCCGAAACGTCCTAAGCCGAATCGTCCTAGGCCGAATCATCCCAGGCCGAAACGTCCTAAGCCGAATCGTACCAGGCCGAAACGTCCTAAGCCGAATCGTCCCAGGCCGAAAGGCCCTACGCCGAATCGTCCCAAGCCGAAACGTCTTAAGCCGAATCGTCCTAGGCCGAAACGTCCTAGGCAGAAACGTCCGCTGGACGAAACGTCCTACAACCGCCTGATATAAGGTAGTCAACGTTTTTTACCCGGCATTGTTTAAGGTCTTCAATCGAGCATTCGATGACATTAAGAAATTCGTCCATTATGACGTCGAGGTACTTACATATAGACACGACCTCAATTTCCCTTTCCCCCAAATAAAATTCACAGCATTTGTCACAGCTCGTCGCTTAGGGCGAAAATGGACAAGCTTTGACTTGTTATCATTTAAACTCTCCAGTCTCCATTTGCTATATTACTCATGCATAATCGTTAGCATTTTCTGCAAGTTTTCTTCGTTTGCGGCCATGTCATCAGCCTAATCTAAGATGGAAACTATGTACCTTAATGAAAACGATGCAAGCCAAGTAGGCCTTGTTTGCGCATTAAGTTGCGTGTGTGCAGCTGACATATAAATTGGACAAAGAAGCATCCCGGGACTAGATGGTATGACGTTGGATGAGATTTTGGCCACAGATGTAGCCAGGTGCCAGGATTCATACACCCACGACCTGTTGAGCTGGCGTTCAGCCTGTTTATCAACTGAGCTGGGAGGGGTTCCCTCTTAATTAAATATAACTCATAGCGGATTTGTCGGCAAAGATCCTGTATCCCGTTCGTTCAATAATGAATGACATTGTGGGATATACACCCGGCGACCAGACTGCAGAAGGATTTAGGAGGGTTCCCACACGGCAGGGAATGGGATATACATTCTGAGTAATTTCGCGAGATTAATTACCGGCCCGCTAGTGACCCGTGTCTGGCATTAAAGCTGCGACGTGGTATCTAGTGGTTCGATATAAATAGATCCAGTTAAGGTCAGCTCCGTGTCAGCCTGTCCTCGCCTGATCCTGATCTATGAACGGGACCAATCCGGCCCGACATCTGGAGAGGTGGCCCCGCAGCTACCGCCGGGCTAGCTGCCATAGTTTCCCCACAGGTCACCATAGGCTGGCACAGGCTGGCACAGGGTACCGCAGGTTACCACAGGCTGGCACAGGCCACCGCCGCTATTACAGGTTAACACAGGCTGGCACTTATCACCGCCGCTATCACAGGTTACCACAGGCTGGCACATGGTACCACAGGTTACCACAGGATGGCACTGGCCACCGCCGCTATCACAGGTTAACACATGCTGGCACTGATCACCGCCGCTATCACAGGTCACCATAGGCTGGCACAGGTTGGCACAAGGTATCATAGGTTACCACAGGCTGGCACTGGCCACCGCCGCTATCACAGGTTAACACAGGCTGGCACTGATCACCGCCGCTATCACAGGTCACCATAAGCTGGCACAGGTTGGCACAAGGAATCACAGGTTACCACAGGCTGGCACAGGCCACCGCCGCTATCACAGGTTACTATAGGCTGGCACAGGGTACCACAGGTTACCACAGACTGGCACTTATCACCGCCGCTATCACAGGTTACCACAGGCTGGCACAGGGTACCACAGGTTACCATAGACTGGCACTGGCCACCGCCGCTATCACAGGTTACCTCAGGCTGGCGCAGGGTACCACAGGTTACCACAGGCTGGTACAGGCGACCGCCGGCTATCACAGGTTACCACAGGCTGGCACAGCCGACCGCCGGCTATCACAGGTTACCACAGGTTGGCACAGGCTACCGCCGGCTATCACAGGTTACCACAGGCTGGCACAGCCGACCGCCGGTTATCACAGGTTACCACAGGTTAGCACAGGCTGCCGCGGGCTATTACAGATTACCACAGGCTGGCGCAGGTTACAACAGGTTGGCACAGGCTACCGCCAGCTATCACAGGTTACCACAGGTTAGCACAGGCTGCCGCCAGTTATCACATGTTACCACAGGCTGGCACAGGCTGCCGCGGGCTATCACAGGTTACCACAGGCTGGCACAGGTTACAACAGGCTGGCACAGGTTACCGTATGGTATCACAGGTTACCACCGGCAATCACAGGTTACCACAGGTTAGCACAGGCTACCGCAGGCTATCGAGGTTACCACAGGCTGCCACATATTGGCACAAGTTACCACAGGCTGGCACAGTTTACCACGGTTAATCACAGGCTGCCAAAAATTGACACAGATTAGCACAGACTATTGCAGACTCCCACATGTTCGGGCATCCTGGAATGTGTTACCTCAGGCTGTCTGGGTTTACCATATGTTACCTCAGGCTGTCTGGGTTTACCATATGTTACCTCAGGCTGTATGGGTTTACCATATGTTACCGCAGGCTGTCTGGGTTTACCATATGTTACCTCAGGCTGTCTGGGTTTACCATATGTTACCTCAGGCTGTATGGGTTTACCATATGTTACCGCAGGCTGTCTGGGTTTACCATATGTTACCTCAGGCTGTCTGGGTTTACCATATGTTACCTCAGGCTGTCTAGGTTTACCATATGTTACATCAGGCTGTCTGGGTTTACCATATGTTACCTCAGGCTGTCTTGGTTTACCATATGTTACCTCAGGCTGTCTGGGTTTACCATATGTTACCTCAGGCTGTCTGGGTTTACCATATGTTACCTCAGGCTGTCTGGGTTTACCAGATGTTACCTCAGGCTGTCTGGGTTTACCATATGTTACCTCAGGCTGTCTAGGTTTACCATATGTTTCTCCAGGCTGTCTGGGTTTACCAAATACTTCTCCAGGCTTTCTGGGTTTACCATATGTTACCCCAGGATGTCTTGGTTTACCATGTTTCCCCAGGCTGTCTGGGTTTACCATATGTTTCTCCAGGCTGTCTGGGTTTACCATATGTTACCTCAGGCTGTCTAGATTTACCATAGGTTACCTCAGGCCGTCTGGGTTTACCATGATCTACCAGGCTGTCTGGGTTAACCATATGTTACACACGGCTGTCTGGGTTTACCATATGTTTCTCCAGGCTGTCTGGGTTTACCCAGACAGCCTGTTTATATATATATGTTTATAATGAACACCACTGACCACCACTGGCTATCACTCACCACCACTGACTACCACTGACCACCACTGACCACCACTGACTACCACTGACCACCACTGACTACCACTAACCACCATTAACCACCACTGACTACCACGGTCCATCACTGACCACCACTGACTACCACTGACCACCACTGACTACCACTGATCACTACTGACTGACCCTGACCACTACAGACTACCATTGACCACGACGGACTAATATTGACTGCCATTGACTACCATTAACTACCACTGACTACCACTGATCACTGACCACCACTGACCACCACTAACTACTACTGACCACCACTGACCACCACTGACTACAACTGACTACCACTGACCACCACTGACCACTACTGTCTACCATTGACTACCACTGCCTAACACTGAGTACAACTGACCACCACTGGCCACCACTGACTTCCACTGACTACCACTGGTCATCACTGACCACCACTGACTATCACTGACTACCACGGACCACAGGCTACTATAGACTACCAGTGACCACCACTGGCCACCACTGACCACCACTGGCCACCGCTGACCACCACTGACTACCACTGACCACCACTGACCGACCCTGACCACTACAGACTACCATTGACCACGACGGACTAATATTGACTGCCATTGACTACCATTAACTACCACTGACTACCACTGATCACTGACCACCACTGACCACCACTAACTACTACTGACCACCACTGACCACCACTGACTACAACTGACTACCACGGACCACATGCTACTATAGATTACCAGTGACCACCACTGGCCACCACTGACCACCACTGGCCACCACTGACCACCACTGACTACCACTGACCACCACTGACTACCACTGACTACCATTGACTACCAGTGACAACCACTGACCACTACAGGATATTATAGACTACCTCGGACCAGTAACTATCACTGACCACCACTGACTACCATTGGCCACCACTGACTACCACTGACTACCATTGATACCAGTGACAACCATTGACCACCACTGACTACCACTGACTACCATTGACTACCAGTGACAACCACTGACCACCACTGACCACCACTGACTACCACTGACCACCACTGACTACCACTGACCGCCACTGACTACCACTGACCACCACTGACTACCACTGACCACCACTGGCCACCACTGACCACCACTGACCACCACTGACTACCACTGACCACCACTGACTACCACTGACTACCATTGACTACCAGTGACAACCACTGATCACTACGGGATATTATAGACTACCTCTGGCCAGTGACTATCACTGACCACTACAGACTACTATAGACTACCATTGACCACCACTGACCACCACTGACTACCACTGACCACCACTGACCACCACTGACCACCACTGACCACCACTGACCACCACTGACTACCACTAACCACCGCTGACTACCACGGTCCACCACTGACCACCACTGACTACCACTGACCACCACTGACTACCACTGATCACTACTGACTACCACTGACCACTACAGACTACCATTGACCACGACGGACTAATATTGACTACCATTGACTACCATTAACTACCACTGACTACCACTGATCACTGACCACCACTGACCACCACTAACTACTACTGACCACTACTGACCACCACTGACTACAACTGACTACCACTGACCACCACTGCCTAACACTGACTACCACTGACCACCACTGACTACCATTGACCACCACTGACTACCACTGACTACCATTGATACCAGTGACAACCATTGACCACTACAGGATATTATCTGGCCAGTGACTATCACTGACCACTACAGACTACTATAGACTACCATTGACCACCACTGACCACCACTGACCACCACTGACCACCACTGACTACCACTGACTACCCTTGACTACCAGTGACCACCACTGACCTCTACAGGCTACTATATTCTACCTCTGACTACCAGTGACCACCAGTGACAACCACAGGCTATTATAGACTAGCTCCGCCTGCCACGCCGTGCAATGGGGGCCCCTGTAATAGCCGTGACAGGGCTCAGACCGGCGAGCAGGAATGGGATCCCCTCCAATGGGCGGCCATTAAAGCCTGAACCTGCACTGATCCCGACTCGGTCCCATCGCCTCAGTGTACTGATAATCACCTGGCTCACCACATAAAAACAGGCCAAGCGCTTACCACGCCAGCGAGGTATCTAATTGAAATCGTTTTAATAAAACAAAATTGAAGTGTCACTCTCCGGGCGGTGGCGCTGCGAGCGGCGACTAATCTTTCATCAGGGCGAGAGTGGTAATATAGTAAACAGGGCTGTGGTCGGCCGAGATAATGCCACTCCCGGGGGTGTCTGGGCGGCCTGGGTGGGGACTGCGGCCGGCCGGCGGGCGGGGAATCGGGGCGCGGGCGGGGGTGGGGGGTGAAGGGGGAGGAAGGAAGGTTCTACGAAGGCAGAACTAAAATCAGGCTGATGACATCTTTTGAAGCCTCGGTGATTGTAAAGGTGCTTTATACTGATGTTGCCGACGTTGTCTTCCGGGGTCGCGTTTTTAAACCAGACATTTTTGTCTGGTTTATGAGATTGCGTCCGGGTGGCAGCACCGCCGGCCCTGCAGGAAGGGGGAGTAAATTACAGCTGAGCCGAGCTCACCTTGTATCTGCCTCCTCCAATCAATGGGTGGAAATCACCTCCGTAGTTACTGAATTAATCGTGAGCTTATGGACCTGAGTCTCCGAAAACGAGACGACGCAAGTAGTAATGACGCCGATGACTCATCGCACTGAGCTCAAGCATATCGCACCGGGCTCAAGCATATCGCACCGGGCTCAAGCCTATCGCACTGAGCTCAAGCCTATCGCACCGGGCTCAAGCCTATCGCACTGAGCTCAAGCATATCGCACCGGGCTCAAGCATATCGCACCGGGCTCAAACATATCGCACTGAGCTCAAGCCTATCGCACTGAGCTCAAGCATATCGCACCGGGCTCAAGCATATCGCACCGGGCTCAAGCCTATCGCACTGAGCTCAAGCCTATCGCACCGGGCTCAAGCCTATCGCACTGAGCTCAAGCATATCGCACCGGGCTCAAGCATATCGCACCGGGCTCAAGCCTATCGCACTGAGCTCAAGCCTATCGCACTGAGCTCAAGCATATCGCACCGGGCTCAAGCGTATCGCACCAAGCTCAATCCTATCGCACTGAGCTCAAGCCTATCGCACTGAGCTCAAGCCTATCGTACACTTACCTCATGCCCAACCAACCGGCGACCTGTTAAATATAAGTCTTGGGAGACCTGAACATTGCAAACGTGACCTAGGCGATATGGAGGCATTGCCGCACTGCTACCGTCGCCTGGACGCTATATGCGGCATACAGTTAATGTCTCGCCCTTACGGATACTAAAAATGTATGCCCCCTCCGGCCTCGAACCCACGACGCTGGATGGTCATAGAGACCTGGGGACAAGGAGAAGTTATTGCCAAATTAGCCGTGTAGGTCGTCGAGACTGGACGCACCGGTTTTGTTTGCCTGGCATCAACTATGCGCTAAAGCCAGTCACTTGTCCAGAGACCGGGGACTAAAAATACACACTCTGTGTCCCCGGAAAGTGTCAAGAATCAAAAGCGTTATTGACTTTGACCGCATTCGTGATGGTTAGGGGTTTATAGAACTGGGGGTTGGGGCCTGTGCAGGGGTGTTGAGTGTGAGGTGGTGAGGGGTGAGGGGTGAAGCGGTGAGGGGTGAGGTGGTGAGGGGTAACGGTTGAGGGGCGTGATGGTAAGGGATGAGAGGTGAGGGGTTGGTGGCTGAGGGGTGATTGAACACGGTGCGTGACTTGGGGTCGATCTCACTGTTGTCAGGTCAGGTGGTGGCTGGGCGGTGGCGACGGGGCGTTGTGCGGTAGGGTGGTGTCCAGCGGATTGACTGAGGCTAGTGGGGTGGTTGGGGAGGGGGGGGGGAGTCAGGCGGAACGAGGCTGGCGACAGAAGCAATTTAAATACCTAAATTTAGACTTAGATGGAGCACGATGGGGGTGGAATGGGTAGAGATCACGGGGCTGGGCTGAGGGAGGCTGAGGGAAGCGGGGGTGGAGAAGAGAGGCTGAGGGAGGCGGGGTGGCGGAGGGAGGCTGAGGGATGCTCGTGTGGGGGGGGGGGGGTCTGAGGCTGCTGTGAGAGGCTGTGGGGAGGCGCGGAGGGGAGAGTGTGTACTGCAGGAAGTTGGGTGCCAGTGAAGACAAGGGATGTCGGGTCTGTCAGACATCACGGGCAGGAGCTGTGTGGCCATCAATAACCTCCTATGGAACACGGACGTGAGTGACACTGCGGACCTATCCTCGCGACCAGGCCACTGTCGGTGTATCTGTCTGGATCTCTATTCAGCGGGCTGTCTGTCACGACCTCTTCCTCTCATCCTCTTTCTCTTTCACTGTCTCTGTCTCTGTCGCGTCGTCGCTAATTCTACCACTCGGTCTCCATCCCCGCTCCCCCCAGTCAGTGTCATTTCGTCATTGTGTGTCTCTCTCAATCTGACCCTGAACTTATATGGGTAAATAAATGAAGTTTAAACAATTTAAAAAAAAATGCAAATGGAGAAACTTTAAGGTGAATTATTAATGGCAATGAAGTTGACATACTTGTCCAAAACGCTGCATTATTCCCTGATAAATGAACGGCCTGAATCAATTGATTTGATTTGATTTGATTGGGGCTTAACGGCACTTTCAGCCTGGAAGGCTATATCGTGCCATATTGGTTTAGGGTTATTCTAAATAACTCAAGAGTCAATATTAAAACCCTGAAAATCAATACATGTGATATGAATAAAACCATGAATGCAGTCTTTGTGGAATCGATCCATAGATCAATAAAACCCTGAGGATATCAAGTAATATCATTGAGCAGATCGTCATGAAACCATGAAAGTGAAGAATGGTGAAACGATAAAGACAACAAATTGTCAGAATATAAAACCATGAGTTGATTTTTAAAACCAAGCTTTTGAGATTAATAATTACAGCAAAATGCACTGTTTGGCAGTAAACGTTGAATATATCATATGCATTTGACTAGATTTATTGTAGATAAATGATCTAAAATCTTTTGCACTGTTTGGCTGTAAACGTTGACTAGATATATCATATGCACTTGACTAGATTTATTGCAGATAAATAATCTAAAATCTTTTGCTGTGGTATATTATTAAATAGTTCTTTCATAGTTTCTGCTCTGTAATATTGATCCCTTGTTTGTTGAAAGTCAACACACCTCAACAGAATGTGCTCCATAGTCATGGGTTCCTGACAGGGAGCACATTCGGGAGGTGGTTCTCCTTTGAGGAGATAGCAATGGGTAAGGTACGTATGTCCAATTCGGAGTCTCTGAATGACAACGTCCCTCCGCCTACCGCGGATTCTTGGCCGTTTGGTACCCACAGTAGGCTGAAGCCGTTGCAATTTGTTGGAGGATTGCTCGTCCCAGGACGACTGCCAATTTTTAGTAATTTCATGTTGGATGTACGGCTTCAAGTCCGAGTATGGAAACT
The DNA here is from genome assembly GCA_964019135.1 of Arenicola marina. Classification (NCBI taxonomy): domain Eukaryota; kingdom Metazoa; phylum Annelida; class Polychaeta; family Arenicolidae; genus Arenicola; species Arenicola marina. The sequence goes on from OZ025262.1 coordinate 32,476,599, forward strand.
GGACTGGAAGGACGTCGCCATTCAGAGCCTCTTTGGCGGCAGTGTCTGCTAGACTGTTGCCCTCTATGCCTATATGGCTAGGGATCCAGCAGAACACTACCGCCTTTCCATTGCATATTAAATCATGACATTTTATGAGTATATCTTGTATTAAGGGATTTTCATATTTCTGATATTTGATGGCTTGTATACAGGATAATGAATCTGAATAGATGATAAATTTATCATGTAGTGATTTTTCTATATATTCAAGTGCCATCAGTAGAGCTATTGCTTCTGCGGTGTATATAGAACATTGGTCCGGGAGGCGGTTGCTGCACTGGTGTTCACCAGCCACCGCTGCAGCGGCCACCCTTTGGGAGTCTTTTGATCCATCGGTATATATAGAGAAATGGTTGGGGTGTTGATTGTGAATAGTATGTTTAAGTTCTATAAATTGTGATGGGTCTGTGTCAGATTTGTTGTAAGTTGCTAGTTCTAACAGAACTTTTGGAGATTCTATTTCCCATGGTGGGATTTCTGGAAGATGCCAGGTTCGTATATCGTTGAAATTGATATTGTATCTTGTCAAAAGGTTATTGACTCGAATTCCAAAGGTGGGTATTGTCTTTGGTTTGTTTTCAAATAGTGTTGTAAACTTTGGATGGAATACGTCTTCAAAGGTAGGATTATTGGGATTTGTTTTGAGCTTAAGTGCGTATTGTAGTGCTAATTTATCTCTACGGTAGTATAGAGATGGCTCAGCAGACTCCACGTACAGGCTTTCCGCAGGAGATGTGCGGAAAGCTCCCAGACATAAACGAAGTGCTTGGTTGTGCACAGGGTCCAGCATCGGCAAATATGATTTGCGTGCTGATCGGTAAATCATCGACCCATAATCCAGCCGTGACCGTATCAGGGCTCTGTAGATATTTAATAATGTCTCTCTTTCTGTTCCCCATTCTGTATTAGATAGCACTTTAATTATATTAAGTGCTTTGGTATATTTCTGTTTTAATTGTTTGATATGGGGTATACAAGTCAGTTTTTTATCGAATAAAAGGCCGAGAAATTTTGTTTCTGGCACAACTGGTATTTGATCCCCATTAATTTCAAGTTCAGGTTCGGGATGGAGTTTTCGGAGTTGACAGAAGCGCATACACACTGTTTTAGTTTTTGAAAATTTAAATTCATTCTCATCGCACCATTGTTGTAACTTATTGAGGTTCATTTGTAGTTGCCTTTCTATTGTGTGCATATGTTTGGACCTGAAACAGGCCAAAAAATCATCAACAAATAGAGAAGGATCTATGTTATTAGTGAGACATTTTATGATGCTGTTGATTTTAATACTAAAAAGGGTTGCAGATAGGATACTGCCTTGGGGAACCCCCATCTCCTGATCGTATACTTCGGAGAGGGTAGTTCCGACCCTTGTCTGAAATAGACGTCTGTTTAGGAATTCTTGAATAAAATTTGGCATATGACCTCTGAGTCCAATATCATGGAGGTCTTTTAAAATACCATATTTCCATGTGGTGTCATATGCCTTTTCAAGGTCAAAGAATACTGCCACCACGTGTTCTTTTTTGATGAATGCCTCGCGGATATAGGTCTCCAATCGTATTAAATTATCGGTGGTATTTCTGTTTTGTCGAAAGCCACTCTGGAACTTAGTGATGATATTATTTGTTTCCAGAAAATATGAAAGGCGGTTATTTATCATCTTTTCTAGTGTTTTACATATACAACTTGTAAGAGCTATTGGTCGGTAGGAAGAAGGATTGGTGTGATCCTTCCCAGGCTTAGGGATAGGAATGACTATCGCCTTTTTCCACGATGGGGGTATTTGCCCGGTTTGCCAAATGAAGTTGAATATGTCGAGAAGAAGTTCCAAGGATGTATCGGGTAGTTGGTTCAGGAATTGGTATGGGATATTGTCTGGCCCTGGTGAAGTGTTGTTAGTTTTCCACAGGGCAGACTGGAGTTCCTCCATGGAGAAGAGGCTGTTGTAATATTCATCATTTTGAATTTGAGTTTTTTCCTCTCACTAACCGCCTTGTATCTTTGGAATTTAGCCGTGTAATTTTTTTAGGAAGAATTTGTTGCAAAGGCTTTCGACAAGGTATTGGCTATTTGCACTGGTTCGGTGAGGGTTGTGTTTTCATGGATCAGGTGGTTTATGCTGTTGTTTGCTTTTTTCCCACTGATCTTCTGTATGGCTCGCCACGTTTTCTTAGTTGTTGTTTTATTTCCAAGTTTGGAGACATAGTTTCTCCAGGATTCCCTTTTTGTTGTTCGTATTGTGCGGCGGGTCTGTGCTCGCACTTGTTTATATTTGAGGATATTTCCTGGAGTAGGATGTATTTGGAGTTCTCGTTGAGCCTGTTTTCGTTGTTGTACGGCCTCACGGCATTCATCGTTAAACCATGGCTTCTTTTGTATTTTGAGATTGGTCGAGGTTTTGGGAATGGTGTCTTCAGCTATTTTATGAAGTGTTTCGCTGAAGAGGGCTATTGGGTCTGGTATACCTTGGAAGTTGGCTGTTGTGAGTTTTTCAAAGCACATTTTTTTAAAAGCAGTCCAGTCAGCCTTATTTAGCTTCCAGTGAGCAATATTTTCATCTGGAGCGGGAAATTGGCTAGTAAGAAGGATAGGGAAGTGGTCACTGCCGTGAAGATCATCTTCCACTTTCCAGTTGAAATCAAGGCATAGACTGGGATGGGCTATAGTTAGGTCTATGGCCGTTTTGGCACCATTCCCAGGGTGTATATAAGTTATTGAGCCATCGTTGAGCAGAACGGTATTGTTTTTTAAGATAAAGTCCTCTAGCAGGCGGCCCTTGGGTTGTATGTCTTTACAACCCCATATCGTATGATGGGCATTGAAATCTCCAAGAATTATATACGGCGCTGGAAGTTGTTTTATTATATTTTCTAGTTCTAGTCGTGTTGGACGTAAATTAGGTGGAATATAGATAGAGCACAGGGTTATGGTGTTGTGTAATGTTATTCGTATGGCCATAGCTTGTAGGTTGGTCTGCAAGGGTATTTGGCTGTGTGGAGTGTTCTCCTTTATAAGGATACTAACTCCGCCTGTGATTTTATCTCCCGTATTAAGTCCTAGATTATCATATGATGTATATCCACTAATTGTTATATCGCCTTGGTTTTTGATGAATGTTTCTTGGAGACAAAACGCTACGGGGTTGTGGTCCTGCTTTAGCAAGAGGATTTCATCACGATTGGCTCTCATACCTCAACAATTCTATTGTATAATGGAAGCCATGGTTTATGATATGGGTGGCGTATCTGCCTTGTGTTTTCTTTTGTCACGCCCCCTTTCCTGTGTGTCTGTCTCCATTTCCTCATCGTCCTCCTCCTCTAGTTGCGAGTATTTGTTATGTATTTTGATGGGATCTGTTGATCCCTTGAGTGGTCGGTTTAGTTTTGCTGGTTTCGATTTGGCCAGTTTGTGGGTGGTGGGTTTTGTAGTGGGTTTTGTAGAAGGTTTCTTTGCAGGTGTCTTTGTTTGAATTTCTATTATGGGCTCTGTCTGGCTGGATGTTTCTGTCTCCTCTGGGGCCTCTGTTGTAATTGTGAATTCTGCATCTGGTGGCCAGGAATAAACAATGTTTATTCCTATGGAAACCATGTTTGGTTTTGGTGTTGTCTCATTGGATTTGGTTTGGGTCGAGCCCGTCACTTCAGCGAATGTTTTGTTTCCAGTTACATTTGTAGTTTTACTTTCTATTATTTTTCTCGCTTCGTGATAGGATATGGAGTTTTTAGTTTTTACTGTCTGTATCTCTTTTTCTTTTTGCCACATTGGAAACTGTTTTGAGTATGCGTAGTGACTGCCTTTGCAATTTACACAGTGGCTCGGTTTGCTGCAGGAGGTGTCTTCATGGCCCTCGTCGCCACAGCGAGCACAGGACACTTGCCTCCTGCAGTTGTTCTTTCCGTGGCCTAAGCGTTGGCATTGGAAACAGCGTAGTGGGTTTGGTATATAGGTGTCGACTGGTACACGAAGGTATCCAGCTTTTATTGTTGTAGGAGGGATGTGGGATGCAAATGTGAGAATTATAGTATTTGTTGGAATTCTTTCTCCATTTTTTGTGATTGATCTCCGTTTGGCCTCCATGACATTCTGTGAGGCCAACTCGGTAACTATCTGTGTGTCAGAACACATTTGTAGGTCTCTGCACCGGATGACACCTCGGCTATTGTTGAGGGTACGGTGAGGAGTGATTGTAACTGGGATATGGATGAGGGTCGTGGCTCGGAGGAGGTTGTCAGCATGACTCTTCCGTGTGACCTCGATGGGGAGGTCACCGGAGCGGAGTCGTTTGACATCTTTTGGTTCTCCGGCCAGACTTTGGATGGCCTTATCCAGTGCAAATGGTGACAATTTCGAAAGAGGTAAATCTGGATTTGTGGCGTGTGCCATCAAAAATCTTGAAAAATTGTCGTTTTGTTGATTTGGTTCATGTGTAGGAGAGCTTGTTCGAAGTTTCTTATTGGATCGTTCTTCTCGTGCTTTTGTTTCTGCAGGTGTGGGTTTTTTTTCTTGGGCACTCATGTTGGGTTTAAATATTTCACCGTCCGTGGTCCCCACCCACCTCGGAGCCCTCTCGGGACACTGATTCGGTGCGGTACTCCAGCACCCAGTGCCAAGGATACACAGACGGTATACTCGCATAACAAATACTTATTCTTCTGTTGGAAAAAAGAGGTATTTGCCACTTGATTAGCCCAAGCCACAGTCCTAACAGGATCTTGTTCAGAGCAACGGAAATATGAGGTGTCTCAAAGAACTCATTGCATACGGTTGTATGAATAATAGGGTGAAAAAGTTTTTGATATGATGTTGTTGAACAAGAATCCTTGGACTTGTGGTGACGAGCCGATTGATCAGACCGGGCCACATCTGACCTCCCGTCTAGGAGAAATAAGGGTCAAACTGGTATCTTGCAGAAACAGAGTTTCCACTCAACCAGCAGAGTCCCGTCTTCCTCCGACACGGGTTGCGAACCACGGCATACGGTTCGCCTCCATTCAGTCGCCTCTTACGACATGCAGATGTTAAACATGGAGGTGCATCGGGCCTATTCTACTTTCCCCCGAACCCGCAGGGGGCAGAGCCTGAATCAAAGACAGCGGTGCTGCCACTTGACGGTCAGATATGCAAATTAGATTTAACGTGCTTTCATTATTTAGTGGTTAATATCGTAACAAATTAACTTTTTGTAGTCTCAACAGTTGCCAAGACAAGCAATCATTATCCAATCATTAAACTACGGAACATCAGACGGCAAGTGAAAGATAACACATTTCATGAGGGAAATAATAATGAAACTCATTATCGCCTTTCCTTTAAACACTCTTGTCTTTAGTTCACAAACGTTTCTCCACTAGCCGTTCCAGCCCTCCTAACGCATGAAGCGAGATTAATCGCTGCTGGTGCTTTCATTAATCAGCCAGTGAGAGGGGTATTCAATTAAATGGGCTTTCCAAATAGGCGAAAAAACCTGGGTGCCATAGAATACAAAACGCCTTTAGGCCGGTCTGTTGGTAACCCGGTCGTTGACGCCAGTCCCATTGGAGGGCCAACGTTCCTGGGACCTGCCACCAAGTCCTAACGGATCACCAGGAACGCTTACTTCCGGTAGACCTTGCAATTTCTTCCACCCGGTCTGGACAATTCCTTCTTTCGAAGGGTGTTTTTTTTGTTGCTCAAAGTTTTATCAAGAGAATGATCTAGTTTGCCTACCGCCTACAGAAGCTCTATAAACTAGATGGAAAATTGTGCTTTTTGCCACATTGTGTTAATTTCTGGAATGTTATGCTTGTTAGTTATTGCAATAAATGGCATTATCCCTGCGGAATGAAACACTGTATCGAAGTGGGTTGCAGGAGATATCTGGTGTGCATTATCATCATCACCATCGCCATCATCACCATCATGATCATCATTATTATCTGCAAGCGTGGCTGATCATAACGAGTTCCTAGTGGACGCCGAAAGACGTCATCTTATATCACGTGGTAATCAAACACAATGTTATCCGAGAGAGGGATGAGGCAAATGGACAAGCAATAATGTTCTTATTGCAGATCACTCCGAGACTCTACCATAGACAGCAATGTCTACTTGCTAGACCGATATACCCTCACAGGCGACTGAAACTGCCTGTCAATCTCAATGAAATTCAAACCACGTGTTAACCGTCACAGCAACTCCATGTGGCTTCTTTCTAACAGCCATATGCTCAATATTATGCCCCATTTCTTTTAAATGTGAAGAATACAGATATAGAAGTGAAGCCAAAGCCCCCAAATATAACACTGTATGGTATGTGATAACATCGATAGAGACAGTACATATTGATGATCCAAGATCATGTGCGATTGCAGAAATTGCAGAAAATGTTGCACTGAGAATCGCAAAAAGGGTCAATTGCTTTCTGTATCATAGGGAGCAGAGGACACAAGTACAGTAAGAAAACCACAGATTGTGAAGTCAAATATATTCCTCATCCTTATAGGTCATAAGCCAGCGCTCCTTTTAAAAATGTATCATCCAACAACTGAGGCATACAAAATGAGATGTTATGGTAGCCTAGGGTTTATATACGACACGTGGCTCCTGTTCTCATGCCCCCCACCCACCGCCCCCCCCCCCCCCTCCCACATCGCTGGTCTGGTACAGGAACCTCTTCATCTTCCAGCCGGATATCATGACAATCACGGTGAGATTGGCGCCTCTATGCGCCCCTTGTCTAGTCGGAAACAATTATTTCCATTAAAAGGAAGGCAGCAAGACCACATTAATAATCCTCCGTCAAACGTGTTCTCCGTCTCTACTTCTATTGAGTGAAAGTCGTAGTTACAAAATCGTTGTCTCGAATTCCATCACAATTGCAGAGGAACGTCTAACACAAAGATATCCATCATATTTGTATCGAATGGGAGGTTAACGCCTGGCCAGCAGAAGGGCATTGATGGAGATCTACACTCGGTCGTATAGTCCGTTGTAGAGAGTCCGAAGACAACGCAACATCCTGTATTCCTCATTTGGTTGATACAAGATGACACAGAAGCAGAACATTATATCTTGTCTAATCTTAGCCGTATGTTACCAATAAGGAGGTGAGCGTGGAACAAAAACAGCGACTACCGGGCAAAGACAACGTGTGTCGTCGTGTCTGGTCTCGGGGGTGGGGGCTGGCCGGCCAAGGCAACAGATACAGCAGCACATTCGTCTCAGAACAATGCGAGTCGTTTTCCCCAATGTCAACGTAGTGTAGGCACAATAAACAATGTCTGCAGTCCGATAGAATCTGCACAATGTCTGCAGTCCGATAGACTCGACACAATGCCTGGAGACCTATGAACTCGGTCCAATGTCTGCAGTCCAATAAACTCGGCACGATTTCTACGGTCCAATAATCACAGGTCCCCGACCGGTGTAAGGCTGCGGTCGTCTATTTCGACTTAAGGAGACCGTCTACAAGCTGAAGGCAGGTCTCTGCCTGGTGTAAGGCTGCGGTCGTCGATTTCAACTGGAGGAGACCGTCTACAAGCTGAAGGCAGGTCTCCGCCTGGTGTAAGGCTGCGGTCGTCTATTTCGACTTGAGGAGACCGTCTACAAGCTGAAGACAGGTCTCCGCCTGGTGTAAAGCTGCGGTCGTCTATTTCGACTGGAGGAGACCGTCTATAAGCTGAAGGCAGGTCTCCGCCTGGTGTAAGGCTGCGGTCGTCTATTTCGACTTGAGGAGACCGTCTACAAGCTGAAGGCAGGTCACCGCCTGGTGTAAAGCTGCGGTCGTCTATTTCGACTGGAGGAGACCGTCTATAAGCTGAAGGCAGGTCTCCGCCTGGTGTAAGGCTGCGGTCGTCTATTTCGACTTGAGGAGACCGTCTACAAGCTGAAGGCAGGTCTCCGCCTGGTGTAAGGCTGCGGTCGTCTATTTCGACTTGAGGAGACCGTCTACAAGCTGAAGACAGGTCTCCGCCTGGTGTAAGGCTGCGGTCGTCTAATTCGACTGGAGGAGACCGTCTATAAGCTGATAGCAGGTCTCCGCCTGGTGTAAGGCCGCGGTCGTCTATTTCGACTTGAGGAGACCGTCTACAAGCTGAAGGAAGGTCTCCGCCTGGTGTAAGGCTGCGGTCGTCTATTTCGACTTGAGGAGACCGTCTACAAGCTGAAGGCAGTTCTCCGCCTGGTGTAAGGCTGCGGTCGTATATTTCGACTGAAGGAGACCGTCTACAAGCTGAAGGCAGGTCTCCGCCTGGTGTAAGGCTGAGGTCGTCTATGTCGACTTGAGGAGACCGTCTACAAGCTGAAGGAAGGTCTCCGCCTGGTGTAAAGCTACGGTCGTCTATTTCGACTTGAGGAGACCGTCTACAAGCTGAAGGCAGGTCTCCGGCTGGTGTAAGGCTGCGGTCGTCTATTTCGACTGGAGGAGACCGTCTACAAGCTGAAGGCAGGTCTCTGCCTGGTGTATAAGACTGCGGTCGTCTATTTCAACTGGAGGAGACCGTCTACAAGCTGAAGGCAGGTCTCCGCCTGGTGTAAAGCTGCGGTCGTCTATTTCGACTTGAGGAGACCGTCTACAAGCTGAAGGCAGGTCTCCGGCTGGTGTAAGGCTGCGGTCGTCTATTTCGACTTGAGGAGACCGTCTACAAGCTGAAGGCAGGTCTGCCTGGTGTAAGGCTGCGGTCGTATATTTCAGCTGAAGGAGACCGTTTACAAGTTGAAGGCAGGTCTCCGCCTGGTGTAAGGCTACGGTCGTCTATTTCGACTTGAGGAGACCGTCTACAAGCTGAAGGCAGGTCTCCGCCTGGTGTAAGGCTGCGGTCGTCTATTTCGACTTGAGGAGACCGTCTACAAGCTGAAGGCAGGTCTCCGCCTGGTGTAAGGCTGCGGTCGTCTATTTCGACTTGAGGAGACCGTCTACAAGCTGAAGGCAGGTCTGCCTGGTGTAAGGCTGCGGTCGTATATTTCAGCTGAAGGAGACCGTTTACAAGTTGAAGGCAGGTCTCCGCCTGGTGTAAGGCTGCGGTCGTCTATTTCGACTGGAGGAGACCATCTACAAGCTGAAGACAGGTCACCGCCTGGTGTAAGGCTGCGGTCGTATATTTCGACTGGAGGAGACCGTCTACAAGCTGAAAGCAGGTCTCCGCCTGGTGTAAGGCTGAGGTCTATTTCAGCTGGAGGAGACCGTCTACAAGCTGAAGGCAGGTCTCCGCCTGGTGTAAGGCTGCGGTCGTATATTTCGACTTAAGGAGACCGTCTACAAGCTGAAGGCAGGTCTCCGCCTGGTGTAAAGCTGCGGTCGTCTAGTTCGACTTGAGGAGACCGTCTACAAGCTGAAGGCAGGTCTCCGGCTGGTGTAAGGCTGCGGTCGTCTATTTCGACTTGAGGAGACCGTCTACAAGCTGAAGGCAGGTCTGCCTGGTGTAAGGCTGCGGTCGTCTATTTCAGCTGGAGGAGACCGTTTACAAGTTGAAGGCAGGTCTCCGGCTGGTGTAAGGCTGCGGTCGTCTATTTCGACTTGAGGAGACCGTCTACAAGCTGAAGGCAGGTCTCCGCCTGGTGTAAGGCTCAGGTCGTCTATTTCGACTGGAGGAGACCGTCTACAAGCTGAAGGCAGGTCTCCGCCTGGTGTAAGGCTCAGGTCGTCTATTTCAACTTGAGCACACCGTCTATAAGCTGAAGGCAGGTCTCCGCCTGGTGTAAGGCTGCGGTCGTCTAGTTCGACTTGAGGGGACCGTCTACAAGCTGAAGGCAGGTCTCCGCCTGGTGTAAGGCTGAGGTCTATTTCGACTTGAGGAGACCGTCTACATGCTGAAGGCGGGTCTCCGCCTGGTGTAAGGCTGCGGTCGTCTATTTCGACTTGAGGAGACCGTCTACAAGCTGAAGGCAGGTCTCCGCCTGGTGTAAGGCTGCGGTCGTCTATTTCGACTTGAGGAGACCGTCTACAAGCTGAAGGCAGGTCTCCGCCGAGGATTCGACGTCGGGGCCTTAATATCCTGAAGAGTTGTGACGGCACGTGTCGGGCCAGGGTTTGCCCCCGGGGTGGGCGGGTCCTGTCCAACAAGGCTATTTGCACAGGTCTGGGAAACGTTTGCAACGTGTGGGCAGAGGCGTGGATTCCAGGGGTGGAGAGGAGGGTGGTGGCGGAGAGAGAGCGGCGGGGGAGGTGGGGGTCGGGTGGGGAGGGGATCAGGCATTGAGAACGGTCTGAGGATATTGACCCATGTCAGCAAAGGAAGGAAACCGATAAAAGAGACGGTTAGCGGCGAGAGAAAACCACAGCGTCCCGTGATATATATATATATATATATATACACATATATATAGAGAGAGAGGGGAACTAGAACGCTGGAGGAGGACGAGAAAAAATAGAGACGCAAAAATGCCGCGAACAACCCCCGAGAAAGGAAAGACCGAAGAATGGCAACCATTCGTGAGGTTAGATATAGAAATGAGAACACAATTAGCCAATCGAGAGAAGCAAAAATACCACGGGCAATTTAAAGAGGTAAAGGCACGATGGATGTTGATTTTATTTCTGTTTCCAAGGCCATCAGGCCCAAAGTACATCATATAAACGAACCAATGAAAACTAAATACAAAATGAACGAACAAATGTTGGGTGTACACAATAAATTATCAATTATTGATCAAAAATATCGATTACATATATAACAAAGGCACGATTACATATATAACAAAGAGGCGACGTGCTGGACAGAACGCGACGTACGAGAGAGCTTGACACTGCGGTGCTAGATCACCTAATGCGAGTTCTCTGGAAGCGTGGTGTTATCTAGTCTATGGCAGCTTATAATAAAGAAGGACTTTTTATAGCGAGTAGCAATCCAAATCATATGAGGCAACAAAACAACACTGGTGCTCGCGAAGCTCCCGTTGACCTGGCTGAGCGGGGTCTCCTATACAGCCGCCCACTTCCCTTTTTGCACGCGTCCTCACTGACTCACCCATGAGCCGCAGGTGTGTGTAACCCGCCACCCGACCGGACAAATTATGCTGTCTTATTAGGGCGCGGCTAACTCGAGGCGTTTACGGTAATGTCAAGGCCTTCGGGGACCAAAATGACTTGGTTCCACTCTCAGGGGGAAAGGGGATTATTATATCAAAACCTTTTTATAAATTTATCGCTTTCTGGCATGGATTGGGGTGAAGGGGACTACTATCTCTTCCCAGAGACATCGGAGGCTCGGTGAATTGCTGTTTTTCAGTGGGCGGAGATGGGGGGGTTGGGGGTGGAGGAGGCGGAGGGGTTTCCCATCCCGTCTTCCACATTGGAGCCCATGAATTTAATGGTATTAAATTGTGGGCGTGGGCTATATGTGAGCTATGCGGAAAAGGTGGTTCGTCCTGATATGGTGCAACGAGCGAGCAATCTTCGACGACAGCATGGTTGAGACGATGCCTTGGAGTGAAAGTCTTCCGATACCGAATCTGGATTCTGTTCCTGTGGATAGGTTAGCTGCTTGTAGTTGTGGCTGAAAATTACCATATTGTATAGATACAAGAATGAAATACAGGTTTTGAGATAAGTGAAGGGATAGTTGAGGCGTATCAAAGGTGAAACGTAGGTTGAAATGGAAAGAGAATATTAATTGGCCAATTGGGTTCAGAATGTTTGTCCATTGGGATGATCTTTTAAATAAGTAAATATCACCATATGGCCGGGGATAGTGTGGCACAGAGTGGCTCGCCTCCCGTGTTAGAGATCATTTCCTTAAAACGATATCTCCGAACACAACATTGTATCCAAATTGCCCTGACAGCGAGTGTGCCCCAACAGGCGGGGCAGGGTCCACCATGTCAGTTTAAGGGGCGTTTGTCGCGGTGTCATGCGCTGAGTATAGGGCCAAAAACACGCCGACTGGAATTAGGTTTCGCTGCGTCCGCCTGATCTGTCGACTCACCGCGCCTTTCACTGTCTCTCGCCGCCCCGCAGATGGCGCCCGCTTTAAACTTTATTTCCGGCTTGAGAGGATCGGCGCGTGCTTCACGTGGCGCCCCCAAGCGGGTGTGAGATGAGGCTTGCCGTAACGACCGGTGACCCCCTCGTAGTGTTTTATGTGACGTGGCGTCGGGAGATTACGGGTGGGGGTCGGCGGGGTGACATCACTCTCCACCCCCCCCCACTCACCCCCCCCCTGACCCGCATCAGCGTTGTCTGCGATTGACGACGTCACGTAGCCCATTCCCTGCCAAATCCGCATCCGCGTAAAAAAAAAGAGTTCCTAATAGTGCGGCAATTTGTCCAATGAGTCAGCCCGCGTAATAAAATCGCCCGGCGTTATCCCTGCATTGTCTCGTTTTCGCGCTCTTCACGTTGTGCTGCCGGTCGCGAGAAAAGTTCGAACGCGCCTTGTCTGTTGAGGCGCATTACATGTTATTTATCAAGGATCGACGGGCGTCTGGGGTCAAAGGTCAACGTCTTGCTCAGCCATGTTCGTTCCGATAGAGCTAGAAGCTCCATCATGGCTTGCGGCAGCGAATTTTGCTTGTTATCCACAAGCACGCTGCTGGTTGCGAAACGGCTTCGTCTTTATGACTGTCATCAGGGAATCAATCCCGGGGCCTGGCGATACAAGGTGTGCAGTGGCAGTCAATAGTCCATTCAGGCAATGACGGGCATGCTAAACATACGCCTCCATTAAATACGAGATGCCGGGTGCCATAAGTACATTATCTTTTAGTGTTTTATCCGGTGTGTGGTTTATATCAAGGCGAACGAGCGACACGCGAAGAATTAATGTTTTTTTTTGGTGTCATATATTTGTCTTTGAAACTCAGTGCCCCAGAAGTAGACGGATAGACAGAAATAGCCAAATGTTGTGTTGATATCATTGCATATTTAATGTACTGCATGGCAGAACCAGTGGAACCCCGGCAGTTCTTTACTTTTTCTGCTTACTGTTTTGTTTCTCTGTTACTTTGTTTCGGTGCTACCCTACTTTGCGGTACACGTATTTGCCTCGTTGTTCTCTGTCCAGTAAATGTAGTCGTGGAACTCGACTACATAGAAAGTTATAAATCCAGCTATGAATGTTGCATAGTTAATTGTACAGTCAAGTATGTGGCTGATTATTACATAGTTCACCATAGTTAATTATTCATTGAACCACGTAACTAACCGCTATCGATCTATCGCATTATGCTCTATAAGTAATCCAATGGGATATTTCCGTTAACGTACAGAAAACGTGCATACGCCTCCAGAAAACGACGCGTTGTGGCGCCACGAGTCTTATGGACTAGTCAAGGTCACATTGCATCACCCAACTTTGTGTAAAATCTTCTAGACAGCCATTGGAAAATGTTGACTCACAGTAGAACAGTTGGTCATCTGTGACGCACACGCGGGACACTCACAAATAATTATCATACACAGAGTAGCTGAGGATATTTGTGAGCTTCCATGGCTTACAGAACAGCGGCCCAGTGTGGACGGAACACCATGGAGACGCCAAGATAAGCCTGATGGTCAGGACGCTTTGGCTTCTCGTCCTTCTCGTATGTGAGTCCCGCAAACTCCCTCAGCACATCGGCAAGATGGGTCAGTATATTCAAATACTCAGTCAGATGTAACGTATCTTGTTTGCCATCAGCTGAGTCATAGTTAAATATATAATTATCGACATTGTGTGAAACAATACTACATCAGCCACTGCCTGAGACAATACTACATCAGCCACTGCCTGAGACAATACTACATCAACCCCAGTGTGAGACAATACTACATCAGCCACTGCCTGAGACAATATTACATCAGCCACTGCCTGAGACAATACTACATCAGCCACTGCCTGAGACAATACTACATCAGCCCCAGTGTGAGAAAATACTACATCAGCCACTGCCTGAGACAATACTACATCAGGCACTGCCTGAGACAATACTACATCAATCACGGCTTGCGCGTACAATCCTACCACGGTAGGCATAAAAAGCAGGCAATTCATCTGAGTCACATTTCGCCAAGGGATTGTGACTGATTAAGTGATTAACGTTAAATCACGTGGACTGTTGTGGGAGGGGCTTCCCGTTGACGGACCCCTCGGCTGGCGTTGGCGGCCTGTCGCCCTAGGAAGCCACTGTTTCGTCACCAGGGGACACTGTTGGCCCAATTAGCGGGCGCCCGCGTTTTGCCGGTATTGCGGCCTGGCAAGACTGTGAGTAGGTTACCAAAGTGTCGCGCTACTGATGGCGATGATGGTGGCGATGCATGCTGGTTACGGCCATGCATGGCGGTCGACTTAAACGATGGCGGCCGCAGGGAGAGAGGGAGGTGGGGGGGAGGGGTGAGGGTAGTGACTGGGGGCCGCGGGGGGGGGGGGTGGGTGGCGGACTGACGGCGGGCTGCTGGAACGCACGCTGTCCGTGTCAAGTCATTTCCATGTAGGCAGTAGACAGAAGCTGTCGCTGTTAGTTGATTGCTCGCCGGGAATTATGACTGTCACAGCGGTGTAAAACTGACTGTCAACGGCATGTCCGTTCTACGGGTCTCGACGGACCGGACGTGTCGTTTGCCGCCAGTACAGGGGCGGGGACAGCGGTGCAACGTTAGCGCGGTTTAATGCTACTGTGAGTGTGTTTGTAGTTTTAGTTCCAGGCACGTATGAGATTGGGGAATTTCGTCCAAGAAAATGATTGGCCTTTTTTCTAAAATAAAAGCGACGACAATTTATGGGGAATTGCAGGAAGTGTGTCGCTTTGGGGGTCTGTCGTTTGTACTTTCATAGCGCATAAACGCATTCCAGTAGTTTCTTGCAGTCGCATTCGCATTCGCATTCGCAAACGCATTCCAGTAGTTTCTAACATTCATAACCGGATTCATAACCTGATAAGATCCTAATACGTACTTAAATTCCCTATCGAAAGTTTCTCTACGGATCGAATTGTATTTCACATGGTAGATTTTCGGATAGGATTACCAACGCCCGTTTTCTGTCAATGTTCAGACTTAAACGGTCGGTGTCCGGTTGACAGAAGTACTTGGCATGCCATTCGGCCGGGGGGTGCAGTTATACGATATACAGGGGTAAGCCGCCGCGAGGGCCCCCTGCCGTCGGCCAACCGCATTAAAGTGATTCGTACGGCCGGACCAGTGGTCGTCAGCCTCACACTGGCAAACACCGACCAATGTGGCGTGGGCGGAACAGAGATGAAGACAGAAAACTGTTGTTTACATGAGACGGCAAATGCAGACTGAGGGAACAAAGCAAAAACCCCGCACCCTAACGACTCTCATGATCTTCATTCCCTTGTCCTTAGCCTATGTGCCCCGGGCTACCTACCTCCCGCTCCTAGTCCCACCACCCCATGCACCCCCTTACCCCCCCCCCCCCACACCGCCTGCCCCCCCCCCCCCCGATGCTTTCGCACAATCCCGACAAAACGCCGAAAAAGCCCGCCTTTAAGCTTTACCATGGCGACAACTGACCCAGGAGAATTTACGTCCCGTGGCGTCGTGAGATTACAACGTGAGGTCAGCGAGATGTCGTCCCTCACGACTCACCCTCGACCCCCAGCCCCACAACATGTCGCGGATTGATGTCGTCACGTGGGTTGGATTCAGTACGCCAAGGTCACGCTGCGTGACCTCCAGCTTGCTGACCATAAATTCACCCCATTGCGGTCTGCTGTATAGCTCAGTCCAAAACAGCTTTCCGCCAAATCAGCTCAGTTAATGGAGAGAAAATGCGGCCGCTTAATCTAGAGCCCTGGTTTCCTCGGTCGTTGCATCCCCAGACGAAAACAATAGGCGGTCACAACGTTGATTCCATACCAATAATCCACACGGGAACACTGTTTGGACATAATTGCTTTGAATTACGTATGTTAATGTATAAAACGACTTTTAATTCATTTAATGTCATGACTGTAAAGCTGACAAATAATGTGTTGGTTGTTACTGACATCATAATCTGGATCTATATACATGGATATAAGTTAATGACACGTGCATTGGCAATTTGTTTAAAGCAATATATTCTGTAGTTCTTTTTATTATCAACCTCTTCCCAATGTCAAATAAGTATATTCTGTCTTGAATTTAAATCCTGAAAGCCTGTGGGCTATCCGGAAAGAAGCAATTTGGTCACCGGAGCAGAAGTTGGTGGCCGGCTGTTCGGTATTTTGTGTCTGATGTCGACCGCAGCTCGCTATCACGTCCGCGCGCGATATAAATAAACGGCGCAGTTTATGCTGAAACTGTTGTTTTACAGATTCTCAGAGATATTAAAAATAGGCATTATAATTTTGAGACACTTTTAGTCTTGATTCTAAAATGTAAAAAATCTAAGATTGCGCATGTAAGTATATTGCTTTAACAGCAGATTTCCTGGTTCGCAAATAATCACTTTGAATCTAATCATTAACATAGACTCGTTGCTAGAGAAGGAGTTAAAACAAGACTTTGGCCTGGCGATAAAAGCACTGTTTTTTATATTGACATTGTAACAGTTGAGCTATTGTCCGTTTAGTAAATTTGGGAATATGAGAAATGGAAATAACGACATCATATATACATAAACAATATGTTTATGAAGAGAGCTGACTTTTCCCCGATATGAAATGGTGCGGCTTGGATATTATTAGATCAAGCAGAGGGGATTTAACAGACAGAAGGAATCTCTTTCATGACAGAGACGGTCCGGCTTCCTTTAAGACGTTAGCCTGGCGCCTGTCTCACCAAACAGACGGGGTATGCGATGGACACAGATAGATAAGCATGGGTGTCAGGGGCGAGGCGGGGACGGGTGGGGGTTTGTGGTAGCACACTTCAGCAAACCCAATTTCACTGCACGCGAAGGGTTTCCAAGAGATCTGGAGTTTTCATCAAAGGGCTGGGATGGGCGGAGTGCGCATTCCTCACCCAGCACGCGACACCCTCTTCCCCGGGAAGCGGAAGCGTGGCGGCCTCGGAGACGTCCCGTAGTCATGGAGATTAGAGCCGCAGAGTCTTGGCAATGCAGCATGACCGCTCGTCCTCACTGGGGTCCCTCTACAGCATGACCGCTCGTCCTCACTGGGGTCCCTCTACAGCATGACCGCTCGTCCTCAGTGGGGTCCCTCTACAGCATGACCGCTCGTCCTCAGCGGGTCCCTCTACAGCCCTACCACTCGTCCTCAGTGGGGTCCCTCTACAACCCCACCACTCGTCCTCAGTGGGGTCCCTCTACAACCCCACCACTCGTCCTCAGTGGGGTCCCTTCACAACCCTACCACTCGTCCTCAGTGGGGTCCCTCTACAGCCCTACCACTCGTCCTCAGCGGGTCCCTCTACAGCCCTACCACTCGTCCTCAGTGGGGTCCCTCTACAACCCCACCACTCGTCCTCAGTGGGGTCCCTCTACAACCCTACCACTCGTCCTCAGTGGGGTCCCTCTACAACCCCACCACTCGTCCTCAGTGGGGTCCCTCTACAGCCCTACCACTCGTCCTCAGTGGGGTCCCTCTACAGCCCTACCACTCGTCCTCAGTGGGGTCCCTCCACAACCCTACCACTCGTCCTCAGTGGGGTCCCTCCACAACCCTACCACTCGTCCTCAGTGAGGTCCCTCTACAACCCCACCACTCGTCCTCAGTGGGGTCCCTCCACAACCCTACCACTCGTCCTCAGTGGGGTCCCTCCACAACCCTACCACTCGTCCTCAGTGAGGTCCCTCTACAACCCCACCACTCGTCCTCAGTGGGGTCCCTCCACAACCCTACCACTCTTCCTCAGTGGGGTCCCTCCACAACCCTACCACTCGTCCTCAGTGGGGTCCCTCTACAACCCCACCACTCGTCCTCAGTGGGGTCCCTCCACAACCCTACCACTCGTCCTCAGTGGGGTCCCTCTACAACCCCACCACTCGTCCTCAGTGAGGTCCCTCCACAACCCTACCACTCGTCCTCAGTGGGGTCCCTCTATAGCCCTACCACTCGTCCTCAGTGGGGTCCCTCTACAGCCCTACCACTCGTCCTCACTGGGGTCCCTCCACAACCCTACCACTCGTCCTCAGTGGGGTCCCTCTACAGCCCTACCACTCGTCCTTAGAGGGGTCCCTCTACAGCCCTACCACTCGTCCTTAGAGGGGTCCCTCTACAGCCCTACCACTCGTCCTCAGTGGGGTCCCTCTGCAGCATGACCGCTCGTCCTCACTGGGGTCCCTCTACAGCATGACCGCTCGTCCTCAGCGGGTCCCTCTACAGCCCTACCACTCGTCCTTAGAGGGGAACCTCTGCAGTATGACCACTCGTCCTCACTGGGGTCTCACTACAGCCCTATTACTCGTCCTCAGTGGTGTCCCTCTACAGCCTTGCCACTCGTCTTCAGTGGAGTCCTTCTACAGTCCTACCACTGGTCCTCAGTGGGGTCCCTCTACAGCCCTACCACTCGCCCTTAGTGGGGTCCCTCTACAGCCCTACCACTCGTCCTCAGTGGGTTCCCTCTACAGCCCCACCACTTGTCCTCACTGGGGTCCTTCTACAGCCCCACCACTCGTCCCAAGTGGGGGCCTCTCCAGCCTCACCACTCGTGCTCAGTGGGGTCCCTCTACAGCCCTACCACTCGTCTTCAGTGGGGTCCCTCTACAACCCTACCACTCGTCCTCAGTGGGGTCCCTCTACAACCCTACCTCTCGTCCTCAGTGGGGTCCCTCTACAGCCCTACCACTCGTCCTCAGTGGGTCCCTCTACAGCCGTACCACTCGTCCTCAGTGAGGTCCCTCTACAGCCCTACCACTCGTCCTCGCTAGGGTCCTTCTACAGCCCTACCTCTCGTCCTAAGTGGGGTCCCTCTACAACCCCACCGCACGTCCTCAGTGGGGTCTCTCTCCAGCCCTACCACTCTTCCTCAGTGGGGTCCCTCTACAACCCTACCACTCGTCCTCAGTGAGGTCCCTCTACAGCCCTACCACTCGTACGCAATAGGGTCCCTCTACAGCCCTACCACTCGTCCTCAGTGGGGCCCCTTTACAGCCCTACTTGCTCTCAGTGGGGTCTCTCTATGGCATCACCAATCGTCCTCAGTGGGGTCCCTCTACAGCGCTACCACTCGCCCACAGTGGTATCCCTCTGCAGCCCTACCACTCGTCCTCAGTGGGGTCCTTCTATCGTCCTACCACTTGCCCTCCGCGGGGTTCCTCTACAGCCCTACCACTCGTCCTCAGTGGGGTCCCTCTACAGCCCTACCTCTCGTCCTCAGTGGGGTCCCTCTACAGCGCTACCACTCGCCCACAGTGGTATCCCTCTGCAGCCCTACCACTCGTCCTCAGTGGGGTCCTTCTATCGTCCTACCACTTGCCCTCCGCGGGGTTCCTCTACAGCCCTACCACTCGTCCTCAGTGGGGTCCCTCTACAGCCCCACCACTCGTCCTCAGTGGGGTCCCTCTACAGCCCTACCTCTCGTCCTCAGTGGGGTCCCTCTACAGCCCTACCTCTCGTCCTCAGTGGGGTCCCTCTACAACCCTACCACTCGCCCTCAGTGGGGTTCCTCTACAGCCCCACCACCCGTTCTCAGTGGGGTCTCTTTACAGCCCCACCACTGGTCCTCAGTGGGGTCCCTCTACAACCCTACCACTCGTCCTCAGTGGGATCCCTCTACAGCCCTACCACTCGTCCTCAGTGGGTCCCTCTACAGCATGACCACTGGTCCTCAGTAGGGTCCCTCTACAGCCCCACCACTCGTCCTAAGTGGGGTCCCTCTGCAGCCCAACCACTCGTCCTCAGTGGGGTCTCTATACAGCCCTAACACTCGTCCTCAGTGGGGTCCCTCTAAAGCCCTACCACTCGTCCTCAGTGGGTCCCTCTACAGCATGACCACTGGTCCTCAGTAGGGTCCCTCTACAGCCCCACCACTCGTCCCCAGTGGGTCCCTCTACAGCATGACCACTCGTCCTCAGTGGGGTCCCTCTACAGCCCCACCACTCGTCCTCAGTGGGGTCCCAGCCCTACCAATCCTCCTCTGTTTGGTCCTGTTTGTATCTCTCTCCCCGTCTGCATTCTCTCTGTGGTTTCCCCATAGAAGCTATGAGGTCTCTCCGTCTAAATTCTGACAATGTGGCATATCCGTCTAACACGATGACTGTGCGGTTTATCCGCCGACATTCCGATTCAGCAGCCTCAATCACGTGTGATTTCTCTGGTCCGTGGATCCTCATTCTCTCTGTCCACACACTATTAAGACCACTTATTCTAGCTTTCGGTATTGGTCACTCCGTGGCTTATTTAAGTAGGTAGCATGTTTGCCAATTGCGAGTGTGCACTGCTAGGCCAATCGAAACCACTGGTGCCTGGTTCGAACACCACATGTACAAATCTGCGTGTTTGTGCAAGATGAAGATCACATGTCTTTCTTCACAAAGAGTAGGGGTTCTCCTGGAGACATGGCTCTCCTCTACCGTGATCGTTCCCGTTGTTGCTATGTGGCCTATAAGCGTCAAGCCAACCAATCTGCCAACCTGGCATCTGACGCTCTTGGCGGTAGAAGTCAGAATCACGTCCAGTTGTGGACGCGTTTACTTTTGTTCTTTGATTATGCTAGAAATAGCATTTGGTGAGTGGTAGTCTGTTGTTGATTTCCGCGAACACCGTTTCAAAATGTTGTACTTAGTTAAGTACATCTGCTTAGCGCTAAGTATTGTTTCTAAACACTGTTTCTACCCCCTCGCCCCCTTTGACTTTTCTGGCCAATATTCTGCCTGACATTTGCCACCCCTTGGACCAGCCTTTGGATTAGTCCATCTACCTTCTACCTTCCCTGCCTGATATTCATGATTTCCGCTAGTATCAATTCGCACATAACACCGAGATTCCTTCTCCACACCGCCAACAAACGGCATCACAAGCTTACCCCTCCACCTTGGCCCCGGTAGCACAGCAGCCAGGTGGCCCGTCCCGCCCAACTCTGCCCCGACTCGCCCTGCTGCACTCAGCACCCACCTCCCCCTGTGTACCTCCCTAACACTCCCCCCCCAAACATCTCTCCACGGTCCGCCTTTTGCTTTACCCCCGACTCGTTGAAGCAGATTCCCAGCAGGCGATAACCCTCTTTGCCAATTACCGCCACTCCTCGTGCAGCAGAGAGCGGCCTCGGAGGTGGCCTGAAGATGGCACCCCGGCCGCTGAAAGGTTGTCCTGCAAGCAGGCCGGGGGTGGGTGGAGGGGTAGGGAGGGGAGGGGTGAATGGGCCAGGTGCGCCGTGGCGGCGAGAACAGCAGACAACTACGGTAAGCGTGTAGACAACCATGACGCCAAAGGAGAGCAACCAGCTACCAGCTGCCAGCTATCAACTACCAGGTACCAGGTACCAGCTACCAGCTGCGAGCTAGCAGCTAGCATCTACTACCAGCTACCAGCTACCAACTACCAGCTACCAGCTACTACCAGCTACCAGCTACCAGCTACCAGCTACCAGCTACTACCAGCTACTACCAGCTACTACCAGCTACTACCAGCTACCAGGTACCAGCTACTACCAGCTACCAGCTACCAGCTACTACCAGCTACTACCAGCTACCAGCTACCACCGGCTACCAGCTACTAGCTACAGGCTACCATCCAGCGGCAAAAAGTAACGCTGCTGTTCCTAATAACCATCTGCACAGATTAAGGGCGTGATATTAAAGGCCTTCAACATCCACCATTTGGAGGGCGCCGATGATTGCTGTGTATTACAGCACGTACTCTCGCGTTTGTTCCCGCTGAGCACCCCTTTATTGCGGGTCATACCCCCATGGTTGCTGTAGGAGGCAACTACCGTTCATTATCAAGTTTCCCCATGTGACTCTCGCACGGTTTGCGTGCTTTCACGTTGCGTCCTCGCATTCCCGTCACGCGTAGCTTCAGCAATGCAGAGAGTGATCGCATGCGCTTGTACACCCCGAATACCTTCCGTAAGTAACACTGGTCACACCCGCCGATAGCATGGAGGAAGACACGTGCGCCGTCAACCAATTAAAGCCCCCTGATGCCTCCATTGCCGGATTACTTCCAGTTGGATAACTTCCACTTGGACGACACCCCATTTTAGTACTTCCAGTTGGACGACTTCCAGTTAGACGACATTATATATAAATAGGTTAGGTATCGTGAAATATTCAATTCATATCGATGCATCATGGTTAGTATGACTATTTGAGAGCTTTGCAGATAAAATTAGGACAGTTTGAAGAAAGGTACAAGGATTTTTTCGGCGTGTCGTCTAAGATTTAGCGTCACTCTGTTGTTGCCGACTGCCATTGCGTTGGCCTCGTGTTATTCTTACAAAGATGTGTGAACGACACCTGCACCCTTTGATGTTCAAGATGGAATATTGGCGGCCGTCCCGCTTTCACACCTCTTGAATTAAACACTTGAGACCTCCAGCTTGTAATTAATAATGTTTGATGTGGCTTGTAATTAACATAACGAAATACAATTGAGTTTTTATTGCACTTTTTATTGGACAAAGACCACTGATAAACATATATTTCAGTTGCGAAAACATATGTAGAACAAATAACTGGGATATATCCAAATATGACACAAGTATATACTCTATACGGTTTTGAACATCAGTGGTATGTTCACATGTGACATAATTATACACTCTTACATATTATGTTTTTAGTAATTGTGCACAATGTGCCGCACGTGACGAAGATAATCCTCGCTGTTAAGATCTCCAGATGTAAATCTGACGTTCAGCCGGTCCAGGCGGTCATCAATCTGTTTATATTTCAGGCGTCTGCGGCGACACCCAGCTGGGCGCGACGACTTGTCAGATTGGTGATTGATTGTTCGTTCTTGAGGACGGTCAGAAGCTCGAAAATATGTGGATGAGTTTTTTGGACGGCCGTGTTGAGTCTATGGTGCCATCCTTCTTGGTGGTTGTTCGTCCTTGTCTGCAGCTGATGGACATTCCACAGAGAGAGAGGAAATGTGAAGGACAGCCATGTGTTATTGTAATAGCGGAAGAGTGCGTTCAGTTGGGCATGTTCTTGGACGACTGGATACCCTTGTAGCATCCGGAATGACGTCCGGACACTAACAACGGGCAAAAATGCCAGCGCCATTAGCATCCTGATGACTTTACGGACGTGATTGTCCTCACGGGAGGTGGATGTGAGACCAAGCTGCTGGACCTGACGCCATACCGCTTGCGTATGATGAAAGTAGCAGCACTTGTGGGTGGAGGTCGGGAAGTGCAAACGTAGCGTGGAGATGAAGGTACTTTCAAAGTCAGTCATAATCCTCTTTGGGTTGAACACAAGGTCCAACTCGGCCATCTTCGTCTTTACAATTGTAAGCATCTTGTAGTAGGTCTGGCGGCTCTTGTCTGGTAAGAGACAGTACACCAAAGAGACAAAGTGTCTGTGAAAGATTCCGTGAATGGAATGCAACTGCGCAAATTGGCGCGGTGCAGCTTTAAAAGTTCCATCCATGAAGACTTGGCTGCATTGTTATAGTACTTGTAAGTTATCTTCGGTGGCAAAAATGATTATGTCCGCATCGTGGTGAAGGACGAAGGGTTTGTCGTCGAGAGTCAAAGCCCATTGTCCTTCCAGCCCAATGTCATCTTGACCGTGCGGCAATTGCGGCATTTGCTTCCTACGGGACCTGTGCATCACAGTCTGACAGGCCTTGAAATCGGCAGCAGCACATCGCCTTCTGTTTGCTCGGCTATAAATTTGGTATATAACTTGTTGAGCGGTGTAACCAAATCTTCTGCTGCTAGGTGACAGAGGTCAGACTTTGCGGGTGTGGACGCCAATATTTCTTCATCTGGAATATGGCTATGATCCTTCGCGGAAAGCACATTCACACTACTGCCTTCGCCAGTAGTTAGCACTCGACCAGGGCATCCACGAAGAACACACCGCCAATGCTGCTTGTTTCCACGAACAAGATCTTTCTTATAGCGATAATCTTTGTACAGCAAATTCACCCCGCGATGCTTCTTCACAATGGTTGCAGTTGCGTCCTACATAGTAAACATATGGCGACAGAATGATTTCCATCTGATAAACAACCCCTAATATACTCTTTTAGGATGACGATGTGCTCAAGATGATATGCTCAAGATTATGTATTCAGTAAAATGCATCGATCTGCACAGTAATAAAGCAATGACATGGACATACGCAAATGATGTTGACAGTTGAGTGCAATTAGGAAAATACACTTCAAAGCTGGAGGTGTGAATTAGATTTGTTTGTGCCACATACGTTTTCGCAATTGAAATATATGTTTATCAGTGGTCTTTGTCCAATAAAAAGTGCAATAAGAACTCAATTGTATTCCGTGTATGTTAATCACAAGCCACATCAAACATTATTAACGTACAAGCTGGAGGTCTCAAGTGTATAATTCAAGAGGTGTGAAAGCGGAAAGGCCGCCAATATTCCATCTTGAACATCAAAGGAGCAGGTGTCGTTCACACCTCGTTCTAAGAATAACACGACGCTAACGCAATGGCGGTCGGCAACAACACATGCAGTGACGCTAAATCTTAGACGACACGCCGAAACAATGGTTGTACTATTCTTTAAACTGTCCCAATTTTATCTGTAAACCTCTCAAATAGTCATACTAATCATGATGCATCTATGAATTGAGTATATTGTATATATATATACCAAAACGCATTTATATATAACATATGATGTAACACGACGCCAACGCAATGGCGGTCGGCCAGAACACAGTGAAGCTAAATCGTAATAAGCTAAATGCTTATTTTGCGATACCTAACCTATTTATATATATTGTCGTCTAACTAGAAGTCGTCCAACTGGAAGTACCAAAATGGGGTGTCGTCCAAGTGGAAGTCGTCCAACTGGAAGCACACCCCATTACTAACCTCCAGGGTACGATGCTGGGTGGAAATTGTCGGCCTGATGACGCAAGAAAAGCGTATAGCTTCAAGCAGTCGACATTCCAATGGCGAACACAGTAAACATACATATGCGCTGATTCGTTCATCAACGAGAGCCTCATAATCAGATCAAACTTGAACGTCAACAACGCACTCACTCTCACTCTCACCCCCGCCGCCCCCCTTCCCTCCATATCATGTCTTCAAATTGTTTAATTTCCCATAAATATCCTTCAGTTCCCCCCAAAAGCATGAAATAGTCCTACAATTCCTGTGTGCGGTTCAAGATTACGTTGTTTCTTCTGTCTCTGATGCAACCAATATGTAGCACAAAGCTAATGGTCCCCCCCCCCCCGGTCCCCGAGCTCCCCGCCCCCCCCCCCCGCCCGCCTACGCTATACATGTGGGCGATCGTTATTGTTACGGCACGGGATGAACCACCAAAAGGCAGCATCAATTAATGACACCCTGTCAGCTACGCAACCTACAGCAGTAGCGGTGCAGTTTACGACCCACACTGAAGAACCCGGAACATTATTCGCCTGAAATTATTTATACATATTGTGGCTTGATTATCGCTATATGGGACGACGCCAACGCTTCCACGCCTTTTCTGCCTCGCCAGTGAAAGCCCCCCTGGTATTTTAACCATGGTAAAGCCTTGTTCACTTCCGGTGTATTGTGCGGTGTGTACACCTACACCTAACGCTTTGTTTATATCTGGTGTATCCAGCGGTTTGTACACCTACAGCTATCACCTTGTTTACTTCCAGTGTCTGGTGCTGTGTGTAACTTCCTGTAACTCACCCTATAGCCCAATCCATCTGGTGTATCCAGCGGTTTGTACACCTACAGCTATCACCTTGTTTATATCCAGTGTCTGGTGCTGTGTGTAACTTCCTGTAACTCACCCTATAGCCCAATCCACCCTTGTTCACTTCCGGTCACCCTATAGCCCAATCCACCAATTGTTCACTTCCAGTGTATTGTGCGGTGTGTACGCCTACACCTAACGCTTTGTTTATATCTGGTTTATCCAGCGGTTTGTACACCTACAGCTATCACCTTGTTTACTTCCAGTGTCTGGTGCTGTGTGTAACTTCCTGTAACTCACCCTATAGCCCAATCCACCCCCCCCCCCCACCCCACAAAAATAGTAGAATTAAGAACATTTGTTCAAACCGTCAGAGGACCAATAATGGGCACGTATCTCTCACCCCCCCGCCCCCCCCCCCCACCCCCGCTACCATGACCCCAACCCTTTTCGTTCCAATCGATTTCCATATTATTAGAGCCACGTCTGATGTGTGGGGCAACGAGAAAACGACCGACTGGACATCTAAATGAATGTCCTCTTAATGCCCTGCTCATATAGACTAAGACTGGTCGGCCGACGTCAGAGCTCGCCCACGCCACCGAGTTCTTCAACTTTCCCCAAAGCGGCCACAAATCGGCCGAGGTCGGCCGAGCTCGGCCGAGAGGTCGGCCGAGAGGTCGGCCGACCTCCGCCGACCTAAGGAAATTGGCTGAGCTCGGCCTGATTTTAATGTCTGCATTAAAACTGGAAAGGCCTCGGCCGATCACCTGAAATGAGCCACCGAGCAGCAATGCTCGGCCGAGGTCGGCCGAGGTCACGGCCGATTTGGGGCCGATTTGGGGCCAATTTCCCCCTTTTTAGCTCGGCCGAGGCGTCGGTGGGTCTATGTGAGCAGGGCATAATGGGTATCTATAGTGATATATATACTCTGCACACTTTAACCACACGGTGTAACCCAGTGGTTATGCCCACATGCGGCGCCGATGTTTGCTGGTCGCATAGCGGAGTTTTACTGTACAGGACACTATATGACGCCACAGGGGATGTAATATAGACAATAAATGAACAATAATAAATAGAAAATATCGACGTAAATAGACTATGGGCCGTAGACGATGATTCATAATAGTCATTGTGTATCTGATGTGTCTCAGGTGATTAAAAATCCCGTGATGTTAGGGGGCTATATGTATAGTCATTTAACATCAGGATGTAAAGTTGTATATTTGGATCAATATTTAAAAATGGCCGTGCCTGTATACTTGCCATCATGTAGTATTGGTATGCCCCCCACCAGCCTCAAACGCCCTCAGACCACGAGGCCACGCATAGAAAAACAAAACAGCTGTTCTCAAGCCAGAATCAACAAAGATACCCTAAAAATATCGCCGTGTTTTCACGCAGACGGTAGAGGCTAGGGTTTGTGTAAATATTTGGTGGATAAAAAGGGACTGACTGTCTGCCTATTGCCTGCTATAGGTCTGCCATGCACGGTCCACTCTGTCCCTCTATACCCCTCCCTATCTCTACACCTCTCTACTCCTTGCCCATCTGCCTATCTCCGTCTCTCTTTACCCCCGCCCTCTCTATCTCCCTCCCCCTCTATTTCTATATCTCCCCCTCTCATTCATATGTATCTCCCCCCACCCTCCTCTCTCTCTCCCACCCCACCCTCTGTCTCCCCCTCCCCCTCTGACTCCCACCCCACCCTTTCTCTCTCCCCTCCCTCTCTCTCTCTCTTTTGCACCCCCCCCCCCCGCCCGCTTCCCCGTGCTCTATGGACAAGCGTGTGTGTATGTATTTTCCGCATGCTATGCCAGGTCCGCTATAAAAGGCTCCCCCTATATATGAATAGATGACACTCTACTCTGGATTGCTGCGTGGTATTTCACACAGGGGCGCCACGAGGATGTGGACTGAATCACCGGCATTCCAAGACCTAATTACGACCCACATCTTTATCATTAGATTGTTCATGCTAGGTACATTCAGCTCGTAAAGTATAACGTAGATTTTTTGCAAAAATGAATTTTATTATGGTAAAGCCGGTGGGCGTTTATTGCGAATGGTAAATAGGTGGGAGAAGTGGGTAGGGGGGGGGGGTCTACTGTCACCGGGCACCAAAAGTTGCTTGTTGATGTATATCTACGTCTCTGCACGCACTAGGTGGCTGGTTGGTTGGTTGGTTCGTTGGTGGCTGCTTGGTTGGTGGGCTCCTTGGTGGCTGCTTGATTGGTTGGTTCCTTGGTGGCTGCTTGGTTGGTAGGTCGGTTTGTTGGTGGGTCTTCCCGTGTACAGGACTGTCTCACAAACCTGATGGCATTATTCGACACAACCCGCATCACAGGGACAAAATACCGGGTTAAATAAACGATTTAAATAATCACTGTTATTATGTTATTCATTTTATTAAAGAAAGTGGTATTACAATTAACATAATTGTGCGTTTCTTTGTTCGAGTTGCACGATAAGGTTAAGCTATCATAAAGTGAAGTCCCCCCCACCCCCTCCGCTCGAATGTGATACAACAACAAGTACGTGACCGCCACGATGTATATGGTACGTGACACTGGCACGAGGAAGTTAGTGTTGCACGATCTGAAGAATGTTTGTAATTTATTAAGGGTGCACAATGCAAAGAGCGGCCGGCGGCAAAGCTGGAAATAAACACTGAAATATGCAATCTGCATGGATCGTAGGCGGAGTGCCCAATGACTGTTTACTATGGCGAGTGACAGAGAGGGGTGCGTGGGTGGATTGGTGGGGGGGGGGGAGGAATATGGGGAAGATAGTGGGGAGATTGGGGGGGAGGCAGTATGGGGCAGACAGTGGGGAGATTGGGGGGGAGGGGGAGGCAGTATGGGGCAGAGAGTGGGGAGATTGGGGGGGGGGGGAGGGGGAGGCAGTATGGAACAGACAGTGGGGAGATTGGGGGGAGGCAGTATGGGGCAGACAGTGGGGAGATTGGGGGGAGGCAGTATGGGGCAGACAGTGGGGAGATTGGGGGGAGGCAGTATGGGGCAGACAGTGGGAAGATTGGGGGGGAGGGGAGGCAGTATGGAACAGACAGTGGGGAGATTGGGGGGGAGGGGAGGCAGTATGGGGCAGAGAGTGGGGAGATTGAGGGGAGGGGGAGGCAGTATGGGGCAGATAGTGACAGGTAGCGCCTGGGTCTCTCCACATAATGCGGGACATCTGGGGAGGCGGATCGGGGTGGGTGTCGGGGGTCGGGGTGGGGGAGGGAGATTGTTGTTAAATGGACACCCGGGACTGAAAACGTGTCGAGAAGCCCAGCTGTACCAGTGGCTTCAGTTGTGCAGGTCAAAAGAATCACAGCAAATGCGGTTCAGGATTTAAGGAAGGGGTAAGGGGGGGGGGGGGGCTGATCGATATATATTAAACAATAATTGTTGCAGCCATTTTGCCACATAGCTTTTGATGGTAATACAGGAAAAAGTGGCGCCCGCGATACTGCAGCAATCATCCATGCATCACCCCCCTCATCGCCCCCACCCCCGCCCCCCGGCCGCACACATACACCATGAATCCACGTCTGCGGGGTTTCCGTTGTATTGCAAGCCACTCTCGCCTTAATAACATCACTACGAGGGTGGGTGGGAGGGTGTGGGGTGGGGGGAGGAGACGGGTGGGTGGCTAACATGGCATCACTCCTCTTTTCAGCTGAGACGACTTTTACTGTAGCATTGCGATGTGATATTCCAGGTAACCGAGCTATATGCGACCATCATTATTGCATGAGCGTCAACAATAATAGTGCAGGAACAATAGTCCTGCACCCAAGCCCCCAAGCACCTTGCCCTCCTCTATGCAGTCCTATCATACATATTCGCACACGATACTCTTGGTCTGCTGATTCGTTATGCAAGCGCCATTGTTTTGTCTCAACACAAGGCACCCCTGGCCGCTCAGTCAATGCTCGAACTTCATCCAGGCCTCAGGGCAGGAAAAGCGGGTCCCTTAAAGTGCTAGCATCACGCTATTCCGTCCCTTAAAGTGCTAGCATCAGGCTATTCCGTCCCTTAAAGTGCTAGCATCAGGCTATTCCGTCCCTTAAAGTGCTAGCATCAGGCTATTCCGTCCCTTAAAGTGCTAGCATCACGCTATTCCGTCCCTTAAAGTGCTAGCATCAGGCTATTCCGTCCCTTAAAGTGCTAGCATCAGGCTATTCCGTCCCTTAAAGTGCTAGCATCAGGCTATTCCGTCCCTTAAAGTGCTAGCATCACGCTATTCCGTGCCTTAAAGTGTTAGCATCACGCTATTCCGTCCCTTAAATTTCTAGCATCACGCTATTCCGTCCCTTAAAGTGCTAGCATCACGCTATTCCGTCCCTTAAATTGCTAGCATCACGCTCTTCCGTCCCTTAAAGTGCTAGCATCACGCTATTCCGTCCCTTAAAGTGCTAGCATCAGGCTATTCCGTGCCTTAAAGTGTTAGCATCACGCTATTCCGTCCCTTAAAGTGCTAGCATCAGGCTATTCCGTCCCTTAAAGTGCTAGCATCACGCTCTTCCGTGCCTTAAAGTGTTAGCATCACGCTATTCCGTCCCTTAAATTTCTAGCATCACGCTATTCCGTCCCTTAAAGTGCTAGCATCACGCTATTCCGTCCCTTAAATTGCTAGCATCACGCTCTTCCGTCCCTTAAAGTGCTAGCATCACGCTATTCCGTCCCTTAAAGTGCTAGCATCACACTATTCCGTCCCTTAAAGTGCTAACATCACACTATTCCGTCCCATAAAGTGCTATAGCATCACGCTATTCCGTCCCATAAAGTGCTATAGCATCACGCTATTCCGTCCCATAAAGTGCTATAGCATCACGCTATTCCGTCCCTTAAAGTGCTAGCATCACACTATTGCGTCCCATAAAGTGCTATAGCATCACGCTATTCCGTCGCTCTCATTTGTTAGTAACCCGTACGTATCGATCTCCCGGCAGATGGCGTTCCGTTTAAGCTTAAGCTCAGTTCATCTGCCCCACGTCAAATTTAATCATCAGATTATCCTTCATTGGCGAAAATTGAAAATGAATCTAATCGAAGATATATTGGCAGATAACATCTAATCCATCACTGTTTAGCATTTACTGGGCAACTGGTAACGTACCAGACGAATTCATTCGATTTTGATGAATCAGAGGCTACATTGTTTTAGAGCTATGTTTTCGAGTTCAAAGGCGTGAAGCGCTTTGAAGTTTGACCCCGTGTTATTTTGAAATATTTCTTCGCTTAACTCTTCCATAGTCATCGTACGATAATGGACTGTTTATATCTTTCAAATTCTGCATAAAAAAGACAAAATTCAACCTAAATAACCCTATGTTACCTTAGGTAACCCCAGCACCGTTCAGGTCAACCGTGACGTTGGCGGTTATGTGGGGAAGAGGTGATGTGAGGAACGAGCTCCCTCTGCTGGAAGAGTGCCGTAAGTATCTTACAACGTATTCTTATGGCCGTGTCCACCTCTACAAGCCTCTCTAACCGAGATGGCAAGCGAGCTGAGCAGCACATCGACAGCGCGTGGGTTCGAACCCTATATCATCTTACCCCATTGGGAGGGGGTGGGGGGGGGAGGTTCTTGCTTGACCCAATTTGAACTGCATGTGAACAGAAACGCCGATATTTCGATAGTATATCCACTGATATCCCAAGCCACCCATGTAGTGGCGTTTTCGTGAAGTGCCTTCTCTTAACTTCTGGGTGCTTCGCAAATTAGATTATTTGTCGCTTTCACGGTTGATAGGTTTCAGTTTAAAGGAATTTCTGTTTCTATTTGGACAATATGGTAATTTAATCAGAATTATTCAATTCGGTGCGGAATGTCGTGCAAGCCATATGGAGAACTGACGTTATCTGGCAAAGGAATCAGTCATGCATTTGAGGTACTCGCACAGTCTGCCCTGTACGCATGGGTGATTTAGGGGTAGAGGATAGCATTGTCCTATACGGTATACGGAATAAATGAAGCGCATATAAATTATCATCCCCCATTCACCATGCAATGCGGTGTTACGTAACGATCTGGCCACAATCAAACAAGTTTCAACAAGTGTTTGTAAAGCGTGGTGGTTCCTAGGGTACTAACGTAGGTTTATATTCAGATGCGAATGGCCCCTGTCACCCATACCCTCCCCATCCCACCCCACGCCACACAAACCACCCGACTCCTGGCACGCCACACAACGGTGAACCATGATGAGGGACTTTGGAGAATGAATAGGTGTTTAAGGCCGGCTTTGTACACACACTGGTTGCCTAAGTGCTACTTGAAGCGGGGACTAGAATCCTTTGTGAGACAATCCCAACCGCTAATAGTGATCGCTTTGGGACCATGTCCAAAGCCCCCTGAGTGTCTCTGACACCACGACCAACTGCCTGTGTGTGTACACGCACATGATAAGCCCAGTAAATCTCAAAACCCTTAACCGTTATATCAATCTTTTTGATTCCAGTGATTTCAGGAAAAAGATGACTGGAAAACACTTATTCTCACCCCTTCGAGATCAAAAGGGTCCGTCCCTCACCCCCTACGGAGTTAAGTACTAATGCCTAAATCCCTCTGTATGAAATAATGCAATCAACCATTCGTAACTACGTTTACATCAAATAGTCCACCTCTGATAATTTTTCATCAAATAAGCAGTAAATCTCCCCAAATAGTCCACCCCTTACCTCTTCCGCATCTACAATCACCCAGTTTACTTTACAGATAATCCTTTTGTGAAATAGTGTACATTTCATCCCCCCGCCCCCCTTCCACACACAAGTTCTTCATGCCGAATATAGCCCAGAACCGTAATAATCAACGTTTAATCGCTCCATTAAACGAAGGCTGTTTTAGACCAGGGCCGCAACAAGCTCAACATATATATAACAATTACATGGCAGCATCTGCTTGAAGTGCCCAAAACTTGGACGATTTTGTATCGACAAATCGCCAAACTACGCATGACCTACAACGATGCTCCACATGACCTAAGCCTATACCCAGAGCTGCTGTCGCCAGGTGTTTGTCTCGTAATAAGACTTACCTACGCATGCAGAACGTTTTCAACATATAGATATAGATTGAACACAGCGTAATTTGCAGTCAAATTGATTTAGTATAAGCTAGAAATGTTTATGTTCGAGTGTCATATTACGTGGATGGGAGTATCTGCACGTGTGTTTCATGGCAAAGCGAAACTCTTTTCTCGGATCCAGGAGCGACAGTGTGGATGACTATTAACCAAGCATGGGTCAGTTATTCCGCTAAGCCACATGGCGTGTCAACTTGCTGCCCACCGTTTGGGCCCTGACTGGGTTTGATTACGAACAACGTGTCATAATTATGCTAACACCGTATCAATGATGGCGACTAAAATCGACGCGAAATAGCGAATAGATGTGGGCTGTGTGGCAACCACGCCGGTGATAACTACCGGTGGTAGTTACCACTACCACCGGTAGCCACCGGTGGTAACTACCCGTGGTAACTACGCCATCGCACGTCAGCATGTATCACATTGCCGCATGAAGCAAACATCCTCCTGTATTAATATCGAAGATCGTAATGTTGATGGTTATGGTGATGATGCTGACGATGATGACGATAATAGTTGTGATGATGATACTGATGATGATGGTCGTTGCGGTGGTGATGCTGGTGATGATGGTCGTTGCGATGGTGATGCTGGTGATGATGGTCGTTGCGATGGTGATGCTGATGATGGTGGTCGTTGCGATGGTGAGGCTGACAATGGTCGTTGTTATGGTGATGCTGATGATGAAGGTGGTTTTGATGGTGATGATGATGGGCGTTGTAATGGTGATGCTGATGACGAAGGTGGTTTGTGATGGTGATGATGATGGGCGTTGCTATGGTGATGTTGCTACTGATGGTCCTTGTGATGGTGATGCTGATGATGAAGGTGGTTGTGACGATGATGATGGTCGTTGTCATGGTGATGCTGACAATGGTAGTTGTGCTAGTGGCATTGATGGTGTATCTTCCTTTAAGTGCTCGGACATGATACCCCGACCACGACCCTCGATTTGTATCAGTGTCGGCTCATGGCTCGGCGAGATGTATGGGAAGCCAAATTAATATCAATATCATATAAATGTTTAAACAGCAATCGTGCACTTTTCATTGTGCCGGTGATGCGACTAATGTGAGTATCGATGACTGGGGCATATCCTATTCGCCTTTATAGCGCCATTATGTCTGTACAGGTATGCAAACGCGGCACGTGCTTTAAGGCCCTAGTATTCGCGCCTGGCATTGCATTGTATTAAGTAATGATCTATCATGTACGAAATTAATCATCTCATTATTGAATCCAGACATGTTAAACTCTATATTAATGTATGATATAGTGGCAGCAACGTAATATCAGTCTTCTAGATATGGAATGAAGTATCTATAGATGTACAATAAGGCCGCATGTATGGCATTATATAATAAATAAATTAAGTTAATGTCAGCTGACCAGTAAACATTGGACATGGTGTTAGAGTCTTTGAGTCATGGACACGTTCGGAGCGGTCAATCTTCCATGTTGGATCCCCACGATTTTTTGTATTATAGTAAATGGTAGGCGTGAGTCATACGTGAACTATGCTCAAACAATGGCGCGACCCAACGTGGAAGAACGGCCACCAATGCAATCGAGTTAATGAGGAAATGAGAAAATGGAACACATCGCATGAGTTAAGATGAAACGTGTAATTGTAAATAGCAGCACCACTGGACATTGGGGGGTTAAAGCTCGTTCTAAGCCACAGCCTTGTGCTAACACAACACAGCGAGACTAGACGTATACAGAACGGCACGACATTACCGAGCCACGCCGTGTCGATTGCAGGTTCTCAGCCTTAGTGACATTCGGGTATTGAATGTCATCATATAAATAAGTTAGAAATACACTTCCCGCTTTGGCCAACCCAGACATTGCGAGACATATCTATCAGCCTGTTGACAAAACACTGGTCAGGTTTCAGAGATAAGTAAGTTAGAGCTATTTAAACACATGCTCCCCGCCAATGTCATTTGCAGTTAACACAACTGTTACATTTGCTTAAAATGCCTGAAGGCAAAGGTATTTTTGCACGACAGCAAGCTAACCTTAGTTTGGATTCTACGTGCCTTACGTCACACATATATGATGCGTAGTTCACCGTTTCTTCAAATCGTTTAAGGGATGTTGGGCAGGCAATGAATTTCAGTGATAACTAAGTGATAATAATTCGTACACTAAGCAGACCATGACACGTAACAGATTTAGGTCCTGACACGGCTTTGGCGGGAAACAACTGTTTGAATAGCTCTAATGCACTTTACCCAGAAGCCAGTGCGGACGTTGATATATATATATATAGCTATCAGCCTAATAGCATACACGGGCCAAATTTCAGATCCAAGTAAGTCCGAAACACACACCCTAACTGGCCAACCCGGATACTTCATGCAATATCCGGTCCAGTAATTGGTCAAGGTTATAATACTCTAAGCAATAAATGTGTGCTATACTTCGCCATTAGGCAAAACGCCAATTGCCACGGTTCAGTTGCATCCCGTTAACATGCTTCTTCCTTCTGTTCCCTAGCGTTGCAGAGCAATTTTAACATGCACGAACGAGTTTGACCACATTTTAGTGAATCCACTTTTCCAGGACTCGTAGTCTAAACGCGGAAGAAATAGAAATAAGTTAAAGTGAAAAGTAAACTTACATATTATTCGTATAGATGTATGTTTTCGACGTTTATATGGCCACCAGCAGGACAACCACTTAAACAGGGTCGTCATATGCACGATGTCGGGTTGCTACGGCTCGTTGGTGAAGGTAATCATAGCATGACAGCTATTTATAGAATTTCATTACCACAACCATTTCACAACGGAAGAGTTGATGATGTATGCCGCGAGAGGACGTACAACTTCAAAACCCGCCGCATGATGGCGCTCCGCACGTTGTATTAAGTTACCAAGCGGCGTAAATCGAATAACTGGACAAACCCACAGAGACCCGGATGTGCATGGTCTATATATAGCATGTATACAGCTACGATTCACTGCATTGTAATTTCATATCAATTCAATGGGCTTTTATACTAAACTACGAAGTTTACTTCCTGGTTGGCCCAATATATACTAGATTGAACCAAGGTACGGTGATATATATAGGCTGGGAACGTTTTATCAAAACCTTAGGATGAATCACCTGCTAAGGTTGAGTTTTAAGGTTAGGCCTTTAATATCACACACGCTTCAATGTTGTGGGTTTGGGCTACGCGAGTCTGTCACTGGCTATGCCCGAGTTGGCCTATGCGTTCGTGTAAAATACTTCGAGATAGAATAATTCCAGACAACGGACCTCATAACACATCCTTAGTTATACATCGTAGACTCCTTCTATTTCTTACGGTGTCGACGCACATTATACGTTGATTGAACCAGCGTTTTAAATCGCGTTAAAAACAATTCAGTTTGAAAATTAATACTGACTATTTCTCATGTTAATCTATATCTCCACAACGTACAGTAAATGTCACAACAATATAGAAAAAAATGAAGATTGATTTCAAGTCTACATTATATACAACGATAATGTGATCATGAATAAGGGTTGAACGTATCAATGAGATCTCCTCAACAACAATGGATCAAAATGACTAAGAACAATATGTTAATATATTATGGGCACGCATTACAACGTTGAAGGCTGCGGTCCATACGTACAACTCCGTCATTCTTTCGTTGTGTCATCATGCGGTATCACAAGGAGGGAGGGGGGTCGCTGTCTGCAATGTCCCTGTTTATTAACACACCCCCACGCCGTATATCACTGCGTGTGTGTTTATTCACACAGTGCAGGGTCATGGGTTAAGGTTCCCTTCCACAATGACCGTGAGGAACATAGCTAGCAGAAGAACACCACCGAGACGTATGTCATGTAGAACGTCCAAGCCTTATAGCCAATGAGAACGTTCATATGACGTATGTCATGTAGATCGTCCAGGCCATATAGGCAAAGCGAACGTTCATATGACGTATGTCATGTAGATCGTCCAGGCCATATAGCCAAGGCGAACAATCATATGACGTATGTCATGTAGAACGTAAAGGCCATATAGCCAAGACGAACGATCATATGACGTATGTCATGTAGAACGTAAAGGCCATATAGCCAAGGCGAACGCTCATATGACGTATGTCATGTAGAACGTAAAGGCCATATAGCCAAGGCGAACGATCATATGACGTATGTCATGTAGAACGTCCAGGCCATAGAGACAAGACGAACGATAATATAACGTGTGTCATGTAGATCGTCCAGGCCATATAGGCAAAGCGAACGCGCATATGACGTATGTCATGTAGAACGTAAAGGCCATATAGCCAAGGCGAACAATCATATGACGTATGTCACGTAGAACGTAAAGGCCATATAGCCAAGACGAACGATCATATGACGTATGTCATGTAGAACGTAAAGGCCATATAGCCAAGGCGAACGATCATATGACGTATGTCATGTAGAACGTCCAGGCCATATCGCCAAGGCGAACGATCATATGACGTATGTCATGCAGAACGTAAATGCCATATAGCCAAGAGGAGCAGTGCTGAACACGTTCTGCAACTGGCGTTGGTACATAAAACTATACACAGGACACCTTCTCTGACATAAGTCTGGCGGTGTTGGTACATAACGCTATACACAGGACACCTTCTCGGACATAAGTCTGGCGGTGTTGGTACACAACGCTATACACAGGACACCTTCTCTGACATAAGTCTGGCGGTGTTGGTACATAACGCTATACACAGGACACCTTCTCTGACATAAGTCTGGCGGTGTTGGTACATAACGCTATACACAGGACACCTTCTCGGACATAAGTCTGGCGGTGTTGGTACACAACGCTATACACAGGACACCTTCTCTGACATAAGTCTGGCGGTGTTGGTACATAACGCTATACACAGGACACCTTCTCTGACATAAGTCGGGCGGTGTTGGTACACAACGCTATACACAGGACACCTTCTCTGACATAAGTCTGGCGGTGTTGGTACATAACGCTATACACAGGACACCTTCTCTGACATAAGTCTGGCGGTGTTGGTACATAACGCTATACACAGGACACCTTCTCGGACATAAGTCTGGCGGTGT
The DNA here is from genome assembly GCA_964019135.1 of Arenicola marina. NCBI lineage: Eukaryota > Metazoa > Annelida > Polychaeta > Arenicolidae > Arenicola > Arenicola marina. The sequence goes on from OZ025262.1 coordinate 32,514,468, forward strand.
TGGTACACAACGCTATACACAGGACACCTTCTCTGACATAAGTCTGGCGGTGTTGGTACATAACGCTATACACAGGACACCTTCTCTGACATAAGTCGGGCGGTGTTGGTACACAACGCTATACACAGGACACCTTCTCTGACATAAGTCTGGCGGTGTTGGTACACAACGCTATACACAGGACACCTTCTCTGACATAAGTCTGGCGGTGTTGGTACATAACGCTATACACAGGACACCTTCTCTGACATAAGTCTGGCGGTGTTGGTACACAACGCTATACACAGGACACCTTCTCTGACATAAGTCTGGCGGTGTTGGTACACAACGCTATACACAGGACACCTTCTCTGACATAAGTCTGGCGGTGTTGGTACACAACGCTATACACAGGACACCTTCTCTGACATAAGTCTGGCGGTGTTGTAGCATAACGCTATACACAGGGCACCTTCTCTGACATAAGCCTAGCGGTGTTGGTACATAACGCTATACACAGGACACCTTCTCTGACATAAGCCTGGCGGTGCTGGTCCTCCTTGACGACGAACCCGTGGTACCGTACTCCACGGCGCAGGAGGTGCCGTTGGTGCGAGCGATGGGCTTGGCGTACTCGAAGCTGCGGTGGCGGTCCGAGTGGTGGTGCTTGCCCCGCCCGCAGGCCGCAGAGAGGATGCGTTGGAAGGCGTGGCGGAACTCCTGGTTGAAGATGCTGTAGATGACGGGGTTCATGGTGCTGTTGAGATAGCCCAGCCACGTGAAGATGCTGAAGACGACGGGCGGGATACACGTGCTGCAGAAGGCGCCGATGATGTTGATGGTGAAGAATGGCACCCAGCAGAAGAGGAAGACGCCCATGATGACGCCTAGTGTAACGGCCGCCTTGTGGTCCGAGAGCTTGTACTGCGAGGGCTTGCCGGGCCCGCCGCCTCCCGCGGAGGCGGCGGTCGACACCGCACCACCGCCCGCTCCCGCTCCCCCTCCTCCCCCTCCCCCGCCGCCGCCTCCGCCTCCTCCTCCATCACCGCCGATTGACTTCTCCCCGCCGACGGAGACCGCCGACCCGCCACCCCCGCCTCCCCCTGCCCCTCCCCCTCCCTTACCGTCGGTCTGGTTACCAAGTCCGATTGCCATGGACTTTTTGATGGCGCGCACGTGCATGCGAGCGTACTGAAACATTTTGAAGTAAATCAGGATCATGACGACGCAGGGGATGTAGAAACTGATCATGGACGAGAAGACGGCGTACAACGGGTTCAGCTCCATCAGACACATCCACTCCGACCCGTCCCCCTCCCCCGCCCCCACCCCGTGGGTCTCTGTGAAGGGGAAAGACGTTTGGAGGAGGCTGCCGCTACCGCCGTTACCACCACTACCCACGCTCGCGTTGTTACTGGCAACGGTAGAGCCGTTCGACGTAGTCACTATAAAAGCGCTAATGCTATTGGTCAATGGATGAACGACGCTATCGAAGGGCGATGTGCCATTGGTTGATACCGCTGGGGCTGCGGTGACGTTGTTGCTCGGGGAGGTTGAATCCAAAGACATGGTTAGGTCTATAGCGGAGACCCTATCCAAATGATGCCAGCCCAGGTGGATGGGTAAAAATGAAATGAGAACGGATAGAACCCAAATAGAAGCTATCGAGAGCAACGTTCGCGTCTGCGTCATCCAGCGTTCGTAGTGTAGTGGATTCCGGATGTGGATGTATCGGTCCAAGCTGATGGCACACAGATTCAAGATGGACGACGTACAACACATGATGTCGGACGAGAGCCAAATGTTGCAGAGGACACTGCCAAAGGGCCAGTAGCCCATAATGTCATTGGCCGTGGCCAGCGACATGACGAAGAGCCCCAGGAACATATCCGCCGTGGCCAGTGACACGATGAAATAGTTGCTGGTCTTCCGCAGGTAGCGGTCCGTAAACACGGCTATACAAACCAAGATATTCCCCGCCACGGAGAAAAATATAATAACGCATAAGACGACAGCGATCACAATGCGCTCCGTCACGCCGTATTTGATGTCTATGTCGTCACTTCCGGCGCTGGCGTTGCCATAGCGACCGGTGACGTCATCAGCCATCTGCGCCAGGCCGGCCGTGGTTGGCTGACTCCCGTCGACGGAAGTCGCTACGTGAGCCGTTGATTGGATAGCGGTCAGAGCCTGGTCCAAGATGGCGGCGGGAGACGCGGCGCTCTGATTGGCTGAAATCGGTTCCCCGGCCATTTGAGCGATGCTTGCGGCGATGATGAGTAGTTTGTCTCGCATTGTGTGGTATCCACGTCCGCCCAGTGCGCGATTAATCCTACATACAATCGTTTATCCGGAGCGATGATAAGAGAGCGATTCTTATCGATCCATATCGATGCCTTTATATCAGAGATACATCCTGGTCCGCACGACACCACGCCAAGTCCAGCGGCACGTCGTCAAGGGCGTGGCGACCCTCACAGAGTGGCCGGCGATGCGAGAAGCTTTAAGTTGTGAGGAAGAAGAAGAAGCCAATGTGACACTACTTCCCTCTTTCACGCCTGAAAGCCGTGGGAAGTGACAACTGTCGCCCGCCATTGTTTCCCCGGCTTTGGTACGGACTGCCGGCAGCTACGGAGAGCAGGGCCGGGAGTGAGCGTAGCGATCCCGCCGCGTGTTGTCCGGGTATGTAATGGAAAGCACATGTGGTGGTGTGGTGTGGTCTGGTGTGGTAGGGCCCGCCTCCGCGAAACCTGGGCTAGACAGATCACACGGGGGCCACTGCGATCGACCCGCCTGCCCCCTGCCGGTCGGTGGTAGGCTGGGCGGTTGGCCGCGGTGTGGCTTGCGAGGCGGCCCGCCCGGCGGCCGGGGTAGGGCCGGTCGGGGTTGGGTAATGGAGCGGGGGTGGGTGAGAGGGCGACCCGTCCGTGGGTGGGTGGGTGGATCTGTGAATGGGTGGGTAGGTAGGTAGGTAGCGGGCTGGCCACGCAGGCTTCCGGTCTACCTGCCCTCTTGTCTTACCGTCGATTCGACCCCTTTTCTACCCCTCCTCCTCCGCCTCCACCTCGTCCTCAAACGACTTCGTCATGCAGACTGAACATACACACACACTCCCGCCCGCCCAGCCACCCCGTCACCCGCCCAGCCACAGACACAGAGAAGGCGCGGGGGGGGGGGGGGGGCACAGACACAGAGAAGGCGCGGGGTAGGGAACTCGGGCTAGGGGGGTAGTGAAATAAAGGGTCTTGGCTTTCTGATTGTCAATACAGAGGTCACACAGGTGGGATGTTAGGTCATTTGTTCCACCAGGTATTTAAGTGTGAAAAACTTAAGACGCAGGCGAATGCGAAGGAAGTGCGGCGCTAGCAGAAAAAGTGATTTAGGGGCGCGCCGTTCACCCGTCAAATCACGTGACTAGGGTGCGGGGTGTGTGGGGGCAAACAGGACGCGCGTGTATAGGTGACGTTTGTCAACACAGACGACTGACTCGGGGGCCGGGCCTCGTTCCTGATGTATAAAACATTCCTTTGCAATTACGCGGACACCAGAAAATGCAAATCGATCGGCCTTTGTATTGGCGCTCACAATTTTACGCAACAGGTGTAAAACTGGGGCTACAGCATCGATTCTGCGGGTTCAACGCTACACGGCTTATTTCCAGGGTCGATTCCGAGTGGAACTCCAAAACGGTGATAGCCTCGCCGGCACTTCGGTCACTTCTCCAAAGTCAGTCCACGAAGAAGTCCTCAGGCTTAGATTCCGTCATGAGTGTCATCAGCTAACTTGATGAATGGCGCTTAACACGTCTTCTTCTTCGAGTTCTGATCGCGAGGTCGACTCCTCTAGGGGGTATGCCACCACCCTCAAGGTCGGCGTCAGCAGTTAGGGGGCGGGGGTGGGGGGGGGGGGTATGGAGCCGTTGGGGCGCCTCCCTACTAGCTCCCGCGGGGTAGTTCTTCTCTATTAGGGAGCCTTGCGGAAGTGGGAGATGCCCGCGGAGGCCATAGATCCTCAGGGGATTGGCTCCCAGCGGCCCCGGATACCCCCGGGGGGGGGGGGGCGGGGCGGGGCGGGTGTGGGGTTGGGGTGACAAGGGTGGGGGTCGCCCCGGGCGACGACCAGGGGACGAGTGGTCAAGTCTTCACCCCGCGGGGGCAGGCTGCTCCCCTGGCGCCGCGCGGGGATGGTCTTGGCCTTGGCCCTGGGAAGGGCTGCTGCGCGCACGGTGCTAGGGGGCTGTGCTGGGCGAGGGTCTGGGCTGTGGTATGCTGGGCCTGCCCTTGGGCTGGGCCTGGGCCTGGTCTGGTCTCCCCACAGACCCGGGGTCCGGGGCTCGTGTGCCTCACCAGCCGGCCGGCTCACCACTCACCGCCCTCCGAGCGCGTATCGCGGCCGCTGAAACCGGTCTGGTGGCGGGGGTCACGAGAAAGAGGAGACCGCAATCACTGTAATTGACACCCCGTGTCTTTGCACTGAGATTGACCTGCCCGTCGTGTGATCTCGGCCGGGGATGGGGGACTTTGGGGGTAGGGGGGGGGGGGGTGCGATCGAATGCGAGAGGGCTGACGCGGTTCACATCGAAGTCCTCGACAGCCAAGTCACCAAGATGCAGGTCCCCCTCTCCCTCTGTCTGCCCTTCTCCTTCTCTCTCCACCCCCTCCCCGCCCTCCCCTGTCTCTCTACCTCTCTCTCCCCCTTTCTCTCCGTCTCTGCTGGCACGGCAGAGAACCTGTGACGAATGTTCTTTCTGCTCAGGTGTTCATGAGGCCAAGGGAACGGAATCCCTTCGCATCCTTTGCAGCTCGCGGCTTAATTATATAACTGTCCTAAGTGAGGCCTCACAGTAGGTCGTCCTGGGCAATGAGATTGGTGGCTCCCTCAGCGGACGTAATCCCGCTGACCGTCATCTTGGCTGTCTCCGTTATCCTTGAGGTGTGGGAGAGGAGGGCTCAGGGGGTGGGAGGAGAGGAGGGAGGGGTAATTGAGTAGCGGAGGGTGGGTGGAGTTGGTGGAGTTGCGCAGTAGGTCTCAGGGTGGGGCGGGGGAGGTGGGGGGGGGGGGTAATTGGAGGAATTGGAGAGAATGGGAGGAGGAGGAGGAGGAGGGGTAGGAAGGTAGCAAGCGACGCTGAACACCACGAACGGAAGGCAAATGCTGCGGTAGGAAGCGAAAAGTCTGGGAGCTCGGTAATCAGGGACTGTGGGAGGGGCTCTGGGGGGGAGGGGGGGGGGGGGGGGACGGGGGTTGGTAGGTAGAGTGCGGGGATCTCCTCCTCAGTGCCACCAGCCCGCGGTGTGAAATGAAGGCGGCACCACTCCGCTGCTAGCGTTGGGATGTGTCGCGGTGGGGGGTCAGACGAACAGAGGGTCCGTCACCGGGAAGAAGCTGATGGGTAGCATCGTCTCCTCTCCCCCACTTCCGTCCGGTCCATCCCCTATCCTCCCCTCTCCTCCCCTCCCCTCCCCATCCAGCCGCGTCCCCGCCCCTCCCTTCCTTCCTTCCGTCTAAGCGGCAGCTGGTGCTGCAGCCCTGGTCCGCCTTACAGATGTATCCTAAATGGCAGAATGTTAATCGGATTCCGTGGCCAAAGTCCCTCTCCCTGTGATGTGATGGCAGCCGCTCAGCCAGTGTGCTTCGGGGTCTGTCTTTCTTTCTATCGGAGCCGGTAGATAGTCGCAAAATCTCGCCTTGTTTTTTTTGTGTGTTTTGTTTTTCCTTTTTTGGAAAAAAATGTTTTGAAATTCCCCTCCCTGATCCTCCCTCAGAAGATCACACACATGGTCCTGCTGATCGCGGCCACTAGGTCTCAAGCGCCTCAATCTAGACCACAGTGACCACTCGTCCCTTCAAGACGGAGGCGGTGGTCACCAGTGTGTGTCGCGGCGGTCGAGTGGTGCCTCCTCAGACGCAACAACGAGGATTGTCAACTGAACTGTGCCTCGCAGCCTTTTACCCTGCGTGGCGGCGGCAGCGGCTGGCATCCGGTCTGTCAGCTGACTCCATGGGCCGAACTCCGCCCAACGCCACCCCGCAGCTCATCGCGATCGCGGCTCAGCTCCACGCCCAGCCCAGCCCAGCTCAGCTCAGCTCAGCTCGGCTCAGCTCAGCCTGGTGTGGTGTGGTGGGGCTGCCCAGCGCCGCAGTCATTGGCCGGCAGCAGGCGACCAGTGGAGGGGTGGGTTACCATCAATAGGTCTGGGGATTTAAGCTGATACTGTTGCTGCTGCGGTGGTCCATGGTGATGGTGGTGGTGGGGGTGGTGGTGGGGGTAGTTGTGGGGGTAATGGTTGTGGCTGCTGTGAAGAAGAGAATTAGGATTGCTGGATGAGTGGTCAGTGGTGGTCATTGGATGCGCAACTAGGCAGCTGTTGGCCAGGGGTGTCTCAGGTGGCTGGTGGCGATGGTGATGATGGTGGCGGGTGTGCTGGTGATGGTAATGGTCTTTTGCTTGGTTTTTAGTAGGGCTCTTTAACCTTTGTAACTCATATGGCGACAATGGGAAGGTTTAATGCAAAGGCGGAGAGGAGCCATGTCTCCTGGAGTCCCTTTACTCTTTGCGACGTAGGATCTTTATTATGTTATTGGCAAAAGTGGGGTTCAAACGAAGTATCGGCAACCCGGGTTGGCCTAGCAGAAGATACTTGACAAGAGCTGGTGCCCCTGATGGTGGTGTTGCTAGTGATGGCCCTGGTGCCCCTGATGGTGGTGGTACTGGTGATGGCTCTGGTGACCCTGATGGTGGTGGTACTGGTGATGGGCCTGGTGCCCCTGATGGTGGTGGTACTGGTGATGGTCCTGGTGCCCTTGATGGTGGTGGTACTGGTGATGGTCCTGGTGCCCCTGATGGTGGTGGTACTGGTGATGGTTCTGGTGCCCCTGATAGTGGTGGTACTGGTGATGGGCCTGGTGCCCCTGATGGTGGTGGTACCGGTGATGGTCCTGGTGCCCCTGATGGTGGTGGTACTGGTGATGGTCCTGGTGCCCCTGATGGTGGTGGTACTGGTGATGGGCCTGGTGCCCCTGATGGTGGTGGTACTGGTGATGGTCCTGGTGCCCCTGATGATGGTGGTACTGGTGATGGTCGTGGTGCCCCTGATTGTGGTGGTACTGGTGATGGTCCTGGTGCCCCTGATGATGGTGGTACTGGTGATGGTCCTGGTGCCCCTGATGGTGGTGGTACTGGTGATGGTCCTGGTGCCTCTGATGGTGGTGGTACTGGTGATGGTCCTGGTGCCCCTGATGATGGTGGTACTGGTGATGGTCCTGATGCCCCTGATGGTGGTGGTACTGGTGATGGTCCTGGTGCCCCTGATGGCGGTGTGGCTGGTGATGGTCCTGGTGCCCCTGATGATGGTGGTACTGGTGATGGGCCTGGTGCCCCTGATGGTGGTGGTACCGGTGATGGTCCTGGTGCCCCTGATGGTGGTGGTACTGGTGATGGGCCTGGTGCCCCTGATGGTGGTGGTACTGGTGATGGTCCTGGTGCCCCTGATGGCGGTGTGGCTGGTGATGGTCCTGGTGCCCCTGATGATGGTGGTACTGGTGATGGGCCTGGTGCCCCTGATGGTGGTGGTACCGGTGATGGTCCTGGTGCCCCTGATGGTGGTGGTACTGGTGATGGTCCTGGTGCCCCTGATGGTGGTGGTACTGGTGATGGTCCTGGTGCCCCTGATGGTGGTGGTACTGGTGATAAGCCTGGTGCCCCTGATGGTGGTGGTACTGGTGATGGTCCTGGTGCCCCTGATGATGGTGGTACTGGTGATGGTCGTGGTGCCCCTGATTGTGGTGGTACTGGTGATGGTCCTGGTGCCCCTGATGGTGGTGGTACTGGTGATGGTCCTGGTGCCCCTGATGGCGGTGTGGCTGGTGATGGTCCTGGTGCCCCTGATGGCGGTGGTACTGGTGATGGGCCTGGTGCCCCTGATGGTGGTGGTACTGGTGATGGTCCTGGTGCCCCTGATGGTGGTGGTACTGGTGATGGGCCTGGTGCCCCTGATGGCGGTGGTACTGGTGATGGTCCTGGTGCCCCTGATGGTGGTGGTACTGGTGATGGTCCTGGTGCCCCTGATGATGGTGGTACTGGTGATGGTCGTGGTGCCCCTGATGGTGGTGGTACTGGTGATGGTCCTGGTGCCCCTGATGGCGGTGGTACTGGTGATGGGCCTGGTGCCCCTGATGGCGGTGGTACTGGTGATGGTCCTGGTGCCCCTGATGGTGGTGGTACTGGTGATGGTCCTGGTGCCCCTAATGGTGGTGGTACTGGTGATGGTCCTGGTGCCCCTGATGGTGGTGATACTGGTGATGGTCCTGGTGCCCCTGATGGTGGTGGTACTGGTGATGGTCCTGGTGCCCCTGATGGCGGTGGTACTGGTGATGGTCCTGGTGCCCCTGATGATGGTGGTACTGGTGATGGTCGTGGTGCCCCTGATGGTGGTGGTACTGGTGATGGTCCTGGTGCCCCTGATGGTGGTGGTACTGGTGATGGTCCTGGTGCCCCTGATGGCGGTGTGGCTGGTGATGGTCCTGGTGCCCCTGATGGCGGTGTGGCTGGTGATGGTCCTGGTGCCCCTGATTATGGTGGTACTGGTGATGGTCCTGGTGCCCCTAATGGTGGTGGTACTGGTGATGGTCCTGGTGCCCCTGATGGTGGTGGTACTGGTGATGGTTTTGGTGCCCCTGATGGTGGTGGTACTGGTGATGGTCCTGGTGCCCCTGATGGTGGTGGTACTGGTGATGGTCCTGGTGCCCCTGATGGCGGTGTGGCTGGTGATGATCCTGGTGCCCCTGATGGCGGTGGTACTGGTGATGGTCCTGGTGCCCCTGATTATGGTGGTACTGGTGATGGTCCTGGTGCCCCTAATGGTGGTGGTACTGGTGATGGTCCTGGTGCCCCTGATGGTGGTGGTACTGGTGATGGTTCTGGTGCCCCTGATGGTGGTGGTACTGGTGATGGTCCTGGTGCCCCTGATGGTGGTGGTAATGGTGATGGTCCTGGTGCCCCTGATGGTGGTGGTACTGGTGATGGTTCTGGTGCCCCTGATGGTGGTGGTACTGGTGATGGTCCTGGTACCCCTGATGGTGGTGGTACTGGTGATGGTTCTGGTGGTGGTGATGCCGGTGGTGGTGGTGGTGGTGGTGGTGCTGATTACACGGCCAGTGGCGCTGGTGGAGCCATGTCCAATCTCAGCGCCCTGGACCTCGGCCGGTCAACAAGGCAGCAGACATGGCGTCCACCGTTGCATCACCCCTCCACGCTCCGCCGCCGACAGACAGACGTCTCCAGCCAACCTACCCATTACCTCGTGCTACCCGTGGATACTGTATCACCACCGGCTGCCCTCCACCCTCTCCTACCCCACACTCTTCCACGCGGCTGTACTTCCTCGTGTACCATGATATCATACCGCATGTCCTATGTGCCTCTGTTCACCCTCCTCCACACCCCCCTATGCTTCCCCCCTGCCTATCTGACGTACCCTATACCCCCATTGATGATCTCCTCCCTGTTGCCGTCCGGGGGGCATTCTGAATACCCCCCTCCCCCATTTCATCACTTCTACACAGTGAGGTGGGGAGGGCAGGTTGAGATTGGCGTTGGCTAAATGCTACTTCATAAAGTAGACAACCATCTCATCTTGGCCCGTGCTGCGCCGTCTTGGGGCACTCTCCGCACCCTCCGCACCCAACCCACGCTCCGCACCATCCGCACCCTCCTATCGCGTTCCCTACATGTTGGCCGCGCCATCATCCTCGCTTCAGAGGCATTTTATCTAGCAATATTAAAGGCAACTGCTGCAATCTTCTAGTGATTAAAATCTCCAACCACCATTATTCAAGGGCGCAGGAAGGGCACCAAATGTGGTCCCGCTGAAACGTCGCGAATGCACAGACGGTCTCGTATGGTTCTAACATAAACAATTCTTTATAAGTTCGTTATATAAATCATTCATTTATAACATTTATTTCCTGCGTTATTTATTTATTAAGCTAACAAACTGCAGACATTTTCATATATAATGCTCAATAAAGTGTTCAATGATACGCAAGACGCATAACATTTTACGTCATAATAAAACCCACAGTTCGGCACAGTCAACGACTCTTAATGAAACTGCTCAACTGGCGGATCCAAGTGGCTGCCCCGGGGTTCTGGACGCTCTACCCTAGTTTATGAGCCTGGAGGCCCGTTCAGGCATGCAAATTGTACTTTATATTCGGTGTGGACCCCATCTTTGTGTGTGAAGATCCCCCTATTTTGCTCGTGGGTCACCCCCGGGCCCCGGATAACCCGCACTTCACCCAAAGTGGACCCCCCCGTCCCATTTTGAATTCCCGGTTTCGCCCTCTGCAGGACATAAGCGTTAGCGGTCCCCCGGAAAGGCGTCCTATATACGTACCTGTTTACCGCTTTAACTCAGGTAGCAGACTCATTGCTATTGGTCTAGATGTTTGATCTCTGACTCAATCCCTGCTCGTTCTGGGCGCGCCAACTGCTGTGTAGGCTCCCCAGCAAAGCGGTGTCAGGCAGCCAAATGCTATAAGCAATGTTTCCTTTACACACAAGCGTTCGCCCGAGAGCAGCAGGAATGCGCCGCTCTCTAAACACCGAGGGCACTATTGCTGCCGAGGAGGCGTGTGCTGCCTGGCCTCCAGGGGCGTAGCGCGGTCCGAGATGCCGGCGCCACGGGATAGCAGGTGCTATCACTGACACAGCGGCCGCGAGGCTCGGCCGGCTGTTTACAGGAGCGAAATTGTGCAAATCTTGGATAAAGTTGGTGTTGTGATGAGTTACGGGAGATATTTAGCTGTTTATCTTTCGCTCACGACAATAACTATTACAAGAATCCGGCTACGAGCGAGGAGAGAATGATTAAGGTTACACGGATGTAGGGAGGTGATCAGGGCTAATTCATGTTGCCGCAGCAAATATCGCTACCGTACTGATGGCTTCGTCTAAACTACTGCAAACATGTGCAAGATTACAACCGATACCAATCAGATGTGAGTCCCTGTGTCATAGTTGTAGTCGTTGTGCCAGCCTAGTCATCCCGTAAATATGCGTGAATATTTATGCCATTTCGATAAAAAAGAGATCCAAGTGTATTCGCTACCTAATGGCACACAAGGCTAGCTGTAGATCACGGTATATTCGTGCACAAATAAAATAACTGTAGTCCTTCGGGAGTACACATCAGATATAATATAACACATTATTTTATGTGAAGAGGCTTGGAGATGCGTCAACAAGGATAATAAAGCTTTTCTCTTTCCCGGCGAACAGATTGAATGGGGTGCAAGCGACAGCGGCAGGGATGAAAACAAGAGTACGTGGCGTATTGAAATGACGCCATTAAGCCAAAGTATGTGTGGCGCCGATAAAGGGGGCACCGCTTACTTCACGCCATAACCGGAAGCGAAAACCGCCCCGAAGGTGGCCAATGGTCACGTGGTGTTTTGCACAATGAGGCTCGACGGCAAAATAGGAGATGACTTCATTTGTAGCGAGTGCCGCATCCCTTCCTGTGGGTCGCGTGCTCGGAGGCCGTCAGGGGCGTATTCATTCCCCTCCCCCCTCCCCCTACCGGTACCCCCCTCCCCTCCCCCTCCTCCATTACCCCTCTCCCCGTCCACCCTCGGTCCGGGCTGTAACATCTCAGTGGCGACAGGGGGGTAGTCGCCGGGTGTTTGGTAAGAGTATGTGTGCGAGGGTGAGGAGATGAAGAGATGAGGGATGGGAGGGGGGGGGGGTGGAGGAGGGGGGGGGGGTGGAGGAGGGTAGGAGGCATTATGCCAAAGACGAGCTCATGGGCCTCCTTCAGGGCCACCACCAGCGAGATGGGAAGAAGACGCGGCGTGTGTGGGAAATGGGAGTTTGACGACCATAGTGAACATAGGGGCGGATGAGTGAGTCAGGGCAGCCAGGGAGGGGGTGTGGGGTGTGGCGTGTGCGGAGTATGGGTAAGGGGGGTATGGAAGGGGATATATGATGAGGTGGCGCGCAGCCTGAGGCACTGTCTGTCCACGGGATGACATGCCACGCGGCCATAAAGCCACGCGGGCACTTTTAATGGCGAGCGTTTGTTGTCGTTGAGGCCGACGCGACAGCTGTAAAGTTACTCTTTTGTCATCTTTTTAAACTAAACAAGATGACCCCCGGCCTCGCCTCTTCCTGCTATGCTCGGGCTATACACCTGCATCCCACTCATCTATAATATCACATTCTCTTACGCCATGTGGCACGCTATTCTTTCGCATATCCGCCCTCTTCCCCGACCCACCCCCCCCCCCTCCCCCATCGAATCCTCCCAGCCTCGCTCGCGTCTTCCTTTATCCCTTAAGCCAAACGCCAACACAACTGTCCCGGGTTTCTCCCTTCAGACCAAATGGAAGGATTCCACCCCTGGTTCTGTCTCTTTATTTATCCTTCTTTTCAACCCTCAGGGCTTTGTGCCGTGAGTTCTATGAGCTCCCTTGGGCCTAGGGGCCGCTGGGGGGCAGGGAGCGGGGGTAGTGGGGATAGGGCTGACCTTATTCTGAAGTAGCTCACGGCTCTGGGCATCAATTTTGCATCTCCCATATGTGTGTGGATGCCGACAAAAAATTCACATCATTAAATCTAGAACTCAAAATCAAACCTGCCCATGAATTGAGAAGTGCGATTTACCTACCTGCCTGCCCGCCTCGAAGACATAAGGAAAACCCCGCCTCATGCGACACCCTCAGTACCGAGGAAACCGAACGGCGTTTTTCAACTGCTTTAATGCGCTTCTCAACTCAATGACTTGACTCGGCCCGCCCACCAATTGCCTGTTTTGCCGCAGTCTCCCGCGGGGATATTGTCCACCATCCCGGAAGATAAAGGAGCCATGGACAGCACGCCCGGATCCCTGCGTCCGCTAGCCGCAATGTCTTGGCCTTCCGTCATCGGAAACGCTGGACGTAAGAGAAAGAAGCTATTGGCCACCGCCACCGCCACCACCACAACCACCACCGCCGGCAATGGTCCCAGGCGTGAGTCAGGCAGGCCAGGAGGGGTGAGGATGGCGCAGGCAACAGTCAGCACCTGTAAGGACGCGGGCAAATGGAGGGCATTGATAAGAAGACAAGACACCCCCACACCCCTCCTTTTTCTCGGTGTGGGGCCGCTGGTGGAGACATGATGGGCGGACACAAAGGGTGACGGGGCCCAGAACCCACACGGATAGAAGGCAACTTGTGGCGGCCACACGGCACGGGCGGAATCAATGCCATTATCATCGGGCTACTACTGGTGGCGGCCGTGTTTGCTTTGCTAAGGCTGGAAAACACACAAAGCAAGGTTGGGGGGGGGGGGGTTGGGGGCGGGGGTGGAGGCAGGTAGAGAGTGAGAGAGACAAGTAGAGAAGGAGAGAAACAAACAAACAGAAAAAGAAAGGGAGAGAGCAAGAGGGGAGAGGGGGAGAGCGAGGGTTAAAAGCAACGGGTTAAACAAAGGGAGGCAAAGGAGAAAGAGTGAGAGGGGGGCGGAGGGGGATGAGGAGTGGCAATGGGACAGAGAGAGAAATGAGGGAGTGGCGGAGTGGCGGAGTGGACCAAACCGGAGGGGGGGCGGGGGCGGAGGGGGATGAGGAGTGGCAGCGGGACAGAGAGACCAGTGAGGGCTTGGCGGAGTGGCCCAAACCGGAGGGGGGGGGGGGGGAAGAGACGGATGACGAGTGGCAGTGGGACAAAGAAAGAAGTGAGGGAGTGGCGGAGTGGCCCAGCCCGCGAGGGGTGGGGAAGGGGTGGCAATGAAACAGAGAGAGAAGTGAGGGAGTGGCGGAGTGGCCCAGCCCGCGAGGGGTGGGGAAGGGTGGCAATGAGACAGAGAGAGAAGTGAGGGAGTGGCGGAGTGGCACAGCCCGCGAGGGGTGGGGAAGAGGTGGCAATGAGACAGAGAGAGAAGTGAGGGAGTGGCGGAGTGGCACAGCCCGCGAGGGGTGGGGAAGGGTGGCAATGAGACAGAGAGAGAAGTGAGGGAGTGGCGGAGTGGCACAGCCCGCGAGGGGTGGGGAAGGGGTGGCGATGAGACAGAGAGAGAAGTGAGGGTTTGGCGGAGTGGCACAGCCCGCGAGGGGTGGGGAAAGGTGGCAATGAGACAGAGAGAGAAGTGAGGGAGTGGCGGAGTGGCACAGCCCGCGAGGGGCGGGGAAGGGGTGGCGATGAGACAGAGAGAGAAGTGAGGGAGTGGCGGAGTGGCACAGCCCGCGAGGGGTGGGGAAGGGGTGGCGATGAGACAGAGAGAGAAGTGAGGGTTTGGCGGAGTGGCACAGCCCGCGAGGGGTGGGGAAAGGGTGGCAATGAGACAGAGAGAGAAGTGAGGGAGAGGCGGAGTGGCACAGCCCGCGAGGGGTGGGGAAGGGGTGGCGATGAGACAGAGAGAGAAGTGAGGGAGTGGCGGAGTGGCCCAGCCCGCGAGGGGTGGGGAAGGGTGGCAATGAGACAGAGAGAGAAGTGAGGGAGTGGCGGAGTGGCCCAGCCCGCGAGGGGTGGGGAAGGGGTGGCAATGAGACAGAGAGAGAAGTGAGGGAGTGGCGGAGTGGCCCAGCCCGCGAGGGGTGGGGAAGGGTGGCAATGAGACAGAGAGAGAAGTGAGGGATTGGCGGAGTGGCCCAGCCCGCGAGGGGTGGGGAAGGGGTGGCAGTGAGACAGAGAGAGAAGTGAGGGATTGGCGGAGTGGCCCAGCCCGCGAGGGGTGGGGAAGGGTGGCGATGAGACAGAGAGAGAAGTGAGGGAGTGGCGGAGTGGCACAGCCCGCGAGGGGTGGGGAAGGGTGGCAATGAGACAGAGAGAGAAGTGAGGAAGTGGCGGAGTGGCACAGCCCGCGAGGCGTGGGGAAGGGTGGCAATGAGACAGAGAGAGAAGTGAGGGAGTGGCGGAGTGGCACAACCCGCGAGGGGTGGGGAAGGGTGGCAATGCGACAGAGAGAGAAGTGAGGGATTGGCGGAGTGGCCCAGCCCGCGAGGGGTGGGGAAGGGGTGGCGATGAGACAGAGAGAGAAGTGAGGGATTGGCGCAGTGGCACAGCCCGCGAGGGGTGGGGAAGGGGTGGCAATGAGACAGAGAGAGAAGTGAGGGATTGGCGGAGTGGCCCAGCCCGCGAGGGGTGGGGAAGGGTGGCAATGAGACAGAGAGAGAAGTGAGGGATTGGCGGAGTGGCCCAGCCCGCGAGGGGTGGGGAAGGGTGGCAATGAGACAGAGAGAGAAGTGAGGCAGTGGCGGAGTGGCCCAGCCCGCGAGGGGTGGGGAAGGGGTGGCGATGAGACAGAGAGAGAAGTGAGGGAGTGGCGGAGTGGCACAGCCCGCGAGGGGTGGGGAAGGGGTGGCAGTGAGACAGAGAGAGAAGTGAGGGATTGGCGGAGTGGCCCAGCCCGCGAGGGGTGGGGAAGGGTGGCAATGAGACAGAGAGAGAAGTGAGGGATTGGCGGAGTGGCACAGCCCGCGAGGGGTGGGGAAGGGGTGGCAATGAGACAGAGAGAGAAGTGAGGGATTGGCGGAGTGGCCCAGCCCGCGAGGGGTGGGGAAGGGGTGGCAATGAGACAGAGAGAGAAGTGAGGGATTGGCGGAGTGGCCCAGCCCGCGAGGGGTGGGGAAGGGGTGGCAATGAGACAGAGAGAGAAGTGAGGGAGTGGCGGAGTGGCCCAGCCCGCGAGGGGTGGGGAAGGGTGGCAATGAGACAGAGAGAGAAGTGAGGGATTGGCGGAGTGGCCCAGCCCGCGAGGGGTGGGGAAGGGGTGGCAATGAGACAGAGAGAGAAGTAAGGGATTGGCGGAGTGGCACAGCCCGCGAGGGGTGGGGAAGGGGTGGCGATGAGACAGAGAGAGAAGTGAGGGATTGGCGGAGTGGCACAGCCCGCGAGGGGAGGGGAAGGGGTGGCAATGAGACAGAGAGAGAAGTGAGGGATTGGCGGAGTGGCCCAGCCCGCGAGGGGTGGGGAAGGGTGGCAATGAGACAGAGAGAGAAGTGAGGGATTGGCGGAGTGGCACAGCCCGCGAGGGGTGGGGAAGGGGTGGCGATGAGACAGAGAGAGAAGTGAGGGAGTGGCGGAGTGGCCCAGCCCGCGAGGGGTGGGGAAGGGTGGCAATGAGACAGAGAGAGAAGTGAGGGATTGGCGGAGTGGCACAGCCCGCGAGGGGTGGGGAAGGGGTGGCAATGAGACAGAGAGAGAAGTGAGGAAGTGGCGGAGTGGCACAGCCCGCGAGGGGTGGGGAAGGGGTGGCAATGAAACAGAGAGAGAAGTGAGGGAATGGCGGAGTGGCACAGCCCGCGAGGGGTGGGGAAGGGTGGCAATGAGACAGAGAGAGAAGTGAGGGAGTGGCGGAGTGGCACAACCCGCGAGGGGTGGGGAAGGGGTGGCAATGAGACAGAGAGAGAAGTGAGGGAATGGCGGAGTGGCACAGCCCGCGAGGGGTGGGGAAGGGTGGCAATGAGACAGAGAGAGAAGTGAGGGAGTGGCGGAGTGGCACAACCCGCGAGGGGTGGGGAAGGGTGGCAATGAGACAGAGAGAGAAGTGAGGGAGTGGCGGAGTGGCCCAGCCCGCGAGGGGTGGGGAAGGGGTGGCGATGAGACAGAGAGAGAAGTGAGGGAGTGGCGGAGTGGCACAGCCCGCGAGGGGTGGGGAAGGGTGGCGATGAGACAGAGAGAGAAGTGAGGGAGTGGCGGAGTGGCACAGCCCGCGAGGGGTGGGGAAGGGTGGCAATGAGACAGAGAGAGAAGTGAGGGAGTGGCGGAGTGGCACAGCCCGCGAGGGGAGGGGAAGGGTGGCAATGAGACAGAGAGAGAAGTGAGGGTTTGGCAGAGTGGCACAGCCCGCGAGGGGTGGGGAAGGGTGGCAATGAGACAGAGAGAGAAGTGAGGGAGTGGCGGAGTGGCACAGCCCGCGAGGGGTGGGGAAGGGGTGGCGATGAGACAGAGAGAGAAGTGAGGGAGTGGCGGAGTGGCACAGCCCGCGAGGGGTGGGGAAGGGTGGCAATGAGACAGAGAGAGAAGTGAGGGAGTGGCGGAGTGGCACAGCCCGCGAGGGGTGGGGAAGGGTGGCAATGAGACAGAGAGAGAAGTGAGGGAGTGGCGGAGTGGCCCAGCCCGCGAGGGGTGGGGAAGGGGTGGCAATGAAACAGAGAGAGAAGTGAGGGAATGGCGGAGTGGCACAGCCCGCGAGGGGTGGGGAAGGGTGGCAATGAGACAGAGAGAGAAGTGAGGGAGTGGCGGAGTGGCACAACCCGCGAGGGGTGGGGAAGGGTGGCAATGAGACAGAGAGAGAAGTGAGGGAGTGGCGGAGTGGCACAGCCCGCGAGGGGTGGGGAAGGGGTGGCAATGAGACAGAGAGAGAAGTGAGGGATTGGCGGAGTGGCACAGCCCGCGAGGGGTGGGGAAGGGGTGGCGATGAGACAGAGAGAGAAGTGAGGGAGTGGCGGAGTGGCACAGCCCGCGAGGGGTGGGGAAGGGGTGGCAATGAGACAGAGAGAGAAGTGAGGGATTGGCGGAGTGGCACAGCCCGCGAGGGGTGGGGAAGGGTGGCAATGAGACAGAGAGAGAAGTGAGGGAGTGGCGGAGTGGCACAGCCCGCGAGGGGTGGGGAAGGGTGGCAATGAGACAGAGAGAGAAGTGAGGGTTTGGCAGAGTGGCACAACCCGCGAGGGGTGGGGAAGGGTGGCAATGAGACAGAGAGAGAAGTGAGGGAGTGGCGGAGTGGCACAGCCCGCGAGGGGTGGGGAAGGGGTGGCGATGAGACAGAGGGAGAAGTGAGGGAGTGGCGGAGTGGCACAGCCCGCGAGGGGTGGGGAAGGGGTGGCGATGAGACAGAGAGAGAAGTGAGGGAGTGGCGGAGTGGCACAGCCCGCGAGGGGTGGGGAAGGGGTGGCAATGAGACAGAGAGAGAAGTGAGGGATTGGCGGAGTGGCCCAGCCCGCGAGGGGTGGGGAAGGGTGGCAATGAGACAGAGAGAGAAGTGAGGGAGTGGCGGAGTGGCCCAGCCCGCGAGGGGTGGGGAAGGGGTGGCGATGAGACAGAGAGAGAAGTGAGGGAGTGGCGGAGTGGCACAGCCCGCGAGGGGTGGGGAAGGGTGGCAATGAGACAGAGAGAGAAGTGAGGGAGTGGCGGAGTGGCACAGCCCGCGAGGGGTGGGGAAGGGGTGGCGATGAGACAGAGAGAGAAGTGAGGGAGTGGCGGAGTGGCCCAACCCGCGAGGGGTGGGGAAGGGTGGCAATGAGACAGAGAGAGAAGTGAGGGAGTGGCGGAGTGGCACAGCCCGCGAGGGGTGGGGAAGGGGTGGCGATGAGACAGAGAGAGAAGTGAGGGAGTGGCGGAGTGGCACAGCCCGCGAGGGGTGGGGAAGGGTGGCAATGAGACAGAGAGAGAAGTGAGGAAGTGGCGGAGTGGCACAGCCCGCGAGGGGTGGGGAAGGGTGGCAATGAGACAGAGAGAGAAGTGAGGGAGTGGCGGAGTGGCACAGCCCGCGAGGGGTGGGGAAGGGGTGGCGATGAGACAGAGAGAGAAGTGAGGGAGTGGCGGAGTGGCCCAACCCGCGAGGGGTGGGGATGGGTGGCAATGAGACAGAGAGAGAAGTGAGGGAGTGGCGGAGTGGCACAGCCCGCGAGGGGTGGGGAAGGGTGGCAATGAGACAGAGAGAGAAGTGAGGGAGTGGCGGAGTGGCACAGCCCGCGAGGGGCGGGGAAGGGGTGGCGATGAGACAGAGAGAGAAGTGAGGGAGTGGCGGAGTGGCACAGCCCGCGAGGGGTGGGGGGGGGGGGGTGGCAATGAGACAGAGAGAGAAGTGAGGGAGTGGCGGAGTGGCACAGCCCGCGAGGGGTGGGGAAGGGGTGGCAATGAGACAGAGAGAGAAGTGAGGGATTGGCGGAGTGGCACAGCCCGCGAGGGGTGGGGAAGGGTGGCAATGAGACAGAGAGAGAAGTGAGGGAGTGGCGGAGTGGCACAGCCCGCGAGGGGTGGGGAAGGGGTGGCAATGAGACAGAGAGAGAAGTGAGGGAGTGGCGGAGTGGCCCAGCCCGCGAGGGGTGGGGAAGGGTGGCAATGAGACAGAGAGAGAAGTGAGGGAGTGGCGGAGTGGCACAGCCCGCGAGGGGTGGGGAAGGGGTGGCAATGATACAGAGAGAGAAGTGAGGGAGTGGCGGAGTGGCACAGCCCGCGAGGGGTGGGGAAGGGTGGCAATGAGACAGAGAGAGAAGTGAGGGAGTGGCGGAGTGGCACAACCCGCGAGGGGTGGGGAAGGGTGGCAATGAGACAGAGAGAGAAGTGAGGGAGTGGCGGAGTGGCACAGCCCGCGAGGGGTGGGGAAGGGTGGCAATGAGACAGAGAGAGAAGTGAGGGAGTGGCGGAGTGGCACAGCCCGCGAGGGGTGGGGAAGGGTGGCAATGAGACAGAGAGAGAAGTGAGGGAGTGGCGGAGTGGCCCAGCCCGCGAGGGGTGGGGAAGGGTGGCAATGAGACAGAGAGAGAAGTGAGGGAGTGGCGGAGTGGCACAGCCCGCGAGGGGTGGGGAAGGGGTGGCAGTGAGACAGAGAGAGAAGTAATGGAGAGGCAGAGTGGCCCAGCCCGCGAGGGGTGGGGAAGGGTGGCAATGAGACAGAGAGAGAAGTGAGGGAGTGGCGGAGTGGCACAGCCCGCGAGGGGTGGGGAAGGGGTGGCAATGAGACAGAGAGAGAAGTGAGGGAGTGGCGGAGTGGCACAGCCCGCGAGGGGTGGGGAAGGGTGGCAATGAGACAGAGAGAGAAGTGAGGGAGTGGCGGAGTGGCCCAGCCCGCGAGGGGTGGGGAAGGGGTGGCAATGAGACAGAGAGAGAAGTGAGGGAGTGGCGGAGTGGCACAACCCGCGAGGGGTGGGGAAGGGTGGCAATGAGACAGAGAGAGAAGTGAGGGAGTGGCGGAGTGGCCCAGCCCGCGAGGGGTGGGGAAGGGTGGCAATGAGACAGAGAGAGAAGTGAGGGAGTGGCGGAGTGGCACAACCCGCGAGGGGTGGGGAAGGGTGGCAACGAGACAGAGAGAGAAGTGAGGGAGTGGCGGAGTGGCACAGCCCGCGAGGGGTGGGGAAGGGTGGCAATGAGACAGAGAGAGAAGTGAGGGAGTGGCGGAGTGGCACAGCCCGCGAGGGGTGGGGAAGGGTGGCAATGAGACAGAGAGAGAAGTGAGGGAGTGGCGGAGTGGCACAGCCCGCGAGGGGTGGGGAAGGGGTGGCGATGAGACAGAGAGAGAAGTGAGGAAGTGGCGGAGTGGCACAGCCCGCGAGGGGTGGGGAAGGGTGGCAATGAAACAGAGAGAGAAGTGAGGGAGTGGCGGAGTGGCACAGCCCGCGAGGGGTGGGGAAGGGGTGGCGATGAGACAGAGAGAGAAGTGAGGAAGTGGCGGAGTGGCCCAGCCCGCGAGGGGTGGGGAAGGGTGGCAATGAAACAGAGAGAGAAGTGAGGGAGTGGCGGAGTGGCACAGCCCGCGAGGGGTGGGGAAGGGGTGGCGATGAGACAGAGAGAGAAGTGAGGAAGTGGCGGAGTGGCCCAGCCCGCGAGGGGTGGGGAAGGGTGGCAATGAGACAGAGAGAGAAGTGAGGGAGTGGCGGAGTGGCACAGCCCGCGAGGGGTGGGGAAGGGTGGCAATGAGACAGAGAGAGAAGTGAGGGAGTGGCGGAGTGGCACAGCCCGCGAGGGGTGGGGAAGGGTGGCAATGAGACAGAGAGAGAAGTGAGGGAGTGGCGGAGTGGCACAGCCCGCGAGGGGTGGGGAAGGGTGGCAATGAGACAGAGAGAGAAGTGAGGGATTGGCGGAGTGGCCCAGCCCGCGAGGGGTGGGGAAGGGGTGGCAATGAGACAGAGAGAGAAGTAAGGGATTGGCGGAGTGGCACAGCCCGCGAGGGGTGGGGAAGGGGTGGCGATGAGACAGAGAGAGAAGTGAGGGATTGGCGGAGTGGCACAGCCCGCGAGGGGAGGGGAAGGGGTGGCAATGAGACAGAGAGAGAAGTGAGGGATTGGCGGAGTGGCCCAGCCCGCGAGGGGTGGGGAAGGGTGGCAATGAGACAGAGAGAGAAGTGAGGGATTGGCGGAGTGGCACAGCCCGCGAGGGGTGGGGAAGGGGTGGCGATGAGACAGAGAGAGAAGTGAGGGAGTGGCGGAGTGGCCCAGCCCGCGAGGGGTGGGGAAGGGTGGCAATGAGACAGAGAGAGAAGTGAGGGATTGGCGGAGTGGCACAGCCCGCGAGGGGTGGGGAAGGGGTGGCAATGAGACAGAGAGAGAAGTGAGGAAGTGGCGGAGTGGCACAGCCCGCGAGGGGTGGGGAAGGGGTGGCAATGAAACAGAGAGAGAAGTGAGGGAATGGCGGAGTGGCACAGCCCGCGAGGGGTGGGGAAGGGTGGCAATGAGACAGAGAGAGAAGTGAGGGAGTGGCGGAGTGGCACAACCCGCGAGGGGTGGGGAAGGGGTGGCAATGAGACAGAGAGAGAAGTGAGGGAATGGCGGAGTGGCACAGCCCGCGAGGGGTGGGGAAGGGTGGCAATGAGACAGAGAGAGAAGTGAGGGAGTGGCGGAGTGGCAAAACCCGCGAGGGGTGGGGAAGGGTGGCAATGAGACAGAGAGAGAAGTGAGGGAGTGGCGGAGTGGCCCAGCCCGCGAGGGGTGGGGAAGGGGTGGCGATGAGACAGAGAGAGAAGTGAGGGAGTGGCGGAGTGGCACAGCCCGCGAGGGGTGGGGAAGGGTGGCGATGAGACAGAGAGAGAAGTGAGGGAGTGGCGGAGTGGCACAGCCCGCGAGGGGTGGGGAAGGGTGGCAATGAGACAGAGAGAGAAGTGAGGGAGTGGCGGAGTGGCACAGCCCGCGAGGGGAGGGGAAGGGTGGCAATGAGACAGAGAGAGAAGTGAGGGTTTGGCAGAGTGGCACAGCCCGCGAGGGGTGGGGAAGGGTGGCAATGAGACAGAGAGAGAAGTGAGGGAGTGGCGGAGTGGCACAGCCCGCGAGGGGTGGGGAAGGGGTGGCGATGAGACAGAGAGAGAAGTGAGGGAGTGGCGGAGTGGCACAGCCCGCGAGGGGTGGGGAAGGGTGGCAATGAGACAGAGAGAGAAGTGAGGGAGTGGCGGAGTGGCACAGCCCGCGAGGGGTGGGGAAGGGTGGCAATGAGACAGAGAGAGAAGTGAGGGAGTGGCGGAGTGGCCCAGCCCGCGAGGGGTGGGGAAGGGGTGGCAATGAAACAGAGAGAGAAGTGAGGGAATGGCGGAGTGGCACAGCCCGCGAGGGGTGGGGAAGGGTGGCAATGAGACAGAGAGAGAAGTGAGGGAGTGGCGGAGTGGCACAACCCGCGAGGGGTGGGGAAGGGTGGCAATGAGACAGAGAGAGAAGTGAGGGAGTGGCGGAGTGGCACAGCCCGCGAGGGGTGGGGAAGGGGTGGCAATGAGACAGAGAGAGAAGTGAGGGATTGGCGGAGTGGCACAGCCCGCGAGGGGTGGGGAAGGGGTGGCGATGAGACAGAGAGAGAAGTGAGGGAGTGGCGGAGTGGCACAGCCCGCGAGGGGTGGGGAAGGGGTGGCAATGAGACAGAGAGAGAAGTGAGGGATTGGCGGAGTGGCACAGCCCGCGAGGGGTGGGGAAGGGTGGCAATGAGACAGAGAGAGAAGTGAGGGAGTGGCGGAGTGGCACAGCCCGCGAGGGGTGGGGAAGGGTGGCAATGAGACAGAGAGAGAAGTGAGGGTTTGGCAGAGTGGCACAACCCGCGAGGGGTGGGGAAGGGTGGCAATGAGACAGAGAGAGAAGTGAGGGAGTGGCGGAGTGGCACAGCCCGCGAGGGGTGGGGAAGGGGTGGCGATGAGACAGAGAGAGAAGTGAGGGAGTGGCGGAGTGGCACAGCCCGCGAGGGGTGGGGAAGGGGTGGCGATGAGACAGAGAGAGAAGTGAGGGAGTGGCGGAGTGGCACAGCCCGCGAGGGGTGGGGAAGGGGTGGCAATGAGACAGAGAGAGAAGTGAGGGATTGGCGGAGTGGCCCAGCCCGCGAGGGGTGGGGAAGGGTGGCAATGAGACAGAGAGAGAAGTGAGGGAGTGGCGGAGTGGCCCAGCCCGCGAGGGGTGGGGAAGGGGTGGCGATGAGACAGAGAGAGAAGTGAGGGAGTGGCGGAGTGGCACAGCCCGCGAGGGGTGGGGAAGGGTGGCAATGAGACAGAGAGAGAAGTGAGGGAGTGGCGGAGTGGCACAGCCCGCGAGGGGTGGGGAAGGGGTGGCGATGAGACAGAGAGAGAAGTGAGGGAGTGGCGGAGTGGCCCAACCCGCGAGGGGTGGGGAAGGGTGGCAATGAGACAGAGAGAGAAGTGAGGGAGTGGCGGAGTGGCACAGCCCGCGAGGGGTGGGGAAGGGGTGGCGATGAGACAGAGAGAGAAGTGAGGGAGTGGCGGAGTGGCACAGCCCGCGAGGGGTGGGGAAGGGTGGCAATGAGACAGAGAGAGAAGTGAGGAAGTGGCGGAGTGGCACAGCCCGCGAGGGGTGGGGAAGGGTGGCAATGAGACAGAGAGAGAAGTGAGGGAGTGGCGGAGTGGCACAGCCCGCGAGGGGTGGGGAAGGGGTGGCGATGAGACAGAGAGAGAAGTGAGGGAGTGGCGGAGTGGCCCAACCCGCGAGGGGTGGGGATGGGTGGCAATGAGACAGAGAGAGAAGTGAGGGAGTGGCGGAGTGGCACAGCCCGCGAGGGGTGGGGAAGGGTGGCAATGAGACAGAGAGAGAAGTGAGGGAGTGGCGGAGTGGCACAGCCCGCGAGGGGCGGGGAAGGGGTGGCGATGAGACAGAGAGAGAAGTGAGGGAGTGGCGGAGTGGCACAGCCCGCGAGGGGTGGGGGGGGGTGGCAATGAGACAGAGAGAGAAGTGAGGGAGTGGCGGAGTGGCACAGCCCGCGAGGGGTGGGGAAGGGGTGGCAATGAGACAGAGAGAGAAGTGAGGGATTGGCGGAGTGGCACAGCCCGCGAGGGGTGGGGAAGGGTGGCAATGAGACAGAGAGAGAAGTGAGGGAGTGGCGGAGTGGCACAGCCCGCGAGGGGTGGGGAAGGGGTGGCAATGAGACAGAGAGAGAAGTGAGGGAGTGGCGGAGTGGCCCAGCCCGCGAGGGGTGGGGAAGGGTGGCAATGAGACAGAGAGAGAAGTGAGGGAGTGGCGGAGTGGCACAGCCCGCGAGGGGTGGGGAAGGGGTGGCAATGATACAGAGAGAGAAGTGAGGGAGTGGCGGAGTGGCACAGCCCGCGAGGGGTGGGGAAGGGTGGCAATGAGACAGAGAGAGAAGTGAGGGAGTGGCGGAGTGGCACAACCCGCGAGGGGTGGGGAAGGGTGGCAATGAGACAGAGAGAGAAGTGAGGGAGTGGCGGAGTGGCACAGCCCGCGAGGGGTGGGGAAGGGTGGCAATGAGACAGAGAGAGAAGTGAGGGAGTGGCGGAGTGGCACAGCCCGCGAGGGGTGGGGAAGGGTGGCAATGAGACAGAGAGAGAAGTGAGGGAGTGGCGGAGTGGCCCAGCCCGCGAGGGGTGGGGAAGGGTGGCAATGAGACAGAGAGAGAAGTGAGGGAGTGGCGGAGTGGCACAGCCCGCGAGGGGTGGGGAAGGGGTGGCAGTGAGACAGAGAGAGAAGTAAGGGAGAGGCAGAGTGGCCCAGCCCGCGAGGGGTGGGGAAGGGTGGCAATGAGACAGAGAGAGAAGTGAGGGAGTGGCGGAGTGGCACAGCCCGCGAGGGGTGGGGAAGGGGTGGCAATGAGACAGAGAGAGAAGTGAGGGAGTGGCGGAGTGGCACAGCCCGCGAGGGGTGGGGAAGGGTGGCAATGAGACAGAGAGAGAAGTGAGGGAGTGGCGGAGTGGCCCAGCCCGCGAGGGGTGGGGAAGGGGTGGCAATGAGACAGAGAGAGAAGTGAGGGAGTGGCGGAGTGGCACAACCCGCGAGGGGTGGGGAAGGGTGGCAATGAAACAGAGAGAGAAGTGAGGGAGTGGCGGAGTGGCCCAGCCCGCGAGGGGTGGGGAAGGGTGGCAATGAGACAGAGAGAGAAGTGAGGGAGTGGCGGAGTGGCACAACCCGCGAGGGGTGGGGAAGGGTGGCAACGAGACAGAGAGAGAAGTGAGGGAGTGGCGGAGTGGCACAGCCCGCGAGGGGTGGGGAAGGGTGGCAATGAGACAGAGAGAGAAGTGAGGGAGTGGCGGAGTGGCACAGCCCGCGAGG
Source organism: Arenicola marina (assembly GCA_964019135.1). Classification (NCBI taxonomy): domain Eukaryota; kingdom Metazoa; phylum Annelida; class Polychaeta; family Arenicolidae; genus Arenicola; species Arenicola marina. The sequence continues at coordinate 32,539,631 of OZ025262.1, forward strand.
GGTGGGGAAGGGTGGCAATGAGACAGAGAGAGAAGTGAGGGAGTGGCGGAGTGGCACAGCCCGCGAGGGGTGGGGAAGGGGTGGCGATGAGACAGAGAGAGAAGTGAGGAAGTGGCGGAGTGGCACAGCCCGCGAGGGGTGGGGAAGGGTGGCAATGAAACAGAGAGAGAAGTGAGGGAGTGGCGGAGTGGCACAGCCCGCGAGGGGTGGGGAAGGGGTGGCGATGAGACAGAGAGAGAAGTGAGGAAGTGGCGGAGTGGCCCAGCCCGCGAGGGGTGGGGAAGGGTGGCAATGAAACAGAGAGAGAAGTGAGGGAGTGGCGGAGTGGCACAGCCCGCGAGGGGTGGGGAAGGGGTGGCGATGAGACAGAGAGAGAAGTGAGGAAGTGGCGGAGTGGCCCAGCCCGCGAGGGGTGGGGAAGGGTGGCAATGAGACAGAGAGAGAAGTGAGGGAGTGGCGGAGTGGCACAGCCCGCGAGGGGTGGGGAAGGGTGGCAATGAGACAGAGAGAGAAGTGAGGGAGTGGCGGAGTGGCACAGCCCGCGAGGGGTGGGGAAGGGTGGCAATGAGACAGAGAGAGAAGTGAGGGAGTGGCGGAGTGGCACAGCCCGCGAGGGGTGGGGAAGGGGTGGCGATGAGACAGAGAGAGAAGTGAGGAAGTGGCGGAGTGGCACAGCCCGCGAGGGGTGGGGAAGGGTGGCAATGAGACAGAGAGAGAAGTGAGGGAGTGGCGGAGTGGCACAGCCCGCGAGGGGTGGGGAAGGGTGGCAATGAGACAGAGAGAGAAGTGAGGGAGTGGCGGAGTGGCACAGCCCGCGAGGGGTGGGGAAGGGGTGGCGATGAGACAGAGAGAGAAGTGAGGAAGTGGCGGAGTGGCACAGCCCGCGAGGGGTGGGGAAGGGTGGCAATGAAACAGAGAGAGAAGTGAGGGAGTGGCGGAGTGGCACAGCCCGCGAGGGGTGGGGAAGGGGTGGCGATGAGACAGAGAGAGAAGTGAGGAAGTGGCGGAGTGGCCCAGCCCGCGAGGGGTGGGGAAGGGTGGCAATGAAACAGAGAGAGAAGTGAGGGAGTGGCGGAGTGGCACAGCCCGCGAGGGGTGGGGAAGGGTGGCAATGAGACAGAGAGAGAAGTGAGGGAGTGGCGGAGTGGCACAGCCCGCGAGGGGTGGGGAAGGGGTGGCAATGAGACAGAGAGAGAAGTGAGGGAGTGGCGGAGTGGCACAGCCCGCGAGGGGTGGGGAAGGGGTGGCAATGAGACAGAGAGAGAAGTGAGGGAGTGGCGGAGTGGCACAGCCCGCGAGGGGTGGGGAAGGGTGGCAATGAGACAGAGAGAGAAGTGAGGGAGTGGCGGAGTGGCACAGCCCGCGAGGGGTGGGGAAGGGGTGGCGATGAGACAGAGAGAGAAGTGAGGAAGTGGCGGAGTGGCCCAGCCCGCGAGGGGTGGGGAAGGGTGGCAATGAAACAGAGAGAGAAGTGAGGGAGTGGCGGAGTGGCACAGCCCGCGAGGGGTGGGAAAGGGGTGGCAATGAGACAGAGAGAGAAGTGAGGGAGTGGCGGAGTGGCACAATCCGCGAGGGGTGGGGAAGGGTGGCAATGAGACAGAGAGAGAAGTGAGGGAGTGGCGGAGTGGCACAGCCCGCGAGGGGTGGGGGAGGGGTGGCAATGAGACAGAGAGAGAAGCGAGGAAGTGGCGGAGTGGCACAGCCCGCGAGGGGTGGGGAAGGGTGGCAATGAGACAGAGAGAGAAGTGAGGGAGTGGCGGAGTGGCCCAGCCCGCGAGGGGTGGGGAAGGGTGGCAATGAGACAGAGAGAGAAGTGAGGGAGTGGCGGAGTGGCCCAGCCCGCGAGGGGTGGGGAAGGGTGGCAATGAGACAGAGAGAGAAGTGAGGGAGTGGCGGAGTGGCCCAGCCCGCGAGGGGTGGGGAAGGGGTGGCAATGAGACAGAGAGAGAAGTGAGGGAGTGGCGGAGTGGCACAGCCCGCGAGGGGAGGGGAAGGGTGGCAATGAGACAGAGAGAGAAGTGAGGGAGTGGCGGAGTGGCCCAGCCCGCGAGGGGTGGGGAAGGGGTGGCAGTGAGACAGAGAGAGAAGTGAGGGAGTGGCGGAGTGGCACAACCCGCGAGGGGTGGGGAAGGGTGGCAATGAGACAGAGAGAGAAGTGAGGAAGTGGCGGAGTGGCACAGCCCGCGAGGGGTGGGGAAGGGGTGGCGATGAGACAGAGAGAGAAGTGAGGGAGTGGCGGAGTGGTACAGCCCACGAGGGGTGGGGAAGGGTGGCAATGAGACAGAGAGAGAAGTGAGGGAGTGGCGGAGTGGCCCAGCCCGCGAGGGGTGGGGAAGGGGTGGCAATGAGACAGAGAGAGAAGTGAGGGATTGGCGGAGTGGCCCAGCCCGCGAGGGGTGGGGAAGGGTGGCAATGAGACAGAGAGAGAAGTGAGGGAGTGGCGGAGTGGCACAGCCCGCGAGGGGTGGGGAAGGGTGGCAATGAGACAGAGAGAGAAGTGAGGGAGTGGCGGAGTGGCACAGCCCGCGAGGGGTGGGGAAGGGTGGCAATGAGACAGAGAGAGAAGTGAGGGAGTGGCGGAGTGGCACAGCCCGCGAGGGGTGGGGAAGGGGTGGCGATGAGACAGAGAGAGAAGTGAGGAAGTGGCGGAGTGGCACAGCCCGCGAGGGGTGGGGAAGGGTGGCAATGAGACAGAGAGAGAAGTGAGGGAGTGGCGGAGTGGCACAGCCCGCGAGGGGTGGGGAAGGGTGGCAATGAGACAGAGAGAGAAGTGAGGGAGTGGCGGAGTGGCACAGCCCGCGAGGGGTGGGGAAGGGGTGGCGATGAGACAGAGAGAGAAGTGAGGAAGTGGCGGAGTGGCACAGCCCGCGAGGGGTGGGGAAGGGTGGCAATGAAACAGAGAGAGAAGTGAGGGAGTGGCGGAGTGGCACAGCCCGCGAGGGGTGGGGAAGGGGTGGCGATGAGACAGAGAGAGAAGTGAGGAAGTGGCGGAGTGGCCCAGCCCGCGAGGGGTGGGGAAGGGTGGCAATGAAACAGAGAGAGAAGTGAGGGAGTGGCGGAGTGGCACAGCCCGCGAGGGGTGGGGAAGGGTGGCAATGAGACAGAGAGAGAAGTGAGGGAGTGGCGGAGTGGCACAGCCCGCGAGGGGTGGGGAAGGGGTGGCAATGAGACAGAGAGAGAAGTGAGGGAGTGGCGGAGTGGCACAGCCCGCGAGGGGTGGGGAAGGGGTGGCAATGAGACAGAGAGAGAAGTGAGGGAGTGGCGGAGTGGCACAGCCCGCGAGGGGTGGGGAAGGGTGGCAATGAGACAGAGAGAGAAGTGAGGGAGTGGCGGAGTGGCACAGCCCGCGAGGGGTGGGGAAGGGGTGGCGATGAGACAGAGAGAGAAGTGAGGAAGTGGCGGAGTGGCCCAGCCCGCGAGGGGTGGGGAAGGGTGGCAATGAAACAGAGAGAGAAGTGAGGGAGTGGCGGAGTGGCACAGCCCGCGAGGGGTGGGGAAGGGGTGGCAGTGAGACAGAGAGAGAAGTGAGGGAGTGGCGGAGTGGCACAACCCGCGAGGGGTGGGGAAGGGTGGCAATGAGACAGAGAGAGAAGTGAGGGAGTGGCGGAGTGGCACAGCCCGCGAGGGGTGGGGGAGGGGTGGCAATGAGACAGAGAGAGAAGTGAGGAAGTGGCGGAGTGGCACAGCCCGCGAGGGGTGGGGAAGGGTGGCAATGAGACAGAGAGAGAAGTGAGGGAGTGGCGGAGTGGCCCAGCCCGCGAGGTGGGGAAGGGTGGCAATGAGACAGAGAGAGAAGTGAGGGAGTGGCGGAGTGGCCCAGCCCGCGAGGGGTGGGGAAGGGTGGCAATGAGACAGAGAGAGAAGTGAGGGAGTGGCGGAGTGGCCCAGCCCGCGAGGGGTGGGGAAGGGGTGGCAATGAGACAGGGAGAGAAGTGAGGGAGTGGCGGAGTGGCACAGCCCGCGAGGGGAGGGGAAGGGTGGCAATGAGACAGAGAGAGAAGTGAGGGAGTGGCGGAGTGGCCCAGCCCGCGAGGGGTGGGGAAGGGGTGGCAGTGAGACAGAGAGAGAAGTGAGGGAGTGGCGGAGTGGCACAACCCGCGAGGGGTGGGGAAGGGTGGCAATGAGACAGAGAGAGAAGTGAGGAAGTGGCGGAGTGGCACAGCCCGCGAGGGGTGGGGAAGGGGTGGCGATGAGACAGAGAGAGAAGTGAGGGAGTGGCGGAGTGGTACAGCCCACGAGGGGTGGGGAAGGGTGGCAATGAGACAGAGAGAGAAGTGAGGGAGTGGCGGAGTGGCCCAGCCCGCGAGGGGTGGGGAAGGGGTGGCAATGAGACAGAGAGAGAAGTGAGGGATTGGCGGAGTGGCACAGCCCGCGAGGGGTGGGGAAGGGGTGGCAATGAGACAGAGAGAGAAGTGAGGAAGTGGCGGAGTGGCACAGCCCGCGAGGGGTGGGGAAGGGGTGGCAATGAGACAGAGAGAGAAGTGAGGGATTGGCGGAGTGGCACAGCCCGCGAGGGGTGGGGAAGGGGTGGCAATGAGACAGAGAGAGAAGTGAGGGAGTGGCGGAGTGGCCCAGCCCGCGAGGGGTGGGGAAGGGTGGCAATGAAACAGAGAGAGAAGTGAGGGAGTGGCGGAGTGGCACAACCCGCGAGGGGTGGGGAAGGGTGGCAATGAGACAGAGAGAGAAGTGAGGGAGTGGCGGAGTGGCACAGCCCGCGAGGGGTGGGGAAGGGTGGCAATGAGACAGAGAGAGAAGTGAGGGAGTGGCGGAGTGGTACAGCCCACGAGGGGTGGGGAAGGGGTGGCAATGAGACAGAGAGAGAAGTGAGGGAGTGGCGGAGTGGTACAGCCCGCGAGGGGTGGGGAAGGGGTGGCGATGAGACAGAGAGAGAAGTGAGGGATTGGCGGAGTGGCACAGCCCGCGAGGGGTGGGGAAGGGGTGGCAATGAGACAGAGAGAGAAGTGAGGAAGTGGCGGAGTGGCACAGCCCGCGAGGGGTGGGGAAGGGTGGCAATGAGACAGAGAGAGAAGTGAGGGAGTGGCGGAGTGGCACAACCCGCGAGGGGTGGGGAAGGGTGGCAATGAGACAGAGAGAGAAGTGAGGGAGTGGCGGAGTGGCACAGCCCGCGAGGGGTGGGGAAGGGTGGCAATGAGACAGAGAGAGAAGTGAGGGAGTGGCGGAGTGGTACAGCCCACGAGGGTTGGGGAAGGGGTGGCAATGAGACAGAGAGAGAAGTGAGGGAGTGGCGGAGTGGTACAGCCCGCGAGGGGTGGGGAAGGGGTGGCGATGAGACAGAGAGAGAAGTGAGGGATTGGCGGAGTGGCACAGCCCGCGAGGGGTGGGGAAGGGTGGCAATGAGACAGAGAGAGAAGTGAGGGAGTGGCGGAGTGGCACAGCCCGCGAGGGGTGGGGAAGGGGTGGCAATGAGACAGAGAGAGAAGTGAGGGAGAGGCAGAGTGGCCCAGCCCGCGAGGGGTGGGGAAGGGTGGCAATGAGACAGAGAGAGAAGTGAGGGAGAGGCGGAGTGGCCCAGCCCGCGAGGGGTGGGGAAGGGGTGGCAATGAGACAGAGAGAGAAGTGAGGGATTGGCGGAGTGGCTCAGCCCGCGAGGGGTGGGGAAGGGGTGGCAATGAGACAGAGAGAGAAGTGAGGGAGTGGCGGAGTGGCACAACCCGCGAGGGGTGGGGAAGGGGTGGCAATGAGACAGAGAGAGAAGTGAGGAAGTGGCGGAGTGGCACAGCCCGCGAGGGGTGGGGAAGGGTGGCAATGAGACAGAGAGAGAAGTGAGGGAGTGGCGGAGTGGCACAGCCCGCGAGGGGTGGGGAAGGGGTGGCAATGAGACAGAGAGAGAAGTGAGGAAGTGGCGGAGTGGCCCAGCCCGCGAGGGGTGGGGAAGGGTGGCAATGAAACAGAGAGAGAAGTGAGGAAGTGGCGGAGTGGCCCAGCCCGCGAGGGGTGGGGAAGGGGTGGCAATGAGACAGAGAGAGAAGTGAGGGATTGGCGGAGTGGCACAGCCCGCGAGGGGTGGGGAAGGGTGGCAATGAGACAGAGAGAGAAGTGAGGAAGTGGCGGAGTGGCACAGCCCGCGAGGGGTGGGGAAGGGTGGCAATGAGACAGAGAGAGAAGTGAGGAAGTGGCGGAGTGGCACAGCCCGCGAGGGGTGGGGAAGGGTGGCAATGAGACAGAGAGAGAAGTGAGGGAGTGGCGGAGTGGCCCAGCCCGCGAGGGGTGGGGAAGGGGTGGCAATGAGACAGAGAGAGAAGTGAGGAAGTGGCGGAGTGGCACAACCCGCGAGGGGTGGGGAAGGGTGGCAATGAGACAGAGAGAGAAGTGAGGAAGTGGCGGAGTGGCCCAGCCCGCGAGGGGTGGGGAAGGGTGGCAATGAAACAGAGAGAGAAGTGAGGGAGTGGCGGAGTGGCCCAGCCCGCGAGGGGTGGGGAAGGGGTGGCAATGAGACAGAGAGAGAAGTGAGGGATTGGCGGAGTGGCACAGCCCGCGAGGGGTGGGGAAGGGGTGGCAATGAGACAGAGAGAGAAGTGAGGAAGTGGCGGAGTGGCACAGCCCGCGAGGGGTGGGAAAGGGTGGCAATGAGACAGAGAGAGAAGTGAGGGAGTGGCGGAGTGGCCCAGCCCGCGAGGGGTGGGGAAGGGTGGCAATGAGACAGAGAGAGAAGTGAGGGAGTGGCGGAGTGGCACAGCCCGCGAGGGGTGGGGAAGGGGTGGCAATGAGACAGAGAGAGAAGTGAGGGAGTGGCGGAGTGGCACAGCCCGCGAGGGGTGGGGAAGGGTGGCAATGAGACAGAGAGAGAAGTGAGGAAGTGGCGGAGTGGCACAGCCCGCGAGGGGTGGGGAAGGGTGGCAATGAGACAGAGAGAGAAGTGAGGAAGTGGCGGAGTGGCACAGCCCGCGAGGGGTGGGGAAGGGTGGCAATGAGACAGAGAGAGAAGTGAGGAAGTGGCGGAGTGGCACAGCCCGCGAGGGGTGGGGAAGGGGTGGCAATGAGACAGAGAGAGAAGTGAGGAAGTGGCGGAGTGGCACAGCCCGCGGGGGGTGGGGAAGGGGTGGCAATGAGACAGAGAGAGAAGTGAGGCAGTGGCGGAGTGGCACAGCCCGCGAGGGGTGGGGAAGGGGTGGCAATGAGACAGAGAGAGAAGTGAGGCAGTGGCGGAGTGGCCCAGCCCGCGAGGGGTGGGGAAGGGTGGCAATGAGACAGAGAGAGAAGTGAGGAAGTGGCAGAGTGGCACAGCCCGCGAGGGGTGGGGAAGGGGTGGCAATGAGACAGAGAGAGAAGTGAGGAAGTGGCGGAGTGGCACAGCCCGCGAGGGGTGGGGAAGGGGTGGCAATGAGACAGAGAGAGAAGTGAGGAAGTGGCGGAGTGGCACAGCCCGCGAGGGGTGGGGAAGGGTGGCAATGAGACAGAGAGAGAAGTGAGGAAGTGGCGGAGTGGCACAGCCCGCGAGGGGTGGGGAAGGGTGGCAATGAGACAGAGAGAGAAGTGAGGAAGTGGCGGAGTGGCCCAGCCCGCGAGGGGTGGGGAAGGGTGGCAATGAAACAGAGAGAGAAGTGAGGGAGTGGCGGAGTGGCCCAGCCCGCGAGGGGTGGGGAAGGGGTGGCAATGAGACAGAGAGAGAAGTGAGGGATTGGCGGAGTGGCACAGCCCGCGAGGGGTGGGGAACGGGTGGCAATGAGACAGAGAGAGAAGTGAGGAAGTGGCGGAGTGGCACAGCCCGCGAGGGGTGGGGAAGGGGTGGCAATAAGACAGAGAGAAGTGAGGGAGTGGCGGAGTGGCACAGCCCGCGAGGGGTGGGGAAGGGGTGGCAATGAGACAGAGAGAGAAGTGAGGAAGTGGCGGAGTGGCACAGCCCGCGAGGGGTGGGGAAGGGTGGCAATGAGACAGAGAGAGAAGTGAGGGAGTGGCGGAGTGGTCCAGCCCGCGAGGGGTGGGGAAGGGTGGCAATGAGACAGAGAGAGAAGTGAGAAAGTGGCAGAGTGGCACAGCCCGCGAGGGGTGGGGAAGGGGTGGCAATGAGACAGAGAGAGAAGTGAGGAAGTGGCGCAGTGGCACAGCCCGCGAGGGGTGGGGAAGGGGTGGCAATGAGACAGAGAGAGAAGTGAGGAAGTGGCGGAGTGGCACAGCCCGCGAGGGGTGGGGAAGGGTGGCAATGAGACAGAGAGAGAAGTGAGGAAGTGGCGGAGTGGCACAGCCCGCGAGGGGTGGGGAAGGGTGGCAATGAGACAGAGAGAGAAGTGAGGAAGTGGCGGAGTGGCCCAGCCCGCGAGGGGTGGGGAAGGGTGGCAATGAAACAGAGAGAGAAGTGAGGGAGTGGCGGAGTGGCCCAGCCCGCGAGGGGTGGGGAAGGGGTGGCAATGAGACAGAGAGAGAAGTGAGGGATTGGCGGAGTGGCACAGCCCGCGAGGGGTGGGGAACGGGTGGCAATGAGACAGAGAGAGAAGTGAGGAAGTGGCGGAGTGGCACAGCCCGCGAGGGGTGGGGAAGGGGTGGCAATAAGACAGAGAGAAGTGAGGGAGTGGCGGAGTGGCACAGCCCGCGAGGGGTGGGGAAGGGGTGGCAATGAGACAGAGAGAGAAGTGAGGAAGTGGCGGAGTGGCACAGCCCGCGAGGGGTGGGGAAGGGTGGCAATGAGACAGAGAGAGAAGTGAGGGAGTGGCGGAGTGGCACAGCCCGCGAGGGGTGGGGAAGGGGTGGCAATGAGACAGAGAGAGAAGTGAGGAAGTGGCGGAGTGGCACAGCCCGCGAGGGGTGGGGAAGGGGTGGCGATGAGACAGAGAGAGAAGTGAGGGATTGGCGGAGTGGCACAGCCCGCGAGGGGTGGGGAAGGGGTGGCAATGAGACAGAGAGAGAAGTGAGGAAGTGGCGGAGTGGCACAGCCCGCGAGGGGTGGGGAAGGGGTGGCAATGAGACAGAGAGAGAAGTGAGGAAGTGGCAGAGTGGCACAGCCCGCGAGGGGTGGGGAAGGGGTGGCAATGAGACAGAGAGAGAAGTGAGGGATTGGCGGAGTGGCCCAGCCCGCGAGGGGTGGGGAAGGGGTGGCAATGAGACAGAGAGAGAAGTGAGGAAGTGGCGGAGTGGCCCAGCCCGCGAGGGGTGGGGAAGGGTGGCAATGAAACAGAGAGAGAAGTGAGGGATTGGCGGAATGGCACAGCCCGCGAGGGGTGGGGAAGGGGTGGCAATGAGACAGAGAGAGAAGTGAGGAAGTGGCGGAGTGGCACAGCCCGCGAGGGGTGGGGAAGGGGTGGCAATGAGACAGAGAGAGAAGTGAGGAAGTGGCAGAGTGGCACAGCCCGCGAGGGGTGGGGAAGGGGTGGCAATGAGACAGAGAGAGAAGTGAGGGATTGGCGGAGTGGCCCAGCCCGCGAGGGGTGGGGAAGGGGTGGCAATGAGACAGAGAGAGAAGTGAGGGATTGGCGGAGTGGCACAGCCCGCGAGGGGTGGGGAAGGGTGGCAATGAGACAGAGAGAGAAGTGAGGAAGTGGCGGAGTGGCACAGCCCGCGAGGGGTGGGGAAGGGTGGCAATGAGACAGAGAGAGAAGTGAGGAAGTGGCGGAGTGGCACAGCCCGCGAGGGGTGGGGAAGGGTGGCAATGAGACAGAGAGAGAAGTGAGGGAGTGGCGGAGTGGCCCAGCCCGCGAGGGGTGGGGAAGGGGTGGCAATGAGACAGAGAGAGAAGTGAGGAAGTGGCGGAGTGGCACAACCCGCGAGGGGTGGGGAAGGGTGGCAATGAGACAGAGAGAGAAGTGAGGAAGTGGCGGAGTGGCCCAGCCCGCGAGGGGTGGGGAAGGGTGGCAATGAAACAGAGAGAGAAGTGAGGGAGTGGCGGAGTGGCCCAGCCCGCGAGGGGTGGGGAAGGGGTGGCAATGAGACAGAGAGAGAAGTGAGGGATTGGCGGAGTGGCACAGCCCGCGAGGGGTGGGGAAGGGGTGGCAATGAGACAGAGAGAGAAGTGAGGAAGTGGCGGAGTGGCACAGCCCGCGAGGGGTGGGAAAGGGTGGCAATGAGACAGAGAGAGAAGTGAGGGAGTGGCGGAGTGGCCCAGCCCGCGAGGGGTGGGGAAGGGTGGCAATGAGACAGAGAGAGAAGTGAGGGAGTGGCGGAGTGGCACAGCCCGCGAGGGGTGGGGAAGGGGTGGCAATGAGACAGAGAGAGAAGTGAGGGAGTGGCGGAGTGGCACAGCCCGCGAGGGGTGGGGAAGGGTGGCAATGAGACAGAGAGAGAAGTGAGGAAGTGGCGGAGTGGCACAGCCCGCGAGGGGTGGGGAAGGGTGGCAATGAGACAGAGAGAGAAGTGAGGAAGTGGCGGAGTGGCACAGCCCGCGAGGGGTGGGGAAGGGTGGCAATGAGACAGAGAGAGAAGTGAGGAAGTGGCGGAGTGGCACAGCCCGCGAGGGGTGGGGAAGGGGTGGCAATGAGACAGAGAGAGAAGTGAGGAAGTGGCGGAGTGGCACAGCCCGCGAGGGGTGGGGAAGGGGTGGCAATGAGACAGAGAGAGAAGTGAGGCAGTGGCGGAGTGGCACAGCCCGCGAGGGGTGGGGAAGGGGTGGCAATGAGACAGAGAGAGAAGTGAGGCAGTGGCGGAGTGGCCCAGCCCGCGAGGGGTGGGGAAGGGTGGCAATGAGACAGAGAGAGAAGTGAGGAAGTGGCAGAGTGGCACAGCCCGCGAGGGGTGGGGAAGGGGTGGCAATGAGACAGAGAGAGAAGTGAGGAAGTGGCGGAGTGGCACAGCCCGCGAGGGGTGGGGAAGGGGTGGCAATGAGACAGAGAGAGAAGTGAGGAAGTGGCGGAGTGGCACAGCCCGCGAGGGGTGGGGAAGGGTGGCAATGAGACAGAGAGAGGAGTGAGGAAGTGGCGGAGTGGCACAGCCCGCGAGGGGTGGGGAAGGGTGGCAATGAGACAGAGAGAGAAGTGAGGAAGTGGCGGAGTGGCCCAGCCCGCGAGGGGTGGGGAAGGGTGGCAATGAAACAGAGAGAGAAGTGAGGGAGTGGCGGAGTGGCCTAGCCCGCGAGGGGTGGGGAAGGGGTGGCAATGAGACAGAGAGAGAAGTGAGGGATTGGCGGAGTGGCACAGCCCGCGAGGGGTGGGGAACGGGTGGCAATGAGACAGAGAGAGAAGTGAGGAAGTGGCGGAGTGGCACAGCCCGCGAGGGGTGGGGAAGGGTGGCAATGAGACAGAGAGAGAAGTGAGGGAGTGGCGGAGTGGCACAGCCCGCGAAGGGTGGGGAAGGGGTGGCAATGAGACAGAGAGAGAAGTGAGGAAGTGGCGGAGTGGCCCAGCCCGCGAGGGGTGGGGAAGGGGTGGCAATGAGACAGAGAGAGAAGTGAGGAAGTGGCAGAGTGGCACAGCCCGCGAGGGGTGGGGAAGGGTGGCAATGAGACAGAGAGATAAGTGAGGGAGTGGCGGAGTGGCCCAGCCCGCGAGGGGTGGGGAAGGGGTGGCAATGAGACAGAGAGAGAAGTGAGGCAGTGGCGGAGTGGCCCAGCCCGCGAGGGGTGGGGAAGGGGTGGCAATGAGACAGAGAGAGAAGTGAGGAAGTGGCAGAGTGGCACAGCCCGCGAGGGGTGGGGAAAGGGTGGCAATGAGACAGAGAGAGAAGTGAGGAAGTGGCGGAGTGGCACAGCCCGCGAGGGGTGGGGAAGGGGTGGCAATGAGACAGAGAGAGAAGTGAGGAAGTGGCAGAGTGGCACAGCCCGCGAGGGGTGGGGAAGGGGTGGCAATGAGACAGAGAGAGAAGTGAGGAAGTGGCAGAGTGGCACAGCCCGCGAGGGGTGGGGAAGGGGTGGCAATGAGACAGAGAGAGAAGTGAGGAAGTGGCAGAGTGGCACAGCCCGCGAGGGGTGGGGAAGGGGTGGCAATGAGACAGAGAGAGAAGTGAGGCAGTGGCGGAGTGGCACAGCCCGCGAGGGGTGGGGAAGGGGTGGCAATGAGACAGAGAGAGAAGTGAGGAAGTGGCAGAGTGGCACAGCCCGCGAGGGGTGGGGAAGGGGTGGCAATGAGACAGAGAGAGAAGTGAGGAAGTGGCGGAGTGGCACAGCCCGCGAGGGGTGGGGAAGGGTGGCAATGAGACAGAGAGAGAAGTGAGGGAGTGGCGGAGTGGCACAGCCCGCGAGGGGTGGGGAAGGGGTGGCAATGAGACAGAGAGAGAAGTGAGGGATTGGCGGAGTGGCCCAGCCCGCGAGGGGTGGGGAAGGGTGGCAATGAGACAGAGAGAGAAGTGAGAGAGTGGCGGAGTGGCACAGCCCGCGAGGGGTGGGGAAGGGGTGGCAATGAGACAGAGAGAGAAGTGAGGAAGTGGCGGAGTGGCACAGCCCGCGAGGGGTGGGGAAGGGTGGCAATGAGACAGAGAGAGAAGTGAGGCAGTGGCGGAGTGGCACAGCCCGCGAGGGGTGGGGAAGGGTGGCAATGAGACAGAGAGAGAAGTGAGAGATTGGCGGAGTGGCACAGCCCGCGAGGGGTGGGGAAGGGGTGGCAATGAGACAGAGAGAGAAGTGAGGAAGTGGCGGAGTGGCACAGCCCGCGAGGGGTGGGGAAGGGGTGGCAATGAGACAGAGAGAGAAGTGAGAGATTGGCGGAGTGGCACAGCCTGCGAGGGGTGGGGAAGGGGTGGCAATGAGACAGAGAGAGAAGTGAGGAAGTGGCGGAGTGGCACAGCCCGCGAGGGGTGGGGAAGGGGTGGCAATGAGACAGAGAGAGAAGTGAGAGATTGGCGGAGTGGCACAGCCCGCGAGGGGTGGGGAAGGGGTGGCAATGAGACAGAGAGAGAAGTGAGGAAGTGGCAGAGTGGCACAGCCCGCGAGGGGTGGGGAAGGGGTGGCAATGAGACAGAGAGAGAAGTGAGAGATTGGCGGAGTGGCACAGCCCGCGAGGGGTGGGGAAGGGGTGGCAATGAGACAGAGAGAGAAGTGAGGAAGTGGCAGAGTGGCACAGCCCGCGAGGGGTGGGGAAGGGGTGGCAATGAGACAGAGAGAGAAGTGAGGGAGTGGCGGAGTGGCACAGCCCGCGAGGGGTGGGGAAGGGGTGGCAATGAGACAGAGAGAGAAGTGAGGCAGTGGCGGAGTGGCCCAGCCCGCGAGGGGTGGGGAAGGGGTGGCAATGAGACAGAGAGAGAAGTGAGAGATTGGCGGAGTGGCACAGCCCGCGAGGGGTGGGGAAGGGGTGGCAATGAGACAGAGAGAGAAGTGAGGAAGTGGCGGAGTGGCACAGCCCGCGAGGGGTGGGGAAGGGGTGGCAATGAGACAGAGAGAGAAGTGAGAGATTGGCGGAGTGGCACAGCCCGCGAGGGGTGGGGAAGGGGTGGCAATGAGACAGAGAGAGAAGTGATGAAGTGGCAGAGTGGCACAGCCCGCGAGGGGTGGGGAAGGGGTGGCAATGAGACAGAGAGAGAAGTGAGAGATTGGCGGAGTGGCACAGCCCGCGAGGGGTGGGGAAGGGGTGGCAATGAGACAGAGAGAGAAGTGAGGAAGTGGCAGAGTGGCACAGCCCGCGAGGGGTGGGGAAGGGGTGGCAATGAGACAGAGAGAGAAGTGAGGGAGTGGCGGAGTGGCACAGCCCGCGAGGGGTGGGGAAGGGGTGGCAATGAGACAGAGAAAGAAGTGAGGAAGTGGCGGAGTGGCACAGCCCGCGAGGGGTGGGGAAGGGGTGGCAATGAGACAGAGAGAGAAGTGAGGAAGTGGCGGAGTGGCACAGCCCGCGAGGGGTGGGGAAGGGTGGCAATGAGACAGAGAGAGAAGTGAGGGAGTGGCGGAGTGGCACAGCCCGCGAGGGGTGGGGAAGGGGTGGCAATGAGACAGAGAGAGAAGTGAGGGATTGGCGGAGTGGCCCAGCCCGCGAGGGGTGGGGAAGGGTGGCAATGAGACAGAGAGAGAAGTGAGAGAGTGGCGGAGTGGCACAGCCCGCGAGGGGTGGGGAAGGGGTGGCAATGAGACAGAGAGAGAAGTGAGGAAGTGGCGGAGTGGCACAGCCCGCGAGGGGTGGGGAAGGGTGGCAATGAGACAGAGAGAGAAGTGAGGCAGTGGCGGAGTGGCACAGCCCGCGAGGGGTGGGGAAGGGTGGCAATGAGACAGAGAGAGAAGTGAGAGATTGGCGGAGTGGCACAGCCCGCGAGGGGTGGGGAAGGGGTGGCAATGAGACAGAGAGAGAAGTGAGGAAGTGGCGGAGTGGCACAGCCCGCGAGGGGTGGGGAAGGGGTGGCAATGAGACAGAGAGAGAAGTGAGAGATTGGCGGAGTGGCACAGCCTGCGAGGGGTGGGGAAGGGGTGGCAATGAGACAGAGAGAGAAGTGAGGAAGTGGCGGAGTGGCACAGCCCGCGAGGGGTGGGGAAGGGGTGGCAATGAGACAGAGAGAGAAGTGAGAGATTGGCGGAGTGGCACAGCCCGCGAGGGGTGGGGAAGGGGTGGCAATGAGACAGAGAGAGAAGTGAGGAAGTGGCAGAGTGGCACAGCCCGCGAGGGGTGGGGAAGGGGTGGCAATGAGACAGAGAGAGAAGTGAGAGATTGGCGGAGTGGCACAGCCCGCGAGGGGTGGGGAAGGGGTGGCAATGAGACAGAGAGAGAAGTGAGGAAGTGGCAGAGTGGCACAGCCCGCGAGGGGTGGGGAAGGGGTGGCAATGAGACAGAGAGAGAAGTGAGGGAGTGGCGGAGTGGCACAGCCCGCGAGGGGTGGGGAAGGGGTGGCAATGAGACAGAGAGAGAAGTGAGGCAGTGGCGGAGTGGCCCAGCCCGCGAGGGGTGGGGAAGGGGTGGCAATGAGACAGAGAGAGAAGTGAGAGATTGGCGGAGTGGCACAGCCCGCGAGGGGTGGGGAAGGGGTGGCAATGAGACAGAGAGAGAAGTGAGGAAGTGGCGGAGTGGCACAGCCCGCGAGGGGTGGGGAAGGGGTGGCAATGAGACAGAGAGAGAAGTGAGAGATTGGCGGAGTGGCACAGCCCGCGAGGGGTGGGGAAGGGGTGGCAATGAGACAGAGAGAGAAGTGATGAAGTGGCAGAGTGGCACAGCCCGCGAGGGGTGGGGAAGGGGTGGCAATGAGACAGAGAGAGAAGTGAGAGATTGGCGGAGTGGCACAGCCCGCGAGGGGTGGGGAAGGGGTGGCAATGAGACAGAGAGAGAAGTGAGGAAGTGGCAGAGTGGCACAGCCCGCGAGGGGTGGGGAACGGGTGGCAATGAGACAGAGAGAGAAGTGAGGGAGTGGCGGAGTGGCACAGCCCGCGAGGGGTGGGGAAGGGGTGGCAATGAGACAGAGAAAGAAGTGAGGAAGTGGCGGAGTGGCCCAGCCCGCGAGGGGTGGGGAAGGGGTGGCAATGAGACAGAGAGAGAAGTGAGGGAGTGGCGGAGTGGCCCAGCCCGCGAGGGGTGGGGAAGGGTGGCAATGAGACAGAGAGAGAAGTGAGGCAGTGGCGGAGTGGCACAGCCCGCGAGGGGTGGGGAAGGGGTGGCAATGAGACAGAGAGAGAAGTGAGGCAGTGGCGGAGTGGCACAGCCCGCGAGGGGTGGGGAAGGGGTGGCAATGAGACAGAGAGAGAAGTGAGGAAGTGGCAGAGTGGCACAGCCCGCGAGGGGTGGGGAAGGGGTCGCAATGAGACAGAGAGAGAAGTGAGGAAGTGGCGGAGTGGCACAGCCCGCGAGGGGTGGGGAAGGGGTGGCAATGAGACAGAGAGAGAAGTGAGGGAGTGGCGGAGTGGCACAGCCCGCGAGGGGTGGGGAAGGGGTGGCAATGAGA
This sequence comes from Arenicola marina, assembly GCA_964019135.1. Classification (NCBI taxonomy): domain Eukaryota; kingdom Metazoa; phylum Annelida; class Polychaeta; family Arenicolidae; genus Arenicola; species Arenicola marina. Next base: position 32,555,357 of record OZ025262.1, read on the forward strand.
CAGAGAGAGAAGTGAGGAAGTGGCGGAGTGGCACAGCCCGCGAGGGGTGGGGAAGGGGTGGCAATGAGACAGAGAGAGAAGTGAGGGAGTGGCGGAGTGGCACAGCCCGCGAGGGGTGGGGAAGGGGTGGCAATGAGACAGAGAGAGAAGTGAGGCAGTGGCGGAGTGGCCCAGCCCGCGAGGGGTGGGGAAGGGGTGGCAATGAGACAGAGAGAGAAGTGAGAGATTGGCGGAGTGGCACAGCCCGCGAGGGGTGGGGAAGGGTGGCAATGAGGCAGAGAGAGAAGTGATGGAGTGGCGGAGTGGCACAGCCCGCGAGGGGTGGGGAAGGGGTGGCAATGAAACAGAGAGAGAAGTGAGGAAGTGGCGGAGTGGCACAGCCCGGGAGGGGTGGGAAAGGGTGGCAATGAGGCAGAGAGAGAAGTGAGGGATTGGCGGAGTGGCACAACCCGCGAGGGGTGGGGAAGGGTGGCAATGAGACAGAGAGAGAAGTGAGAGAGTGGCGGAGTGGCTCAGCCCGCGAGGGGTGGGGAAGGGGTGGCAATGAGACAGAGAGAGAAGTGAGAGAGTGGCGGAGTGGCTCAGCCCGCGAGGGGTGGGGAAGGGGTGGCAATGAGACAGAGAGAGAAGTGAGGGAGTGGCGGAGTGGCACAGCCCGCGAGGGGTGGGGAAGGGTGGCAATGAGACAGAGAGAGAAGTGAGGGAGTGGCGGAGTGGCACAGCCCGCGAGGGGTGGGGAAGGGGTGGCAATGAGACAGAGAGAGAAGTGAGAGAGTGGCGGAGTGGCTCAGCCCGCGAGGGGTGGGGAAGGGGTGGCAATGAGACAGAGAGAGAAGTGAGGGAGTGGCGGAGTGGCACAGCCCGCGAGGGGTGGGGAAGGGGTGGCAATGAAACAGAGAGAGAAGTGAGGAAGTGGCGGAGTGGCCCAGCCCGCGAGGGGTGGGGAAGGGTGGCAATGAGACAGAGAGAGAAGTGAGGGAGTGGCGGAGTGGCACAGCCCGCGAGGGGTGGGGAAGGGTGGCAATGAGACAGAGAGAGAAGTGAGGAAGTGGCGGAGTGGCACAGCCCGGGAGGGGTGGGAAAGGGTGGCAATGAGGCAGAGAGAGAAGTGAGGGATTGGCGGAGTGGCACAGCCCGCGAGGGGTGGGGAAGGGGTGGCAATGAAACAGAGAGAGAAGTGAGGAAGTGGCGGAGTGGCACAGCCCGGGAGGGGTGGGAAAGGGTGGCAATGAGGCAGAGAGAGAAGTGAGGGATTGGCGGAGTGGCACAGCCCGCGAGGGGTGGGGAAGGGGTGGCAATGAGACAGAGAGAGAAGTGAGGGAGTGGCGGAGTGGCACAGCCCGCGAGGGGTGGGGAAGGGGTGGCAATGAAACAGAGAGAGAAGTGAGGAAGTGGCGGAGTGGCCCAGCCCGCGAGGGGTGGGGAAGGGTGGCAATGAGACAGAGAGAGAAGTGAGGGAGTGGCGGAGTGGCCCAGCCCGCGAGGGGTGGGGAAGGGTGGCAATGAGACAGAGAGAGAAGTGAGGAAGTGGCGGAGTGGCACAGCCCGGGAGGGGTGGGAAAGGGTGGCAATGAGGCAGAGAGAGAAGTGAGGGAGTGGCGGAGTGGCACAGCCCGCGAGGGGTGGGGAAGGGGTGGCAATGAGACAGAGAGAGAAGTGAGGAAGTGGCGGAGTGGCACAGCCCGCGAGGGGTGGGGAAGGGGTGGCAATGAGACAGAGAGAGAAGTGAGGCAGTGGCGGAGTGGCCCAGCCCGCGAGGGGTGGGGAAGGGGTGGCAATGAGACAGAGAGAGAAGTGAGGGATTGGCGGAGTGGCCCAGCCCGCGAGGGGTGGGGAAGGGGTGGCAATGAGACAGAGAGAGAAGTGAGGCAGTGGCGGAGTGGCACAGCCAGCGAGGGGTGGGGAAGGGGTGGCAATGAGACAGAGAGAGAAGTGAGGGAGTGGTGGAGTGGCACAGCCCACGAGGGGGGGGGGGGCGGTGGCAATGGGACAAGGAGAGAATTTAGGGAGCGGCGGAGTGGTCCAGCCCGCGAGGGGTGGGGAAGGGGTGGCAATGAGACAGAGAGAGAAGTGAGAGATTGGCGGAGTGGCCCAGCCCGCGAGGGGTGGGGAAGGGGTGGCAATGAGACAGAGAAAGAAGTGAGAGAGTGGCGGAGTGGCACAGCCCGCGAGGGGTGGGGAAGGGGTGGCAATGGGACAGAGAGAGAAGTTAGGAAGTGGTGGAGTGGCCCAGCCCGCAAGGGGTCGGTGGGGGTGGGGAGCCATTGGGACAGAGAGAGAAGTGAGGGAGTGGCGGAGTATTCCCGTCCGCAAGGGGGGGGGGGGGCGGGGAGGGGTGGCAATGGGACAAACAGGGGGGGGGGGAGGAGAGAGAGAGAGAGAGAGGAGCGTTAAAGGTAAACATCTCTAAACGTGCTAGAACCCCAATTGCTCCAGGTTCACATTTTGGTCGGCGTATGCCATATGCCATGCTAGACGGGGTCAGAGGCTTAAGCGATGTTAGGGCGACTGAGTGTGGATGAGGATTACTTTCAGACACCGGCCACCATGAACAGCAGAAAAAACGGAAATGGAGAAACCCAGTTTTTCTTTTTTTGTTTTTGTTTTTACACTTTTGGACTAGGCGGGTGCAGAGGCTAAATACCCGATCCGGATGTAAGAGTTCCCATAAAATAACTCTATTTTTCTTATCGTACCAGCTCTCATTCCTACGAATAATATGCATTTATTGGTCTTTAAAGCGCCAACGCGTGTTTCTGTAGTTGTCAGAGAAAGCCAACTGCATATCGCAGAAAGACAAAGGAATATGTTGCATGGACTGCACAATATCGAAAAAGTAAACAGCTGGGAATAGTTTGCTACTTGATTGGTTGTTGGTTGTATATTCAGGACGCTTTATTCTGGTTCTCATCGCGTCAATGGGAGAAAGAAGGGAAGAGACATGGGATCTTTATCCTGCGACCATACAGGCATGACCACAGCGGGGCTCGAACCACCGATCCACCTGCCGTTAGGCTCTCAGGTGACCAGAGCGCCCGGTGCGAGTGCTCTAACACACTGGGCTATCAGACGGCCCTAGTTTGTTAGTTGAAACAAATATAAAAGCCGAACTATTACGGGGCAACTGGCAAGACAAATTTATCATCCGAAGGTTACCAGATAAAGGACGGCAATAGGTCCAAATAGGTGGCACTATAATCTATGTTATTGAACCCTAACCGTCACTTTAAGCACATGTAGCATTCCCGTACAAACAGAAGACGGAATAAACAAACCTGATTATGCATTACATAAGATAAATAAAGGGCTAACAATAAACAGATTATTTCTAAATGCGAAAAAATGGGTGTTCCACACACGACAATATTGTATTAATGCGCACGCGGAAACTGGTTTTTGACAAATAAACATCTCTCATTAACATCTACCCGATTCAACATGTTATCTAACTACCACCATATTTATTATGCCACGCACTCGGCACTCATCATTATCAACTCTAATCAGTATCGTATTCATCTCATCAAACATGAATTCTGTTGCAGATACATCCACACACAGACTTCTCTCTTTCGTAACGCGGTAAAGATGTTTAGTACGTCGTAACAGCACGTCGTAAAGAACATAATATTTCTTCCCTGAGCCCCCCCCCCGCCCCTCCGACTTCTGATATTTAACTCCCCCCCCCCCTCCCTCCCCCACCCTCTCCTTGTCACATTTCTTTCTTTCCTTTAACGTCCATCATGACTTTTTGTTATATTTGCAACCGCATAGGTCTTAGTGGGGGCATCCTGTTCAATCTTTATATATAGGTATATATATATATATATATATATGTGCGTGTGTTATTGTAAATTTATTTTTTCATTATAATCAGATAAACTGTAATAATAAGTCATTATTTTACCAGTGATAGAGTTTGCAGACCCTGATTCGCAAACTCGCAAGCTTCTGCGTCACTAGAACGATACAGATAGCCTTAAGCAGCTACATGTAGAAGCAACATGTCCGCTACATAACCACATATACGTAACCACAAATACATGACGGTACCACAGATATAAAGCCACAGATGTAACCACGGATATAACCAAAGATATATAACCAGATATAATATATAAACAAAAGCGTCAATTATGACTTCTTCCTCAGACGGTAGCTCTTCATTCGCAGCTACGTTACTAGGCTGTGGTATCTATGTTCATTAACACTTGGTGAGTAAGTCTATTTAATCCCGTTGAACCACTCGCAATCGACCGATGCCACAATACACCGCTATTAACAGAGCTTTTGTGGGACAACAGTTGTTACATTTAGTTAAAGTTTTCAAGCCGTTCTTGTACTGACATCGTCCAATCATGCGATGTGTGCATTATTATCGATCTCATGTTGTTGATCATCGAATGTTGCCGAAGTAAACCTTCCTTGTGATGTCCTATTGAAACTTGATAGTAAAATAATGTTGATGACATGGATGTATGAGAAGCCGGCAGATCGGCAGCTTCAATACCGTTTACAGATTCTATTCAGAGTCAAGAATTGTGGCATGCAATGAGAACAAGACTTTAGACCAGGTCTAATGGACGCCAGACTCCAACAAGAGGACCGGAAGCCGCACGGGGTTCACGATTTGACCTTCACGGTGGTCAACAATCACGTGGTGCTCACAGGGAGACCTGTTCACCTGGGTGGAGCGTTGACAGATCTCGATCCGTCATGGGCATGAATACGAAAGCAGCAGAGCGTTGTTACTGCGTGGCGTTGGCTCGGTACGCCAAGGGTGGCCCTTACAGCGGCCTATTCTATGGCCATACCCATGAGAGGCATTTTAATATGGCTGGTGGAAATCCTTATGTATCGTGTCGTGTTCAAAGATTTGCATTGCTACTCGAAGAAACACAAATTCTGTAAAGCCAGCTTTGAAGATCAGACATGTCTTGTCCATAGTTTGCCCGGATCGTTAGTAAGCTGGCACAATTGGTCGTCGTTATTCCTGAGTATCTCCCTCGACAATCAGTGCCCTCAATGTGTCCGCAGGGACCGCCAAGTCAACCCAGACTGCCTTTGTTAATCGTGGGCCCAGGGAGATAACCTTAAATGCAAAATACATGACTTGTAATAAAATATCTGGGAATGGTTTTATTATAATTTAAGAGCTCGTAACCAAATTGTGTAGATACTAATTTAACGACTAAGCACTCCAATATCAGTTCTAAAACGTGCGATCAAACGTTACTGAACGTCAGTGACATGACCCCTAGGCTCAATGTGGTTTCTCTACAGTACTTTAAAACCCTATTGCACAAATACAGATATATAGCGCGTTCTTATTTAAAGAGCACACTTAGATTACGATACAGTTGAGGTGGCTTTCTTGCGCACTACGTCATCAACATTCCTACCGAATACTGTCGTGCTTTGAAGATCTATGTGACAAAAGATATATTCTTATTTTAAAAACAGCAAGAAATATCCCAGTTTTTATTATAAATCAGTACAACATATATCTTGCGCATTACAAATTAAGTGACATATATGTATTAGAAATTTCCGGCGAAATGCTGCATTTCCACCCACATACAATGCCAGACGCCATTCCTACCTTCTTTATTGTTATATCAATATATGATTCTTCAAAGCGAGGAAACAATTGATCATTGGTAGTCGAGAGACCGCATTACCTATCATAAATGGGCACGCGGGAATAGGAGACATCAATGTTACCAGGGGCGGATCCAGAAAATCTGGATAGGGGGGCCGGTTTCTGGGTCGGATCTAGATATCTGGATAGAGGGGTGGGGGGTGGTCGGTTTCGGTTTTCATATGTTAAATGGTATAAAGGAGGGGGGGGGGTGGGTACGGCACGGTTGTAGTTCCGTGGCCAAGACGCTGTAAGTAATATAGCAGTGTGTTCGTCGGGCATAATGATCGGTTACGGGGCTCTCGACATGTTATCCATTGGCCGTATCATGTGTCCCGCAGGCTTCCGGTCGGTGTCCCTATCTCTTAACCCCGCTCTCTGGCCGTGCGGCCCTGACGATATAACTGGATATGTACTATCTATGTAATATGTGCTATATGCACTGTCTTTGTTTACGTTTAAAGACTTGAGACGTGAGATATATGTTGCAACCGGTCCCTGGATCTCACTGTAGTGGCTGTATGGCGGGCGTCATGTAATCGCTGTTCGTAGTCCAGAATACGCTGACAGTAACCATGTTAGCATGGTATATCATGCAGCTCATTGGCTGGTCGATATTTATTTAAGATAATTTAACTTACGAATAATTGAATACTTCACGACCAAATAATACTTGTAGAGATAAACAATCGGCGAGTTATTATATAATTTCTATAATGGCTATTTTGCTACATGCGCGGAGTGTAGAGCGAAGGAATACGGAGGAATCGTTCTTTTCGCACTCGCCTGGTGGTTGCTTCATCTTTCATCACGTCTCCACCACCAATCCCCTTTTCATGATCCCGAAATAGATCAAAGGATATTTGGTGCGACCCGCAGATAAACTACCGACGCGATGCGCTGACGTGGGGAAGGACATGCGGAAAAATGTGTGAATTAAGCAAAGTACCCAGCATGAAACATTCACAATGGATACCGCGAGGTTGTCACAATAGGTGTCGCTGGCTCCTCGCGCCTTCATTGGAAGACTGCGGGCTCTTGAATTTGTCTTTATTTGTCACTGCCAATGAGAAGCATGTTTTACCAAAGACATCCGAACGCTTACGTCGTGGGCAGAGTGTTCGTTGCAGTTTTAAAGAGATAAAAATACATTGGCTGTCATGAAACGCTCTTACGGAGGTGTGCAGTGAAGTGATAGACGCTACTTCCTGCCCTGTGCAAAGAAAAGATCAAATGTAAAATATGCCCGGAGGGTCTTGTCAGCAAGGCGTTGAGAGTATGAGGTGCTCAGCTGGGACCGTGCAGGTGCGTAAGGTTTACGCTCTCTCTGTCCCGGTCTGGTGCCTTTATCTCTCAATAAGCCTCAGCGTAGGTCGTAGCCACGTGAATGGAACAGGAACAAAAACACTGCTTAAGCCGTCTCTTAGCTTGTGTGGGCCTTCCTCGGGGCTAGTAAACCAATCAAAGGGGACGGGATATCGCGGTGCGCCAACAATAAAGTGAAGTTATGGATGAAAGTTTAAGAAGGCTCAAGTGAGATATGCGGCTTGACAGAGAGATGGTGCGGCTGGTGCGATGAGATGGGTGCGGGGTAGAGGCTGGGGGTTGGGGGGGGGACTGAGGGCAGCACGAAGGCAAGGTGAGGGGAGGGGGAAGGGGACAACCGGCAGTAGGACGAGGGCGGGGTTGGGAAGAAAGAGGGATGTTGAAAGACCGAGAGCAGGACGGTGGGGGAAGTGACCTAGGATAATGGCATACCTCTGACGGCCAATCTCTGATGGCCAGTCTGACGGCCAATCTCTGATGGCCAGTCTGACGGCCGATCTCTGATGGCCAGTCTGACGGCCAATCTCTGATGGCCAGTCTGACGGCCAATCGCTGATGACCAGTCTGACGGCCAATCTCTGATGGCCAATCTCTGACGGCCAATCTCTGATGACCAATCTGACGGCCATTCGGTGATGACCAGTCTGATGGCCAATCTCTGACGGCCAAACTTTGACGGCCAATCGCTGATGGCCAGTCTGACGGCCAATCGCTGACGGGCAATCGCTGATGGCCAATCTCTGACGGCCAATCGCTGATGGCCAATCTCTGACGGCCAATCGCTGATGGCCAATCGCTGACGGCCAATCGCTGATGACCAGTCTGATGGCCAATCTCTGACGGCCAAACTTTGACGGCCAATCGCTGATGGCCAGTCTGACGGCCAATCGCTGACGGGCAATCGCTGATGGCCAATCTCTGACGGCCAATCGCTGATGGCCAATCTCTGACGGCCAATCGCTGATGGCCAATCGCTGACGGCCAATCGCTGATGGCCTATTTTTGATGACCAGTTTGACGACCTATTTCTGATGACCAGTTCTGATGACTCTGATTACCAGTCTGATGGCCAATCTCTGATTACCAGTCTGATGGCCAATCTCTGACGGGCAACCTCTGATGGCCAGTCTGACGGCCAATCTTTGTTGACCGAGCTCATGAAGTCGTGATGTATGTTTACGCCGTCAAACTTTCGTGATAGTAATTAAAACGGCCCAAGAACAGTCATACGGTGCCATAGCGTCCAGATATAATGATTTCTGATGAGGAGGTGGGGGTGGGGGGGGGGATTAAAGGTAGCCTAAGTCCTTTCAAAGTGTGGCATATTCCCCTGAAATGATCGCCGTAGAGGCTGGCATTGAGCCGATGGCGTGTGGGCCGCTTGGGTCTATTAGAATGACGAAATGTCAGCGAGGTGAGCTCCCTTGGTCAGGTGTGTCGTCGGGCTTTGTGATGACACCCGGCGTCGTCCTTCGGCTGCTGATGACGTCAGGTGATGGCATTTCAAGGCCGAGTGGTGGCTCCCCCGTGCGGCACGACATGTGTATATATTACGAAGAGATGACCCGCATGACGGTAGGACAGTGCATCTAGGATGAAGATTTGATCACGCCGTCCCACGTCTGTACTCTGATATATGTATACCATTTATAATATCGTAGGGTGTTGGCCAGGGGTGGAAGTGGGGTTGGGTGTGAGAGGTGGCTGGGGAGGTGGTGTAAGGATCTACAACCGCCCCTCTAGGGGAGCCTCCAGCCTTCAGCCTCCAATATGCAGCCTCTAGCCTTCAGCCTCCAGTATGCAGCGTCCAGCCTTCAGCCTCCAGTATGCAGCCTCCAGCCTTCAGCCTCCAGTACGCAGTCTCCTGCCTTCAGCCCCCAGTATGCAGCCTCCAGCCGTCAGCCCCCAGTATGCAGCCTCCAGCCTTCAGCCTCCAGTCTTCAGCCTCCAGCCTTCAGTTAACTTTGCGCTAAAAGAAATCGTGGCACCAGCGCGAAAGCCATCTGCCTTTAACCTCAAGCTGCCAGTCTCACGCTTTCTGCCCCCTATGCCACTTCTGCCCCCTACCGCGACACCCCTAATCTCTCTCCATAAACCTCCAGCCATATGCATTATTCCTCACGCCTTCTTACCTCAATCAGCAGTCATGTTCGCCGTTCACAGCCCAAATTTCACTCCCTCACCTGCCCCCTGCTTTGTTCTTCCACAGTGTGGACCCCTTCCTTTCCCTACCATTTCCGCTGACTGACCCTCGACACAATGCACCACCTGGCAGCGGGCTCACCGTAGGTTCCTGTCATGACGCCAACCCTCGGACGTCCCTCGCAGCTTCACATATACATCATATACACCATTACTCAACGCCGTGTCAAAGGCTTCCTCGTGGGGTAGCATGGCAGGGCTGACGGTCAGGTTACCACTGCCACGTGTCGGCCGTTGCAACGCCCATCGGACATCCAGGTCCAGTTAAAGCGTACATCGATATCCAGGTCCAGGTAAAGCGACACCCGCCTTGTCACATGCTCGGCAGCAAACGCACAAAGGAGGCATGTAAAAGAAGGCTCAGGAGCTAACTGTAAATGAATACTGCTTGATATATAGCATTTGTGTGTATGGGGGGGTGGGGAGGGGGCACAAGGGATAATGCCTTTGCTTGGGAATGGGCTTTTCATTTCACCGGAATAAAGAGAAATTATTGTTCGTGAACTGGGAATGGGTTGTTAGCGGACTGTCGTTATCAAGTCTTTTCATTTATCGTGTATCGCTAATTTTAATATTAAATAAGCGTTAATCGGAAAATCTCTATTTCACTTTTTGTGTCGTGTATCCGTACTTCATTTGTATGCGGCGAGTTCTTCTATTAATTCACCGTCACCTGGGAATAAAGACATTTATTTTTCGTCGTCTGGGAACATGAACCCCCCCCCCCTTCCCTCCTTGCCCCCGTGGAATACGCTGATAATAACCATGTTATATTACACATGGTATATGATGCAGCTCATTGACTGGCCCATATTTATTCAAGATAACTTTAGAAGAATTAGGATGAAGGAAATACACAGTAGACTAATATGTATTTCACGACCAAATGATAATTGTAGAGATAAATACTTGGCGCTGAATTATACATAAATTCTCTAATGGCTATTTTTTTACACGCGCGGAGTGTAGAGCGAAGGACTACAAAGGAATCGTTATTGTCGCAGTCGCCTGGTGGTTGCTTCATCATTCATTGGCAGCTCCCTAACCTACTCCTCCACCAACAACCCCGTTCCATGATCCCGGAGGAGATTAAAGGATATTTAATGGATACCGCGAGGTTGTCCAAATAGGTGTCGCTTTCTCCTCGCGCCTTCATTGAAAGACTGCAAGCTCTTGAATTTGTCTTTTTTGTCAATTTGTTAATAGGAAGGGTGTTGTACTAAAGACGTCCGAATGCTTACGTCGTGAGCGGAGTGCTTGTTGCAGTTTTAACGATAATACATCGGCGGTCATGAAAACGGGATTCAGAGAATCGTTCTATGGGAAACGTCCTTACGGAGGCGCGCAGAGAAGGGGATAGACGCTACTTTCTACCGTGTGCAAAGAAAAGATCAAATGTAAAATGTGGCCGGGGGGTCTTGTCAACAAGGCGTTGAGAGTATGAGGAGATCAGCTGGGACCGTGGAGGTGGGAACGTCCACAATATCCCTTCACTCTCGGTCTGGTGCCTTTATCTCTCAATAAGCCTCAGCGTAGGTCGTAGCCACGTGGATGGAACAGGAACAAAAACACGACTTAAGCCGTCTCTTAGCTTGTGTGGGCCCGCCCTGGGGCTAGTAAACCAATCAAAGGGGACGGGATATCACGGTGCGCCAACAATAAAGTAAAGTTATGGGTGAAAGGTTAAGCAGGCTCAAGTGAGATATGCGGCTTGACAGGGTGATGGGGCGGCTGGTGCGATGAGATGGGTGCGGGGTGGAGGCTGGGGGTTAAGGTGGAACTGAGGGCAGCACGAGGGCAAGGTGGGGGAGAAGGGGAAGGGGAAAACCGATAGTAGGATGAGGGCGGGGTTGGGAAGGAAGAGGGATGTGGGGAGACCGCGAGCAGGACGGTCGGGGAAGTGACCTAGGATAATGGCATATCTCTGACGGCCAATCTCTGACGGCCAATCTCTGATGACCAGTCGGACGGCCAATCTCTGATGACACGTGTGACGGCCAATCTCTGATGACCAGCCTCTGACGACCAATCACTTATTGCCAGCCTGATGGCCAGTCTGATGACCAATCCCTGGTGACCAATCTCTAGTGACTAATGACTAATGGCCAGTCGGATGGCCAGTCTGATGACCAATCTCTGACTGCCAATCTCTGACGGCCAATCTCTGACGACCAATCTCTGATGCCCAATCTCTGATGGCCAGTCTGATGACCAGTCTGATGACCAATCTCAGATGGCCAATCTCTGATGCTCAGTCGGATGGCCCATCTCTGATGTCCAATCTGACCGCCAATCTCTGATGACCAGTCTGATGGCCAATTTCTAACGGCCAATCTCTCCTAGCCAGTCTGACAGCCAATCTTTGATGACCGTGCTCGTGGAGTCGTGATGCATGTTTACGCCGTCAAACTTTCGTGATGGTAATCAAAACGGCCCAAGAGCAGTCATACGGTGCCATAACGTCCAGGTATAATAATTTCTGATGAGGGGGGGGGCGGGTTAAAGGTGGCCTGAGTCCTTTCAAAGTGTGGCATATTCCCCCTGAAATGATCGCCGTAGAGGCTGGCATTGAGCCGATGGCGTGTGGGCCGCTTGGGTCTACTAGAAGGACGAAATGTCAGCGAGGTGAACTCCCTTGGTCAGGTGGGTCGTCGGGCTTTGTGATGACACCCGGTGCCGTCCTTCGGCTGCTGATGACGTCAGGTAATGGCCTTTCAAAGCCGAGTGATGGCTCCCCCGTGCGGCACGGCATGTGTATATATTACGAAGGGATGACCCGCGTGACGGGAGGACGGTACATCTGGTGTTTGGACCTTGATCATGGCGTCCCACGTTTATACTCTGGTATATATATATATATGTATATCGTAGGGTGTGGGCCGGGGGTGGAAGTGGGGTTGGGTGTGAGAAGTGTCTGCGGAGGGGTTGTAAGGATCTATAATCTCCCCTCTAACCTCCAGCGTCCAGCGTCCAGTCTCCAGACTTCAGCCTTCAGTTAACTTTGAGCTAAAAGAAATCGTGGCACCAGCACTAAAGCCATCTGCCTATAACCTCCAACTGCCAGTCTCACGCTTTCTGCCACCTGTGCCACTTCTGTCCCTCTACCCCAACACCCCTAATCTCTCTCCATAAACCTCCAGCCTTATGCATTATTACTCACGCCTTCTTACCTCAATCAGCAGTCATGTTCGCCGTTCACAGCTCTAATTTCACTCCCTCACATTCCCCCTGCTTTGTTCTACCCATGTGTGGACCCCTTCCTATCCCTCCCATTTCCGCTGACTGATGGCCTGGACACAATGCACCACCTGGTAGCGGGCTCACCGTAGGTTCCTGTCATGACGCCCAACCCCGGACGTCTATCGCAGCTTCACATATACAACATATACACGATTACCCAACGCCGTGTCAAAGGCTTCCTCATGGGGTGGCATGGCAGGGGTGACGGTCAGGTTACCACCGCCACGTGTCGGCCGTTGTAACGCCCACCGGATATCCAGGTCCAGATAAAGCGACACCCTCCTGGTCGCATGCTCGGCAGCAAACACAAAGAAGGCACATAAAAGAAATCTCGGGAGCTAACTTAAACGAATACCGCTATATATATAACATGGTGGAGCGGGGGAGGGGTGTGGGGGTGTCAAAGATACTGCCGTTTCTCGGGAATGGGCTTTTCATTTCACAGGAATGACGTAAATAATTCATCGTGAACTGGTAATGCGGTATTAATAGGGTTTTAACCGGTATTAACCGTCATCTATTGTGTACTGGAAATTTTAATATTAAATAACCGCGAATCGGGAAATCTCTATATATATTTTTTTGCATCGTGTATCCGTACTTCATTTGTATGCGGCGAGTTTTTCTTTTAATTCATCGGCACCTGGGAATAAAGATATTTATTTTTGGCCGTCTGGGAACATGACACCCCGCCCCCCCCTCCTTGCCCCCGAAAGACGCTGGCAATGACCATGTTATATGGCATATTGTATGTGATGCAGCGCATTGAATGGCCGATATTTATTTTAAATAACTATATAATAATTAGGATGAAGGAAATATTCGTTATTGTCGCATACACAGTAGACTAATATGCATTCACGACCAAATCGTAATTGTAGAGACAAATGCTGGGCGCTGAATGATATATAATTTCTATTATGGTTCTTTTTTTACAAGCGCGGAGAGTAAAGCGAAGCAATACGAAGGAATCGTTATTGTCACAGTCGCCTGGTGGTTGCTTCATCATTCATTGGCAGCTCCCTAACCTACTCCTCCACCAACAACCCCGTTCCATGATCCCGGAGGAGATTAAAGGATATTTGGTGCGACCCGCAAGTAAAGTACCGGTGCGATACGCTGACGAGATGAAGACCGTGGGGGAAAATGTGGGAATTAAGCAAAGTACCCAGCATGAAACATTCACAATGGATACCGCAAGGTTGTCACAATAGGTGTCGCTTTCTCCTCGCGCCTTCATTGAAAGACTGCGGGCTCTTGAATTTGTCTTTTTGTGTCACTTTGCTAATGAGAAGCATGTTTTACTAACGACGGCCGGACGCTTACGTCGTGGGCGAAGTGCTCGTTGCAGTTTTAACGATAATACATCGGCTGTCATGAAAACGGGATTCAGAGAATGGTCCTATGGGAAACGTCCTAACGGAGGCGCGCAGAGATGGGGATAGACGCTACTTTCTACCGTGTGCAAAGAAAAGATCAAATGTAAAATATGCCCGGGGTCTTGTCAACAAGGCGTTGAGAGTATGAGGAGATCAGCTAGGACCGTGGAGGTGGAAACGTCCACAATATCCCTCTCACTCCCGGTCCGGAACCTCTATTTCTCGATAAGCCTCAGCGTAGGTCGTAGCCACGTGTATGGCACAGGAACAAAACACGACTTAAGCCGTCTCTTAGCTTGTGCGGGCCCGCCCTGGGGCTAGTAAACCAGTCAAAGGGGACGGGATATCACGGTGGGCCAACAATAAAGTGAAGTTATGGATGAAAGGTTAAAAAGGCTCAAGTGAGATGGGGGGCTTGACTGGGTGATGAGGCGGCTGGTGGCATGAGACGGGCGCGGGGTGGAGGTCGAAGGGTGGGGGAGACTGAGGGCAGCACAAGGGCCAAGTGACTGAGGAGGGGAAGGGGGCAGTCGAGGGTAGGATGAGGGCGGGGTAAGGAAGGAGGGGGAAATGGGGGGAGACCGAGAGCAGTACGGCGGGGGAAGTGACCTAGGATGATGGCCTACCTCTCATGACCAATCTCTGATTGTCATTCTGATGGCCATTCTCTGATGGCCAGTCTCGGATGGCCAGTCTGATGGCCAGTCTCGGATGGCCAGTCTGATGGCCAGTCTCGGATGGCCAGCCTGACGGCCAATCCCTGATGGCCAGTCTGACGGCCAATCTCTGATGGCCAGTCTGACGGCCAATCGCTGATGACCGTGCTCGTGGAGTCGTAATGTATGTTTACGCCGTCAAACTTTCCTGATGGTAATTAAAATCTACCCTGTAGCAGTCCTACGATGCCCTGACGTCCAGGTATAATGATTTCTGATGATTGTTGAGGGGGCGGGGGATGGGGGGGGGGGGATTCAAAGGTGGTCATGGTCCTTTCAAACAGCGACATCATACTCTGAGATGCCAGCATTCAGCCGATGGCGTGTGGGACGCTTGGGTCCATTGAAAAGACGAAATGTCAGCGAGGTGAGCTCCCTTCGTCAGGTGTGTTGTCGGGCTTTGTGATGACACCCGGCGCCGTCTTTGGTTGCTGATGACGTCAGGTGATGGCGTTTCAAAGCCGAGTGGTGGCTCCTCCGTGCGGCACGACATGTGCATATATTACGAAGGGATGACCCGCGTGACGGGAGGACGGTGCATTTGGGGTGGAGATCTTGATCATGCCGTCTCACGTCTGTACTATTACTTTGGTGTGAGCCGAGGGTTGAAGTGGGGTTGGGTGTGAGAGGTGGCTGGGGACGGGTTGTATGGATCTATAATCTCCCCTCCAGCCTCCAGCCTCCAACCTCCAACCTCCAGCCTCCAGCCTCCAGCCTCCAGTTAACTTTGAGCTAAACGAAATTGTGGCACCAGTACTAAAGCCATCTGCATTCGGCCTCCAACGGCTAGCCTCGCGCTTTCTGCCACCTGTGCCACTTCTGCCTCATACTGCGACACCCATAATCTTTCTCCGTACACCTCCAGCCTTATGCATTATGCCTTACGCCTTCTTACCTCAAACAGCAGTCATGTTCGCCGTTCACAGCCCTAATTTCACTCCCTCACCTGCCTCCTGCTTTGTTCTTTCCACAGTGTGGACCCCTTCCTATCCCTCCCTTTTCCGCTGACTGACCCTCGACACAATGCACCTCCTAGCAGCGGGCGCACCGTAGGTTCCTGTCATGACGCCAACCCGCGGACGTCCCTCGCAGCTTCACATATACACCATATACACGATTACCTAACGCCCTGTTGAAGGCCAGAGATCTTGCCGTTCCTCGGGAATGAGATATTTATTTCACCGGAATGAAGTAAATAATTCTTCGGGAACTGGGAATGCGGTATTAATGGGGGTTTTAACCGGTATTAACCGTCATTTATTGTGTACTGGAAATTTTAATATTACAAAACCGCGAATCGGGAAATCTCTATACGTATTTTTTTGTATCGTGTATTCGTACTTCATTTGTTTGCGGCGAGTTCTTTTATTAATTCATCGATACCTGGAAATAAAGACATTTATTTTTGGTGGTCTTTGAACATGAACCCCCCCGCCCTCCTTGCCCTCGTGGAATACGCTGGTAATAACCATGTTTTGTGATATATGGTATATGATGCAGCTCATTGACTGGCTCATATTTATTCAAGATAACTCGAGAATAATTAGGATGAAGGTAATACACAGTAGACTAATATGCATTCACGACCAAATGATGATTGTGGAGATAAATACTTAGCGCTGAATTACATTTAATTGCTATAATGGTTCTTTCTTTACAGGCGCGGAGTGTAGAGCGAAGGGGGGATACGAAGGAATCGTTACTCTCGCACCCGGCTGGTGGTTGCTTCATCATTTATTGGCAGCTCTTTAACTTACTTCTCCACCACCAATCCTTTTATTATCCCGGAGGAGATCAAAGGATATTTGGTGCGACCCGCAGGTAGACCACCGGCGCGATGCGCTGACGTGGAAAATAACACGGAGAAAAATGTGTGAATTAAGCAAAGTACCCAGCATGAAACATTCACAATGGATACCGCAAGGTTCTCACAATAGGTGTCGCTGGCTCCTCGCGCCTTCATTGGAAGAATGCGGGCTCTTGAATTTTTTTTTTTTTTTGTAATTTTGCTAATGAGAAGCATGTTTTACTAACGACGGCCGGACGCTTACGTCGTGAGCAGGGTGTTCGTTGCAGTTTTAACGATAATACATCGGCTGTCATGAAAACGGGATTCAGAGAATCGTTCTATGGGAAACGTCCTAACGGAGGCGCGTAGAGAAGGGGATAGATGCTACTTTCTGCCGTGTGCAAAGAAAAGATCAAATGTAAAATATGCCCTGGGTCATGCCAACAAGGCGCTGAGGGTATGAGGAAATCAGCTAGGACGGTGGAGGCGGAAGCGTCCACGATATCTCTCTCACTCCCGGTCCGGAACCTCTATCTCTCAATAAGCCTCAGCGTACATCGTAGCCACGTGGATGGAACAGCAACAAAAACACGACTTAAGCCGTCTCTTAGCTTGCGTGGGCCCTCCCCGGGGCTAGTAAACCAATCAAAGGGGACGGGATATCACGGTGCGCCAACAATAAAGTGAAGTTATGGATGAAAGGTTAAGAAGGCTCAAGTGAGATGGGGGACTTGACTGGGTGTTGAGGCGGCTGGTGGGATGAGACGGGCGCGGGGTGGAGGTCGAAGGGTGGGGGAGACTGAGGGCAGCACAAGGGCTAGGTGACTGAGGAGGGGAAGGGGGCAGTCGAGGGTAGGATGAGGGCGGGGTAAGGAAGGAGGGGGAAATGGGAGGAGACCGAGAGCAGTACGGCGGGGGAAGTGACCTAGGATGATGGCCTACCTCTCATGACCAATCTCTGATTGTCATTCTGATGGCCATTCTCTGATGGCCAGTCTCGGATGGCCAGTCTGATGGCCAGTCTCGGATGGCCAGTCTGATGGCCAGTCTCGGATGGCCAGTCTGACGGCCAATCCCTGATGGCCAGTCTGACGGCCAATCTCTGATGGCCAGTCTGACGGCCAATCGCTGATGACCGTGCTCGTGGAGTCGTAATGTATGTTTACGCCGTCAAACTTTCCTGATGGTAATTAAAATCTACCCTGTAGCAGTCCTACGATGCCCTGACGTCCAGGTATAATGATTTCTGATGATTGTTGAGGGGGCGGGGGATGGGGGGTGGGATTCAAAGGTGGTCATGGTCCTTTCAAACAGCGACATCATACTCTGAGATGCCAGCATTCAGCCGATGGCGTGTGGGACGCTTGGGTCCATTGAAAAGACGAAATGTCAGCGAGGTGAGCTCCCTTCGTCAGGTGTGTTGTCGGGCTTTGTGATGACACCCGGCGCCGTCTTTGGTTGCTGATGACGTCAGGTGATGGCGTTTCAAAGCCGAGTGGTGGCTCTTCCGTGCGGCACGACATGCGTATATATTACGAAGGGATGACCCGCGTGACGGGAGGACGGTGCATCTGGGACCTTGGTCAGGCCGTCTCACGTTTGTACGTTTGATATATGTATAATATATATAACATCGTAGGGTGTGGGCCTGGGGTGGAAGTGGACTGGGTGCGAGAGGTGGCGCGAGAATGGGTGTATAGGGTCTATAATGTTCCATCGCATCGCCAGCCTCCAGCCTCCAGCCTCCAGCCTCCAGCCTTCAGTTAACTTTGAGCTAAAAGAAATCGTGGCACCAGCACTAAAGCCATCTGCCTTTAACCTCCAACTGCCAGTCTCACGCTTTCTGCCACCTGTGCCATTTCTGCCCCATAATGCGACGCCCATAATCTCTCCATAAACCTCCAGCCTTATGCATTATGCCTTACGCCTTCTTACCTCAATCAGCAGTTGTGTTCGCCGTTCACAGCCCAAATTTCACTCCCTCACCTGCGCCCTGCTTTGTTCTTCCACAGTGTGGACCCCTTCCTATCCCTCCCATTTCCGCTGACTGACCCTCGACACAATGCACCACCTGGTAGCGGGCTCACCGTAGGTTCCTGTCATGATGCCAATGCCCAGACCTCCCTCGCAGCTTCACATATACATCATATACACCATTACCCAACGCCGTGTCAAAGGCTTCCTCATGGGGTGGCATGGCAGGGCTGACGGTCAGGTTACCACTGCCACGTGTCGGCCGTTGTAACGCCCACCGGATATCCAGGTCCAGGTAAAGCGTACATCGATATGCAGGTCCAGGTAAAACGACACCCTTCTGGTCGCATGCTCGGCAGCAAACACACAGAGAAGGCATGTAAAAGAAGGCTCGGGAGCTAACTGGGAACAATTACTGCTTCATATATCGCAGGGGGAGGGGGGGGGGGGGGGTAAGGGATATTTCCGTTCCTCGAGAATCGGCTTTTCATTTTACCGTAAACTGGGAATGGGGTATTTGCCGAATGTGGTGACCAATGATTTTCATTTGTCCTATACTGGGAAGTTTAATATTAAATAATCGCGAATATTAATGTCATGTATCCGTGTTTCCTTTGAATACGGGGAGTTCTTCTATTAATTCATTGGGGACCTTTGAATATACAAATTTATTTTTGGTGCTTTGGGAACACGACCCCTCCCCCCCCCCCCCCTTCCTAGCATGTATTTCGGTATCCCTGGAAATACATTGTTCAATTCATATGTATATCTTTGAAGCACGTGTTCGATGATTGTTAGCATGGCACCGCGCGGGAATAAACTCTCACAGTTGTAGTCATCGTCCCAGAATCGCTACCAATAAAAACGTTATACTAACGCAGACATAAGTCATATTGAACAACATATACAATGAGAAACATGCATTATCAATATGGTGGCGTCAGGGACCTGAGTTGTCCTGAATTGCAACGGTAAACGGTAATCTCTGTATTACTGTGAATGGTTACCATCCTCAATAGTAATAAACATACCATATGAATGCCACAATATCCAGCGTTTACTTTTTCAAACATGCAGGTTGTTAGGGCTTTGATGTTTCCGCCATTATTACCCTGGATGGGGATAATGTCGCCAATTATATGGCAGGGTGGATGCAGCATATTTACCCTGTTTGGCAACACGACAGTAGACGCTACAGTCAACCACGTGGACCGAAATGCATATTGTTTACTCAGATTGTAGCCAAGTTCCTAGATTAATGATGTATTGATGACTTGAGCCACCAGACCCACGGTACGAATGCAGAAAAATAAGATGTTATGCCAACTACCTCATTTCCCACTACACGGGGAGGACTCCTTGTTATAGCATGCCATTAATAATGACGATTCACTACACTTGCCGAGCGACGTGGGCCCAACCATTAAAAACGCTCGGCATAAAATCCGCAAAAAAAAACGCTAAGTTGCTCACATTCTTTAGAATGGTGGGTTTAGCCATTGAGCCACCATTGGCAATAAAGGTTAATTAAGACTCTTTGAAACCGTACTGATGTTGCAATTTCAGTGAATTACTGCAGTTGAGGTTGGTGATTCTGACTTCCAGTTAAAGCTACGTGGCGTCATAGCCGTTTCCAACGCATGCGCAGGCTTGTTTCCTTTACCAATAACATCACTGGCATCAACTTTGAGGACAAGCGTCTTCGAAATGCTTCACATCGTGTCAGCGTCACTTATTACATCACGTCCGGTATATAAAATGTAAGAAGATGACGTGATATGCACTAGGACATGGTGTACTTTGATCATCGGTGCTCCTCGTGTGTCAAGCATCGTGTCGGTGCCGCCTAGTGCTTGGAATCTAACATTGCTCTTTACGTCATTATCAGGCCAAAAAAATGTGTTACGCAGCTGGTAGCACCTTGAGATTCAGGTGCCCGTGTGTAATCCCGGGTACCATTCGTGATTGAAGTTTTAGGAGGGTATCAGGCACCATTCATCTCATTATTGGGCATTGTTCAACCTATGTGCGCACAAAACATGGCATAAACCCCCACTGCCTCCACCAGTCGGTCTATCTTATACCCCATCCCTCAGGTAAGGTTACGTCCTTACATGTTATAAAACTTAAGCCTATTTTGGGACTCCCTTTACACTTTGAAAACGGTGGGAAGACACACCAGGCACAGCGTGCATGTTGCCCAACACGCAGCACCGAGCCGCCTCAGAAGCCCCATGCTCGCAGGGCGTATCGTTTAAGGAAGTCTTTTATCTTCTCTCGCCGGTGAACTTTTTTGTCCTGTGTATTCGCTCCTCACTCATTGAAGAAAAGCTGCCGGCGCTTACACCGAGGATCCTTGTACATTAGCGCGATTACGTTGGCAGACCGGGAGAAGAGACACGCTCCCCTGTGTGACGTGGGACACTCGAGGGCAGACATATTGGTAGTCATGCAGGCTTACTGAAGTCGTGCTTCTCACGTTTCACTGCAAGCTGACAAGAATTAAAGTTTTGGTCTTTGCCGCTGTTCCAGACGCTAGGTTTGGCTTGGCTAGTGCGGGTAAGTAGGCAAAGATGGCGGGACGTGGAAGAAGCACAGCATCATGTGCGTGGGCCCCAATTCAAGGGGTAAGCAACGCGGACACATACTTTTTATTAGATGGTTCTATCGTGGTGTGTAACGCAATACCTGAAGTTATCATGGTTATAATGATGCTCGTACGACATCGTTTTATCGCGATAGCCACGAAGAAGCACAAACCGTAAATCAATATGTCTCGCCATTTATCGATTCAATGAAATAACTATTTTGTTGGGCATACGAGGGCTACGCTGAGCCAAGGAACCTCCCGGGACGAGGAAGGATGCCTGGATAAAACGCACCCCAGATTAGGTGTCCGGGCCAGGATTCGAACCCAGGACCAGATAGATCTGCGGCCTCGTGGTTGTAGTTATCCTCGCGATAAGCATCACAAATAAACCATGATTGTTATATCTAGTCGTTTATTGCTTCAGTTACATCATTTGGGTAATTCAGTTAAACATTAGCGCGATTAATCGTTGCGTATAATCGTATCTTAATAAAATCATTACATCATCACTGGTATATACAACTAAGGATTCCAATTCGCCTTAATTACGGAATCGCCATATTGACGCCAAAACGAGGGTGTGCCTGCAAACACAGGCTACGTGACTCGCTCAACGCGTGAAATCTAATGGGAGACACTGCTGCGGATTCGCTGCGAAATAGCTCCCGGGTGATTTCAGTAATAAAATGACCGATTTCGGTTTTGGGGCGAGTATATTTGAAAAAAGTGGGGTATTTCCCGCGGCATGCAACAAGGGTCAATTGACATAGGAGCCCCCCCCCCCCTATATTTTTTAACTCGCTTTCCACGTTAGCTAGGATCTTTGTGCTGTAACATGTCAGTCTATGGAACTACTAATTTTTTTGTTTTTATCATGAGTATTTTTACTGAGTATTGAGTGAATCCTATGACCCTGACATTCATGCCTACTACCCATATGATAAACCCACGTGAAATGGCACGATATAACCTTACAGGCTGACAGTGCCGTTAAGCCCCAATCAAACCACGTGAAAACTGGTGCACACTAGCGTTGTTGAACGCCGTGTTTTATCCGGTATTGTATGATGGGAGCATGGAGAGATATTATGCTGGGTATATGAAATTTTGCTGACATATTTTATCTCATGAAGGGACCAATGTGGCAATAATTCTACCCCCACCCCCATGCACGCATTGATTGACTGTGCCTGTGCCGTTGCATGAACTAATCGGTCGCTTACGCCTAGATGCACAAGAATAATCTTTAAAAAGTGATGAGCACTTTTATTGAAAAATGCAGGGAAAAAGAAATTGTACTCCTCGCGAATTGAACGCACGACCCCACTATCAAAAGGGAAACGCTCTACCGACTGAGCTACGCGGTCTTCAAAGTTATGGCGATGCGTTTCAGTGCGTCTTATTGTACCTCGAGCAACCATTCCCTGTACAGTTTGTAATAAAAACACCATTAACGTTTGATTTAATTTGCCGTTAACTTTCCAATGGACAAATAAACATATGGAACTTAGCTATCTTCCACTAAGCAGATACGCTCTGTTGAACTGATAGCATCCCACTGCTGGTCGGGGATACCCCCAGCTGGAAGGGGTCACCCGTTCCGTGTGGCATAGGCCTACACGTTCGGCTATTGTCAAATTGGCTCGAAAAAGATTAACATTTGCAGAAATAGTTACTATTTGTTAACTAGTTTGAACAATAATGACCTGACAGACTTAATAGCGACCATTGACGGCAGGAGAGAAAGGCCCTTGTGCCACTCACCAGGGCCACACATCATATGCACTAGCCGTTGGCGCGCAAACTTGCAGGTATAGCCTCGTTCTCGCGTGGGAATTCCCAACATGCGAATAAGGCGAATTATGTGATATTTAGACCCGTTGGTTTAGGAATAAGTGCCGTTATTGTGGGCTACTTCATCATGGTAGGAGTACTGCCTTCAGCTTAGTCTATTTGTCCAACAGGAACTACAGCCAAACATACAGTCAATTACGCAAATAATGTTAATGTGCAATGTGCACAGCCTTAGCATGGTCACACCAAAGACGCCTGGGGTAAACTGAGACCATAACCTTATAACCAAAACGCGATATCTTAAAGTGTTTGTGCCACGCAGCAAAAAATATCCGATTGACCAATGCATATAAAAAATATAAATATCTTGCAATTAATATGATAGTTACATTGCTGCTATTTTTAAAACACAAACTCATGCCGCACGACCTCTTCAACAAGCACCACCCTCTTTCCATTTCTGAAAAGCATCGCGAAGGAGCATCAGCGTGCGTGACATCATTGAGTAACCCAACGATCGCGCGCACCGCGGGCCCACTGTAGAGAACTGTAAAGACCGCACTTGAATAAAGCGGGACTATTATTCAGATTCGCGATGGAGTCATCGGAGGAGGAGGCAAGCGAGGTGTCTGATAATATTGTAGAAAGTAGTGAGGGTGAAAGTAAAATTGATAACGATATTGCCCTGGGTGCGGCTCCGCACCAGTTTGAGCCGTATGTACAAGCGAATGTGGCACCCGACCCAGTTCCCCATGCCAGAGTCCTGGACCATTTTGAGAGACTCCTGCATAAAGAACCCCTAAGTGTATCCAGACTAGATCTAGATCAGCCGTTGGAGCATCATGAAGAAGCAGTACTGACATCCACGTACAAACGGGTTAGTGATAATTTTGCGAACCGTGCTGGGTAGTTAACGTGCCTAAATAATCTGGCCCGACACCAGACCAGGGCAAGGGTTTTGCGAGTCCGCAAGGTGCCCGGGTGGTCCTCGGCAGTGGGGCCGCTAGATCCAGATATCAGATGCGACCGGGGTAACCCGAAGTGGGGGCGGGGCTATGCCGGTGCCAGGGTAGTGCCAGGGGGCTAGTACACATACAGGCACACACGGCCTCCAAAGGCAATCCCGATAGTCAAAGGCCAGGCCAGTAGTAGGCCCCATAGGCGCTGAACTTTAGGAAAGATGGGGAGGGGAGGGGGGGGGGGGGGGAGGGCGGGGGGTAGGGGGGTGGAACGTTAACAAGTGGATCTCTCATGACTTCGGGAACTTTCAGCATAACTCACGCAGCTCTCGCGCTCAGCATTTATTACATTTCGTGACAGCTCAGTCAAAATACTTTATGCCCTCTCGTCACTTGTTGGGGCCCCCTCCCTCCCGTGGTCGTCAATTTTCATGAATACAACGCCTTTTGAATCGCCGCTCGTTGTCCCTCAGTTCGGCAGTTCTTGCCACCGCCCCCCCACCCCGCACCACCATGCAAATTCTATATAAATAATAGGAAGAAACAGTGCAAGAGAAATCGAACGAAAATATTATGTTTATTACATATGAATTTCAGTTTCGCATGAGAATAAATGCTAAGAGCTATTTGATTCGAATCACATAAGAGTACCGGTAGGTATACAATGACAAGATGCTTATATTAAGCGTTGGGCCAGTACCAAATTTTGGGGGAGCCAAAAGAGCGTGTCTCGTAACTTTTGCTTTCCTGGCTGCATGATTTGTAGGACAGATTTTTTTATGGTGTTCATCCTTTGCATTTGGAACCTAGAAAGCAAATAAGGTCATATATCAAAACTACAAATAAGTGGTAGTGGACTCCGCAACAATTCAAGGAGTATTCAAGGAATGCATTAACACAGTTTTCACAATATCATCTTACACACTTTTATCATTGCTTCCATGTGAAGATTTTTGAACCCAGTTTCACACTATCTTAAATCATATCAAAAGAATCTTACTCAAGGACTAGAATTTCTGTATATCTTAATTTAAACATGATGAGACCGCTTTAAAAAAAATATATATCCATCCAGAGATTCATATGGTTATTTTGTATTTGGTTTGAGGATTTAAATTGATGCATGAATTAATTTATAAGAGAGAACAACAAATTGTAGCCTTCAATTAACTGGCACCATGAAAATAGTTTTAGGGCAATATTGCAATATTATGTTAACTAAAGAAGCCATCATAAAATCTGGATACCCAGCATCTTGAAAATAAGGTTGTGCAGAGATAATGACTAGTCAAACTCACTGAGGGCAATATTTAAAAAGTTAGTTTAGATGTATTTAACAGTTGAAGCTTTAGGAAAGTGACTGATCAGCAGAGATAACATACATAACAATTTTGAAAAAAATTATAATCTAATATCAATCTGCCCCCCCCCTCTTGTAATTTTAGTTCATTAGGGTAACATCAAGTTTGAAAAATAAAAATCTGTCAATCAACAATTGGCATAATAACATTGCTTATAAGCAATATCATGTAATGTAAATATAGCAACAGCCTAGGGTATCAGTTAAATATTGGGCACTGAACAAATCCATCAACTCGAGCGAAAGTCATTTAGAAAGAGACTCAATAGAAGCATTTTTTTAAATAAAGCTTTCTTTAATAAATTTGAATAAAGTGTATTTATCTTGTTTATCATGTTTATGGAAGTTAAAAATCGACAATCGTCAATTCCCAGATTATATTTAAATGAAATTTGCATGGGATTTGTACTTTGTGATCAACGATGTTCTTTAATCGTGAATTGATTATCCTAATATTAAATAGATCTAACCCTGAATTGAGATATCACCAATTTATATCCTATATATGTATCCGTCCCTTCCATTGAATATGAGGAATTTTCAATTTAACACATCGTGACCGGGTAAAAAAGACATTGATTTTTTATGATTTGGGAACACGACCCCTCCCCCCCCCCCGCCCCCCATAGGCCCCACCTCCAATGAAAACAAGTGTCAATACTGTCAAGACAGGCTTAATTTGTGTATGGTCATGAATGTATGTTTACCTTTACTACTTGAGCTGATGGTACGTAGGCCTATGATACTGCAATATCCCACCAACCGGTCCTGTTTTGTACTGATTGCCCTATCCCACAGCATACTGTACCCCGCCCCACTCCCCTCCCCTGTACTTAGCTGTCTATACAAAAATTTATCACTACGGCACTAGACTTACCAGTGTGTCAGTTAATATATTCCTGGTAGCCGCTGGACTTGGTTACCAGATGGGCACAGTGTCAGACTGTCTCGCTGGTCCTTATTAGCTAGGTTTAGTGGCCATGTGAACCTCTTCTTTGAAGGTTCGTCACAGACAAAATGGTAGGAATAGCTTCAGGCTTTATCTCCATTCTCAATCTGAGTGCTACCCCAAAAGCCTGCGTATTCTCGTGTGCGTTCCAGACAAAATCAAAGTCAGTCCCCAAAATGGGCCGCGAACAGAGCTGACAGCTAAGTGACACTAACACTTTGACAGCTCAAATCCATCGTATTCGAGACTGCTGGTTTGTTTCCGCACTTGGAAATATGTACAAACTGATTGCTGCAGATGGATAATTCCCATAAGATCCAACAAGACACTGTTTTGGTCTATTTTACACGACAAAAAGAAAATCCGATTTCAAAACAGCAGCATGCGAGCGGAGCAGAGCACGTGCGTTTGTTTGCCTCAATGACGTCATTTGTTATGAGGCGATACGATCCGCACGCAGGCTGAAAATGACCGGCAAAATTTTGGCGCTGGAGACATGAAATCGGCTCAGAGTATAATTTCGCAGTGTCTTTCGAAAAGATCATCCCTCGATAAGATACAAATATACTCCAGAGATTATTATAAAATAAGGTTGTTTTGGCGGGGCACAAACAGTTTAAAGGGACAGAGAAACAGTCATTGGCACTTCGTGCATTTGTCCTCTTAGAGAGAGAGAGGCAGGGGGGTGGGGGTGGGTGGGGGGTGAGAGTGAGAGAGAGGAAGGGAGAGAGAGAGAGAGAGAGAGGGGGGGGGGAGGGAGATAACCCGAGATAATTCCGCTAAGGCTTAACTGTCGGTGTATGGCACTAGATGTGGGATATGTGGGTCGCGGGGAGATGACGGTCGGCCTGCCACGCCCAATCTGACAGCTGACGGACAGGCCCATCATGCGTTATGCATATCCCGGTCAAGGCAGCGGCACCTCTGGTCGTGGACCCGAGTCATAAAGTCTTTCAACCAAGCCCCGCCTACACCCCTCCACCCCCTGCCACCATCTCTCCCACCCCCACCCTCTCGTCACCCCCCCCTTACCACGCCATGTCAGTAAAGACGTCGCTCGGACCTTCAATACCATTGATCCATGGGTCAATGGATACCGCTGACACAACACCCACCCCCCTCCTCCGCCTCCCACCCATCATGGGCTTAACAGCCTTGTCTTTGCCGTCAGGTTGCATACCAGGTTTGGTACTCTGCGGTGGTCAATAATACAATGGTGTTGGGGAAGGTGTGTGAAGAGACTGACTGGCCAGAAGGAGGGTGGGGTAGGGGGGGGGGGGGTGCGAGGTGGGAGGTGGGGGTGGGGGTGCGCGGTGTCCTATGACAAGCCATGTCCAGGGCGTGGTCAGCCAAACTAGGTCAAATATGTCTTCCGGGTTCGCGGTCGCATGCAATACACACCAGTTCCGAACCCATTCTCGTCACCATGTACTGAGCCACAAGGTATGTTATATATCATATTTGTCTACAGGATTGACATAATCATCGACAGAAAATTAAAGGATGTCTTCAGGCTAGGTCAGCGTCTGCTGTCGCCCCTTGAGAAAGACTGCACCATTATAGGTGCTAAGAAGGTTATATAAACTAAACCCAAATTGGTTACCTATGTTAAGTTCAAAGAGTGTTTTGGTACAGAGAAATATCTCTCGTGGTATTCCAACACACCGGAAAGATCACTTCTTGCACAGCTGCGCTGTGGAGTGTTTACCTATCGAAGAAGAAACCGTGAGGTACAAATTAATGGTCGACCCCTCCACAGGGAAGTATCGCAAACTGCGGCCTGAAGAACGAATATGTAGTCTTTGTTGTATGAGAGAGACTGAAAACGAGGTTCATTGTGTATGTGTTTGTGATGTATATAGGTCATACAGAGAAACGTTGTACAAACACGCATCAATAGTCTATCCATCCTGTAACCTCTTGGACAAAGAAAATCAATTTATATATCTGTTACAATATGGTTGGAAGCCTCTGACAACTTACCTATCAGCAGCATAGCATATCAGGAAAAATCGGTTGTATCGTTGAGTGATGGTTATATGTTCTATATGTTTTATTTGTCTTTTACGGTTAGCATGGTTATCTGCATATACTGCGAATATTAGACTGAGTGAGATTACAAATGATGAAGATTATATTGGTCAATCATATTCAATTATATTGTTCAATTTGAAGTCACTTATAAGCCATCATGGCTGGGCGATATATATCTTTCAGTTATTTGTGTGGCGTGTATGTTGTATTATTGAGCTCACAAGTGACTACGATAAACGAAAATATCTTTCTATATATCTCTTGATGCCGGTTGGTCCTAAGATACACATACATTTAATATAAATATAGATATAAGCTGCTTGCTCTTTTTGTGCCAAAAATATAAATTTAGACTCCTTATAGAGGAAATGTCATTTTATTATAAATGGCGTATGCATATAGTACATGTGCACGATTCCCAAGTACATGTATACGACAACGAAGGTTATCATGATCTAAGTATACATGGTTACGATAAATTATATTACTTAGCGCAAAGGTGAGGATAAACACGCCCGAATGTTTTTTTACTTCGCCTGCATAATATATTTAATGGTCATTAACTTGTATTATGCCTCTATAACGACAAGGCCCAGCTACCTGTACTGTATATAAATAACTGGCCATGGGGACAGGTGCCAGGAAGAGAACAGCGCGCCCCCGTACGTGTGTCCTGGTACCACACTACCTCACTCTCCATGTGTTTTACAAAGGCCAGTCGGACACGTCGCCCCCCATTCCCGCCCGTCCCCTCCCGCGATTATCACCGAAGCCGTGGCGTCTAATTGTGGGACAGGCCTTTGTGTGGTGACCATGAGCGCTCCATATGGCCTCGTTCTGGCCACAGTCGGCGTGGGACTTCCGGAAAAGTGACGCGCTAACACGGCTAAAGTTATCGTCGGCTATATTATCGCCACGACCACATCTTTGCGGGCACTTGTCCTCGCATCGTTCACCGCCTACTCATCGCAGTCGACAGAAGACCAGAATGTCCATTCACTGTCAAACACAAATTGACCTGTCGGACACACCCCCACCAACAGGCACATATATATATATATATATATATATATATATGCCAAGGGGTGGTTGTGTTATTTTGCTGCGGGGCAGGGCCAATAGTTATGCCGCGCGTTGATTAGGTTATTGCGTTCAGCCACATGATCGCCGCCGTGGGGGGTCCAAATCGAATGAGATCGCCAGAATTAGATCAGCGCTTCATGCCTCGACCCACTCTGGCCCCGCGCCGGCACGACTCACCTAGATCACGGGAGATGACGCTTAGGGGACCCCGTAACTACTGCTGGCGGCGGTTCAGCACGGGAAAGCCAATAAGCGCTGTTCACCGACGATTCCATTCATCCACATATTGGCCACACGCGGTATGGTCCAGAGCAACTCAAGAGGAATTGCGAAATTATACGTTATATTGGTCATATTCCGGAGCGGCTTAAAAGACTAGGCTGAAGTGGGTAGCCATCCCAGCTATATCTTACACATCTAGACCCCCCGTGGCCGCGCCTGGGGTTCTGGAGCGACGGAAATACTTTCGGCATTGGATTTTTTTTTTATCCAAGGCCTCAGGGATCATCCCAACCAAGCCACTCGTACGCCGACCGAGAGAAAACACCTTTTGCCGCCCTTCCCCACCTCCGCCCCCACCTCCACAACCCCCGTTACGCCCACTTCCACAGCAGCACAGCCCCACCCACCACTCGATACCCACCGGCCCACGCGTCTCACCTAGTCACTTATGCTTTCTCTAAGCTTTTTCTCCCTTCTCAACAGCGGCAATTTGCCCCTCCCTGCAGCCGAGTTAAACGTTCCATTACCTTTTTTAACCACGAGGTACCCTTTACCCCACTCCTCGCCCGCCTACCCTCGTTGTAGCCGTCTGTAGCTGGATCAATTGCCCCTCCCTCCCTGCCTTCCACTCCGCACGCTGCCCAACCCCAACCCCTAGGGACAGGATGGTGACCGCCAGCGCACTCCTCCCCTCCCCCCCCCCACCCCCGTGCTTTGCCTTTTTCCATCAAGATCAATTTCCCGTTCTGACTCCATTTAGCCGGTCGCCTAAGGGAAAAACCATCTTCTGAAAGCCCCCCCGAGCAAATCTCTATGCCCTCCTTCTTCTTGACGCTATAAGAAAATCACATGCTTACCCCCTGGTTCCCTCTTCAGTGCGTGCAGCCATCCTTCCCCTCTTCCATTATCCCCACTCCCATTCCTCGTCCTCTCGCCCTCTCCGATGTCTTTCAGCGTGTTCACATCCCTCATATCATAGATACCCGCGGGGAGACAGACCTTCGTGTGAAATGTACCGCACCCAGTAGCGGATTCAGTAGCGGATACGAGAGTTATACGTTGATATCCAGGTTCTTGGAAAAATGTTTCCCATTCTGTGAAAAGCGCAAACGCCACAAACATATATTCTTATGCATGGCGTGACTCTCAATAAGTGGCTAATATAACTTACTTTCCGACGCTTTATCTAAACCAATGTAGGTTTTATCCAATGTAACATTATTCTATGAACCCCATTCGCTCACATGCTGCGAACAATTGGGCAGGCACGTGTATTTTTATGGAAGCGTATTAACGGTGTCTCTTGAAAAAAGCAGGATTTTTTTGGGTTTACAGCTAAAAGACATTTTGTAATGTCGGGTATTTTAGTTAGTCATCATTATGGACATCTTAAAATTGACAACGTGACAGTTGGAAAATCCATAGAATCATAATATATTGTTGTCGATATGTAAAAATATGATAACCAATTAAATTTAAATTAACAAAATCAAAATCAGGATACATTCTACAACAGGGGATATAGCGTAAATATGTGAATTGCTTAGAAGTGAAAATTCCAGATATTGCGAACAACACTTTTACCTAAACATTTCCAATGTAGAAACAACATTCGCAACAAAACTACACATCTGCGGGTGGTCTAACACAGAACCGCAATTGCCCGTCTATAGCGGCGGAAAGCACACGCGGTGAACCCGTCAAAGACTGGAATAAATCCGGAGGAGGCCGCCACTGACCTCTGAACAATGACATAGCACTCCTTGCTATGACCAAGCGCCACCGGAAATGGCCTTAAAACGCAAGGAAATCAAATCCAGCTGGAGCCCAGTAGGCAGCCGGTGCAAGCAAAGAGGGCAAAAAAAAGGGCCACCCGGCAATCCCTGGCCTGCCATATCGACCCGGGACACGGGGCTTGCAGAGCAAGGAGAAGAGCACTGCAGAGAGGATCTTTCGTGCTTGGCATCGCGATGGGAGGAGACGGGAATACGGAAAGTCTACTTAATCGAGCGTTTTGAAGCCGGTGCGCCCTCTGTATGGAGAGTGATTCACGTCCTCGCAGGGCAGACAACGACGACGCGACCCCTGGTGGGATTAGCCCACCGGAAGTACTCGGCTGCCGCGTCATCGAAAATCCACCGTTTATCAAGCAAATCGCTTTGTGGTTTCTGCCCCGTATCGTGACAAAAAGGTTTGGATGCGCGGGGGGTGGGAGGGGGTGCTTGGGCAGGCCTCTCTGTAAGATGACGCCGCTCTAGGTCACTTTCGGACCGCGGGACCACGGCAAGTGCCCGTATGATCCGACAACTGCCCGCCAGGACAATTCCTTCTCATACAAAGTGACGTTGGGCCTAGATCGCAACAACCCGATAGTGCCCGACCCCCACCACACCCACACCACCTCTCTCCCCCAGAGCGCCCCCCCCCCCCCGCCCCGCACCCCTCCCCCTCCCTCCCTAGGGTACGACTAATGGAGCCGCGCGAGCATAGCCACGACTAATGCGTCGGATATTGAGATCCACTCCACTTCCGCTCTCGCGACAATGGCAGCCAAAAAGCGGAAGTGACTTCCAACGCGCAGTGGATGACGGGAAAGGGCGGGTGAAGGACTTCGGTGCCGAAGAGGCTGGAGTCGCGATCTGGCGTGCCTCATAGAAACGGGACGTACGGAAGGAGCATGGTTTACACTTTTTCACTGGGATGAATGGGATTATCTTGTCGCTAGATGGCACTATGGTTATCTGCCGGGTTCACATGAGACCACCCGTCACCCCTAGCGGGTGTTATCGGAGACGGCACGTCAGCTCTGACGCAATTTTCTGGGGTAACGTTTTCTACTGACGGCATAGTCCGAGCTTGATGTCACTTGAGTCGTGGGGTTTTACAAAAGACGCAGGGACACTGTGACCTCTTGTGTCACGTGACGTGTGTGGTGAGCACGCGCATGCGTAGGGCAATACGTGTATTGTGTGCAGGGTTGGGGGTGATGGAATCTTTCTTTAACCGATTATCCGACAGGGTCTTTTGCGAACAGATATCAAGACGCAGTGCAACACTGCACTAAAACTAGTTATCAGGAAGATCAATGTTGCTCGTGTCTGTCTATTTACCTCCACTTTTGCCGATTATTTTACATCTGGTCTGTGTCATGAATTGAAAGTGGCAGGTTCTAGTTCGTGTCTCGTCAGAACGATGTAATTCAAGTATCCAATGGGATATGATTTTTGGAAATGATACCTAAGCAAGGCCTGCTTTGTCTATTACATTCACTATTTTTACATTTAATCACATGCCCAACGCGGTGTCAGTTCTCGATTCTTGATTTGACGTCAATTCTTAAAAACCCACAGCATTTGTGCTATCGATCAATAAGGAGTTACAGTCCATTACATTGACCAATCAACAAGATTACATTTCGTAGCTGTATTACCTTGACCAGTCGACAAGATTACATCCTGTGGAGGCATTACATTGACCACTCAACAAGATTACATATCGTTGATGTATTACATTAACCAGTCGAAACGGTTACATATCCCGTCTGTATTACATTGACCAGTTGACCAGACTACATTTCCTGTCTGGATTATATTAACCAGTCGACAAGATTAAAATCGTTGCTGTACAACATTGACCGGTCGACTGGATTACATCTCGCGGCGGTATTACATTGACCAGTCGACAAGATTACATCTCGCGGCGGTATTACATTGACCAGTCGACAAGATTACATCTCGCGGCGGTATTACATTGACCAGTCGACAAGATTACATCTCGTGACTGTATTACATTGACCACTCGACAAAATTACATCTCGCGACTGTAATACATTGACCAGTCGACAAGATTACATCTCGTGACTGTATTACATTGACCGGTCGACAAGATTACATTTCGTGGCAGTATCACATTGACGACTCCTCACGAACCGACGACCTATATTGGTTGCTGTTCCTGTTGACGAAGGGAACTGCCTAGCATGCCATGAAGACTCTAGTGACATGCCCACAGAGAAATAATGCTGCGGGAAAACCGCCCCGGATTTGATTTCCAGGCAAAAAACGCTGCGAGACTGTTCTGCGTTAGCCAGGAATAGACCCACTTGTGTGGAGGCGAAAGTCGACCCTAGCGTGCAGGAGTCAAATGGCTATAAAACAGAGGTCATTTCCTTGGAACAGGCGCGAAATGTCAATAGGATGAGGAAGACTCGGGTTGTAATATCCACCGGAATCAATGCTCATAGAATGGCTTGGATCGGGCCCCCACGGGGAACTTTCATACCTCGCATAGCACTCTGCTGTAGCGCGTCAAGCGGAACGTTACTGTGGGGGAACGTCAGCACGGAACTCTTTTCAAATTGATGTTGTAAAACGATGCCTGGATCGCGATCATATACGCGGCGTTAAGTTTTGCGGTTTATATTTGCTTCAATTGGACCTGTCACTTGCCATCGCCGGTGGCAGGAGCTCCGGGTGACAGCTTACAACAGCAATGGAGTTGCCTCTGCTAAGAAATAGCAAACCATCTAAATATTGTAGGGCCGCATACACGCTTTCAGTTGTCGTCCGTTAAATTAATCTCTATGGTAAGTCTTAATATAAAGATAGGATATTACGAATATATTTAAAAACGGAATAATGGCGTTGAAAAAACAACATGCTTAATTGCGTGAAATGTGAATTAGTTAACGCTTTCGTTATTTTATTTTTAAATATTGATATTGCTTAAATCCACACATGACAATAGGCGATGCATGAACAGAATCATATCTGAATATGTATAAGGATTTACATTTCTATAACGGATAGACTTGGTAGAGCAAGCTCCACTTTGCGTTCAGGCGACCCCAGCTCAGTGCAAAGACTGACTTTCCTTTTTGTGAACAAAATTTCCTATCGCAAAGTTAGGTTTGGACACGGTATGCCAAACATAATCTCTGAAAGACGCCGTGTGGCTACAAAAATGCTGACAGGGCGAAACACAGGCGCAATTATAGCTCCCTGAGAAGACAGAAAGGGAAGCAGGTGAATCAATGTCATGCCATTACAGACAAAAATAGCAGCCCCATGCCCAATTCAACGGCGGATGAAGACCACCCAATATAGAGTACGCTATGGCGGTTGCCAAGCGGAAGTGTGTGGGGTTTTTTTTCTGTGTTTTCGCGTTCGGCAGGTTTAACGGAGGCGATTGACGTCTAGACTTCCTGCGTATCATTGCACAGGTCACATTTCACCGGATGCGGATATGACGGGCGGCGGCGGGTGTTTGAGGGACATGAGGCTGAAGAGTGTCACTGCAGTGGTGTCAGGAGTGAGACAGCAGACACGTGTAGCCGTCCAGGACCCACACCCACGTGCCGTATTAATGAGATGACAATTAAGTACATGGACATAATTGTGGCTCGGAGCTCGGGGCTCGGGTCTCGGGGCTCGGGGCTCGGGGCTCGGGGCTCCGGGCTCGGAGCCCGGCGCTCGGAGCTCGGGGCTCGGGGCTCGGAGCTCAGAACTCTGGGCCCGGGGCTTAGGGCTCAGGGCTCGGAACTCCAGGGTCTGGGCACAGGGCACAGGGCTTATGTCTGATGGCTCATGGCTCAGAACTCATGGCACAGGGCGCATGGCTCAGGGCTCAGGGCTTAGGTTTCAGGGCTCAGGGCGTAAGGCTCAGGGCGTAGGGCTCGGGGCTTGGGGCCCAAGGCTCGGGGCTCGGGGCTCGGGGCTCGGGGCTCGGGGCTCGGAGCTCGGAGCTCGGAGCTCGGGGCTCGGGCCTGAGGCTCGGTGCTCGGGGCTCGGGGCTCGGGGCTCGGGGCTCGGGGCTCGGGGCTCGGGGCTCGGGGCTCGGGGCTCGGGGCTCGGGGCTCGGGACTCGAGGGTCGGGGCTCAGGCCTCAGAGCTCGGAGCTCGGAGCTCGGGGCCCGGGGCTTGGGGCTCAGGGCTCGGAACTCCAGGGTCGGGGCACAGGGCACAGGGCTCATGTCTCATGGCTCATGGCTCAGGACTCATGGCACAGGGCGCATGGCTCAGGGCTCAGGGCTTAGGTCTCAGGGCTCAGGGCGTAAGGCTCAGGGCGTAGGGCTCGGGGCTCGGGGCTCGGGGCTCAGGGCTCAGGGCTTAGAGCTCGGAGTTCGAAGCTCGGGGCTCTAGGCCTGGGGCTTAGGGCTCAGGGCTCGGAACTCCTGGGTCGGGGCACAGGGCACAGGGCTCATGTCTCATGTCTCATGTCTCATGGCTCATGTCTCAGGACTCATGGCACAGGGCGCATGGCTCAGGGCTCAGGGCTTATGTTTCAGGGCTCAGGGCGTAAGGCTCAGGGCCTAGGGCTCGGGGCTCGGGGCTCGGGGCTCGGGGCTCGGGGCTCGGGGCTCGGGGCTCGGGGCTCGGGGCTCGGGGCTCGGGGCTCGGGGCTCGGAGCTCGGAGCTCGGGGCTCGGGGCTCGGGCCCGGGGCTCGGGGCTCGGGGCTCGGGGCTCGGGGCTCGGGGCTCGGGGCTCGGGGCTCAGGCCTCAGAGCTCGGAGCTCGGAGCTCGGGGCCCGGGGCTTAGGGCTCAGGGCTCGGAACTCCAGGGTCGGGGCACAGGGCACAGGGCTCATGTCTCATGTCTCATGTCTCATGGCTCATAGCACAGGACTCATGGCACAGGGCGCATGGCTCAGGGCTCAGGGCTTAGGTCTCAGGGCTCAGGGCGTAAGGCTCAGGGCGTAGGCTCGGGGCTCGGGGCACGGGGCTCAGGGCTCAGGGCTTAGAGCTCGGAGCTCGAAGCTCGGGGCTCTAGGCCCGGGGCTTAGGGCTCAGGGCTCGGAACTCCTAGGTCGGGGCACAGGGCACAGGGCTCATGTCTCATGTCTCATGTCTCATGGCTCATAGCACAGGACTCATGGCACAGGGCGCATGGCTCAGGGCTCAGGGCTTAGGTTTCAGGGCTCAGGGCGTAAGGGTCAGGGTGTAGGGCTCGGGGCTCGGGGCTCGGGGCTCGGGGCTCGGGGCTTGGGGCTCGGGCCTGGGGCTCGGTGCTCGGGGCTCGGGGCTCGGGGCTCGGGGCTCGGGGCTCGGGGCTCGGGGCTCGGGGCTCGGGGCTCGGGGCTCGGGGCTCGGGACTCGAGGGTCGGGGCTCAGGCCTTAGAGCTCGGAGCTCGGAGCTCGGGGCTCGGGGCTCGGGGCTCGGGGCTCGGGGCTCGGGGCTCGGGGCTCGGGGCTCGGGACTCGAGGGTCGGGGCTCAGGCCTTAGAGCTCGGAGCTCGGAGCTCGGGGCTCGGGGCTCGGGGCTCGGGGCTCGGGGCTCGGGGCTCGGGGCTCGGGGCTCGGGACTCGAGGGTCGGGGCTCAGGCCTCAGAGCTCGGAGCTCGGAGCTCGGGGCCCGGGGCTTAGGGCTCAGGGCTCGGGGCTCGGGGCTCAGAGCTCGGAGCTCGGAGCTCGGAGCTCGGAGCTCGGGGCTCGGAGCTTGGAGTTCGGGGCTCGGAGCTCGAAACTCTGGGCCCGGGGCTTAGGGCTCAGGGCTCAGGGCTCGGAACTCCAGGGTCGGGGCACAGGGCACAGGGCACAGGGCTCATGTCTCATGGCTCATGGCTCAGGACTCATGGCACAGGGCGCATGGCTCAGGGCTCAAGGCTTAGGTCTCAGGGCTCAGGGCCTAAGGCTCAGGGCGTAGGACTCGGGGCTCTGGGCCCAAGGCTCGGGGCTCGGGGCTCGGGGCTCGGGGCTCGGGGCTCGGGGCTCGGGGCTCGGGGCTCGGGGCTCGGGGCTCGGGGCTTCAGGCTCGGGGCTCGGAGCTCGAGGCTCGAGGCTCGGGACTTGGAGCTCGGGGCTCGGGGCTCGGGGCTCGGGCTAGGGCTCGAGTCAGAGGGTTCAGGGCTCAGGGCTCAGGGCTCAGGGCTCAGGGCTCAGGGCTCAGGGCTCAGGGTGCTACTGAATTCTGCCAGACTTTTCTCATGAGGGGGGAAAACTGTGGCTTATTTTACGCGAAAATCAATGCAATAACAAAGGTAATGCTTAAAACTAACAAAATCCAACAATGTTTTAAATCCAGCAGGTGGAAGGAAGCTGTTGTAAAAGCATCTTTAACACCATGACCACCAATCCCTCGTTGTATTGTGGATATACGTGATCATGAAATTCGTTGGTACTGAGTCTTCTAGCTCTACCGTTAGTCAATTAAGCATTATGAATGCTAATGATGACAATTTCGACGTTTCTTTTCTTCGACGAATCCTTTTACTTAAATACTCACGTCCCCCACTTTCCCTTCTTCCCAGGCACGTAACGCCGTGGCCGCCAATGATAACAGTCAATCCTTGATTTGACCTTCAGGATTAACTGGCCATCTACCAAACTAAACACCACATCCAAGGAAAAGCCCACCACCCTCCACCCCACCCCTATCCCTCTCCGCATCCTCCTCCCTCCACCCCCCACCACCGTCACGTTTCTCAAAGAACACTCTCGGGTGACCACGATTTGTCTCCCCCTGCTGGCGCGGGAAATGATCTGCCACCAGGCGGCGCTAGCAGCTCCAGATTATGTGCCAACAGGGCAATTTCCTCTGATTTCTGAGGGTGGCACGGAGGCCCAGGGGGGTCGTGGGTTACAGGGGAGCCAGCCAGGGGTGGGGAGTGGGTGGGGAGGGGGCTGGGAGAGGGCGGGGGACAGGTGCAGGCTGACGCGGTTGGCCTGTCCTGGACTCGTGTCCCATCCTGACTGCCCGTTTATTGGAGTTCCTCGCGCCTGGACGTGTGTGTGAGGGGGTGATGGGGAGGGGGGGGGGGCTGGGGCACCGGAAGAGGATGTGAGGCTGTCTGGGGCACGGACTAACCTAGGACGGGAAAGGGAGTTGGCGGAGGGGGGGGGGGAGTATTTCATATACGTTTCATCGGGAAGTGTGTAGGGTGATAATGTGACTGAGTTGAGGCGAGCTGGGTTTTAGGGGTGCATGGGGTTACCCGGGGTGGGGAGGGGGGGCCGAGTGTTATAATTGGGGTCATCTGGTGGGGTGTTGGGAGCCCCGCCTATACGGGGTGTTGCGGGATGTGTCCGGCGAGAGTGAAAGGTGAGGGTGCGAGTGGGGCTATGCCGTGTTCTGTGGAGGTCAGTACGTAGGAGTGACGCGGGCCTGGCACGTGCGGGAGTGTTCTAAGAAAGGATCAAGTCAACTTATGGCTGGTTGTTTGGTTGTATATTCAGGAAGCGTTAACCACTTTTGGTCATATCACGTCAATGGGAGAAGGAAGGGAGAGCCATGTCCCCGGGGGTAACCGCCTACTCTTTGCGAAGAACGACATGGGATTTTTATCCTGCGACCACATAGCCATGGTCACAGCAGGGCTCGAACCACCGATCCACGTAAAGTCAACGCATTGATTGTAGTGATGGGTTGGTATGGTAAGCGCTTTGTACATTAAGCCCGATAAACGCGGCTCATACACTGACACATGTGCCGAACATTTTGTTAACCTTGATTAACAGAGTCTTTTCTATCCGATAAACAAGTTATATTGATATACTGATGATATCGAGTGAAAACGACTTTATCACAGTAAAAACAAGGTTCATCCCTTAAAATATGAAACACGAATATTTATGGTTATGAATTTGATAAGCCGTGAAATTCGGTTTATCGATGAAACAGATTGTTTATCAGTGTGTTTGAAGAAACAACATGCCCCTTTGGGCTCCCCCCGGAACGATCACTTGATAAGCAAATTGTAACCCACTCGCCGTGACTTTGATGTCAGTCTGTGATGGTCCGTGATCACAGTGCTAATCACGGGCAGCTGCCAAGCTATATATCTATCCATACCGTTATATATACCGTTATACCGTAATCTGTACCGTTGTTATCCGAGCAGACATAGGCTATACCTACTTCGCTATATAAAACGAACTTGGTCAACGCTATGATGGTTTTAGGTGCCACGGCCCATCGATCTCAGAAACGTAAGCTACATGTGGGCTATACAGTGGCGAATAGAGGAATTTAAGAAAGGCGCCATTTATTCAAGACCAAGTGAGACTTGCGTTGCGACCGGGGAGAGGGGGGGGGAGGGAGTTCCTGGGGAGGCTGTACAGAAAAAATAGTGACTCTGCCCTTTTTTGTCTATTATCACGCGTTATACATGGTTACAGGAGTGTTTCA
Source organism: Arenicola marina (assembly GCA_964019135.1). Lineage (NCBI taxonomy): Eukaryota > Metazoa > Annelida > Polychaeta > Arenicolidae > Arenicola > Arenicola marina. The sequence goes on from OZ025262.1 coordinate 32,594,737, forward strand.
AGGTCGGCCATCGTCATGAGACCGACCAATGGCGAGCGGACCTGAATAATGCAGCGGTACCAACTTAGTTATAGTAGATGTGGTCTCATAAAGCAATAAAGATACCATTATGCACCAAATATGAACATAACGATGTACGGACAAGCCTTTCAGTTCTCATATATATTAAGGTGTGTATTCATAAATGTGTCCGCTTAATGTCTGCAATGAATGTTTACTGCCAACTTTGTCTGCAGCTAGTTATCCAATTGGTAGTTATTCAATGGGTAGTAGAGGTCGGGATAGGCCAGCAAACACAAAGGGTCCTCTTTTTATAAATTCCCTTGCGCGTGTTTTGTGGCAAATACAATCTACCGAGGTCAGATATTGAAGTGATCGGAAGGCTTGATCTTTACGTCTGTGGCTGCATAATTGTTATTCCACCCCGAGTGTCACTCCTAAGTGGTCGTGAGCTCAGTGTCACCCCAGCTGCTGACCGGGACTTCAATATCTCAACAAAAAAGAGCGGCAGAAACGTGGACGAATGTTTCATTCAAATTTTCTTCCAACCACGATGCCGCGGGTGCCACCTTGCGGGCAGAATGAAGATTACTGATGCGAGCGCCGTCTACAAACAGCTTGGG
>OZ025262.1:32595559-33183781 GCA_964019135.1 Arenicola marina
TGTTTGTGTGTCTGACTAGATACTGGTGACACCACAGACTGCTGTCTGTCTGTGTGTCTGACTACAGACTGGTGACACCATAAACTGCTGTCTGTCTGTGTGTCTGACTAGGGACTGGTGACACCACAGACTGCTGTCTGTCTGTGTGTCTGACTAGATACTGGTGACACCACAGACTGATGTCTGTCTGTGTGTCTGACTAGCGACCGGTGACACCAGAGACTGCTGTCTGTCTGTGTGTCTAACTAGAGACTGGTGACACCACAGGCTGCTGCCTGTCTGTGTGTATGACGAGAGACTGGTGACAACACAGACTGTTGTCTGTCTGTGTGTCTGACTAGAGACTGGTGACACCACAGGCTGCTGTCTGTCTGTGTGTCTGACTAGAGACTGGTGACACCACAGGCTGCTGTCTGTCTGTGTGTCTGACGAGAGACTGGTGACACCACAAAAGGCTGTCTGTCTGTGTGTCTGACTAGATACTGGTGACACCACAGACTGCTGTCTGCCTGTGTGTCTGACTAGAGACCGGTGACACCAGAGACTGCTGTCTGTCTGTCTGTGTGTCTGACTAGATACTGGTGACACCACAGACTGCTGTCTGTCTGCTTTTCTGACTAGATACTGGTGACACCACAGACTGCGGTCTGTCTGTGTGTCTGACTTGAGACTGGTGACACCACAGACTGCTGTCTGTCTGTGTGTCTGACTTGAGACTGGTGACACCACAGACTGCTGTCTGTCTGTTTGTGTGTCTGACGGGAGACTGGTGACATCACAGACTGTTGTCTGTCTGTGTGTCTGACTAGAGACTGGTGACACCACAGGCTGCTGTCTGTCTGTGTGTCTGACTAGAGACTGGTGACACCACAGGCTGCTGTCTGTCTGTGTGTCTGACTAGAGACCGGTGACACCAGAGACTGCTGTCTGTCTGTCGGTGTGTCTGACTAGATACTGGTGACACCACAGACTGCTGTCTGTCTGTGTGTCGGACTAGATACTGGTGACACCGCAGACTGCTGTCTGTCTGTGTGTCTGACTAGAGACCGGTGACACCAGAGACTGCTGTCTGTCTGTCGGTGTGTCTGACTAGATACTGGTGACACCACAGACTGCTGTCTGTCTGCTTTTCTGACTAGATAATGGTGACACCACAGACTGCTGTCTGTCTGTGTGTATGACTTGAGACTGGTGACACCACAGACTGCTGTCTGTCTGTGTGTCTGACTAGAGACCGGTGACACCAGAGATCGCTGTCTGTCTGTCTGTGTGTCTGACTAGATACTGGTGACACCACAGATTGCTGTCTGTCTGCTTTTCCGGCTAGATACTGGTGACACCACAGACTGCTGTCTGTCTGTGTGTCTAACTAGAGACTGGTGACACCACAGCTGCTGTCTGTCTGTTTGTGTGTCTGACTAGAGACTGGTGACACCACAGAGTGCTGCCTGTCTGTGTGTCTTACTAGAGACTGGTGACACCACAGACTGCTGCCTGTCTGTGTGTCTGACTAAGGACTGGGGACATCACAGACTGCTGTCTGTCTGTCTGTGTGTCTGACTAGATACTGGTGGCACCACAGACTGCTCTCTGTCTGTGTGTCTACACCCGTGTTGGAAGGGGCAGCGGTCGAGTCTGATGGAGATATGTGTCGCCATAGCGATGCACTGACGACGACACTGAAATGAGGCTTGTCGGTCACTCTCTAAAATAACTTTCATACAACTAGGCGGCTAAGCGGGCCATTTACAGCTATAACTACAATTCTTTTGTCCGTGACGTCATGTTGTTCTATGCAATGTCGCTATGGCATTGATTGTCGATTGCATGGGCAGCATTGGCGGTTCGAGTCAGAATACGGCATTTACAGGCCTTTAGATTTAATGCTATTGTACCAGTTAACATGACCACCAACTCGTAATAATACAGTTTATCCTCGAGTGCAATTCAATTGGATGTAAAGATTTTCGTGACCCCCCCCCCCCAGCGGATAAAATTTAGTTACCATCAGCGGCGTAGTAATTAATTATACTATATTCATTCGTTCATATATGTAACATGTATGGCCCGTATGACATCCATCTGTGTATGTGGCTTATAGCCGTGGACGTATGACTCACAGCAGTTTCATTATCACCATAGCACATAGGTTGTACTGTGACTTTGATATGCTAGCCAACGTTCGCCGGGTGATGGACACTGTACGGGCTGACAACACGTGACAGGTCCTGGTTTCTTGATTTGAACAGTGTGCGGACATTACAGTCTATGAGCATATCCTTGTTCTTCTCTCAGACGGCCTGCATTTCTGAGACACTCACACGCCAGACGAATCAGGAGACAGATATTACTAAACAGATCAAGGTTATTTATTTTACCGTTGCTTTGATCACGTTGTATGACACGTGATAACGAAAGTACTTAGCTCCGTAAGACAAGGCATTCTCCCAGTCATAAACACATTTCTATTTTCAATGGCCTTATTTAACATACCACTATTTTAAGCCCTCACGAGGTATTTATAGCCGGACGTCATTCACTTTTGTTCCCTTTATATATACGGGGGTGGGGTGGGGGTGGGGTGTATATAGGGTGCAAGCGAATATCTGAGTCTCGGCATCCCACGTGGCCGCCTGTAGACGTCCCAGCATGCACAGCGCCATGGCTGCAGTAGTCAGCATGAGATACGTGTCCCCGGGGGCTCTGAATGATGGATGGTCTGACTCCCCGGGACTAATCAGTTGTCGTCTCTCTCCCTCGGCGACAACGACGTGCTGTTAATTTGCAACCAGGGGATTTTTCCAGACGTACCCATGTGTGCCCCAAGGGTATCTCCCACGAAGCTTTATTATAACGGAACAAACATATTCAGACATCTGTGAAAGAGGACACTAAAAAGTAGGAATGCGATCGGATTACGTGTAGAGGATGTAAATTCGATTACGTATCTTGGGTGTTGTGTTAGTGATGTGCTCATGGTATCGTGTCACCTTGGTGCTTATCTACCTCTGCTCAATGTCATATATGTGTATTTCAGACTAACACTGGGGCCATGGTAGAATCGGACAAATGACAGCGAGTAAACCGAGTTTGGAAGCAAATTGCTATAGTTTCAGCGACTTCAATCTGCTTAACATTATTCATATTCTAAATAGCAGTTCCTATTGATATATTTGGGATTTTAAGTTCGTATTTATATTAGACTACTATTAATATAAAGACAGCTGGATTGCACAAAGGTGCATTTGGTAAAATCAAATCGTTGTACAACGATGGCGTATTTCATATGAGTATCACTCAACATATAATATCTATTGCAATATTTTAGTAGACCTGTCTTATTTTTCTTGACAGCTCGAGACATTGACATGTAGTGGCTTATCACACTCTGGTCAGATACACTATACCGTGTTTATTGGATACTATAGCATTCTTGCTCTTGTGAAACAACGACGTCTTCGATCGTTGGCTTGAAAACGTTCATCGAATGTAACATGAACGTATTCCAAAGGATGGGCCCTACGGTGAGCTGGACTGGACTGAACTGGACAACCAAAGCTCAGGTTTAAGGATATTTGCAAGCGTGACATCAAGGCTTTCCGCATCGATTCAATTTTTTGGGACGATCTAGCATTCGAAAAGAGGGAATGGTCACGTGTCGTGCGTTAGAGAATGACCCACCACGACGGGCTCTGGTTTGAGAAACTGGACTTGAAACGCCAATCTAGGCACCTAGTGAGTACACACCAAGACTTATCGACAGGTCATCGATGCGACGACTGAGGCAAGCTCTGTCGGTCAGTAATAGGCTTATTCAGTCATAAGCGCAAATGCCGCGACGCAAATCGTATCACTTGAAATCACACAAAGCTGCAAAATCCATCGTCTTTCGCAGACGGACGGATGCCAACTAACGGATACTCTATACTATTCACATTGATTAAGGGATAGGCCGGCCTGTCGATGAATAAACATAAAGGCAAGATATTACATTACATTCTGCTTGAAAAACGACTACTATCAACAGAAATGTGATAGTTTCGGTGCGATTGGCGAGTAAAAATATATGTTCCATCCACCATGAGTTGAGTAAGATATACATATGTATGTAGTTTAGTATCGGTAATCGTACATTTTTAACAGGGCCACAGTAATGGATAGTTCAGCGTCGACCATTATCCCTAATCAATAACCGAACTTTAACTTACCAGTTGCGTTGGGGCGAAACATGATACTGAAATTGGATCTTGTTTCATTCAGTGCGATACGTATGGGCGTAACCTCACACTGAAATGGCATTCGCGATGTATGTTACGGAATACAACTATGCATTTATCAAAAGTTTTGAACGTGTCCCGCTCAATAGTATTTCGATCCGAAGTCCGGAGTCAGTAAAAGATATGTATATATAGAGAGGAACATACCGGGATAGGGCTATAGCCGGCTTGCCATAACACAAGCCGTACGTATGATGACCATCACAATTTAGGCACCAGAGTAATTCGCCTATAAATCTGCCGTAATTGATATAAAGTTATAGTTTAAACTTAGCAAGAAAACGTGACTGTATGCGCATGACAAGTAAAGTTAATTTGGGAACCATGTGGTGTTTTGTTTCGTATTAATCATGTTAATCAAAGGTTGCCAAGACAATAGTGCCTTGTTTAGTGACACTCGGCTGCCTGGTGTCACGTAATCATATGCCATGCATTGCTGAGTGACTTCCGGTTTATATATGCCACAGTTAGTTCCCGTAAATACATTAATACATTATAAAAATACATTACAAAAGTATTAATACCAGGCACAGTGCATGGCAACATGATTAATACAAAACGAAACACCGTCCCGTAAATGACACATGCAATTATAATGCTTGTTTAATAATTGGTATTGGAGTCTGGTAGACTAATAGTTACGACCGACCCATATCGATCCCTGTAAAGAAAGGGAAATGTCAGCCGTGTGGACCATGCATAAAGAGGGGCCTAATGGGCCAATGCACCTCAAGGTACTATGATATGGGGTGGGATCAAGCATATCCCAGATGTAGGTACCAAGGTACCGACCCATGACTTTCAGGTCAACAAATTGACAATATATCATTGATTCATTAAACATGTCATAGCACATTTAGACAATTTTATTATGTTAAAGGTCGAGAATACCGTTTATTTAACTTGTACTTATGTGCTTATGTATGCTTATGTGTGTCAGGCTAGGATTTATGTTAATCCATATCCACTCTAGAAAACAAATAATCAAATTGATGGTTAGATCTGTTATGATCTGTTTAAACCGAATAAATTAATGGCTGAAAATTGTTCTCAGCAGTAACTTCTTGATTCTAAAGGCTTTTCCGTCCGTTACATGGGAATCACTGACAGTGTTATCGTTATGGGTGAAGACAAATATGATGTTTTAGGGGAAGGGTGAGAGGCAATGGGGGTGTGAGAGGCAAAGGGTGGTGGTGTAACAGGGGTATGTTTAGGACAGCTCCGCGCCCCATAGTCAGGGGCCACAACCGCATTGGTAAACAAGGCGCCGTGACTAGACGGCCGTTACAACGGGTGCGGCGAGTACGTCTGTTTTCAGTCGACGGCGGCTGTCCGTTGGGACCGCTGCACCAGGCATGCCTGTCGCCGCTCTGGCCAGCTGAGAGTGACTGGGCTGACCAGGCGTGGCGGGAAACCCTACAACCAGACTACTAATGTTGTCTGTGGGCCAATGCTTGTTTGACTGAATGCCGCGACGGATGGACACATTGCACAAATTATTTCTGGTCGTTTGTGCAGAACTGCTCCACTCCGACTAGAATTGTCCATGTCTTTGTAGGCTTACATGCAGTCGCTACATGCTACCGGACTGGCGCAGTTCTGCACAAACGACCAGAAATCAAGGAGCGTTTAGGAGAATGCAATCCACCTGGTATGGCGACCGGAAATTGTTTCATCCCTGCCTCTCCGAACCAACGGCCGACGGTCCATGGTCCCATATATAAGCATAGCTGCGTAATGAATTTCGTCGCTTGTGTTTCCGTTTGGCATTAAGTCTCGGCTTCCGACACAGGGCCACAGACGCAAACATGGCACCATGGGCCCAACGAATAGATCCCTTCCATTAATCCCCCACGCTGGATTACATACCGTCTGTCCAGCGAGACACGTATATCAATACCCAGGCATTTCGAGTCACGAAGTATCCTCTCTCACTCGCGGCTGGGGAATTACGTAGATATGCCGGGAACGCCTCCGAGGGATTCGTTTTAACATAGCGACTGTGAGCAGCGTTGATGAACTGGGTGTCACGTGTCGGGTGAATCAAAGGGAAGATGCGGGTTTGTAGGTCTCATGACGCAGTAAGGACATCGCAAGAGGAAGAGACCTGTATGGAGACCCATAGGCCTACATGTTCATTCTGCAATGTGCTTCTTTTATGTTTGATGTTAGCTATTTTGAGGAGTGTGCCTGATTTCATTGTGGCGATGCGCATTGCGTTGATGGTTATGACTGATACGTTGTCGCTTAGTTTGACGCGAAGCGGTGGGCCAAATTAGCCAACATACGAAGGCTAGACACAAACACATAGTGATTCACATCCAAACGTTACATATTAACCTCTTTACCCGGTGAATGAGAATATGACATGGAAGGAGAAATAATAAGTGCACACATTTTACAGATATATGGATAATATCAGATATCGATTTAATTGTATCAATAAATTATTTTGGGATGACGCAAAGGTTGATAGTAAAATCAAAATGAATCAACCATCGTCGAGGCATCCCGTTTAATATCCACTAGATCAACTTACACTAGCTGGAAGACAGTACCAGGATAATGCAAAGAAATTCACTCAATCTTTTTTTTTTTTTTTTTGTTGTTGTTAAATATATATTTATTTCAATATCAATGTGTATAATCCAAGTACATGCAAGTCATAATAAGTGGTATACATAGCAAACAAGCTTATACAGAAATCAGCAAACATTTTACGGGCTCCCACTTCGTTTTTATACGTTTATGTCGCGATGTTAAAATACCTTTTGAAAATTTCGTTACATGTTCTTCGATGTTATAATGATATCTTATAAATGAAAGAGCACCTTGACAGGAAATATTGGTGTTACAGCATTTACAAATGTATATATATCTCTTTACAATCAAAATAATATGATTACTCAGTAGCTTGTTATCAAAGGGTGCTAAATTTCCAAGTATGACGTTTGGTCCCGTTAAATCAACATTGAAATTACAAAGCGAGTCAAACACAATACTAAGCTCAGTCCATACAGCATTTACAACCGGACACTCCCAGAAGAGATGTAAGATTGTCTCAGGTTTATCCGCGCAAAAGGTACAAGAATCAGTGTCTAATATATTACATTTCTTAAGCCATAGTTTCGTTATCAGTGTTCTAGTCAGTATTAAATATTGGAAACTCCTCAATTTACTTTCTATTGAACATAGGTATGGCAGTTTATACATCTGCTTCCAGTTGATATTTGCCATGTTAAGATCTTGTTCCCACCTCTGTTCATTATTGCACGTGAATGGAATAGTCCGTACACGGTGTTGGTAAGCAAAAGAACATACTTTGGGAACTATCATAATTGACTTTAGACATTCACAACCTTGATTATTACTTTTAAACATTGAACCTGCTTGCAGTGGTACGCTTCTAATCAGTGTTTCGTAATCTAGGAAGTTCATAGACATATTAAAGTTCTTTTGAAATTGTGACCAAGTTAAGAATGAGCCATTGTCATCTAATAAGTCGTTAACATACATGACACCATGTTCGATAAATACCTGTTTACGCGAAACAATATTAGAAGATGTGATAAAACTAGAATTCCATAGTGGATATTCAGGTACGGTTTGCTTTGATAATACAAGTTTATGTTTATACCAGGCGTAAAACACTTCTTTCCAAAATGGGTTTTGGGTCTTGTCTCCCATGTGTTTAAGGGAGATTTCGTCTAATTCCCAACATAAGTTTTTTTCCGTGCAGACCACACTGCAGAACAGTTGTTGCCATTTCCCATCACCTTCGATTAATCGCTTTATCCAGCATATTTTTAAAGCATCAATAAATATCAACAAGTTTGTTAACTTTACACCTCCAAATTCAATATCCTGAGCCAATCTATTCAAAGAAATTTTACATTTTTTGCCCCAAATAAATGTTTTGAAGATGTTTTCTAATTTCGTTATCACTGCACTCGAAGGGGATGGAAGCACCGATAATATATGTACCAATTTCGGGATAAAAAGTGATTTCACAATTGTAACTTTCCCGTGTAATGATAGTTTTCTTTTAGCGTAGATATTACAAAGTCGTGTTATTTCTTCCAGTTTACTATCATAATTCTTAGCATACATGTCATCCATATGGGCAGAGAAAGAGATTCCTAACAATTTGAATTCTGATACCCACTCTAGAGATTCATCTATACATACTTTGAACTTTGGCTTCTTTCCCAGCCAAACAGCTTTGGTTTTAGATAGATTCAGTCTTAATCCTGAGCATCTTTCAAAGTTATTAAAGAGCGTAAGTGCTGATCTTAAACTGTCTTTCGTGCCGTACAGTAGCAGAAACGTGTCGTCAGCGTAATGGCCAATCTTGTATAGAATATTTCTTATGCTGATACCTTTACACGATGAACAGTTTTGTACAGCACGCGGAAGTGGTTCAATCGCTAAAAGAAACAAGTAAGATGATAAGGGGTCCCCTTGTCTACAACCTCTAGTTATGGTAAAAAACTGAGAGAAAAATCCGTTATTTATAACACAGCTGCGAGAATCTTTCATACATAGATCGACATAAGACAAAAAATTATCACCAAAGTTATGGACTTGCAAGACTTTTCTTAGGTAGCGCCACTCTATCGAGTCGAAGGCCTTTTCAAAGTCAATTAATAAGAGCATACCAGTCATGTTTTTCCTGGATAATTCAAACATAACATCGTAAATTAATCTGGTATTTTCGCCTATGTATCTGCCCTTAAGAAATCCCTTTTGACAATCACTAATCACAGATGGTAACACCTCCTTTAATCTCTTGGCTATCACTCCCGAAATTATTTTATAATCTGTGTTAAGTAATGTTATCGGTCTCCAGTTTGCCAGGTGCTCTCTGGCCTTGTCTCCCTTTGGAATACAAGTTATAATACCCTGTTGTTGAATAGTTGATAACTGTTTATTTTTTACAGCGTAGTGTATACTTCTTACTAAGAAATGTCCCAGGTCTCTCCAGAAAAAAATGTAAAATTCTGGTGGAAAACCATCTGAACCTGGAGTTTTATTTCGTTTCATCTTTGATAAAACGTCCTTAATATCGCTATCATTTATATCAGAATCTAGCTGTTGTTTTTGAGATTCGTTTATGGGTTTGATATTTTCAGGGCATAGAAATTGTTCTACGATATTTGCATCCGTCTTGCGCGAAGAATATAGTTGTTTATAAAACTTCATTTGTTCCTGAAGAATTGTTTCTTCATCGGCAATAGTTTTTCCATTTATATTTAGCTTATTAATGACCTTTTTGGTGTAATTACGTTTTTCTAAATTTAAGAAGAATTGCGTAGGTTTTTCACCATCTTCATATATATGTGCTCTTTCCCTCAGCATTCTAAATTTGTATTTGCTGAGTCTAAGTGTTTCTAACTCATTGTGTTTGATTTGTAGCAGATTACCACAATCATTATCGCCTCTCTCTAGATCCTTAATTTCGTTTTCAAGTCTACTCTCTTTCTTATTATCTTCTCGTTTCTTGAACGAAGCATATGATATGCTCTTTCCTCTAATTTCCATCTTGAGTGTTTCCAAGAATATCTGATCATTAATAAAGAATGGGACATCTGGTGATAGAATGTCGTGCTGGGGCTGAGCGTATTGTTTAATGGCATCTGTTATACAAGTTTTAACGATATTAACATATTCTACATCTCCTAAAAGTGATGTGTTTAGCTTCCAAAAGCCTTTCCCCCTTCTAAATTCTGATCCCTTTAGCCTAAGTATTACACATGAATGATCAGTTCTATACCCGGGGATGATGTCACATTTTATCGTTAAAGCGGAAATATCTTGCGTTACAAGGAAATAATCTAATCTCGATCTCTGGGAGGTTTTCTTGGGGTTAATCCAAGTAAAGTGCCTTTTTTGGGGATGTGATAGCCGCAAGATATCAGATAGTTCAAAAGCCTCTATCAAGTCTAGCACCTTTTGACTAGCTTTACAATTGTTATTTCGCTTATAATTAATCGTATCAAGTTTTTAATCTTGAACAAGATTCCAATCGCCACAGATTATGATCGAAGCATTGTCGAAATTATTAACTTGTCTTTGAAATCTATCATAAAAATCGGGTCGGTCATTATTTGGACCATATAACGTGACAAGCGTAACCCTTAGCTTACCTATTGTGACATCTAGGATTATATAATTACCTTCAGGATCAATAACAGAGTCAAATATCTCATATTGAGCATTCTTAGAAAACATTATAGCGCACCCTCTGCTTTCCGTCGAATTGCAGCTAAATATACATTCATTTCCCCAGTCATTCTTGTACGTCTCTTTCAGATTCTCACTAATATGAACATCTTGTCAGCAGTATATAAAAGCTTTTTTGTCACGTAGCCATTCAAAAACATCGATACGTTTTTGTCTTGTGGCTAAGCCCCGTACATTCATACTATATATTTCAAATGTATCAGTCATTAATTATAAATATATAAAGTTTCCAAATTGCCTAATGTACATTGAATATTGAAAAGTTTGCGTGCATGCATTTTCACTGTTGTATTTAAGCTAGTCTCCATAGAGAAGAAGATGAATATACAAATAACCTGCATTGACAAGTGTATAAAGGGAGAAGGAAAAAAAAGAGTTTAATTTAGGAACAAAGGAAACAAACAGAAAAGAATTTAAACTTAGCTATAAGATAAGAAAAGGATGACAAGAGAAAAAGAGAGCAAAACGAAAAGAGAAAAAAAAGAGGAAGAAAGGTGTCAAAAAGCGTGTGACGAAGAAAGAGAGGCTAATTCACTCAATCTTATTCACTCGGACCAAACATGATCAAACATATATCAAATACCTTATGTATTATGGGGAGGACATTGGTAAAATCCATCAGACTACAGAACTAAATGTTGACACCTAACACCTAAGCACTTTTTTAAACTGTTGGTTAAAGTAATCGATTTATAAATGTAGGTTCCATGGAACATAACAAATACGTTCCTGAATGGATGTATACATGTTCTGTTTCTGCAAATTTTATGGTTATTCATGTGCAGTGGCTGGTCCGGGGAGGAAGCTGGAAAATAGGCGAACAAAGGCGAAAAAAGGCACGAGCACACCCTTTCTCGGAAGAAGGGGGCACAGGGGGCCCGGTCACAATTCGTCCTGCACAACCGTTCACCGCCCCACCCCCGCGCCTCATCAGCCCCCCCCCCCACCCCCTAGTATCTGCGCCCGGATAGTACTTAAATAAATGGTGCCCCCCTCCCACCCTATCATAAATTCCTAGATCCGCCATTGATGTGTTTTCTGACAGTCACTTGTTTTCTGTTTTAAGCAATGTATTAATGGTATTTTATTTTTCTATCAGACCAATACAGTCGTGACGACTGGGTCGCTGAATAAATAACCTGTCAGTGATGGGATAATGTATTCAGCGTTTAAAGACACCATTCACGAAGGCCCGGAATACCGGCGCCGTCGTAACACTATAATCATTTCCATGGCAGGGAATAGAAAATTCCGACCGTTGCTTGTCGGTTGAGTAGATCCAGTAATTCGAGCTTCCAATTGACATTCCGAGAGGCTCATCGATTTCCGCCGACAGCTTCAGCGACTGAACACCGAATACAAGAATGACGAGACGGCTGACATGTGGCTGTACAACTGGAAGCGGCCGTCTGACTATCAGTTCATTAAAACACGCCACTTGTCCCAGACGAGTTGGCTTCCGCTCATCAGAGCCGGCGGCGGAAATGGCCTTGAAGCAGACTGATTTGGCGGATGAAAAATGTCAATCTGCCTTCGGATTACTGGTGTGCGAATGCGTGAAACTCGCTCAGTGGCTCAGGCCAGGCGGAAGAATGTTCTGTTTGCCAGTTTCGGTCGCCGGGCAGACAAAAGCCGGAATGGCAACATTGGAAATATGATGCAAAATCGATGATCGCGGCAAAAACATGATGATTGGCTGCTAAATACGATCCTGCACTAAACGATTCTAAAACTGTACATCCCGGTCTAAAAATAATATTGTCACCCCATTGGTATATACAATCATGGATATCTGGATTTTTTATTATGGGGTCTCCGTTGACGACCAGAATTGCCATACCTGGGTTGGACCTGGGCATGGCAGATAGATATGACGTCCGGTTTCGTATTTAATAACATGAATTGACATAATTACAGCCGTTCTGTATGTGTTTGACTTTACTGGGGTGTCGCGACGCGTTCTGCCCAAACAATAATCTGTATAATGAAGCACGAAGCATTCAATACTATGTGATGGTACAATATATGCATTTCGTTCTTTTGTTACAAGCTCTGTGTATGAAAAACCGTCTCCGGATCTTGTTGTATCGCATACCAGCTAAGTATCCACATGCTTGCAGCCCCAACATGACATTGCAAACCATGTAAAGTGTATTTGTCTTTTTTACATGGAGTATTCGCATGACACCATCTACTGGCCGCCTGTCACTATTACCATGGCTGTAGGACGGGCATTGTCTGATATACCCGCAATGCTCTATACCTCTTCTCTCACCGCTTCTTAATTGACGTTGACCTCATTTTTGACCGCCATGGTCACGATCTTTACCCATTTTGGCGTAAATGGAACTGGAGACTTTTGTATCCGTCCACGATAAGGAACGGTAATATTGAACGCTAACCAATGGCCAGCGACCCGACATCTAATCACATTATGAGAGGCTGGCACTCCATTCGCCTCAATGATGTAAGTTTGTAAAAAAACGATGTTATTACAACAACTTACAAGGCAATAAGATAGCCGCAGCGTGATAGCTAAGCCCCCCCCCCCCCCCCCGGTCGACCGGAAATATGACAAAAATACAGGGTAAGTTATTATCTTCTAAAACATGGTACTTCCATTAGTATCGTAAACAGACTCGAGCCTGGCTGCCTCAGGAAAGAACTGACGCAAATAACGGAGCAGAACCGGTGAACATTGAGACATAACAATAACAGCTAGACGCCGGGGGAACTTGTCCTGTAATGATTGTTTAATCTGTGTATTTTATGAGCCAACTATAATAAAAAGTAAAACTTGATTACTCAAATTCTGTCGCGGCACTGCTACTGATAACAAATCATCGCGAAGCACACGAACTGATAACAAATTGATATCCCGGGCAAGGCTAAGAGACTTTATTTGGCAGTCTGGCATGGGTGGAGCATAGACAAAAGTAATCTTGATTCATTTTTATTTTTATTTTGACCTCTTTAGTTTTGGTGGGAAAGAGCTCGATATGCAACTTTAACATTAGCGACATGCTCCATGTTTACACGAATGGAGTGTATAATCGATAAATTACAGTGTCATACAAGATATTCCTTGTCCTTGGCAAGAGTTGCCATGACTTAACCCATGTGATCACAGCGCTGTATTGCTGGTGGTCATGATGAAGTGCAGACTGACTTGACGTGTTCAGAATGGATGACGCGATTACGTGACTTCCGATTGGACCAATCAAGACACTGAGATAGTTAATACATGAATCATCGCTTACACTGCCGTCGATTCTGAGACGTCATTCACTCGCTGATACCGCTTGTGGTATCTGACTAAAGTGGGTTTTAATATAGATAAAATTCTGCTATTCAAGAGTTACAGAATAATTGTTGGTGGCTATGATAATATCAGCGCCAAATCGCCCCGAACACATCCACGCATATTCCCCCCTTCAATTGATGCTATCCCGAGATGTCGTTTTGAATTTATTTTCAAAGTCTTCAAAACACAATAAGTTGGTTAAATGACGGCTATATGACAAATAGTTGAAATCCATGAAAAAGATGGACATCAGACATCAACCCTACAAAAAAACGTATTGCTCAAGATAAATGCATGCTTTCAGGCCATTCAGAGGTAGTCTGGGCAATGCGGCAATCTTAACTTAGTATTTAGTAAACTTCATTGTTTCGGCGACAACCAGAAACAGACATGCGCATTATAAGTAAAAAATGTAGCGCCTGAAGTCGCCCGTGGAAGACGTCGTGTTCCAACATGATGAGAACGACTTCGGCAATCGTCTACCATGTCAGCGTTGTTTCAGCTACGTTTATGCATTGCTCACCGATTTCCACATTTACTACAGTTCTGACTTCAACTAATCGTTTATCCGTCTGGTCTATTCGTCCTTTGTATACTTCTGGGGGTCATTCCACTAATATCTTTTAACTTTTGCTCGTCAAATTCCAAAAAAATGGATTGCCGCCTCGAAGTGAAATCATATATGTTGAATTCGTCATATAAATATATAGCAAACATGAGTTTGAATAATTTTGGCGAAAATTAAATTGCACGAAGGTGGCTGCACCCCAATAATCGCTGTATAACGCTCAATGCAGTCGCTCGTAAAATTACGATCTTTCATTACATTAACATGTAGAAGATACGGTTAGGAGCTCGTAACTCTTCGTGAAACGGACTTCTGGGAAAAATTTCCTTAGAGCTCTTCCTCCTTCAGCCCTCGTTTCGTCCTGGCTCCCTGCTGTTTGGCTGGTTCATCAGGCAGAGAGGCGATATGGAACAAGCCATTGATCTTCTCCAGTGAAGCGATATGACTTGAAAGTGTCACTCGGAGGAAGTCGCGCCCTAGCCAGGGTTGCTAGGAGCACAACCGGTTGGGAGACGCTGCATAGTGGTGTAGCCACCCTCAAAATTAACGTCACAGACTATAACAGCCGCGAAGAGAGGGGAAAATGTGGCCCCTGGAAAAGGGGACGCAGTGCGCATTCTCCGCATCACTGGTAGCTACGCTAGTGCTGTATATCAATTGCTGCCAGAGACTTGTTGGACACTTGTAGCTGGAATATCATTTAGATCATCTCAAAACATAAGGCCTATGAATAAAAAGTAACGTGAATTATACAGTTTAATACATCTAGTGACTCAAGTATAAGACCCGTCATTGGTACCGCTCCATTATACACAACTGGGCGGTACGGAGGAGGAATAGGATGAGTAAACATGCACAACATTGATAATCACAACGTCAAGATAACCACAACCATACTTAATAGAAATGTCAAAATATATGAATATGGGGAAATTACATGCGGTTAGAATTATTGTGAAAGACTGAATACAGTACAGAATCACTGTACTATTGCAATCAACTGTGAAGTGTTTTTGCTGTAAGGCATATTTTTATTGCACTTTCTACCGTTGCTGACATGCGACATGTTGATAGACCGATGTCATATTCAGTAAGATATAAAACAGGATTTTTCACCTCGTGTTCCTTAATGAGGACGGCGAAAAGAACGGGTTCTGTCATTTTTATCGCATGGTTTAATCATACGGGGACAAGGAAAACTGTCGGAAAGATGAGACTTGAAAGCGAGACGATGCTTTGGGTAACGAAATGGTTCGATACCGTTCCTCGACCACGATTTTCTTTTCTTTCTTTCCTTTTTGTACGTGGTTGTCTGATGCCATGTACCGCGGTTTCATCGGCGATGTGGTGTCTCGTGGTTTGTCACCCGCCATCCCCGTCAGCCACCCGAGGTGTATGGCCTTCATTACCCGGCGACCACGTCCCCAATGGAGGCCTTCACTCCCTCAGATTTTATGAATGATTTTCCATTTTCAATCAAGTTTCCCAACACTTAATACCACCAACTCATGCCGCTGTGTCCGCCCCCCCCCACCCCCCCCCCCCCCCCACCCCCATTCCCGCTGTCAGCACATCGCCCGCCCTTTGACATCATAGATCAACCGTCCCACCCCACCATGCCGCCTCCTCTCCAATTAAACCCCATGACGCCTCACCCGTCACCCCTTCACCCCCCTCTCTCGCCTCCCACGTTTTATACCTCACCCCCCCCCCCTCCGTCCCCCACCCCCGTGCGACACTCTTTGTGTCACGTGACGACCCCTCGCCATCATCCCAAGGTCGTTAATCATAGGACCACCGACTGACTGCCAGTTGCGATGACAACAACTTCATCACTACTCTGTGATGGAGTGTGTCCTGTCGCCGCCCCCCCCCCTCCCCCGCCCCCCTCCCCCCATCGTCGGTGGCCATCAACAACAGCGCGGGACACTTCAAAGAGACGCTTCCCCCGGACATCTCGCGAGACATTTCGCGGGATCTCGCCGCCAGGGTGGGACGCCCGGCAAGACACGCCAACCAATCACCGCTCTTTATTCGTCTACCACCGAGCAATCACTGTGTCGTCCGTGTGTATTCCTGACAGCAGTAGTACTATAAGCGTGATATATTGTTATATAACAGGAACAGAAACGCGTGAAAACATACTAAATATGCGTGATCACCAATAGCAATAGCATATTTCGTGACAATGGAGTTCTTATCTATTATAGAACAGGCATGTTGCACTATTGTGACCCTGCTGAGGCCATGCTTTTATATTGCATCGACAATTCCTACGAAACCCTGGATTCTTTAGCTTGCAGAAACGATAATCGATAATATTTTTTTTCACAATTCAGTTTAGCTATTGCAATGCCGCGCGATAATTAAAGAAATATTGTTGATAACTTCAGTATTTCCCCCTTGAATCTTTTTCCACCAAGTGTCCGATTTGCTGCTGCATGGTAACAGTATTGCGAACAATTAACATCATGTTATCTTAAAAATAAGCTTAGATAGAGCTAAAACAGGCAAAGTGTCCGCTTGGAAACCGACCGTATTGCCATCCTACCGCGTTGGAACCATTCACAATACTCTTGTCAGTTTCCCACAGACATGTTGTCGCCAATTTGATGGATGGCAATCAGAAATACATGACCGTGTCGACCACGAAGATTGTACAATATATATTACTCGCTGTATGCAGCGATATGACCAAGCAACTGGATTAAAATTGTAACGTCCTTGTTAACAGTTGCCGCGCACGTTATTAATCATAGTGGCATCTGATGAGGGTCGATTTAACACATATCAAATACGACATCAAATAATTATAGCTGTCACCAAACGTGGTTACTCGACCGGAAATATCGGAGTGAGTTCGGATATACGAGCGGACACATAGGACTCCGCGGAGTGCATAACCGAACGCAGAGAATATGATCCGATAGCGCGGTCACGTGGTACATATTACTCCCGAACCTTACTCCCCACCCATAGGAGCATCACGAAAATGTCCAACATGGAGTCCGCGCCCAACACTACGTAAAAAAGATACAAAGTAGTACTTTGACCTGCCAAAAATCTGTAAATAATATTATAAAAACTAAAATAAAACAAGGAACACAACACGCATCCGTAGAATTATTGTATGGTACTGTTTAACGATCTTCATGATTTGTGCAGGTCAGCAAGTGCAACATTCACGCGGACCGCGGATCTGCGTTCGCTTTATCTTCATCCGCACATGAACGGAAAGTATAAGTGCGCATGGTCCAAATATCTGCTCCGATTACTCCGGTCGCATATCCGAGTGAGCTTACAACGCATCCTAGCTGCTGGACCGCATAGCATACTACCTATGGGATGAAATGTTGCGTCGTCTTGTGGCCACTGTTTGTGCCCATGAATGTTGCACCGGGCCCAGACAGCTACAGAGGTCGTGAAGTGGAGTTGAATGGTTCTCATGCATTGTGGATCTGCGGAACAGTCTGAATACCATCTAAACTTTGGGTGGCACCCTCTACCGGATGGATGTTGAACGAATATACCATGCCATAGAGCTATTTCGGGGAAGGGATGAGCGCATAAATAAATACACACATACAGCGCAAAAGCAGCCTATTTAAGAGGCTGGACAAAAAAAGATAGAAACAGGATCGCAAAGCTAAACACAATGATGATTCAGCGCAAGAACACGTGCCTAAGTTAGATGTGCCATTATTAGCAATACCAATAGTCAGACAGGGGGACCTAAATACAAGCCAAACACAGATAAGGATCTCATGGTGGGTGATGAGGATGTCCGACGTGCGTGTACGTGGTTAGGGGCGGGGTGGGGGAGGTAGACACGTTAGTTGCGGTGGCGGGGGGGGGGGGAGTAGACACGTTTTGGTCGACGTAGCCTTTAGCGAGTCTGCCAAAGAACCATCCGCCGGTGGTGGGTGGGGGATAGGTAGTGGTAGTGGTAGTGGTGGAGGGCAGCAGGGGGAGGTATCACTCTCCATATCATGCGCCAACAATGGCGGGCGGGGGTGGAGGGGTGTCTAGTTTAACCCTCTCTGAATGATACATCCACGTGGAAGCCCCCGGGCGGCTTTTGTTTGATGGATTGAAGCCCTGATTAGCAGCCACTCAGCTGTAATATCCGCCTCAGCCCGCAGTGTTCCCAGTGTTAGGAGGTCCCTCCACCCACCTCCATTGTCCGTAAGCACCTATGATCCCCCCGTGTCCTTCCAGGATTCCAGACGGCCTTGTGAGCCGGATTTGGCTCTTGTTATGGGGCTGTTGGAGGTCCTAGTCCAGCCAAGGACCCTCGTGGTAATGCATTGTTTCCTAAGCACAGACCACCGCAGGGATAACTTACCCTTCGCCTCAGTCTCATCCATTGTCTCGTCTTTGTCTTCATCTCATCATGATTGCATGATGCTTGACCTGGTCGACGTTATAGTATGTATATATATATAATGTGTATGTATGAGATTTATACTTGGTACTTATAACTGTGTGTTAAACTCACAGGCACCGAGATCAGCTGACAGTCGTCCGTCCGCTAACGACTGTCACCTGCTCGGGTGCCTGTGGTTAAAATAGAATCCTCGTCATTGCTAACACATTTATTATCGTCTCGTTCGTTCTCTCTATGCCTCCATTTCTTTCTTTCTCTCTGTCTATTTCCCTCTTTCTTTCTATGTCTCTGTCTCTTTTTTTCTCTCTACGTCTTTAGTTCTTTCTTTTTTCTCTGTCTCTATTTCTTTTTATCTATCTTTCTCTTTCATTAATGTTATAAATTACGTACAACCTATACCCCCACTGTAGCATATTGCAACGTCACACAGGTATGCCAGTTGAAGGCACTACTGCAGCTGCAGAGAATTATTCAATGTGTTTTTGTCATAAAGTACAAGCATCACTACTATTATCCGTTATAACATGAAATTGTATCGGGGCTACTATTGCGTCTATATTATAATATCAGAATATAAACATGTGTGTCTGGTCGATGTGTCCATCTATTTGAATCCTGACCGGAAATAACATGTTATGGCGCCCTACTTTGACGTAGAATAAGGCTTTTTACTGTTTTTGAACTTCACTGCAAAACGATTTGTTTGGCGCTTGGTGTGTTGCTTGATGCCTAATGTTGAAGGTAATGTCAGGTCATGCGGTGGTTACAAGCCTTAAGCAACGAACGATAAAACAACACGTCCCTTGTAAGGGTAGACTTACATGATGAGTTGTACGTAAGCAATGACGCTTTATTGTAGACTGTAGAATCGTAGACTCGTAGAGCGTCGCATCATGTGTTGTTACCGGCAGATAGCAGTAAGACACAAGACGCGTTAGGCATACAGTGCCTTCTTAACGACGCTACAAACAGAGTCGGGGAGATTACATCAACAAGAGACACCGTCACCCCAGCCCATATAACCGGTCAAGATAAACTCGTCGAGTGCTGTTCAAAGACAGGCACTTTTTTTGGAAGAAGCTTGAAGAATATGACACTTCGTTCGTTGTCTTCTGCAATCTGGCCGCTAGAGGTGGTGATGATTGCAGGGGAGACGGTGTGGGCGGGGCCGGATCCGGAGGGAGGGGAGATGTGGGGTGTTATATGAGGTGATGGGACAGCCACCTCATAAACCGTTCCCACGACAACGCTTTGACCGTCTGGGGGGTTGTCTGTCTGGGTTATTCACGTCATCGACTTTTGGGGTTGTTGATCCAGGGCTAACGACGTATGACGGTGACATTTATTGCATATTCTTTCCCTTTGAAGTCAGGTCCCTTGGCGCTGATTGTCGGAGATACCGGTGAAATCTACTGAGTCTCTTGGGAGACTAACGCATAAGCCCATTTCCTGGTATTTGCTTTACTGTTGGTTGCCAAAACCAAAGAAAATTCAGCAAGCTGTACATGGAAAAAAATGGAAGTCCACCCCCATATGACGGACCAAGTCCTTAAATATAATATCCCGGTCGTAAATTAAATATTGAGTCTCTTCTTGACTTATAGATAACGTCAAAAATGACTGTACAAAAGAAACTGCCATAGTTATGAATTTGCTTCGAAATGATGCGCGGTCATTTCTGTATATCACCTCATATATTTAGCTTAAACATTAATAAGTGGCAATGGGCTAGATGCCACTGTGTTAACGAAAGGTTTTAAATAATCTTGATAGGAAGAATATAACATTCTCCAACCGTGGAAAGCAAAATGCTAACCATGTCAATATTAACTAAGAGCCACAAAGTGAAACCCTCCATAGTCTAACAGGCAAGGGACAAATCGGTGCGCAAAAATTGTGAACAGGCATTGGCGGAACACGGCAAGATAAGAATTATATTTTCCGAAAGAATGTGCCGATAAAAAAAGCTCTGTTGGGCTACCTGAATTCAACTGCTATCGGGTGTCAGCATACAACACCGTCAGCGTTGCTGCAGCGGTAGCGACACGGAATGTACATTACATTCACAATGTAATCCTACCCGGGAAATAGTTTTTGCAATAACAAAGAGACCACACAAACCAAAAGAAGGGTAAAAGGGGCGTTGCCTAAGTGCGTGGTTAGGTTCCTGGGCAAAGTAAATCGATCTTTGGCGTCTTGTTGCAGTTTGCTGTGGTTTCTGGTTGTTGCTTCAGTTAATGGCTATTGGGTCGATACATTCTTGACTGCTTATCATAAACGACGCTAGCTAGCACCCAAATCCAGCATTACAGAACAGAGAGGCGGTTTTCCCTAATACCCAAATCCAGCATTACAGAACAGAAAGGTGGTTTCCTAAAGTACCCAAATCCAGCATTACAGAACAGGAAGGTGACTTCCCAAAGTATTCAAACCCAACATTACAGCACAAGAAGGGGGCATCCTAAAGCAGCCACAACCAGCAACCGCCGAACCTCTCACAAGATATAATAGTGCGCCTCCCCCCCCCGGCCCCTGCTCCCGGGGGATTAGTCAGACACATCGTCAACGTTTATACTTGGCTTAGACTGGTTAACAAAGGTCAACGCTAAAATCGTAAATGCCGTGGATTCACGTTTCGGCCCATATTTTCCGCGAATTTGCCTCGAGCGTTCTGAAAATCACTGACATGAATTGGTAGCAAAACTGGCGGGGGGTGGGTTTCCCCGGGTACCCCGTGATTCTTGAGAGAGCGGATATGTCGGATAACAAAGATACCTCTATACAGCGTTATTCCGACATGTACGATGAGAAGGGCGCCCCTGTCAGGAGCGTGTGCAGGAATCCTTGAAAGGGGGGGGGGGCACAAATTGACGCGACCGGGGGGGGGGGGGTGAAATTGTGCGGCCAGGGGAGGGGGACACAGATATACTTTAGGGTCTGAAAGGATTGGGGGGGGGCACAGATATACTTTAGGGTCTGTAAGTGTGTGGGGGGGGGGGGGCACGTGTCCCCTGTGCCCCCTAGACACGCCCAAGCCTGTCCCCGAGAGGAAGTTGTAGGTGTAAAATGGAGCGGGGGGGGCTTACCTAGCGAAACCGTCCCACATCCAGCATTGCATTAACTACACCCCGTCCCCTCAGGTTAGCAGCAGACGCACTGTCGCAAATATAGGCATAGAAAAGCAGAGACAATGCAATTATTGCAAGGGCGTGCGCGCGGCCGGTGCAGAGATAGAGCGGTTATTGTTCCGGCCACACGCACGCCATGGCAACTAGATCATTTCATAACGTGAGTTTTAGCATGTTTGCAATATAGCGTCTGCTCTCAGAGGAGCGGTAGCATGAAGATATATTTTTTGTCTATCCGCTGGGATAAAATCGCAGTACAAACGTAAACTTGATATCATTCACATCGCCAGGCCTTGCTTACTCGCGTCAGTGATTTTCAGGGTGATCGCGGCCATTTCGTGGAAAATATGATTCAAAACGTGACTCCACGGCATCAATGCATTTTTTTAAGCAGTGTGTAAGCGAAATTTCTAAATAATTGCACTCAATTGCCCATACTCCATGAACAAAATTTTTCTTATCTACTATCTTTTGACAACCTGAATAAACTCAAGTCCGTATTCGATCTTCAGTTGTTGACGCAGTTAATGTCAGTAAAATGATGAACGTTAGTACGAGAACGCCAAGCCTACTTGCCTGCCATGGCTGATCTGTACTTCGCAGCCGCACGGAGGCGCTGAGCGGAGTGCACCCTCTTGTTATGTTAGACTCTTTGACGCCACGTTCATCACAGAGCCTCCGAGGCAGCCTGCGACAATAACAGACAAGCCAAAAATTGTCCTGCCAACTAGAGACCCCTTAAAGAACAAGCGATGTGGCAGATTAGGTGCGCTGCACTTCCCCTAATTGTCTCACCCTGTCCGCATCCACAACAAGAATATTTGTATCTGCCTACCGTATTTTTTTTCATTAATAATGACTTACTATCGTGCAGACGGGTAACATGGGAACGTTGAGCCAAGGATGGAAAGAGAAGACATTATGGCAAGATATTAATTGCGTTCTTGTGACAATAAACTGATTATTCATTGGCGAGCAACCAGAACTTTGACAGACTCGTTCCTGTATAGGCGTCCCCTCACTCTCATCCCACCCCCCAGCAACGGATTAGTGACGTCATTCCCTGATCCATGACGTGCGACGGACAAACACTTTTGTGACCAATGCTATTTAAGCATATCTTCAAATTTATCTTCAAACCCACCGTCCTTGTGGCGGGTGGATGTACCAATGATACGCAATCACATCCACAGATTGCCTCCTAGAACTGAGTGGAAACCATTCCGGTGATCTGAGGCACCCGCAGATCCATGTGCCACTGGGTTATTACACCAGGAAGGTTACGATAAGTTCTAGACCATAAAGTGCAGATAATATGACAATAGGGCGAGTTTGCGGGGCGTTAGGCAATTTTATTGGCCCGACATCAAGCTGTAGCAGCCCGCCAATTCTTATTATCGGCCCGAGGCCGCAAGGCCGAGGGCGGAAAATGAAAATGAAGGGCTGCTACAGCTTGATGAAGGGCCAATAAAATGCCTAACGTCATGCAAAACTCGCGCTATTACTATTATTACGAGTTGAATTTAAATTTAAGGCGTTGACTTGTCTCTGCTTCTTTGGTTTAATTCCGCATGCAACGACCAAAGTAAAACATTTTGGGACTGACTGTCCGCAAATCGCAAGCCTTTCCACATATAGTTTGCCAGTGGCCTTTTTGATACCATGGATCGTTGCCAAGAAACATGCCAGGAGCAACTAGGCAACTAGTCATGGAAGCGGGCCATTTAAAGCTATAACTACAATTTTTTTTGTGCGTCACGTCATGTTTCATTGTTCTACGCAGCGTCGCTATGGCAACGATTGTCGATTGCATGGGCAGCAGGGCGGTGTGGGTCAGAATACAGCATTTTAGCGGCCTTCAGACGTAATGCTATTGTACTAGTTAACATGCCCACCAACCTTCAAACTTGAAAAATGGCAGGTCTGACACGTTACGAACTTGGACATGTGTTCTCAACACCTAAGTCTACATCGAAATCTCTCAAATATGTTCAGCGTAATTCCTTGGGTTCATAGATGATATGGAAATGTTAGGTGGCTAGCATTTATTTTGAGGCCAATGGAAACCAAGATGATTTATGAACACAAATTGGTGCTTGATTCGCAGCTTTTAATGTTCTAAGGGTCAAAATATTAAAGTCTAAATCGATGGTTAGAAAACACCAGGATAAGCAGCCCTTGATTCAACATTCTCGGCATGTGTAAGAATCTTGAAGCTTGAAGCAAGCAATGCCACATAAACCCATAGTCTTAGAGATTGCGCTTTTACCGAAATGCCCACATATATATGTCAGTTGGTTTGACCTATTTTTTTGCATTTGACCACCTGACCAGGGATCATAACTAGGTAATTAAGGGCTTTCATGTCTGATGTCATCACATGGTGGCATTTTACACTGACGAGAGAAATCTCGTCATTGCGACCATCACAGGCAATAAGGCAGACCCCTGGATCATCTTTGGTTCATTGGCCATCCACTAATTCCATACGAATCGTAGCCTATCAGTTTTCCGGCAGGCGATCGACAAGTCCCGAAAAGATCTAATCCCAAATTGGTCTAATATTTACTAAAGGTTTTTACCCCGAGACTCTCGTGAAGGAAGTCTGTGATGAAATTCCCGGCGGCTCGTTATCAAGGTCAAGGCCGTAGACTGGATCATGTGACGCCATCAGTGCGTCTCGACCACGGAATGTCATTGGGGACAGTTAACTTTGTCCCCGCTTCATATCAAGTGACAACACGGTGATTGGTTCTACTTCACTGTCAGTAATCAAACCTCTGGAGAGGATCACTTCCAGCTTCATGGCCGAGTCTTTCAAGCATACAATGATTACAGTCTGGGCGGGGAAGCGCTCTGGCCTGGTAGCTGGGTGAGAATGGATGCTGAGGCGGACTATGGACGAGAGGCGGGGGAGCCTAATCGAGGATGGATTGCGCAAGGGTGATTCCAGTTCATTTTATGTCGGTAGGCACTGTATATTAATGGACCCTTTTTCTCCAGAACAATTACGCAAATGCTGTAAAAACGATCGCAAATGGTGTTCATGCTTCACGCAGTTACTTTGGGAATGCCTTTTTCTGTAACATGCTGGGTTTGGGTACTTTGGTAAGCCATCTTCTTTACTGTAATGCTAGGTGTGGGTACTTTGGGAATTCCCCTTTTTGTGCTGTAATGCTGGGTTTGGGTACTTTGGGAAGCCATGTAATGTTAGGTGCGTGTACTTTGGGAATTCCCCCTCTTGTGCTGTAATTCTGAGTGTGAGTACTTTGGGAAGCCATGTAATGTTAGGTGCGTGTACTTTGGGAATTCCCCCTCTTGTGCTGTAATGCTGAGTGTGAGTACTTTGGGAAGCCATGTAATGTTAGGTGTGTGTACTTTGGGAATTCCCCCTCTTGTGCTGTAATGCTGAGTGTGAGTACTTTGGGAAGCCATGTAATGTTAGGTGTGTGTACTTTGGGAATTCCCCCTCTTGTGCTGTAATGCTGAGTGTGAGTACTTTGGGAAGCCATGTAATGTTAGGTGTGTGTACTTTGGGAATTCCCCTTCTTGTGCTGTAATGCTGAGTGTGAGTACTGTGGGAAGCCATGTAATGTTAGGTGTGTGTACTTTGGGAATTCCCCTTCTTGTGCTGTAATGCTGAGTGTGAGTACTTTGGGAAGCCATGTAATGTTAGGTGTGTGTACTTTGGGAATTCCCCCTCTTGTGCTGTAATGCTGAGTGTGAGTACTTTGGGAAGCCATGTAATGTTAAGTGCGTGTAGTTTGGGAATTCCCCTTCTTGTGCTGTAATGCTGAGTGTGAGTACTTTGGGAAGCCAAGTAATGTTAGGTGCGTGTACTTTGGGAATTCCCCTTCTTGTGCTGTAATGCTGAGTGTGAGTACTTTGGGAAGCCATGTAATGTTAGGTGCGTGTACTTTGGGAATTCCCCTTCTTGTGCTGTAATGCTGAGTGTGAGTACTTTGGGAAGCCATGTAATGTTAGGTGTGTGTACTTTGGGAATTCCCCTTCTTGTGCTGTAATGCTGAGTGTGAGTACTTTGGGAAGCCATGTAATGTTAGGTGCGTGTACTTTGGGAATTCCCCTTCTTGTGCTGTAATGCTGAGTGTGAGTACTTTGGGAAGCCATGTAATGTTAGGTGTGTGTACTTTGGGAATTCCCCTTGTTGTGTTGTAATGCTGAGTGCGGGTACTTTAGGAAGCCACCTTCCTGTGTTGTAATGCTGGGTGTGGGTACTTTGGGAAGCCACCTTAGTGTGTTGTAATGCGGAGTGTGGGTACTTTGGGAAGCCACCTTAGTGTGTTGTAATGCTGAGTGTGGGTACTTGGGGAAGCCACCTTAGTGTGTTGTAATGCTGAGTGTGGGTACTTTGGGAAGCCACCTTAGTGTGTTGTAATGCTGAGTGTGGGTACTTTGGGAAGCCACCTTAGTGTGTTGTAATGCTGAGTGTGGGTACTTTGGGAAGCCACCTTAGTGTGTTGTAATGCTGAGTGTGGGTACTTTGGGAAGCCACCTTAGTGTGTTGTAATGCTGAGTGTGGGTACTTTGGAGAGCCACCTTCATGTGCTGTAATGCTGGGTGTGGGTACTTTGGGAAGCCACCTTAGTGTGTTGTCATGCTGAGTGTAGATACTTTGGAGAGCCACCTTCCTGTGCTGTAATGCTGAGTGTGGGTACTTTGGGAAGCCACCTTCCTGTGTTGTAATGCTGGGTGTGGGTACATTGGAGAGCCAACTTCCTGTGTTGTAATGCTGAGTGCCGGTACTTTGGGAAGCCACCTTAGTGTGTTGTAATGCTGAGTGTAGATACCTTGGAGAGCCACCTTCCTGTGCTGTAATGCTGAGTGTGGGTACTTTGGGAAGCCACCTTCCTGTGTTGCAATGGTGGGTGTGGGTACTTTGGAGAGCCAACTTCCTGTGTTGTAATGCTGAGTGCGGGTACTTTGGGAAGCCACCTTACTGCGTTGTAATGCTGAGTGTGGGTACTTTGGAGAGCCACCTTCCTGTGCTGTAATGCTGAGTGCGGGTACTTTGGGAAGCCACCTTCCTGTGTTGTAATGCTGAGTGTGGGTACTTTGGGAAGCCACCTTAGTGTGTTGTAATGCTAAGTGTGGGTACTTTGGAGAGCCACCTTCCTGTGCTGTAATGCTGAGTGTGAGTACTTTGGGAAGCCATGTAATGTTACGTGCGTGTACTTTGGGAATTCCCCTTCTTGTGCTGTAATGCTGAGTGTGAGCACTTTGGGAAGCCATGTAATGTTAGGTGCGTGTACTTTGGGAATTCCCCTTCTTGTGCTGTAATGCTGAGTGTGAGTACTTTGGGAAGCCATGTAATGTTAGGTTGTGTACTTTGGGAATTCCCCTTCTTGTGTTGTAATGCTGAGTGCGGGTACTTTAGGAAGCCACCTTCCTGTGTTGTAATGCTGGGTGTGGGTACTTTGGGAAGCCACCTTAGTGTGTTGTAATGCGGAGTGTGGGTACTTTGGGAAGCCACCTTAGTGTGTTGTAATGCTGAGTGTGGGTACTTTGGGAAGCCACCTTAGTGTGTTGTAATGCTGAGTGTGGGTACTTTGGGAAGCCACCTTAGTGTGTTGTAATGCTGAGTGTGGGTACTTTGGGAAGCCACCTTAGTGTGTTGTAATGCTGAGTGTGGGTACTTTGGGAAGCCACCTTAGTGTGTTGTAATGCTGAGTGTGGGTACTTTGGGAAGCCACCTTAGTGTGTTGTAATGCTGAGTGTGGGTACTTTGGGAAGCCACCTTAGTGTGTTGTAATGCTGAGTGTGGGTACTTTGGGAAGCCACCTTAGTGTGTTGTAATGCTGAGTGTGGGTACTTTGGGAAGCCACCTTAGTGTGTTGTAATGCCGAGTGTGGGTACTTTGGGAAGCCACCTTAGTGTGTTGTAATGCTGAGTGTGGGTACTTTGGGAAGCCACCTTAGTGTGTTGTAATGCTGAGTGTGGGTACTTTGGGAAGCCACCTTAGTGTGTTGTAATGCTGAGTGTGGGTACTTTGGAGAGCCACCTTCCTGTGCTGTAATGCTGGGTGTGGGTACTTTGGGAAGCCACCTTAGTGTGTTGTCATGCTGAGTGTAGATACTTTGGAGAGCCACCTTCCTGTGCTGTAATGCTGAGTGTGGGTACTTTGGGAAGCCACCTTCCTGTGTTGTAATGCTGGGTGTGGGTACTTTGGAGAGCCAACTTCCTGTGTTGTAATGCTGAGTGCCGGTACTTTGGGAAGCCACCTTAGTGTGTTGTAATGCTGAGTGTAGATACCTTGGAGAGCCACCTTCCTGTGCTGTAATGCTGAGTGTGGGTACTTTGGGAAGCCACCTTCCTGTGTTGTAATGCTGGGTGTGGGTACTTTGGAGAGCCAACTTCCTGTGTTGTAATGCTGAGTGCGGGTACTTTGGGAAGCCACCTTAGTGTGTTGTAATGCTGAGTGTGGGTACTTTGGAGAGCCACCTTCCTGTGCTGTAATGCTGAGTGCGGGTACTTTGGGAAGCCACCTTCCTGTGTTGTAATGCTGAGTGTGGGTACTTTGGGAAGCCACCTTAGTGTGTTGTAATGCTGGGTTTGGGTACTTTGTGAAGCCACCTTCCTGTGTTGTAATGCTGGGTTTGGGTACTTTGGGAAGCCACCTTAGTGTGTTGTAATGCTGAGTGTGGGTACTTTGTGAAGCCAACTTCCTGTGCTGTAATGCTGAGTGCGGGTACTTTGGGAAGCCACCTTAGTGTGTTGTAATGCTGAGTGTGGGTACTTTGTGAAGCCACCTTCCTGTGTTGTAATGCTGAGTGTGGGTACTTTGGGAAGCCACCTTAGTGTGTTGTAATGCTGAGTGTGGGTACTTTGTGAAGCCAACTTCCTGTGCTGTAATGCTGAGTGCGGGTACTTTGGGAAGCCACCTTAGTGTGTTGTAATGCTGAGTGTGGGTACTTTGGAGAGCCACCTTCCTGTGCTGTAATGCTGAGTGCGGGTACTTTGGGAAACCACCTTAGTGTGTTGTAATGCTGAGTGTGGGTACTTTGGGAAGCCACCTTAGTGTGTTGTAATGCTGGGTTTGGGTACTTTGGGGAGCCACCTTCCTGTGTTGTAATGCTGGGTTTGGGTACTTTGGGAAGCCACCTTAGTGTGTTGTAATGCTGAGTGTGGGTACTTTGTGAAGCCAACTTCCTGTGCTGTAATGCTGAGTGCGGGTACTTTGGGAAGCCACCTTAGTGTGTTGTAATGCTGAGTGTGGGTACTTTGTGAAGCCACCTTCCTGTGTTGTAATGCTGGGTTTGGGTACTTTGTGAAGCCACCTTAGTGTGTTGTAATGCTGAGTGTGGGTACTTTGGAGAGCCAACTTCCTGTGTTGTAATGCTGAGTGCGGGTACTTTGGGAAGCCACCTTAGTGTGTTGTAATGCTGAATGTGGGTACTTTGGGAAGCCACCTTAGTGTGTTGTAATGGTGGGTTTGGGTACTTTGTGAAGCCACCTTCCTGTGTTGTAATGCTGGGTGTGGGTACTTTGGAGAGCCAACTTCCTGTGTTGTAATGCTGAGTGCGGGTACTTTGGGAAGCCACCTTAGTGTGTTGTAATGCTGAGTGTGGGTACTTTGGAGAGCCACCTTCCTGTGCTGTAATGCTGAGTGTGGGTACTTTGGGAAGCCACCTTAGTGTGTTGTAATGCTGGGCTTGGGTACTTTCTGAAGCCACCTTCCTGTGTTGTAATGCTGGGTGTGGGTACTTTGGAGAGCCAACTTCCTGTGTTGTAATGCTGAGTGCGGGTACTTTGGGAAGCCACCTTAGTGTGTTGTAATGCTGAGTGTAGATACTTTGTGAAGCCACCTTCCTGTGCTGTAATGCTGAGTGTGGGTACTTTGGGAAGCCACCTTAGTGTGTTGTAATGCTGAGTGCGGGTACTTTGGGAAGCCACCTTAGTGTGTTGTAATGCTGAGTGTAGATACTTTGAAGAGCCACCTTCCTGTGTTGTAATGCTGAGTGTGGGTACTTTGGGAAGCCACCTTAGTGTGTTGTAATGCTGAGTGTGGGTACTTTGGGAAGCCAACTTCCTGTGTTGTAATGCTGGGTGTGGGTACTTTGGGAAGCCACCTTAGTGTTTTGTAATGCTGGGTGTGGGTACTTTGGAGAGCCAACTTCCTGTGTTGTAATGCTGAGTGCGGGTACTTTGGGAAGCCACCTTAGTGTGTTGTAATGCTGAGTGTGGGTACTTTGGGAAGCCAACTTCCTGTGTTGTAATGCTGAGTGCGGGTACTTTGGGAAGCCACCTTAGCGTGTTGTAATGCTGAGTGTAGATACTTTGGAGAGCCACCTTCCTGTGCTGTAATGCTGAGTGTGGGTACTTTGGGAAGCCACCTTAGTGTGTTGTAATGCTGAGTGTGGGTACTTTGGGAAGCCACCTTAGTGTGTTGTAATGCTGAGTGTGGGTACTTTGGGAAGCCACCTTAGTGTGTTGTAATGCTGAGTGTGGGTACTTTGGGAAGCCACCTTAGTGTGTTGTAATGCTGAGTGTGGGTACTTTGGGAAGCCACCTTAGTGTGTTGTAATGCTGAGTGTGGGTACTTTGGGAAGCCACCTTAGTGTGTTGTAATGCTGAGTGTGGGTACTTTGGGAAGCCACCTTAGTGTGTTGTAATGCTGAGTGTGGGTACTTTGGGAAGCCACCTTAGTGTGTTGTAATGCTGAGTGTGGGTACTTTGGGAAGCCACCTTAGTGTGTTGTAATGCCGAGTGTGGGTACTTTGGGAAGCCACCTTAGTGTGTTGTAATGCTGAGTGTGGGTACTTTGGGAAGCCACCTTAGTGTGTTGTAATGCTGAGTGTGGGTACTTTGGGAAGCCACCTTAGTGTGTTGTAATGCTGAGTGTGGGTACTTTGGAGAGCCACCTTCCTGTGCTGTAATGCTGGGTGTGGGTACTTTGGGAAGCCACCTTAGTGTGTTGTCATGCTGAGTGTAGATACTTTGGAGAGCCACCTTCCTGTGCTGTAATGCTGAGTGTGGGTACTTTGGGAAGCCACCTTCCTGTGTTGTAATGCTGGGTGTGGGTACTTTGGAGAGCCAACTTCCTGTGTTGTAATGCTGAGTGCCGGTACTTTGGGAAGCCACCTTAGTGTGTTGTAATGCTGAGTGTAGATACCTTGGAGAGCCACCTTCCTGTGCTGTAATGCTGAGTGTGGGTACTTTGGGAAGCCACCTTCCTGTGTTGTAATGCTGGGTGTGGGTACTTTGGAGAGCCAACTTCCTGTGTTGTAATGCTGAGTGCGGGTACTTTGGGAAGCCACCTTAGTGTGTTGTAATGCTGAGTGTGGGTACTTTGGAGAGCCACCTTCCTGTGCTGTAATGCTGAGTGCGGGTACTTTGGGAAGCCACCTTCCTGTGTTGTAATGCTGAGTGTGGGTACTTTGGGAAGCCACCTTAGTGTGTTGTAATGCTGGGTTTGGGTACTTTGTGAAGCCACCTTCCTGTGTTGTAATGCTGGGTTTGGGTACTTTGGGAAGCCACCTTAGTGTGTTGTAATGCTGAGTGTGGGTACTTTGTGAAGCCAACTTCCTGTGCTGTAATGCTGAGTGCGGGTACTTTGGGAAGCCACCTTAGTGTGTTGTAATGCTGAGTGTGGGTACTTTGTGAAGCCACCTTCCTGTGTTGTAATGCTGAGTGTGGGTACTTTGGGAAGCCACCTTAGTGTGTTGTAATGCTGAGTGTGGGTACTTTGTGAAGCCAACTTCCTGTGCTGTAATGCTGAGTGCGGGTACTTTGGGAAGCCACCTTAGTGTGTTGTAATGCTGAGTGTGGGTACTTTGGAGAGCCACCTTCCTGTGCTGTAATGCTGAGTGCGGGTACTTTGGGAAACCACCTTAGTGTGTTGTAATGCTGAGTGTGGGTACTTTGGGAAGCCACCTTAGTGTGTTGTAATGCTGGGTTTGGGTACTTTGGGGAGCCACCTTCCTGTGTTGTAATGCTGGGTTTGGGTACTTTGGGAAGCCACCTTAGTGTGTTGTAATGCTGAGTGTGGGTACTTTGTGAAGCCAACTTCCTGTGCTGTAATGCTGAGTGCGGGTACTTTGGGAAGCCACCTTAGTGTGTTGTAATGCTGAGTGTGGGTACTTTGTGAAGCCACCTTCCTGTGTTGTAATGCTGGGTTTGGGTACTTTGTGAAGCCACCTTAGTGTGTTGTAATGCTGAGTGTGGGTACTTTGGAGAGCCAACTTCCTGTGTTGTAATGCTGAGTGCGGGTACTTTGGGAAGCCACCTTAGTGTGTTGTAATGCTGAATGTGGGTACTTTGGGAAGCCACCTTAGTGTGTTGTAATGGTGGGTTTGGGTACTTTGTGAAGCCACCTTCCTGTGTTGTAATGCTGGGTGTGGGTACTTTGGAGAGCCAACTTCCTGTGTTGTAATGCTGAGTGCGGGTACTTTGGGAAGCCACCTTAGTGTGTTGTAATGCTGAGTGTGGGTACTTTGGAGAGCCACCTTGATGTCGCGGAATCGGTTTTTGACAGTTGTTGGAGGTCAGTGACCGCGGTGGCGCCTCAACTTGGCTCAAGAGTTGTTTCTTGTTTATATTCCATTTGACGTTAATTCGCTGATTGTACGCGCCGATCAACTTTATAATCAGGTTCTTTATGTGGAAACTTACCTATTGTACTTGTTTGATTGAAGTATCCTTGTATTTAAATTCCTTTTTATCGTGAATTTAGAAGTCTGTTGAACTTCGTGCGGTTTCTTTGAAACAAGGCGACTAAGCGACCTTGACCTTAACGTCTCTTGTTTAGAATCTCCGCCACCAGGTGGCTGGGCGCTAGTTCCCTGCCGGGTAATTTAATTATGTAACTGAAGTGTTGCATGTTGGGAATCGATGTCCCGGGGTATTTAAGGAGCTGATTCGGGGTGGGTCACTCTCTTTGCTTTTGACCAGCCGACCTTCTAGACCCTCCACTGGTCTAGAGTTGAGTCGTGCGTGTTTGTGAACTTGGAAGCCCAAGAAGAAAAGTGTGTTTGGCAAGGAGCCTTGTTTTATAGGTATGTGGTCAATTTATTGTGTATTCGGTATTTGGTCTTACTATAATATGGGGTTTGAGGCTATAAATAGTAGCACGTGGGAAGTCTCTAAGTTATGTACTGATTGTCATCTCTGTTTAAAATATAGTTATTCACTTTATATGAAGCTGAATGCTTCCTAATTATTGGAGAGGGTTGTTTGTAAGGTTTGACATGTAGCTGAATGCTTCCTGCTTAAGGGAATTGGCTGTTTAATAACCTTCACGGTTATGTCTATATTTCATCATGGGTTATGTGAGCTGTCACTTGGACATTTAAATGACTGTTACCTCGTGTATGAAATTATGCTTAAAACTAGTGCACAGAGTGTAGGGTAAATTTGACCCTCAGTGTGTTTGTTGAAACCTCATGCTCAGTGAACTGTCGACTGAATGTGGAATTTGTAATAATACTGTGTTATTATTCGACTTGTTTTATAGGTTAATAAAATATTGCTGACCAGCACAACACACCCATTGGTGTCGTTTCTTGTCCATAAGAGCCCGTTACATTTGGCGTCCCTGGGTGGGCCAAGGGAAAAGCTGGAAAGCAAGGTTTCTTGCCATTTGGGGGCAAACCACGTGGTGCCAGCCTACCCACGTGGCGAAGAGCTAGACGATTCTGACTGGACCAGACAACCCAGACAGGAGCCGCCGGCGACGTCTAGCCTCTTCACCCAGCCCCTGCAGACTCGACCTTACAGCATGTGGCAAGGTGAAGCCAAAGCCCATGACTGTGAAGATTGACAACCATCTACCCTGTGTCTGCAGCACAAGAAGGAGGTAGTTTTTGTTCAATTAAATTAGTCGAAACTCATTTCAACTGATTGTGGTTACATTTATAAGAAAAGTTAGAAAATTGAACTGGAATAACTTTCACTAGTAACCAGGTATGATGCATGTATAAGAGTGTGTATCGATAGACAGGTCAAACTGTTGGTGGTGACATTACATTGTCGGTGAATGTCAGCAAAATTTAATACATCTGCTGGTTCTGGTTGGAAATTATATTTGAGGTGTACATAGCATTGAGCTGGTATTGATAGTTAAGGTAATTAAGATAGTTAAGTGTGGTTGTTAATTCAGCTTGATCAGCTTATTGTTGCGCTGGTAAATAGAAGGTTAAATAAGGTTTAAATTACTTGTGTTAGTGGGACAATGTCGTATGTTCATGTGTCTGGGTTTCCCACTGGGACCCAAGAAACAGGTATCAAGGGTTTCTTATCGCCAGCTGGGGATCCACTGTCTGTGGAAATCATACTAGATGAGCTAGGAGGTTCAACTGGGGCTGCTATCGTACAATTTAGTAGTAGCCAGGAGGTCTCCGATGCCATTTCGGAATTGAAGGGGAAAAAGTTTAAAAACAGGATAATTAAAATTGCATCCTACACCCCCCAACCCACTGCTTTACATACCCAACAGCGGAGTGATAATAGTGTTACTGGTCAGGAGGGTGCTGAGGGTGGTGATGCTGATATTCCTGTTGAAGGGATGGACAGCGCTAGGCTGCAGGAACTGTACCAGAGGTTGTCCGGTGAGGAGAGGATGAAGTTCCTTGCTACGTTGACTGCGGGGGCTACCCAGCCCGCAGAGACAGGGTTACAGGCCGGCCGTGTAGCTGACCCTGTAACTGTCGACCCGCTTGAGGCCCCTGGGCCTGACGGCCCTGTAGCTAGTGGTGCTGTAGCTAGCGGTGCTGTCGCTAGTGGCCCTGTAGCCGATAGATCTGTACCTGAGGCTCCTGGGATTATCCCCCCTACCGCAGGTAGAGTTGGTGGCCACGTGACGCCCAGTTCAGTCCCTATGTCCTTTCCCATGGCCTCTAGACCGCAAAGTAGGAAGCTCCGTCTGTTTTCGGGAAACAGAGTGATAGGGAACGGGGAAGTAGACTACACCACTTGGCGATTGATGGCCCTACAGAATTTTGACCCGGAGATTCCTGATTCGGAGGTCAAGCGGGCTATGGTCCAGAGTCTGCTTAGACCTGCTTTGGAGCATGTTGGGTATCTGGCCCAGAGTCCCACGTGCACAGCTAGACAGGTATTCGACCTGTTGGAGAAGCTGTATGGTCAGGTGCAAGATGGACATGACCTGCTGGTCAAATTTTTTGGGTTATACCAGGGGGAGAAGGAGGCAGCAGCTGACTACCTTCAGCGGTTGTTTGCAGCCATATCGGAGGTCAGGGCCCAGAAAGGAATTTCTGAGGGGGAGCTACCTCGCATGGTGGTGAAACAGTTCAGTCGAGGTTGCCTGGATGAGTTCCTGTTGCAGCGTCTCAAGGTAGAGGAGCTGGAGGATTCTCCTCCTTGTTTTGCTGACCTGCTGTTGGCAGTGAGAAGGGAAGAGGCCAGGCGGGAGGAAAAGAAAGTGAGGTTAAAACCTAAACGGGTCGTGTGTCAGCCAGCTCAGGCCGTTAGGGATGAGGCGAAGCCTAAGGAGGACCCCACTATGGAGTCGATGCTTCAGAGCCTTCAGAAGCAGCTAGATCAGCTCCGTTCTGAGCTGTCATCTTACAAGGGCCAACTGGACAAACCTGTACTTCCTCCTAGGAACACTGAGAGAAGGAATTTCAGAGGGTTTTGTTATCGTTGTGGGGAAGATGGGCACATGTCTGCCCGCTGTCAAAATACTCCTAAGCCTGAAGCTGTCCAGGCCAAGCTCCTGTTAAGATCCCAGACTAAAAAGACCCCAAACTAAGGTTGGTTCCCAGAGTAGGGCAACTGGGGACCAGGGATAATTCTAGCCCCATGAAATCGAGACACGGACGCAGAGGAACTGAGCTAGTTGGGGATCCCAATGAGGGTGAGATCTTGGTGAGTCAAGTAGGCTTGTGCTCAGCCCTATTTGATACTGGTTCGGTGGTGTCCACAGTGGCAGAGGGTTTTTGGAGGTCCAGGCTACCAGACTTGGAGCTGAAACCTCTGGATCAACTCATTCAGGTGACTGGGGTGACGGGTCATGAACTGCCATACCTAGGATACGTAGAGGTATCCCTGACATTACCTAATAACTGTTTAGATGTGAATCCTTATCCAGTGCTAGTTGTAACAGACACCGCTTACAACAAATCCACACCATTCTTGATTGGGACTAATGTGTTGCAGGCATTAAAGGACCACTTAAGGGGGGTACATGGTGAGAGATTTTTACAAAAGGGTAAACTGTCAAACCCAGTCCACTTGGCTATCTCCACTATGAATCTTCAGCAGCGACATCTTGACAGGTCGAAGGGAGTCTATGGCATTGTGAGGATGCACAGTGTAGTGTCTCTACCGCAGGGTAAGACAGTGATGGTGGAGGGTAAGGTGAAGATGGCTCTGCCAGTGGCTGCCAGGGTAGCCTTGCTGGAAAATTGTGTTGAACTGGAGTCAAAAGGAGTGCAAGTCACTTCAGGTGTTGTAGGGTTACAGGGCCAGTCACAATCCATGTCAGTGCAACTCACTAACATCGGAGATAAACCTATTGAGTTGCAGGCAGGTTTTCCGATTGGTAACCTGCATGTTGTAAAACTCGAAGCCCCAGAAGAGTCCAAACTTGTTGAGGGAAAGCTCCCAGATCTGAGTCATTTGGAGGGTGACAATAAGCGGGATGCTGAGTGTTTCTTTCAGGACTGGACTGACATTTTCTCTGAGGGTTCCATGGATTTGGGCTGTACGACCTTCCAAAAGCACAGGATCGAGTTATCTGACGAGACCCCTTTCAAAGACAGGGCGAGGCGGATACCCCCTTCTCAGTATGAGGAAGTGCGTCAACATCTGCAGCAGATGTTGGATGTGGGTGTGATTCGGCACTCTCAGAGCCCCTGGGCATCGAATATTGTGCTTGTCAGGAAGAAAGATAACTCCCTGAGGTTCTGTATAGACTACCGTCGCCTGAATAAACGCACAGTCTCTGATGCGTATGCTATTCCCAAAATAGAAGAACTTCTGCAAACTCTGAGGGGTGCAAAGTGGTTCTCCACACTGGATTTGAGGGCAGGGTATTGGCAGATGGAGATTGATGAAGAGCATAAGGCTCGTACTGCCTTTACCACTGGACCATTAGGGCACTATGAGTTTAATCGGTTAGCGTTCGGGCTTAAAAATGCGCCGTCTTCATTCCAGAGGTTGATGCAGAATGTGTTAGGTGAATTGCATTTGCGGATTTGCATTGTGTACCTCGACGACATAATTGTCTGGGGTCGTACCTTCAAGGAAAAGCTTGAAAATCTGGAGAAAGTTTTCCAAAAACTGCGAGAGGCTTCTCTAAAACTAAACCTGGATAAATGTGAATTTTTCCAGACAAAGATTAAGTATCTTGCACACTTCGTGTCAGGCGAGGGAATTGAATGTGACCCGGCCAAACTGGAAGCAGTCCAGAAGTGGCCTGTGCCTGCGGATGCAGAGGAACTGCAGCGCTTCTTAGGTTTCGCTGGTTTCTACAGAAAGTTTGTAAAAGACTTTTCAAAGATTGCTATGCCCCTCTATGCCCTGCTGGGGAAAAAGCCTCACAAGAAACCGAAAGTGGACAATTGGGAATGGGGGGAGTCGCAACAGGTTGCATTTGAAAAATTGAAAACTCTTCTAACAACACCTCCTACCTTGGCCTACCCCAATTTCGATGAACCATTCACAGTACATGTTGATGCCAGTAGGCAAGGGCTCGGCTGTGTACTCGGCCAGGAGCATGATGGTAAATTCCAGCCCATTGCTTATGGAAGTAGGACCTTGCGTGGGGCTGAAGTAAACTATAGTGCAC
Source organism: Arenicola marina (assembly GCA_964019135.1). Taxonomy (NCBI): domain Eukaryota; kingdom Metazoa; phylum Annelida; class Polychaeta; family Arenicolidae; genus Arenicola; species Arenicola marina. The sequence continues at coordinate 32,633,233 of OZ025262.1, forward strand.
ATAAACTAGAGTTCTTGGCTTTGAAGTGGGCCATCACCCAACACTTTCAGGATTACCTCTATGGGCAGAAGTTCACTGTCTATACAGATCACAACCCATTGGCCTACTTGTTGACAACAGCTAAGCTGGATGCCACAGGCCACCGTTGGGTTGCAGAACTGGCTAGCTTTGACTTTAACATTAAATACAAGCCTGGTAAAACCAATGTAGACGCAGATGCACTGTCAAGGTTGCCAAATGGAGCATCCTCTTTCAGGGAAATCCCAAGAGAGGTGTTTCAAACCCTATGTCCTCCAGGTGATGAGGAGGAAGAGGGATTTGTATCATCGTTATGTCTGTCGAGTCATGTCAGTCAACTGAATAGCAGTTTAGGTTCAGTGTTGTCACCGCAAATTGATTGGGCGGCGAAGCAGAAGGCTGATCCTCTGCTCTGGAAAGTACACCAACTCTATGGGGGTGGCAAGCCATCTCAACAGACCTGGCGGAAGGCTGGGAAAGATTTAAAGAAGTATTTAAATCAGTGGGATAAGCTGTCATGTGAAGAGGGTGTGCTCTACAGGCATGTTCATGCCAAGTGTGGACAGTGTAGGCAACTTTTGCTCCCCAAGTCTATGTTTGCCATAGCCTTTAAAGCTTTACATGAAGACATGGGACATCTGGGTCAAGCCAGAACACTCTCCCTGTTCCAGGAAAGATTTTATTGGCCTGGTATGGCAACCGATATTTGTGTCGGTGTGAAGCAATGTGACCGTTGCATCAAAGCAAAGTTCCCCTGTTTGCCTCACGCTGCCCCTTTGAAGACAATTGAAACAACATTTCCCATGGAATTGGTCTGTTTAGACTACTTGAAGCTAGAACCGTCGAAGGGGGGATACGAAAACATCCTAGTCATAACTGACCATTTTACTAAGTTCGCTCAGGCAATTCCTACTAGAAACCAGTTGGCTCAGACCACTGCCAGAGCTCTTTATGAAAACTTCTTTGTGCACTATGGGTTCCCGAAACGCATACTCTCTGACCAGGGTCGAAACTTTGAGGGCAATATCATTTCACAATTGTGTAAAACTGTAGGTATCGTCAAGTCACGAACCACCCCATACCACCCGATGGGAAATGGTATTACTGAACGAATGAATCAAACCCTTCTGCGCATGCTCCGTTGCTTGCCGGAGACACAAAAACAGGACTGGAAGAGTCAGGTCGCTAGTTTGGCCCATGCTTACAATGCCACCATCCATGATGCCACAGGTTACAGTCCTCATTTTTTGATGTTTGGCCGCAAGCCAAGGTTACCAGCTGATGTATTGCTTAATCTTCGGTCTGATGAGTCTAGCGGAGATGTGTCCAGCCTGCAAGACAGGTTGGCACAGGCATACACCATAGCTGAAGAAGCTACAAGGCTCTCGGCCGGAAGGCATAAACGAGTCTATGACCTCAAAGTGCGTGGAGCGCATATTGAGATTGGTGACAGAGTACTTGTCAAGAACGTAGGGTTTAAGGGTCCGCACAAGTTAGCGGATAAGTGGGAACCAGATGTTTATCTTGTATGCAATCAACCAAACCCTGACATTCCAGTGTATACAGTAGAAATGGAAGATGGAAGTCAAAAGAAAAGACGTACATTGCATAGAAATCTGTTGTTACCATTGTCTCTTCCAATGTTGCAAGAGACGAGTGAAACTGAATTGACCAGAGTAAAAGGGACAAAACAGCTAGAGAAGTCTGGTGTGGATGAAAAAGTTGAAGGCGTACCTCGGGTTCCTTCTGTTTGTAAATCCCCTGTTAGTGCCCAGGAGTTAAATGAGTCGTCTGATGAGGATGAACTTACGGAGATCCCCCAAAGACCTCAGAGAATAAGCAGGAAACCCTCAAGATTCAGAGACACTAACTTCTCTTGTCAATTAAACAGTTCTGAACTAGCTGATCAGAAGTTAGATGAGATTTATCTTAACCATCTGATGAAATTGGAAAAGATTAAGATGTGTCTGGAACTTCAGAAAGCCAATCCAACTGATACAGTAAACCGGTTATTATATCAGTTAATGGAGTCATTAGTATAAGCAATCCATTGTATATAAATTTGTCATGTTATCGTATCTTACTGGAAATTGTATATTCCTAAATAGTTCTAATGACAAAGAAATCTGGAAATGTTTATCTAGGGGTACTGGTAGAAACTATTCTATGTATTTGCAGTGTGATTATAGTGACAAGGGTATGGTTATTCCCTAGTCATTAGGGAAAATTAATTAATCACTTAATGATGTATTACTTGTCTTCATGAATGGAAATTGTATTCGCGATACAGAACTTATTGTGATGCTCTTGGTGGAAAAAAAATTAGAAAATTGTCAGGAGACAATTTATTTGTGAAGGGGGCAGATGTCGCGGAATCGGTTTTTGACAGTTGTTGGAGGTCAGTGACCGCGGTGGCGCCTCAACTTGGCTCAAGAGTTGTTTCTTGTTTATATTCCATTTGACGTTAATTCGCTGATTGTACGCGCCGATCAACTTTATAATCAGGTTCTTTATGTGGAAACTTACCTATTGTACTTGTTTGATTGAAGTATCCTTGTATTTAAATTCCTTTTTATCGTGAATTTAGAAGTCTGTTGAACTTCGTGCGGTTTCTTTGAAACAAGGCGACTAAGCGACCTTGACCTTAACGTCTCTTGTTTAGAATCTCCGCCACCAGGTGGCTGGGCGCTAGTTCCCTGCCGGGTAATTTAATTATGTAACTGAAGTGTTGCATGTTGGGAATCGATGTCCCGGGGTATTTAAGGAGCTGATTCGGGGTGGGTCACTCTCTTTGCTTTTGACCAGCCGACCTTCTAGACCCTCCACTGGTCTAGAGTTGAGTCGTGCGTGTTTGTGAACTTGGAAGCCCAAGAAGAAAAGTGTGTTTGGCAAGGAGCCTTGTTTTATAGGTATGTGGTCAATTTATTGTGTATTCGGTATTTGGTCTTACTATAATATGGGGTTTGAGGCTATAAATAGTAGCACGTGGGAAGTCTCTAAGTTATGTACTGATTGTCATCTCTGTTTAAAATATAGTTATTCACTTTATATGAAGCTGAATGCTTCCTAATTATTGGAGAGGGTTGTTTGTAAGGTTTGACATGTAGCTGAATGCTTCCTGCTTAAGGGAATTGGCTGTTTAATAACCTTCACGGTTATGTCTATATTTCATCATGGGTTATGTGAGCTGTCACTTGGACATTTAAATGACTGTTACCTCGTGTATGAAATTATGCTTAAAACTAGTGCACAGGGTGTAGGGTAAATTTGACCCTCAGTGTGTTTGTTGAAACCTCATGCTCAGTGAACTGTCGACTGAATGTGGAATTTGTAATAATACTGTGTTATTATTCGACTTGTTTTATAGGTTAATAAAATATTGCTGACCAGCACAACACACCCATTGGTGTCGTTTCTTGTCCATAAGAGCCCGTTACATTCCTGTGCTGTAATGCTGAGTGTGGGTACTTTGGGAAGCCACCTTAGTGTGTTGTAATGCTGGGCTTGGGTACTTTCTGAAGCCACCTTCCTGTGTTGTAATGCTGGGTGTGGGTACTTTGGAGAGCCAACTTCCTGTGTTGTAATGCTGAGTGCGGGTACTTTGGGAAGCCACCTTAGTGTGTTGTAATGCTGAGTGTAGATACTTTGTGAAGCCACCTTCCTGTGCTGTAATGCTGAGTGTGGGTACTTTGGGAAGCCACCTTAGTGTGTTGTAATGCTGAGTGCGGGTACTTTGGGAAGCCACCTTAGTGTGTTGTAATGCTGAGTGTAGATACTTTGAAGAGCCACCTTCCTGTGTTGTAATGCTGAGTGTGGGTACTTTGGGAAGCCACCTTAGTGTGTTGTAATGCTGAGTGTGGGTACTTTGGGAAGCCAACTTCCTGTGTTGTAATGCTGGGTGTGGGTACTTTGGGAAGCCACCTTAGTGTTTTGTAATGCTGGGTGTGGGTACTTTGGAGAGCCAACTTCCTGTGTTGTAATGCTGAGTGCGGGTACTTTGGGAAGCCACCTTAGTGTGTTGTAATGCTGAGTGTGGGTACTTTGGGAAGCCAACTTCCTGTGTTGTAATGCTGAGTGCGGGTACTTTGGGAAGCCACCTTAGCGTGTTGTAATGCTGAGTGTAGATACTTTGGAGAGCCACCTTCCTGTGCTGTAATGCTGAGTGTGGGTACTTTGGGAAGCCACCTTAGTGTGTTGTAATGCTGAGTGTGGGTACTTTGGGAAGCCACCTTCCTGTGTTGTAATGCTGGGTTTGGGTACTTTGGAGAGCCAACTTCCTGTGTTGTAATGCTGAGTGTGGGTACTTTGGAGAGCCACCTTAGTCTGTTGTAATGCTGAGTGTAGATACTTTGGAGAGCCACCTTCCTGTGCTGTAATGTTGAGTGTGGGTACTTTGTGAAGCCACCTTCCTGTGTTGTAATGCTGGGTTTCGGTACTTTGAAGAGCCACCTTCCTGTGCTGTAATGCTGGGTGTGGGTACTTTGGGAAGCCACCTTAGTGTGTTGTAATGCTGGGTTTGGGTACTTTGTGAAGCCACCTTCCTGTGTTGTAATGCTGGGTGTGGGTACTTTGGAGAGCCACCTTCCTGTGTTGTAATGCTGAGTGCGGGTACTTTGGGAAGCCACCTTAGTGTGTTGTAATGCTGAGTGTGGGTACTTTGGAGAGCCAACTTCCTGTGTTGTAATGCTGAGTGCGGGTACTTTGGGAAGCCACCTTAGTGTGTTGTAATGCTGAGTGTGGGTACTTTGGAGAGCCACCTTCCTGTGCTGTAATGCTGAGTGTGGGTACTTTGGGAAGCCACCTTAGTGTGTTGTAATGCTGGGTTTGGGTACTTTCTGAAGCCACCTTCCTGTGTTGTAATGCTGGGTGTGGGTACTTTGGAGAGCCAACTTCCTGTGTTGTAATGCTGAGTGCGGGTACTTTGGGAAGCCACCTTAGTGTGTTGTAATGCTGAGTGTAGATACTTTGGAGAGCCACCTTCCTGTGCTGTAATGCTGAGTGTGGGTACTTTGGGAAGCCAGCTTAGTGTGTTGTAATGCTGGGTTTGGGTACTTTGGGGAGCCACCTTCCTGTGTTGTAATGCTAGGTTTGGGTACTTTGGGGAGCCACCTTCCTGTGTTGTAATGCTGAGTGTGGGTACTTTGGGAAGCCACCTTCCTGTGTTGTAATGCTGGGTTTGGGTACTTTGGGGAGCCACCTTCCTGTGTTGTAATGTTGGGTTTGGGTACTTTGAAGAACCATCTTCCTGTGTTGTAATGCTGAGTGTGGGTACTTTGGAGAGCCAACTTCCTGTGTTGTAATGCTGAGTGCGGGTACTTTGGGAAGCCACCTTAGTGTGTTGTAATGCTGGGTGTGGGTACTTTGGAGAGCCACCTTCCTGTGTTGTAATGCTGAGTGCGGGTACTTTGGGAAGCCACCTTAGTGTGTTGTAATGCTGAGTGTGGGTACTTTGGAGAGCCAACTTCCTGTGTTGTAATGCTGAGTGTGGGTACTTTGGGAAGCCACCTTAGTGTGTTGTAATGCTGGGTTTGGGTACTTTGGGGAGCCACCTTCCTGTGTTGTAATGCTGAGTGCAGGTACTTTGGGAAGCCACCTTAGTGTGTTGTAATGCTGGCTGTGGGTACTTTGGAGAGCCACCTTCCTGTGTTGTAATGCTGAGTGCGGGTACTTTGGGAAGCCACCTTAGTGTGTTGTAATGCTGAGTGTGGGTACTTTGGAGAGCCAACTTCCTGTGTTGTAATGCTGAGTGTGGGTACTTTGGGAAGCCACCTTAGTGTGTTGTAATGCTTTTTTTGGGTACTTTGGGAAGCCACCTTCCTGTGTTGCAATGCTTGGTTTGGGTACTTTGGGGAGCCATCTTCCTGTGTTGTAATGCTGAGTGTGAGTACTTTGGAGAGCCACCTTTCTGTTCTGTAATGCTGTGTGGGGGTACCAGCCGGCATCGTTCATGATAAAGCAGTCGGCAAATATCGACCCAATAGCCATTAACTGAAGCAACAACCAGAAACGGCAGAAAATTGCAACAAGACGCCAAAGATCGATTTACTTGGCTCAGGAACCTAACCACGCACTTAGGCAACGTTCCTTTTTCCTTTCTTTTCGTTTGTGCGGTCGCTTTGTTATTGCAAAAAAAATGTTTCCTGTATAGGATTACATTGTGAATGTAATGTGCATGCAAATCTCTGTCACGGCAGCAACGCCGGCGGATCTGCACGCTGACACCCGATAGCAGTTGAATTCAGGTAGCCCAACAGAGCTATTTTTTGTCAGCCTATTATTTCGGAAAATATAATTCTTGCCGCGTTCCGCCAATGCCTGTTTACAATTTTTGCGCCCCTATTTGGCCCTTGCCTGCCAGATTTGTCTTTGCGGGTGGTTTTGCTCTGCAGCTCTTTGTGAATAGTGACATGGCATAATAATATTATTTAAAGCCCTGCGTTATCTTGCTGACGTCTGACCCACACTTTACAGTCTATCATACTGGCGTTTGGTTAGACGCTTAGCAGTAACTCGTACGTAGCAAAAACCGAATGCCCCTGATTTTTGAACTAATCCACGAACGATTCATGTCACAATAATATGAAAATTGGGACAACGAAGTTCGGCAATGCATTTATTGAAATTAAGTTTCATTTATTATACCGGCCGATTATCCGGCTCATGTTCTTCTTGTATTGATATTTGAATCAAAATATAAAAAATAACTCACATAACTTTGCGTTTGACATTTTCACGAATTAAAAACAAACCGCAATTATAATCTGACAATGATAAATCATTGTCACCGGGACTTGGTTTTTGTCTCTTCATGTGGTCAGTGGAAGTCCTTAGCTTCCGGTCTGAGGTCACTTCCGGTAACAGTGAAGGAATAAAACAGTTCAATGGTCGCCTTGGTGATCGGTGGCCATGTCATACGGGTGGCGACCAGCAGGTGGTTCTTACCTTTCATCGGGTGACCCTAGTTTTAAGCCGGGTAACCAACCCCCATCTGGCCCTCCCCGGGGTCGGGTTGGAGGGCGGGGTGGGGGGGGGGGGGGGGGCGCGCAACGGATATTTGTTGCAGTTGGCGACGGGGGTTGATGGGTTCGGAGGGCATGAGATGGAGAGCTGGACGATATAAATTGTGTAGATATACCGGCGGCATGGAAAGCGGGAATGGATGACTTCTGAGATGGATACGTGTAGGGGAGAGAGAGGGCGAGTTCGCCGTTAACCCTTAGAAGTCTGGTGACCTATAGCCCCGCTTGTAATAAAACTCGGAGCACCGGAGAATCGTGTCGAGAACATAATGCAAGAAGTGCGCAGTTGAAATGTTTAATTACCTCCTTGGGTGGACACTTGCATATGGCAGAAATAATGCATTGGACGCATTGGTGACCTTAAACTTTGATATATGTGCATATCATATTAAAGGGGCTCGTGTAACATTTAGACACCTGAAAAATAAAATTCGTTATTAATTGTTCAAATAAAGTACAAGCATCATGCCAGACGGAGCAGGAAATAAACTGGTAAGATGTAACATATTTTTCTGTTTCAGGTCGTGACTTGAATTAGCCGACATGTGCGTCCTTTCAATAACCAAATGCTCAAGATGTGAAAGACATGGCAAAGCCTGGATTTTTTTAAATCAGAACATGTTCAGTAACCTTTATGTGCACAACCGCGGCATAAAACAGTGCTGCATAAGTCTATTTCAACTTCACAATCCCGCAAATCTAGCGTACACTGGCAGAAAGATATAACACGAATAAATTGGGCTAATCATATTTGGTGCAACACGTGGTGCGACCCGATAACACTGTTATCCGTTACAACGTTATGCGCCAGGGCGGTAGAAATGAAATGCGTATATTGGCCTGCTTCCCTTTAGTACCATTCTCTCGCGGCTCAATTATGTAAGGTCGCTGCCTCGTTATCGTCAAGGTCAAGGTCAAAGAACGTTAATATGGACATTTGCCTGCCCAGGGCACGGTATAACTGGGAAAAACGACTGCCCAATGAGTGGCCTCGGTGTCATTCCGAAGGTCACCACGTTGTCGGCGACATAGACAGGAGCCACATCATGTCCGCTGTTGATGTCAGGGCACGCAGATTATAAGCCAGTAGTCGATACCTTCTTGTAATAGATAGATGCTTCATGACTTCCTCTCTGGCAGCGTGGGCTTTGAAGAGATAACGACCGTTGTCTTTGAACAGAAAACGCCGAGGTTTTTAAAGATAAAGCACCCGTTTTCTTGAAGAGTAAACTCCGATTCCTTCCTCGTCAGTATCTTTTGGGAGACGCCGACTTGCATCTATTAACTATTTTAAGGTTGACCCCCGTCCCCTCCCTTATAAACGCTGATACTGCTAATGACGGTCATAATATCATCCCATCCCCCAGTTCATCCCCGCACGTTAGAACTGTGAAACCACTATTGTGAAAAACACGGAATAAAATACAAAGGAAATCATATATGTAATTGGCATTTACGATTAGGACGATATTAAGTAATCGGTGACAAAATGATGCATGCCTTCATTTATAATCACATTGTTCAGAAACTAACGTATGGAACGAATTTCTTATGTCATATTCCGTATTTTACCATGCATTCAGTATTGTGGGTGGTGTTCATCCCAGCAAGACATTTCAGTGTATGGCTTTCCTCGAAGAGGGGAATAATCACCCTTCATTTCTTGGCGAATCCGTAACACGCTACACATTGCATGACCCCGATTGCTCTCAACTACGGAAGTTCATTAGGGACACTGTCTGTGTCAGTCTTTGTCAACACGACGATTGGCTCTAAAGGAGTTGTAATTCCTCCAAGACATCATGCCCCGTCTTATCTCTGGGGGTTCAGACCTATATTAAACGATAGCAACGTGCTTGAGACAAAGTAGAATAAGAATATTAAAGGTAAAGGAATAATAAATTAAAGGTATCACAGATGTTATGGTTGACGTTGTAGGTATCTCTATTGGGGCGACTCTTTGCGCCCGGTTTAGGGACTGTTGCTGGAGTGCCAACGAAGACACGGAATATGGATGGGTGCGGGTGAAAACACGCTTGCTGCGTGCCGCCCCCCACCAGTTCCGGCTAGATCTCCAGGGGTTAAAACTTCTGGGCGGGGTTTTATGGACATGTACTCGCTCTGACAGGTGGAAGGCTGTGACTGGAGTTGGGGACGGTGGTCCAGAGGTGAATGTTATTGCATAAAATGCGGGGCTCGGATCTGGCCAGTGTTGGGCAATGAGTTGATACGGAGAGAGTTAAACAAAGACAGGGAGAACGAGGAAACTGGTTTATGCAAAGTAGATGGCGGCGTATTAGTTAAATAGAGAGGGAGGACGGGGAAGTGTGGAATCGATTGGGCAAAGAATGATATAAGACTGGGAGGAGTAAGCCCAAGTGAACATTGGGTTAAGCATAGGGCCGGACAAGTTGCTATGCATGGAGTAGGTCACTGTGCAGAGAGGCAAAGGGGAGTATGTGGCTCACCGGATCCAATAGGACGGGGTGATACAAGAGGGATGTAATGTGGTTGAAAGGTGGAAGCGTTGAGAAGAGGGATGGCTTAGGGACGGGCAAAGAGGTATACATTGAAGGGATGAGTGGAGGGATGGAGCCATAAGCCGGAATGAGGGCACGAGACACGGGTCGAACATAGAGTAGATGTAAATGTGAATAGGCATGGTAAGTGAGGAGATGCATAAGGTAGAGCAGAGTGAGTGTCAAAGTTATAACTTACAGTCGTAGTTACATTACACGAGTGCGAACTACAAAACCGAGAGAACCGCTTGTTTTGAATTGACTAATGTTGATAGGTCGGCAGTGTTGGATCGTTTTATCTGTAGTTTGACATGATTGCGGGATCGAAGGTATATTAATTAGTCTGAATCTTGGTACATTTAATAACGACATATACTTGCTTACTTGTGTATAATTATATCATTGATTCTGCATGGTCATCTTGTTATTTGTCGATATTTCTGCTGTGTCAGACTGCGTAAATGTCCTCTAATATGACAGTTTTATGTTTTCTTATAATATGTTCACGTGTCTCATTAACTGCAATTTTACTTTCACAGTTTCACGTTAAATAAATCAACAGAACTGTTAACACACAGAACAATCGTTGCTTCATACACTAACGCTGACAACTCGACTCAAAGCACAGTGAGGTATAAGATATAATGAGAGAACGAGCTTTGGTAGTGCAGAGACAAACGGCTGGACAAACTGAGGAGAGAGGAAGGAGAACGACAGAGACATAGAGCGAGGGTGACAGAAATAGTTATGGATATATAGAGATAAGACAGCGAGACAGACCGAGAGTAAGCAGCATAGACAGATAGTGAAAGACAGACCGAGAGTAAGCAGCATAGACAGATAGTGAAAGACAGACCGAGAGTAAGCAGCATAGACAGATAGTGAAAGACAGACCGAGAGTAAGCAGCATAGACAGATAGTGAAAGACAGACCGAGAGTAAGCAGCATAGACAGATAGTGAAAGACAGACCGAGAGTAAGCAGCATAGACAGATAGTGAAAGACAGACCGAGAGTAAGCAGCATAGACAGATAGTGAAAGACAGACCGAGAGTAAGCAGCATAGACAGATAGTGAAAGACAGACCGAGAGTAAGCAGCATAGACAGATAGTGAAAGACAGACCGAGAGTAAGCAGCATAGACAGATAGTGAAAGACAGACCGAGAGTAAGCAGCATAGACAGATAGTGAAAGACAGACCGAGAGTAAGCAGCATAGACAGATAGTGAAAGACAGACCGAGAGTAAGCAGCATAGACAGATAGTGAAAGACAGACCGAGAGTAAGCAGCATAGACAGATAGTGAAAGACAGACCGAGAGTAAGCAGCATAGACAGATAGTGAAAGACAGACCGAGAGTGAGCAGCATAGACAGATAGTGAAAGACAGACCGAGAGTGAGCAGCATAGACAGATAGTGAAAGACAGACCGAGAGTAAGCAGCATAGACAGATAGTGAAAGACAGACCGAGAGTAAGCAGCATAGACAGATAGTGAAAGACAGACCGAGAGTGAGCAGCATAGACAGATAGTGAAAGACAGACCGAGAGTGAGCAGCATAGACAGATAGTGAAAGACAGACCGAGAGTGAGCAGCATAGACAGATAGTGAAAGACAGACCGAGAGTAAGCAGCATAGACAGATAGTGAAAGACAGACCGAGAGTGAGCAGCATAGACAGATAGTGAAAGACAGACCGAGAGTGAGCAGCATAGACAGATAGTGAAAGACAGACCGAGAGTGAGCAGCATAGACAGATAGTGAAAGACAGACCGAGAGTAAGCAGCATAGACAGATAGTGAAAGACAGACCGAGAGTAAGCAGCATAGACAGATAGTGAAAGACAGACCGAGAGTAAGCAGCATAGACAGATAGTGAAAGACAGACCGAGAGTGAGCAGCATAGACAGATAGTGAAAGACAGACCGAGAGTGAGCAGCATAGACAGATAGTGAAAGACAGACCGAGAGTAAGCAGCATAGACAGATAGTGAAAGACAGACCGAGAGTAAGCAGCATAGACAGATAGTGAAAGACAGACCGAGAGTAAGCAGCATAGACAGATAGTGAAAGACAGACCGAGAGTAAGCAGCATAGACAGATAGTGAAAGACAGACCGAGAGTAAGCAGCATAGACAGATAGTGAAAGACAGACCGAGAGTAAGCAGCATAGACAGATAGTGAAAGACAGACCGAGAGTAAGCAGCATAGACAGATAGTGAAAGACAGACCGAGAGTAAGCAGCATAGACAGATAGTGAAAGACAGACCGAGAGTAAGCAGCATAGACAGATAGTGAAAGACAGACCGAGAGTAAGCAGCATAGACAGATAGTGAAAGACAGACCGAGAGTAAGCAGCATAGACAGATAGTGAAAGACAGACCGAGAGTAAGCAGCATAGACAGATAGTGAAAGACAGACCGAGAGTAAGCAGCATAGACAGATAGTGAAAGACAGACCGAGAGTAAGCAGCATAGACAGATAGTGAAAGACAGACCGAGAGTAAGCAGCATAGACAGATAGTGAAAGACAGACCGAGAGTAAGCAGCATAGACAGATAGTGAAAGACAGACCGAGAGTAAGCAGCATAGACAGATAGTGAAAGACAGACCGAGAGTAAGCAGCATAGACAGATAGTGAAAGACAGACCGAGAGTAAGCAGCATAGACAGATAGTGAAAGACAGACCGAGAGTAAGCAGCATAGACAGATAGTGAAAGACAGACAGAAAGATATAAACGGAGAAATGGAGAGATATATCGATGTGTGGCAGTCGCGCATGTATAATGCGTACAGCCAATTACCGCCACATTCCTGGTGTTTTTCACTCTGAAAACAACGCTTGATGGCTTCATCCGAGCAGGTTCATGGTCATCTGACTCACCGGGATTCACCAGACGCCTAGGGTCAAGGCCGTTGCTCTCCCACTATGATAATCGTAGTCACATGATATGGCAACCCACCTATGTCTCAAGGACAGGCCAACTTGACCGGCCAGGCAAGAAGGCACAGTTAGTTGTGTTCTGACCAAAACCTTGTACAATTATCTCGATTAAGTCGATGGCATCAAGTAATTTTCATTACTTTGTGTCATTTAGAATTTCATCAACTGATTGCATCTGTAAAGTCCCATACCCTCCATCGACCAACCCCGCTAAACTGCCCCATGCTTGGCGCATAGAGGTAGAACAATGGCTGCTTGACGGTCACGTGATTTGCTCGCTACGCCATGTGAAGTGGACCCTTGGTGGTTGGACGTCTTCTTCTTCCGGTCTTTAGTCACTTCCGGAACCTCCCGGGAATAAAGCAGTTTAAGGGTCTCCCTGGTGATGGATAGCCGGCCGCTCCTGTGGGCCATTGCTGCCACGCCACCAGCAGTTACCAGGCGGCGCTGACCTTTGCTGGGGCGACCCCTAGCGGCGGCCGCTGCGCCCTGGTTGCCAGTCCTCATTAGGGCCATCGCGGGGGCCACTTGCGCTCGCGCCGGCCCGGGGGGGGGGGGGAGGAGCGCTAGTGGCTACTTGCGCTCGCGCCGGGCATGGAGAGATGGGAGGAAGGAGAGGGGTGGGGGCAGTAGCTACTTGCGCTCGCGCCGGGCCTGGGGGGATGGGAGGAAGGAGAGGGGCGGGGGCAGTAGCTACTTGCGGGATTGGGAGGAAGAGGGGACAGTAAGTACATAAGGTTGGGCCGGCCCGGGGGAGGGGAGGAGGAACACGGGGCAGCAGGTACATCGGATGGTGGCGCGGACCGGATTGGGGTTGGGGGTTAGGGGGGGGGGGGGGGTGATATGGAGTGGGACGTTGGGGGTTTCTGGTAATAGAATGATACGGGCCGGGCTTGTGTTAGAGGTTTATCTTAGGTGTGGAAAAGCGATGGGGGGTGCGTTAAAGCGAGATGGATGATGGCGTTGGACTCAGTTGCTCTTAGTCTGCCTTCGAGCGTTGGGGATGGAGGAAGGGTTAGGAGAGACGGTGCGTGTGTATGTGTGTGTGTGGGGGGGGGGGGGGGGGTGACGGGGAGGGGGGTAGCTGCCCCCCAGTGAGCATGGCTGGATTAGCCTCGGGGCCGGGCCCCATGGTCAATACGCGAATATAGGTGTGAAGTGGTATCATATATCGTGTACCGTATATTTTAAGCACCGATCAATATTCCATAACGTCATTAATTTATCTTGTTGACGGAGATGATCATGGGGTGGGGGTTATCGATGGTCACACGCGCATGACAACATATATAGTGCATTACACACGAGTTATTGCATCATCGTGATAATATTAAGGTCACTACAATATTGAAAACTATGAACCGTTCGAGAACGTCGCTTACTTTGCCAAAGTCGGCAGAGCCTGCGGAAGCACAGCCAGAGGCAGAATGTCTTTACGCATCGACTACTGGGTAGTTGGATTAATGTAAAGTGTACCTCGGGGACCGTGGAAGATGAGATTCATTTCATGTTACATTGTGAAAAAAATTCTAGTCACAGAAAAATGCTTAAAGAATTATATTCCGTAATTTTTTGTATTACCAACCTCTTCTCCATGTCAAATACGCACATTTGGTCTTGAATTTTAATCCTGAAAGCCTGCAGGCTATCCGGAGAGAAGCATCTTGGTCAACGGAGCAGAAGTTGCTGGCCAGCTTTATCTCCCTGCGCGCCTGTTCGCAGTTCGCTATTTTGTGTGTGATGTCGACCGCGGCTCGCTATCACGTCCGCGCGCGATATATAAATAAACCGCGCAGTTTTATGTTGAAATGTTTGTTTTACAGACTCCAAGAGATCTAAAACATATGCATCAAAAAAATTTTAATACTTTTAGTCTTGATTCTAAAATGTAAAAATTCTAAGATGGCGCATGTAAGCATATTGCTTTAAAGCCGAAATTATGGGGTTGGGGTTATCCTTTAGTGGGGAGGGACGAAAACGCTTAAATGACCTGCCGTCAAGCGATCACCCTGCGGCACTATTTGCGGTTGGTAAATTCATCGACGTAGCCATGAAACGACGTGTGTAAATACGTTTTGTAAAATTTTCTCTTTCTGTATATCTTGTGTTACATGGCAACACGTGTGTATTTACATATCGTAGTCCAATAAAAATTGAATTTAATTTAATTAAATGTGTTGTAGCAAACGGGTGCATACATATGGACTCTCAACTGTATAACAGACGAGGGCAGTGAGACAAATATATGTTGCACATTCCCCACATTTAGACGCTGGATATGTCGTCGTATCCATTCCAGACCTTCTGAAGCTGCATTTGAGCCTCAAATGGAAGAGGAGCAGTAAGATTATATCAAAGTGAAATAACATTGTGTATCAGTAACGAGACGATGCGTGCGAGCACCAGTGACAATCAGCAAATAGTCAGGGCGTGAAATTCACGTCCACACAGGTTCGGTCAATATTGTTGTCGGCCTTACGTTAATACAACCCAAGGTCACGTGGTAACCAGGACAGTTGGTTGCCATGGGAAACACCGCGCCGTTTGGAACTTGCCTGGTGATGGTCTGCGAGGAGAAGGCGCTTCAGTCATTTAGCCTCCTTATCACGTCGGTCTCCCCGCGCTCATCATTGCGGCCATCGGGTGAACGTATGGCGCCAACGGCCTTGAACGTACTTGTATCAACCTCTCTCTCTCCCTCCAGCGCCCGCAGAAATATGTCTAAAGGCGTATAATTGATGTTAGCTGTTGCACACCCCCAACACGTCTGGAGGTGATGTTTGCTGAAGGCAGTCCCCCCCCCCCACTACCCCTATTACCCCTGCTCCCGGCCCACGCAAGGCTTCATCCGATGTGGGTATGAAAGCACCACTCCCCCCCCCACCCCCCTGGGTGTCATCGTGGGTCAATGGTTACCCGGACCCCGGTGGCAACATGGCGGCACGCACGGCCTCCCCTTTCAGTTAATGTGAATCTTCTTGTTACAGCGCCACGACAAGTGAATATAAAATGACTGATGCAGAAGATGGGCATGCGGAGGTAAGCGGAGGCGTGGACACCCGTTTTATTCCACCTTTGTGTGCCGCTTGGCAACATCGGGGCCACGGAACCAACTGGCATGCTAATGAGGCGAAACGGTCTCAGATACGGGTGGGGCTTGAACCTGCTACCATTTGCTTGCACATTGAGTGCGCTGCCTCTCGACCACGGTGGATCCCACCTGCATAAGACAGATGTAAATGGCTGTGGTTGACTCGCTTATAACGCAGAATTATCCACCTGCACAGTCGCGCAGGCAGCGGTATGTACGATGGCTATGGTAGTCTGTCGTTTAAGAACTGAACTATATTGCCAAATAACTTAATCAACAATTCTGGGGATCAAACGTCCGCCATAGGGTCGGTGTGGTTTAATGTCATGTTATAGAGGTGTGATGCCAATATATAAGATAAAATTAGATACTAGAAGTGCCGATCCTCTTAACAATGAATGGTGATATTTATTGCAGTTGCGACAGTTGTGTCATGTATGTTAGATTATAGTGTAGGAACGCATAATAACATATGCAATGATGGCGATATTATGGTCTATTTAGTAATAATATCAATAAGCATTAGACGATCTAGCACAGAAGGCAGAATACGGATCAACACCCTTCAAGCAAGATGGATCCACGAAATAGGTTAAAACGGAAAATCCTAAACTGTCACAGTCAGCCCACCTGTCAATTTGCAAGCTGAAAAAAACCCATTATGCACCAAATCTCAAGGTCAAAGACCCCCGTCACCCCTTTCATACCTCCTGAACCAATACCAAGGTACTCTCTTTAATGGCGATGAGAGTTAACTGCCAACGCCATATTGCCGACCAGCAAAGCTTGACCTGAATGCTCCTTTGTGAATTCTCTTGCCGACGTTTGCCGACATTGCACTGTCTGTAACAGTTTCGTGGCCTTGTTTGGCTTCCGTAACGGGAGCTGCACTGGAGTCAATTCCCGTAATCTACAGAGTAGGTATATTTTTCGGGTAGTGGCGATTAGCTTTCTCCGAGATGATGTCATCGCGTGACGTCATCAAGTCAGTTCGCCGGTTATCTGTGCGGCGTATCACCTTAAATGCACAACGTCAGAGGAGTGGGACTACGAGGATTCCAGTGACATCGGTTGCGGGAGACAGGTCTGCCACGATATCCTGAAGGCCGGTAGTCCCAATGTGATGGTCATCGCCTGCTTCTCCGGCCCAGTGGCCTACCTTGACAAGAAACTGTCCAACACACTGTGTGACGCAGTGAAGGCTAGTGTCAAAGGACTGCAGTGTAACTGACATTTCCTTATTCTGCAGTGTAGAATGCAGGAAACGAGCATTTATGTCACCTTATAGCTCACCGGCAGCAGCCCGCCACCCCCCCCCCCCGCCGCCCGCTTCACCTGTACCCCTAAACCCATGCCCCGTTTGAACCGCCAGGCCTCCCCCCCCACCCGCATCCCCTGAACCCCACCCTTCGCTCCTCCCGCACAAAGTCATACAAAGTCATACTGAGAAATACGTCTTGAGCTGTTCTAGCAAATTGTTATTGCCCGTGGTGCTAGTACATTTGTTGTGTTTTGTAAACGGTCTTGAAATGGATTACCTGGTAGGCAATGTCTTTAAACCAATTGTGTCCTGCCTTGTTGGGTTCTCCTGGGTGTTTAAGTTCTATCTATCCATGCCTGGTATCGGGCTTGGCAGTGTGTGTGCGCAGACGGCCTTAAGCCGTCGCTTACTGTTATATATTGTTGCATGTTATATTTTTCGTTCGTGTTATTGTGACAAAAAAAACTGTGGTGATGTTTTGGTTAAGCAATGCAGTGAATGTCTCTCCAACTCATATCGCGCACGGGCGACTGTCCCGATGAACTCACTCAGTTCTTCAACTCCAAATCATCGTCATGCCCTTAAACATGTGTGGTGACATACAACCAACCCCCGGCCCAGTGTCTGGTAACCTTAGTATTTATCACCTTAACGCCAGGAGTATAGTCAGCAAACCAGACTCGGTCTCTAATTATGTGCCCATCAGCCAGACTTATTATAAATTAGATGAAGTGTATCATTTACTTGTTGTTAGCAAGCAGGCTGATATCATATGCATCAGTGAGTCATGGCTTGACTTTACTATTCTGAACGAAGACATTGAGCTACCGGGATATCAAATATTCCGCAATGATAGAGACCGACAGGGAGGTGGGGTGCTCGTGTATGTTCGCGACACCCTCTCTGCTCAACGCCGACCTGACCTAGAGAAAAATAACACTGAGTCCATTTGGCTCGAAATCTTGATGTCGAATGGAAGGGCTCTTTTGGGTGCTTATTATCGTCCCCCGAATGCTTGTATAGAATCCGTCAGTGAGTTCATGTCCAATTTACAGGAGTCTTTCAACGAAGCAACTGCAAATAACTCCAATGTTGTTGTTATCATAGGTGACTTTAATGATAAGTGTGTTAAGTTCGACGCCTCTCATGGTGATAGTGATTTAAAATACCGCCTAGTTAACTTTGTAAATAATAATTCTTTATATCAACTGATAACTAAGCCAACCCGCATAACCCCAACTAGCACGTCGCTGCTTGATCTTGTCATAACGGATTCTCCATCATGTATTTGCAACAGTGGTGTTATTCCCCCAATTTGTAACCTAGATCATCACTTAGTATATTGTCTGTTAAAAAACAACCGTAGTCAGGGAGGATCTTTCCAACGAAAGATATATGATTACAAAAACGCCAATTTTATAGCAATGCGGGAATATCTGTCCGATGCCCCTTGGCATGTGGGTATTAACTTATATGATGACGTAGATGACTGTACACGCTATTGGTATGAGATATTTCAAAGGGCAGTTGACCTCTATGTACCAAGTAAATCAATCAATGTTAAAAGTAAAGACAAACCATGGATGACTGCAAATGTTAAGAGGCTCATCAGGAAGAGAGATCGGTTATATAAGCGTTTTTCTAAATGCAAATCTGACCATCGCTACAGTTTATACGTAACTTGTCGGCGTGAGGCTCATGTAGAGATTGATCGCGCCAAAGAGAACTATTACGCTAGACTCACTAGGCGTCTCCAAGCTCCTGCCACTGTATCAAAATAATTCTTTCGGCTCTGTAAAGTGTTTTATAACGGCAAAGTCAATACTGGTATCCCATCAATACTAGATAATGGAGTTATGTACGCTGAGCCCCGATGTAAGGCTAATCTATTTAACGATTGTTTTTCCTTGAACTCTACGTTACCCCTAGTAGACGACGGTTTTGCTTTACCACCCATGCAATTCAAGACCTCTGCAAAACTTTCTGATGTACATTTTACATCCGCCAAAGTGTACTCTGTCTTAAACAATCTGAATACAAATAAGGCCAACGGTCCCGATAATATTAGTAATAGAATGTTAAAGGAATCAGCCGCTGCAATCTCACAACCCTTATCTCATCTGTACAATCGCAGTTTATCATCTAGGTCATTCCCGAGGTTATGGAAAGAAGCTAATGTTACCCCAGTGTTCAAGAAAGATGATAAGCAGTCTAAGAGCAACTACCGTCCAATCTCGTTATTGTCGTGTGTTGGGAAAGCCATGGAGCGCATCGTATATAACGAAGTCTATGACTATTTTATCAAACATAACTTATTGACCTGGAGGAAACGAAACGAAACGACTCTACAGTAAATCAACTAACGTATATTACTCACAAAATTTACAGCTCCCTTGAAAAAAATAAGAAATCCGTCATGGTCTTTTTAGATGTATCTAAAGCGTTTGATCGAGTATACCATTATGGGCTTCTGCATAAGCTACAGAGTTTTGGGATAACGGGAGATTTACTACACTGGCTTGAAAGCTATTTAAATAATCGCAGACAACGGGTAGTTTTAGATGGTGTTACCTCCGAGAGCAGAGCGATCAATGCCGGTGTACCTCGGGGATCTATATTGGGACCCCTGTTATTTTTAGTTTTTGTCAATGATATAGTCGAAGGCCTCGAATGTGACGTATTCTTGTACGCGGACGACACATCTCTGTTCTTCGTTCTCGACAGTGCTATCGACGCGCAGGTAATTAACCGCGACTTGTAACATTTATAAAATTGGGGCTCCCAGTGGAGAATAACTTTTAATCCGACGAAAACAGTGTATATGACTTTAAGTAAAAAGCTTCAGAGACCTAATGAACTGGACTTGTACCTGGGTTCAACCAAAATACGGCGCGTAGACAGTCATACCCACCTTGGTGTCACTTTCACCAGAAACATGAATTGGGATACACAAGTTAACAACATGGTGTGCAGATCTTCTAAGTCTGTTGCTCTATTGAAGCGTATGCCTAAGCAAGTTGATAGGAAAACCAAGTTATGCGTTTATAAAACGCATATTAGACCACTATTAGAATACGCCACCCCTGTCTTTCACGGCAACCTTACTAAGTATCAAAGCGAAAAACTAGAGGGCGTGCAGCGCCAGGCATTACTCACGGCGACGAGGGCATACGCCAACACGTCTAATGCTAAACTTATTGCAGAAACTGGTGTTGAACTGTTATATACCAGACGTACTTATCTTAGTCTCTGTCTGCTATATAAGATGATTAACAATTTATCTCCGAGTTACCTCTCGTCTCTCGTTCCACCCCAAACCTCAGATATTGCTCAACATGTGCTACACAGAAGTACTGATTTATACATTCTAAGCTGTAAAAAAAGTTATGTTATGAACTCTTTTTTGTGGAGCACAGCTCGCGCATGGAAAAACTTGCCGCCTGAACTGAGGCAGTCGGGGTCATATATGTCATTTAAATCTTCATATAAAGAACGTTTTTTCAATTCGCGCAATGCACTGTATGACATGTTTACGGGTTATGCAGCCGTCAATCATTGCAGACTGCGTCTTGGCCTTAGTGGCCTCAACGCTCATAGGTACAACTATGGTTTCATCCCCACCAAATACTGTCAAAACGGTTGTACTAAAAAACCTGAAGATTCAATCCACTACCTACTACAATGTCCAACTTATAACAATCTTCGCAATGAACTTCTAAATGGTATCGCCTTCGTTGTTGAATATGGTTTTATCTTGGATCTTACGGCTGCGTCTAAGAACCAACTCGCTAGTCTCTGCAATCTCCTCTTATTCGGTTCCTCCAACATTAACCTTGAAGATAATACTAAATTATTTAAAGCAGTGCAAATTTTCATTTCCGAAACAGGTCGGTTTATTTAAGAGCTATGCTGTCGATTTGATTTTCAGGGTTGTATGCCACTAAATCTTTGTCACTGTATTGAATTTGAACTTTCTGTATATTTGATCAACTGTACTTGTTAATGACTTAACCTCAACTCCACCACCACATTTCTGTTACATGTTGAGGTGGCCGTTGATATGTGTATTCGCTATCGGTAACCTCGTTAAATAAATAAAGTTTATACAAAAAAAAGAGTTCGCCATTGTTTTGGTGGAGCATCTCTCTCAGACCTGTCGGGCCAGACATCTCCGCTCGGCGCTGCTCAGCTCAGCGCAGCCGGGCCGGCATGACACAGACAACGCCATACCGAGCTCATATGATACAAACACCGCGGCCTGGTGCATGTCCGCGATACGGTATTGAGCCAGGAACATGGGCGAAAGCCACCGTGCAGTTCTGATTAAAAACAGTCAGTTTTAATGTAATGCTATGACATCACGGTGCGCTATGAATAAATCCCCAGACGAATTGAGGATGCTGGAATTAATACTGCCACCTGTCTTGTAACTGAACTAGTAAACATTATGGTTTAAGTTACCTTTTATTTAGCCGTAGCTTTTCGATCAAACCTCCAATTTTCAGCTTTTTCATTCACTATATTTGACATATATGATGACGGAAAAAGAGGGAGTGGGGGAGACATGTTCCACACCCGAAGATCTCTTTGTTTAATTAATATGCTATATTCAGACGAAACTAGGCATATTGATTAATTACATTTCATGTCAGCGAAATATCAATGTCCCAGTATTTGCTGTGTGGTAGCTACTAAAGCAGTATTTCAGCCACACGGCTAATTTATTGAGCAATCGCTATTTTCGGATATCAATGGCTCCATAAATAGCCGCCAAGGCGGGGAAACCGTCGTGACTCACACGACTTATCCTGTTCATTAGTTCAGCATGCACAGTTTAATCTGTGTCCGTAATGCCGCACTCCATACAGCCCCACCAGGGAGTCGTCATGGGGGTGTGGGGGGGGGGGGGGGGGGGAGGGGGGACTGCATCTGGTAGTTATATTTAAATGCCCACTAGTTTTGTGCCATAAAGGACGACTGTGGTTGCCCGCGTATTTCCAACATGTTTTACTGCAGCCCTGGATGTGTGGTTATAAGTTTTTATAATCAACGTTGGCCTAGTTGTTATCATCGCTGGTGTCGGTCGCCGTCAATGTCGCACATGTTGTTTAATGATATCCCATGATCGCTTGGTGTTTAGCGGTGTATCAGCTTTAAGGGAATACACCTAATTAAGTTATGCTTAATGATGGTACTAATTTAGCAATATATATGTAATCTCACGTGTCTTTAATTAGTGCCTGGATCAAAATAAGACCAGTGACTTTAAATGACATTCATAACTAGGCTATCTATTTATAAACGCAAGTTTCTTCAATTATCGTCTGCAAATTATTTTAACGAGATCCATCATTAAGCAGTGCCTGCCGAAAAAAACAAGTGTTCAACCAAGTGAACATGTTATCAGTAAATAACACCAGGACACGTGCCAGTTCAATCAGTACTTTGTAGTAATTAATTAACCACGTCTGGGGACTAGACCACGCGATGGTGCAATCAATACCAGAAGGGACACCAAAGCCAGATAATGTTCGGGGGTCTCGACGAGTCATTATTTAATCACATTGCTAATCACTCATCAGGTCTGGGCCCTGAACACGGTGTTATTTAAGTGTGGGAAGAAACACAGCAATGACCATTCATCAGGGGTACCAGGCCACTGGCCACCGTCACGTGACCCATGGTCCGGGCGGGATGGATGTCTGCTGTCACCGGGCTTCAGCCACTCCAGATACCTCAAAGGAATAAAACGCAGTTTAAGGGTTTTCATGGCGGCTGATAAATGTCGGGCCATTGGGCTTATGGCCTTGTCGCCAGAGGGAGCCACCGGACGCCGATGAACTTTCACGGGGCCGCCTCTGGCGGTGGAGACTACACCGAGACGCCTTAGATGGTCATCAAGAAGCAGTTCTCATATTGGAACAGTGGGGTAGGGACCCTGGCGGGGCGGTGGGGCAGTGACAGCAGTGCTGCAAGAGGGCGGTGACCACAGTGGGACGGTGGGACAGTGGCAGCAGTGGGGCAATGAGGCAATAGGGCGATGATCCCATTGGGCGGTGGGGTAGTTAGTACTCACAGTTGGGCGGTGGGGCAGTGGGAGATATGCCGGTGACCACAGTTGGGCAATGACCACAGTTCGGCAATGACCACAGTTGGGCACTGACCACAGTTGGGCAATGACCACAGTTGGGCAATGACCACAGTTGGGCAATGACCACAGTTGGGAAATGAGTACAGTTGGGCAATGAGCACAGTTGGGCACTGACCACAGTTGGGCAATGAGCACAGTTGGGCACTGACCACAGTTGGGCAATGACCACAGTTGGGCAATGACAACAATTGGGCAATGACCACAGTTGGGCCATAATCACAGTTGGGCAATGACCACAGTGGATCAGTAACCACCGTGTTGTATGACTACCAGGTTGATGCTGGTGCAGTTGGATGGTTTCAAACTGGTAATAAAATATGGGGATGAGGTTAGAGGTCTGTAGGGGATAATCGTATGTGTGGAAAGGCAATGGGGTGAATTAAAGCGGGATAAATGACCAAGCCGAATCCAGTTGCTTTAATATGAGCAGTTCATCGCGGTGAGAAGTGAAGGGGTTTGACTGACCCTATCAGGGGGTCGGGGGCGTGAGTGGATAGGGGATGGGGTGAAACTGGTGGAGCGTGGGCCCGCGACTGGTATACAATGGTCAGGGGACCTTCAAGAGCTGGAAAAACATGTCTCTATGGAGACCAACCACGTCTATTGCACCCCTGGCTGCGTCATCGGTGTCCCGCAAATAGAAAAATAAGCAATTAAGTTATTGAGGAATGCACTTACCTCGCTCGCAGTCGTTGACTGCGAACCAGATCAGTCCCAATACCAGCGCATGACTTCTCAATATCTGTTAAAAGGTTGGAACACAATTTTTTTTTTGCGATTACAGCAAATATATGAGCAACTTTTCAGTTCGTAGACAGCAAATGGATTTTACCGTAACTCTGTTGATCGATATATTTCTTGCCATTTCCCATTGTTTTATATTGTACATTTAATCATGTTTAATACATTTAGAACTTTTGATATTGCTTACAAAGATTTCATTTGGTGCTATGGATAATTTCACTATTCACAAGAATGTTTACAAAATTAATGGTGAGTTGGACACTATATGCGTACTGAGGGTAAGGAATGGTGGTCAGGACACTGTATGTGTAGTGGGGGTAAGGAATAGTGAGCTGGACAATGTATGGGTACTGGAGGTAAGGAATGGTGGGCTGGAGACGGTATGTGTACTGAGGCTAAGGAATGGTGGGCTGGACACTGTATGTGTACTGGGGGTAAGGAATGGTGGGCAGGACACTGTATGGGTACTGGGGGTAAGGAATGGTGGGTTGGACACTGTATGTGTACTGGGGATAAGGAATAGTGGGCTGGACACTGTATGGGTACTGGGGGTAAGGAATGGTGGGTTGGACACTGTATGTGTCATGATTCTAAGGAATGGTGGGCTGGACACTGTATGGGTACTGATTCTAAGGAATGGTGGGCTGGACACTGTGTGTGTACTGGGGGTAAGGAATAGGGGGCTTGACAATACCGAGGCTAAGGAATGGTGCGTTGGACACTGTATGTGTACTGGGGCTAAGGAATGGTGGGCTGGACACTCTATATGCCCTGATTCTAAGGAATGGTGGGGTGAACACTCTATGGGTGCTGGGGGTAAAGAATGGTGGGCTGGACACTCTATGTGTCCGGATTCTAAGGAATGGGGGGCTGGACACTGCATGGGTGCTGAGGCTAAGGAATGGTGGGCTGGACACTACATGTGTACCTAAGCTAAGGAATGGGGGGCTGGACACTGTATGGGTGCTGAGGCTAGGGAATGGTGGGCTGGACACTACATATGTACCTAAGCTAAGAAATGGGGGGCTGGACACTGTATGTGTACCGAGGCTAAGGAATGGTGGGCTGGACACTGTATGTGTCCTGATTCTAAAGAATGGTGGGCTGGACACTGTATGGGTACTGAGAGTAAGGAATGGTGGGTTGAACACTCTATGTGTCCGGATTCTAAGGAATGGGGGGCTGGACACTGTATGGCTGCTGAGGCTAAGGAATAGTTGGCTGGACACTATCTATGTACTTAAGCTAAGGAATGGGGGACTGGATACTGTATGTGTACTGGGGGTAATGAATGGTGGGCTGGACACTACATATGTACTTAAGCTAAGGAATGGGGGGCTGGATACTTTATGTGTACTGAGGCTAAGAAATGGTGGGCTGGACACTGTATGTGTACTGAGGCTAAGGAATGGTGGGCTTGACACTCTATGTGTACTGGGGCTAAGGAATGGTGGGCTGGACACTGTATGTGTACTGAGGCTAAGGAATGGTGGGCTGGACACTGTATGTGTACTGGGGCTAAGAAATGGTGGGCTGGACACTGTATGTGTACAGAGGCTAAGGAATGGTGGGCTGGACACTGTATGTGTACTGAGGCTAAGGAATGGTGGGCTGGACACTGTATGTGTACTGAGGCTAAGGAATGGTGGGCTTGACACTCTATGTGTACTGGGGCTAAGGAACGGTGGGCTGGACACTGTATGTGTACTGGGGCTAAGGAATGGTGGGCTGAACACTGTATGTGTACAGAGGCTAAGGAATGGTGGGCTGGACACTGTATGTGTACCGAGGCTAAGGAATGGTGGGCTGGACACTGTATGTGTACTGAGGCTAAGGAATGGTGGGCTGGACACTGTATGTGTACCGAGGCTAAGGAATGGTGGGCTGGACACTGTGTGTGTACCGAGGCTAAGGAATGGTGGGCTGGACACTGTATGTGTACTGGGGCTAAGGAATGGTGGGCTGGACACTGTATGTGTACAAAGGCTAAGGAATGGTGGGCTGGACCCTGTATGTGTACTGAGGCTAAGGAATGGTGGGCTTGACACTCTATGTCTACTGGGGCTAAGGAATGGTGGGCTGGACACTGTATGTGTACTGAGGCTAAGGAATGGTGGGCTGGACACTGTATGTGTACCGAGGCTAAGGAATGGTGGGCTGGACACTGTATGTGTACCGAGGCTAAGGAATGGTGGGCTGGACACTGTATATGTACTGGGGGTAAGGAATGGTGGGCAGGACACTGTATGGGTACTGGGGGTAAGGAATGGTGGGCTGGACACTGTATGTGTACAGAGGCTAAGGAATGGTGGGCTGGACACTGTATGTGTACTGGGGCTAAGGATTGGTGGGCTGAACACTGTATGTGTACAGAGGCTAAGGAATGGTGGGCTGGACACTGTATGTGTACCGAGGCTAAGGAATGGTGGGCTGGACACTGTATGTGTACTGAGGCTAAGGAATGGTGGGCTGGACACTGTATGTGTACCGAGGCTAAGGAATGGTGGGCTGGACACTGTATGTGTACCGAGGCTAAGGAATGGTGGGCTGGACACTGTATGTGTACTGGGGCTAAGGAATG
This sequence comes from Arenicola marina, assembly GCA_964019135.1. Taxonomy (NCBI): domain Eukaryota; kingdom Metazoa; phylum Annelida; class Polychaeta; family Arenicolidae; genus Arenicola; species Arenicola marina. The sequence goes on from OZ025262.1 coordinate 32,659,553, forward strand.
GTGGGCTGGACACTGTATGTGTACAGAGGCTAAGGAATGGTGGGCTGGACCCTGTATGTGTACTGAGGCTAAGGAATGGTGGGCTTGACACTCTATGTCTACTGGGGCTAAGGAATGGTGGGCTGGACACTGTATGTGTACTGAGGCTAAGGAATGGTGGGCTGGACACTGTATGTGTACCGAGGCTAAGGAATGGTGGGCTGGACACTGTATGTGTACCGAGGCTAAGGAATGGTGGGCTGGACACTGTATGTGTACTGGGGGTAAGGAATGGTGGGCAGGACACTGTATGGGTACTGGGGGTAAGGAATGGTGGGCTGGACACTGTATGTGTACAGAGGCTAAGGAATGGTGGGCTGGACACTGTATGTGTACTGAGGCTAAGGAATGGTGGGCTTGACACTCTATGTGTACTGGGGCTAAGGAATGGTGGGCTGGACACTGTATGTGTACTGAGGCTAAGGAATGGTGGGCTGGACACTGTATGTGTACTGGGGCTAAGGAATGGTGGGCTGGACACTGTATGTGTACAGAGGCTAAGGAATGGTGGGCTGGACACTGTATGTGTACCGAGGCTAAGGAATGGTGGGCTGGACACTGTATGTGTACTGAGGCTAAGGAATGGTGGGCTGGACACTGTATGTGTACCGAGGCTAAGGAATGGTGGGCTGGACACTGTATGTGTACCGAGGCTAAGGAATGGTGGGCTGGACACTGTATGTCTACTGGGGTAAGGAATGTAGGGCTAGACACTGTATGATGAAAACCAATAACGAGGTTGCAACCACGCGTGCTGGGGCTTACTTAGGGATGTACCGAACCTCTGACCCAACACTATGAATTGAGGCTCTATTATGGTAAAACTTCACAGCAAAAGCGAACACCATAGACCCACACATATGAGCGCAAGAATGCATCAATTAGGGTAACAACTTAAGCAGAAAATGAACCCAGTAGACCCACGCGTTTGAGCGTAGGGAAGCAAAATGAATCGGACTTCAAAGCCAAATGGTTTATAATGAGACGCCATGCAGTGAGCTGTAGGCTTCCGCCCATCTGCGACAGATGGGTGAGTTTTACATGGGGGAGTAAATTAATAGGCTGCGAACGTACGCCTTGCTAAACTAGGGACCGTCAGTTTGAGGCAAGCATCGGACCGGAGTAAAAATCAATGAAAATGGATTGGTTTAATGCAATTGATCGTTCTTGTAACTGACGAAATGAGCCTCACTTTTATTAATGACGGCTGTAGGACACCCATGTTTTTTTTCTGTAAATAACACATGTGTCGGCATCCATTCATTATGTCAAATTGATGGAAACTATCTGCTTTCCTACCTGGTAAATCCATTAGTTTACATTAGTTTGTATGGAAAGAGATAAATGGTTCAAATGTCTTGGAATGCGCAGCTGGAACATCAGGTTGGAATACAAAGTCTAATAAATCAAACCCCACCTGACCTCTCAACAGCATGTATGATTATACACTAACAGAGTACTTATTGTCGCAGTTTGTTTCGATATATATAGATACTGAAGCACAGATGATATGCAGAAAAATCACGTGCTCCATGCAGTGACTAGTTTCACACGTAAAAACCGATTGCGACAGTGCGGTCACTTACATGTGAACCGATGCCCTGGCCCTAGTCTTACATCAGACAACAACAGTATGTGCCCCTTTACACGAACACCGAGAGGGGGCAAATCTACCGATATTAGCCGGCACCTCCCTCCACAGTCCTGTGATGTTACTGTCCCTCATGTAATATAGCGACCAGGACACACACGCTGACCTGCCCCGTGACAGGCCGGCACCGCCCTCGGCAGTCCTGTCATGTTACTGTCCCTCATGTAATATAGCGACCAGGACACACACGCTGACCTGCCCCGTGACAGGCCGGCACCGCCCTCGACAGTCCTGTCATGTTACTGTCCCTCATGTAATATAGCGACCAGGACACACGCGCTCACCTGCCCCATGACAGGCCGCACCGCCCTCGGCAGTTGTGTCATGTTACTGTCCCTCATGTAATATGGCGACCAGGACACACACGCTGACCTGCCCCGTGACAGGCCGGCACCGCCCTCGACAGTCCTGTCATGTTACTGTCCCTCATGTAATATAGCGACCAGGACACACGCGCTCACCTGCCCCGTGACAGGCCGGCACCGCCCTCGGCAGTCCTGTCATGTTACTGTCCCTCATGTAAAATAGCGACCAGGACACACGCACTCACCTGCCCCGTGACAGGCCGGCACCGCCCTCGACAGTCCTGTCATGTTACTGTCCCTCATGTAATATAGCGACCAGGACACACACGCTGACCTGCCCCGTGACAGGCCGGCACCGCCCTCCACAGTCCTGTCATGTTACTGTCCCTCATGTAATATAGCGACCAGGACACACGCGCTCACCTGCCCCGTGACAGGCCGGCACCGCCCTCGGCAGTCCTGTCATGTTACTGTCCCTCATATAGCGACCAAGACACACACGCTCACCTGTCACGTGACAGGCCGGCACCGCCCTCCACAGTCCTGCGATGTTACTGTCCCTCATGTAATATAGCGACCAAGACACACACGCTCACCTGTCACGTGACAGGCCGGCACCGCCCTCCACAATCCTGTCATGTTACTGTCCCTCATATAGCGACCAAGACACACACGCTCACCTGTCACGTGACAGGCCGGCACCGCCCTCGGCAGTCCTGTCATGTTACTGTCCCTCATATAGCGACCAAGACACACACGCTCACCTGTCACGTGACAGGCCGGCACCGCCCTCCACAGTCCTGCGATGTTACTGTCCCTCATGTAATATAGCGACCAAGACACACACGCTCACCTGTCATGTGACAGGCCGGCACCGCCCTCGACAGTCCTGTCATGTTACTGTCCCTCATATAGCGACCAAGACACACACGCTCACCTGTCACGTGACAGGCCGGCACCGCCCTCCACAGTCCTGCGATGTTACTGTCCCTCATGTAATATAGCGACCAAGACACACACGCTCACCTGTCACGTGACAGGCCGGCACCGCCCTCGGCAGTCCTGTCATGTTACTGTCCCTCATATAGCGACCAAGACACACACGCTCACCTGTCACGTGACAGGCGGGCACCGCCCTCCACAGTCCTGCGATGTTACTGTCCCTCATGTAATATAACGACCCGGACACACACGCTCACCTGTCACGTGACAGGCCGGCACCGCCCTCCACAGTCCTGCGATGTTACTGTCCCTCATGTAATATAGCGACCAGGACACACACGCTCACCTGTCACGTGACAGGCCGGCACCGCCCTCCACAGTCCTGCGATGTTACTGTCCCTCATGTGATATAGAGACCAGGACACAGACGCTCACCTGTCACATGACATGGGCTCTGTTTAGGGGCGTTTGAGAAGGGGGAGTTGCGACCTGGGAGCGAGGGTTGTATCCACAAAATGCCTAAACTAGGCTTTTGCAACATATTCTCCAGTTCCCAAAAGGGGGGGGGGGGGGGCGGGGGAGGGGGGCTTGCAACAGCTCCCCACCCTAGATCCGCCCCTGCCTGTCTGCGACGCTCTCGGATTCTCGTCATGTGATCTACCACGTGTTCCGCTATCGATCTCGGCTCAGCAAGTTTCTGCTTAACTTCAGTATGATCCATATCGGCAAGTATAATACTACTTATTACAACCGATATATTAGATAGACATTTTCTTACATATACACGTCAGTGGATCGCGAGTGTGCTCCAGATGTGTCTGATTTATATATATATCAATATATCCCGTTCTTGTACACGATCTTCGGGCAAGAATCGTTCAACGTGTAAAAATGCATTTTCTTCCCATTACGCCGTGTGGTGAATTCCAAGTTGCAGGCGACGTTCAAATCGCGATCAATGCTTTATTAGCACCTACACGTTGTGCCACTGAGGTAGTTTGCTGGTTTGTATATGTTGCACTCAGTTTTTGGTCGGTCAGATGGTTAACGGGAATAAAGCGATCTGGGAGGTCTGGTCTCGCGAGGGTCCCGTTGGTGGTCAGCACGGGGCTGGCCTCAGCCGCTGGAGTTAACCGCTGCTATGACAGAGCAAAATGATATAGAGTGACCTGAATATTGCCTGGACTGGTAGGGGACGTTGAGCAAGCTGAACCCCCAGGTGGCCTGATGTGTTATTACCTGTACAAATAAACAGAGACCGCCGCCCAGCGACGTAATAAGCCGCCTGACTTTCTGATGTTTTCTTTCTCTGTGCCAGACTCAAAGGGCGCATTGGACGTTAGGCGTTAGCAGGATGTATTGGTCACGTGTCACGCGAGCTGACTGAGGCTCAGCCTCCCTCCTTGGGGACACACCGCCATTATTGTACGGCGTGGTCGTCATGTCCTAGACCAATAGAGCAAAACTATTTAGCCTTCGTCAACATTTCGTTTGGCTTTGCAACAAGGGCAAGACGTAACTTTATGGGGGGGGGGGGGGGGGGGGGGGGCAAGTGAAAGCACTAAGCACGTGTATCTGTTTTAGTTAATGGCGTATACGTCACTGACGCGATTAACTAATATTACATTGGCACTTGTTCACACATTTCACATGCATTGCCTGTGCCATATATCTCTTCTGGGGAACACACTAATTAGAAGATATCATTGGAAATAAAGCCGTAGAAAAAGTATTATTTATAAATACATCGGTATTCAGCAGCCACTTGGCCGTATGGGCATCGACGCAAAGGAAAGAATAGATGTCATGCAATATGATTCCGAATGTATTTGCTCTTCCACACAGAATCAAAAACTGCTTCTCTCGATCCCGCTGCAGAACTATCGAATAACAAGAAAAGAGCACACTTGGAGTGGGTTAGGGACGATGTATTGTCAGGCTATATCACCGGACAGGATGCAAGATTCTGATTGCGTCGGTCTGCTCCAACGAAAAATCTTACGGCCGGGCGGTGATGCAAGAGGGTGGGGATTCCAACTTTGTCTGCTCTAGAGGAGACCATGGGCTGCCTCATTTCTCCCAACGGTTTATTGGGCAAGCGGTAATGTCAACGGGATAGTGCACCAACAAAAGAATATTTGATAAAGCCCACAATATATTAAAAACAATGAGACCAGCATAGCTGCAAATAAAGTCGATCTGACGTTTACCTCTTTGCACCAGTCGCACTTGTCATTCCGACAATGATTACATACCGAGTTTTGCAGGGAATCGTAGCAAGATGAAAAGCATCGCAAGGGAATTAAATAATCCCATAAACAGCCGCATATTTCGCTCTGTTCCTTCCTTTAATTGACATGAGTTATTGTAACGTGCCACAATGGGGTGATCAAACATAGACAGCTGGCACCGGGAAGGGGGTGTGTATGCTGTGCGGTTATCTGCAATAGCAAGAAATTGATTGGAATGTTCATTATATATGGCGTAATTATTTTGTGGGGGCATGTCGTCTCACATCTGTACACCCACCCCATCTGCACTAAGGTATGTTTATTTCCCGTAATCCACATCCCAGACCCGTCTTTCATCATGAGCTGTGGTAAATATAGCGCATCTGACAGCACCCTCGATATCAGTGGCTATGACGACGTCGCATGTCGTCGGTAGCCATGCACAACAGGGCAGTGATTTCCCATGCTTTGTATGATGTCGCAGGGGATACTACAATGGGCGATCAGCTGCAATGACAATATCGGGAGCGCTTCGGCTTCGGCTGGTCGTTATTAGCACACGCAGAAAATAGGACGACGTCTTCGCCATGGCACCGAGGTTACCGGTGACTGACAGTCGCGCAGGTTTATGTAATACAACGGCCGATATGACGGCACACATGGAAGTAATGTAGTTACCATCGAGCGCGGTCTCCGGAATTAACGAGCAAATGAACATTAAATGCAAAGAATTAGTTTTCTGGCATCGTACAGTTCTTCCCGCCGGAAGCTGGCTATAAAGGGTAGCAAAAAATGCCCGATAAAGTACTGAACAGTGCGGGACAGATCCCGCGCAATGCTCTAACCACTGGTATTGTTTATTCAAAGGAGGAAGCTTGAGATACACCCCCCCCCCCCACCCCCAGCCATCCCAGACTCGCCTCCCATCCCAAAACGTCCCGTCGTCACTACTAAGCTGTTGGATAAGACATAAATCAATAAGGTATGCGCAGCTAATGAGCAGCAGTATTATCGTCGGAACATCGGGACATTATTGAAACTTGGCGATTTTTGTTTTGAACCTTCATACATGTTGCTGATGACATTTGCTTATATATCCACGTCTCAGTGGAAAGCCAGATCAGTCCCAGTCCGTCAAAGCGGAATGGGTGTGCGCTCCACATGGGTTCGTTGGTCAGATCTGTTTCAATCTGTCCAAAGAACAACATGTACAGTAACTTGTCCACATGGGTGTGCTGGCACAACATTTTGTGATAAATTGGTGTACACTTTAACGTCCTCGAGTTGCTGCCCTTTTAGCGGACACTAATTTGTCTATGGTCAGGGCTAATGCAAAACAAATTGATAAAAAGGTATTCCTACATTTGCGTTGAACATTTAGTCACTGCTGCAGTATCATGTCAATATCACGTGCATTCTCGGGTTAATTGATCTTAATAACAGTAGGCCTAACTATATAATATATATGCAGTATATAACAATGAACATTGAGATTGTACAATTCAATGTAAAGCATTGAATAACGGTCAAGATATCAAGTAGTTGTATGCGGTCTTCGAGGAAAGAATCGTTCAATGACTAAAAATGTTTTTTCTTCTCATTGCGCGATTATAATGAATTTGAATTGCAGGCGACGTTTAAATGGCGATCAATGCTTTATTGGCGCCTACACGTTGCTCCACTCGGGTACTTTGCTGGTTCTTCTATGCTGCAGTCATTTTTTGGTCGGTCGGATGGTTGTCGGGAATAGAGCGGTCTGGGAGGTCTGGTCACGCCAGGGTCCCGGTTGGTGGTCAGCACGGGGCTGGCGTCAGCCACTGAAGTTAACCGCTGCCATGACAGAGCAAAATGATGTAGAGTGACCCGATTATTGCCTCCCATTTAAAAATATTCTATAGAATTCTATAGATTTCTATAGAATTCTGTAGACTACTATATTGATTGCTTTAGAATTTGATAGGTACTATAGAATTCTATAAAGGTACTATAGTATCTTAAATTACTTTGGTAAATTCTATAGATTACTATAGTAATTACTATAGAATTCTATAGGTACTATAGAATTCTATAAAGGTACTACAGTATATTAAATTAGTATAGTAAAATATAGAGATTACAGTAGTAATTACTATTGAATTCTATAGGTACTATAGGCACTATAGAATTCTTTAAAGGGACTGTAGTATATTAAATTACCATAGTGAAATGTAGCGAATACTATAGTAATTACTGTACAATTCTAAACCATACTGTAGAATTCCACAAAATAGTCTATTGCGTTTTTAAATACTTTAGTAAAATATATATCTCCGGTCTTGTAGGATGCAAGAAAACATGTCGTTTTTATGTGGCATTTATCACGGTATCACGTTCAAAATTTTATAATTCGGGCGCAACGGCTACCTGATGACGTTAGTCAGTAATGCTAGCACACAATAATCGACTACATATTAATTCAACTCAATACAATACTTATTTTGTAACACAAGGGTTCTATACCCACCTTTGCGGCGGTGCATTAGAATTTGTATATGGGTGTTATATAGGTCTAAAAGTAAAACGTACTATGATTCTCACCAAAGTGACTCGATGAGCTTCATACACTCCCCCCCCCCCCCACCCCAGTATTCTATAAAAGTAAAACTATTACTCTCACCAAAGTAACTCAGCTCTATATACTCTACCTGTGCAGCGGGCCTAAGCCCGCAAAGTAGGCCTACGCGAACCTGAGCAACATTCAGTGCACCTCGAGATTGTAAGCTGGCGCTGCACTGCCGCCTAGTGGCGATATCGGTTGCCGATCGTACGGCGCATGCGCCAGGTTTAAAAATATTGCGGAAAGGCGAACGGTGTCTACAGTCTGCGTACTTATAAGCTATAGATTGACGAATATCTGCTTATGTTTACAAATGAAAAGTATTTATTTATAAATACTACACATTATATCACCTGAAAAAGCCCAGATGTGAACGTGACATAATAGTATAAGGCCAAAAGAAGACTTTATAAGTTGTGTTTTCTTGACAAGACTTGTTCAGTTTTGCTGGGGCTGTGCTGTGGCTGGGTGCAGGCTGGTATGAACCCAGTAACTGGGGTGCACCCAGTGGCTGAGGTGCACCCAGCCACAGGCGCCCAACCCGCCAATATTGGCTGGCTGTAGCCAGTACCTGCTTTTTGACGACACGGACCCTAGGACTTCCATCCACTACGAACCAAGCGCCAGTGAATGCATGCAGTGGAGAAGTGGAAGTGACAACTCTTACTGATAATGGCAGGTAGGCAAAGCAACTAGCCTAAAGTCAAATTTATTAATGCCGCTCACACACGGTTTGACCAAAATTTGAGTGAGCGCTCCAAAATTAACAGATAGGCTGAGGACCAAGAGGCCTAACAAATTCAATCATACTTTCCTTTTTGTAGCAATATATTTTCCCTGCAATATCCGAAGTAATCCTGCACATGATGATCACATGAACGCCAACGGGGAACCAAACCAGCCCCGGCTGATGGAATATTTACTACAAAGCGGGAAACCAGTCATATTGTCCAGATATTGTGAACACTGTCACATTTCAGATCTTAACAAGCATCATGATTCCTAGCTGGCAAGCAAGAAATAATAACCTACAATAAGGAGACCATCAGAAGAGGCTGCTCTTATTAGAGAATGATCCAGCAGAAGGAAACTGAGGCTGTATTATAGATAATGTTAATCTTTTTTGACTAATTAATATGTTTATATGTTGTAAGTTGCTGAAGATTGTGAGAGTAATATAAATAAGTAAAGTAAAGAATCATGATAGAGCATTGCGGCCACCTGAATTTGCGTGTATCTGGTTTGATTAATGGCGTATACGTCACTGACGCGATTAACTAATATTACATTGGCACTCCTTCCCACATTTCACATGCATTGCATGTGACATATCTCTTCTGGGGAACACGATAATTAGAAAATATCATTGGAAATAAAGCCGTAGAAAAAATGTTCTTATTTAAATACATCGGTATTCAGCAGCCACTTGGCCGTATGGGCATCGACGCAAAGGAAAGAACAGTTGTCATAACATATGATTCCGAATGTATTTGCTCTTCCACACAGAATTAACAACTCCTTCTCTCGATCCCGCTGCAGAACTATCAAATAACAAGAAAGGGGCACTCTTGGAGTGGGTTAGGGACGATGTATTGTCAGGCTATATATTGGGGATGAGACATTGTCAGGATTTATCACCGGACAGGATGGAGGAGTCTGATTGTGCTGGTCTGCTTAAATAAACAATCTTACAGTCGGGCGGTGATAGAGGATGGCGAGGGTTCCAACCGTGTCTGCCCTAGAAGAGGACATGGGCTGCCTTGTGTCTTCCCAATTGTTTAGTGGGTCGGTTGTTTGGTTGGTTATTCATGACGCTTTAACCACTTTTGGTCATATCGCGTCAATGGGAGAAGGAAGGGGGAGTGGAGCCATGTCCCCGGGGGTAACCCCTACTCTTTACGAAGAAAGACATGAGAACTTTATCCTGCGACCGGACCGACATGGCCACAGCAGAGCTCGAACCACTGACACACGTGGCGCTAGGCTCTCAGGTGTTCATTGGGAAGGCGGTAATGACAACAGTGGGGTGCACCAACAGAGGAATATTTGATAGCCCACAAAATATGAAAAACAAACAGACCAACATGGCTGCAAATAAATCGAGCGGACGTTTACCTCTTTGCACCGGTCGGACTTGTCATTCCGACGATGATTACATACCGAGTGTTGCAGGGAATCGGAGCAAGATGAAAAGCATCCCAAAGGAATTATATAATCCCATGAACAGTCGCATATTTCGCTCTGTTCATTCCTTTAATTGACACAAGTGTTTGAAACCTACCACACTGGGTTGATCACACTTAGACAGCTGGCACCGGGAAGGGGTTTGTATGCCGTGCGGTTATCAGTAATAACAAGAAATTAATTTGATTGGAATGTGCATTATGTCTGGCGCAATTACTTTGTAGCGACATGTCGTTTCATATTTTGTGCACCAGCCGCATCTGCAATAAGTATTTTAATATCCCAGACCAGTCTTTGATCATGAGCTGTGGTAAATATTATGCCCATGAGGACGCCCGCGATATCAGTGGCTATGACGACGTCGCATGTCGTCGGTAGCCATGCACAACAGGGCAGTAAGTCGCCATACTCTGTGTTATGTCGCATGTGATAATAAAATGGGTGATCAGCTGCAATGACAATATCGGGAGAGCTTCAGCCGATATGACGGCACACATGGAAGTAATGTAGTTACCATCGAGCGCCGTCTCCGGAATTAACGAGCACATGAACATTAAATGCAAATTATTAGTTTTCTGGCATCATGCAATTTTCTTCCCTCCGGAAGCTGGCTATAAAGGGTAAAAAAAAGTACCCCATAAAGTAATGAACTGCGCGGGACAGATCCCGCGCTGCACTAATCACTGGCATTGTTTATTCAAAGGAGGAAGCTTGAGATACGCCCCCCCCCCCCGCCCCCGCCAGACCCCCCGTCCTACCCCCAACGTCCAGCAGTCCGTACGACGCTGTTAGAACGACGAAAGACATTTAATCAAAAAGATACGCACAACTAATCAGCAGCAGAAGTATCGTTGAAACATCAGGACATTATTGAAACTTGGCGATTTGGGTTTGGAACCATCACACATGTTGCTGATGTCATTTGCGTATATATCCACCTCAGTGGATCGTGCATATGCCCCATGTGTGTCTGTAAGCCACATCAGTCCCAATCCGTCAAAGTGGAATGGGCTCCACATGGGTCCGAAGGCCAGATCTGTTTCAATCTGTCCAAAGAACAACATGTACAGTAACTTGTCCAAATGGGTGTGCGGATACGACATTTTGTGATAAACTTGTGTACACGTCAACGTCTTGCCCTTATTGCCCTTTTTGCGCGCTATCTGGTCTATAACTGGTGCTAAAAAAAACAATTATTAAAAAATATATTAGTACTTTTGTGTTGAACATTATTCACCACTGGAGTATCATTTCAACATGATTAACTTTAAAGTTGGATACTGCGTTTAGTCCGCTTAACTGTAAAGTTGGCTACTATAAAGTTAGATGCTGCGTGTAGTCCGCTTAGCTGCAAAATTGGACACTGCCGTGAACACTGCTGTAACTGGTGTCTAGCGTTGTTTCCGCATGTAAGTTGGATACTGCGGGAACCAATATCTAGCGCTGTTTCTGGATGTAGTCTGCTTAACTGTAAAGTTGGATACTGCGGTAACCGATGTCTAGCGCTGTTTCTGGATGTAGTCCGCTTAACTGTAAAGTTGGATACTGCGGCAACCAATGTCTAGCGCTTTTTCCGCATGTAGTGTGCTTAACTGTAAAGTTGGATACTGCGGTAACCGATGTCTAGCGCTGTTTTTGGATGTAGTCTGCTTAACTGTAAAGTTGGATACTGCGGTAACCGATGTCTAGCGCTGTTTCTGGATGTAGTCCGCTTAACTGTAAAGTTGGATACTGCGGCAACCAATGTCTAGCGCTGTTTCAGCATGTAGTCTGCTTAACTGTAAAGTTGGATACTGCGGTAACCGATGTCTAGCGCTGTTTCTGGATGTAGTCCGCTTAACTGTAAAGTTGGATACTGCGGTAACCGATGTCTAGCGCTGTTTCTGGATGTAGTCTGCTTAACTGTAAAGTTGGATACTGCGGCAACCAATGTCTAGCGCTGTTTCAGCATGTAGTCTGCTTAACTGTAAAGTTGGATACTGCGGTAACCGATGTCTAGCGCTGTTTCTGGATGTAGTCCGCTTAACTGTAAAGTTGGATACTGCTGTAACCAATGTCTAGCGCTGTTTCCGCATGTAGTCCGCTTAACTGTAAAGTTGGCTACTGTAAAGTTGGATACTGCATACGGTTGCTCTTTCCCGCCCGTTGTTCACAGAAAATTACAATAAATCAAGCTCATACATTGATCGAGTAAAAAAAGGGGCAATTTATTTATTTTCTGGATGTGAACACACGGCTGCTGTTTTGTGGGGACAAAATCTGCCTGAAGGCCTCGTTGGATCGGTAGAATTGATGTGTAGTCCGCATAACTGTTTCTACTGCAACCGATCGCACGCACGCTTAGCAAACGAGCTCTCGATTTACAACCGATTTTCGCTACGAATTGGACGAGTCTTCAAAAATATTTGGCTACATAAGTTATAGGAATACTCCAGGAAGATATTTCTATACTCAAAACGACGGAAATTCTGCATTTATGGTGACTGTGAACCATATAAACTTGATACCTCGGGACTATTGAACAGGCAAGGCGACATATTTATTCTCGCACCTGCTGCCTGTTACGAGTTAAGCCTAGGTGCTAATCCCCTAACAGCAGGTATGAAGTGCGAAGGACTGCCCACCGGCTCGTGTCCTTTCAGCCGTGACGGGCTCGGCGAAGAGCTCACACAGGGCGACTTGACGCTGTGCGCCCATTGCCGCGACGTTCGCTTCCCAGCCTGCAGGGGAGCCCCACCCCCCTCCCAGCCGAACCCCGGCCTCTGTGTGGATGCCTGCCGGAAGACTGACTCCAAGTTGGACACCATACGATGCTTTCTCTGCCTGGTGTGGTTCCACCAGCTGTGCGTCGGGGCCACGGAGGCAGAGGCGGCGGGCCTGTGGACTTGCCCCACATGTCGGACGGTACCCAGTGTTGTCATGAGCCTCCACGCCATGGTGACAACACTGACGACCACCCTGACGGCAGTCAACAAGCGACTGACCAGACTGGAGGACCGAAACAGCGGCTTGCAGAAGGACGTAAAGGACAAGACCGACCGCTGCGACAAGCTGACGAAGGAGGTTTCAGACGTGAGACGGGAAAACGCCAAGCTGACTGCCAACATCCAGAAGACGACATGGACAACACTACGGGCCGGACAGCCAGACAAGACGCTCCTCATCGGGACAAGCCTCATCAGAGACGTTGACGAGAGGAAGCTGAAGGACACGAGCGTCATCAGTGTCTCTGGAGCGACACTTCCGACCCTGACGGACCGACTGAAGGCCATCCCCAAGACGTTCAAGCGCATTGTCATCGTGGGAGGGGGCAACGACTGCTCCAATCGCGGCGCTTCCCTGGACACCATCGTGGAGCGCTTCAGTAAGCTCATCCGGGCTGCCAAGGACAAAGCTGCCTCCGTGATGGTGTCTGCCATCTGTCCACGACTTGGCACGGACATGAGGGAACGCATCGACATGGTAAACTCCGGCCTGCAAGGACTATGCGACGACATGGGATGCGACTTTACCGACAACTCCCCCCTGTTTAGGCTTAATGACGGATCCTTCAACGACGGATACATGACGAATGACGCGACACATCTGACGTGCAAGGGCCAGAACAGACTCTGCCAACTGCTCAAGTTGACACCAACAGACGATGCGGACAAGGACAAAGACGTCTGTACCCGACCCCGTAAGACCCCCAAGGACCACGACGAACGTGGACGCAGCCGGACGGATCAGGACGGACCGGCGACGGGACCAGGACGACGACATAACGCGACAGTAGACAGGAGACCTGCGTATCGCATCGCCGACCGCGGAGAACGGGACCGTGACGGAGACGACTGGACCCAGGTTCAGCGACGGCCCCGTGACGGAGGCGAGTGGACGCGGGGACAGCGACGGCACTGTGACGGAGGCGAGAGGACGCAGGTAGCGGGACGGCACCGTGACGGAGGCGCGTGGACACATGTAGAGCGACGGCACCGAGCCCGACGAGAGGCGACAGACAGATCCCGCGCGACAGAGAAGACGAACGACCAGCCTAGGTGTTACTACTGCGCGGAGGAAGGACATGTGACCGACAACTGCCGACATGGACACTACGTCACTTGTTACACTTGTGGTCGCTCGGGCCACAAGGCCAAGCTTTGTAAATAGGTATTCGGCAATGGAGGAAGGGCCGATATGTTAAGTGATGGCTCCACTGACGATTTAATATTATGTAGCAAGTCTGATTTACATTTTATGAATGAGGGGCGCTGTCAATGTGATTTTACTGGGCAACTAGGCAGTAAAGCCCATATTTTAAGCGATCTAACCGACACAGATGTTGCACATTGTAATGATGAGCTTTGTTTTATGGAAGATGACATGTCACGTGATGTTTTAACGATACCATGCAAGGTAAAAGAGTCAAAAGATATTTTAAGCCGTGCTGCAGATAGTGTAAGGTACCGGCCTGATCAGCCTTTTATGATGAATGAGGATCATACATGTGCCCCTACCGACATAATAGCTACACCCAAGAATAATGAGGTAAGGTACGACCCCACATCTGTCCAGGACTGCCGCAATCATGAAAAGGTAAGCGAACGACAGGAGAATTTAGTGGCAGCGATCGAAGCCAACGAAGATGAAGAGTTATTTGGGCTCGCGCCATTTCATCAGAGAAATGTAAAAAATCTCAAGATAGCCCACATTAACATAAACAGCGTACGACATAAGTTTGAACCGCTTAGCCAAGCACTGGGAAAAGGCGCATTAGATGTCTTGTTCATTCAAGAGACTAAGTTAGACGATAGCTTTCCGGCAGGCCAATTTACTTTAAATGGGTACAAGGTCCACCGAAATGATAATACAGACAGCTCTGGAGGCATAATGGTGCAGGTAAGAGACGATATACCACACCGGCGGCGCAAGGATATAGAAATTAATGAAGACGAGAAGGGGCGTATCGAATCCCTGGCAATAGAAGTGACGCTGAATGCTGAAAAGTGGCTCTTTCTCAGTGTATACAAGCAGCCGAAGGTTAAAAACGCATTACTTGTGACAAAGATCGATAGCCTTCTGAATGCAATCGCTGCTGAACAGGTTAACCTTGTACTGTTGGGAGATTTAAATGTAAACATGTTAAACCATAAAAATTGTCTGAATGACGTATTAGAGGTCTATGGTACTAAAAATATCGTTAAGTCACCAACTTGTTTCAAAGGTAAAATACCGACCTTAATTGATGTTGTGATTACAAATGTGTCGAAGCGCTTACGAGATGTATCATGTATAGATACGGGCCTCAGCGATTTTCACCATATGGTTTGCGTAGCAACGAAAATAGAAGTTCCCATTAGGCAGCAGAAACGTCTATTATCGAAGCTTTAACCATTTTGATGAGATTAAATACAAAGACGATCTAGCATCGGTACCTTTTCATGTAGGTGAAGTCTTTGAAGATGTTGATGACTCATATTGGTTTTGTAGCACATTGATCAAAGAGGTCGTTGATAGACATGCACCAACCAAGCAACGGGTAGTTAAGAATAACTGTGTGCCCTATATGAATAGCCATCTTCGCAAAGCCATAAATGTAAAAAATATGCTGAGACGGAAGTACGAGCAATTGAGTAGCCAAGAGAATTGGGAAAAATACAGAAAGCAAAGGAATCTCATAGGACGTCTTCGGAAAGTAAGCATGCAAAAGTACATAAAGGGGAAATGTAGCGAAGCTACGACTAACGGGAAGGAATTCTGGAAAGTTGTAAAACCACTGATATCAAGAAAAAACGCAAGCAGCGGAAACGTGTTACTGAAAGAGCGAGACGAAATAATATCAGATCCATCAAAGGTAAGTGACATATTTAATCAATATTTCATAGACGTTGCCAAAGACATAGGCCAACTAGATGACATACCAGATGATCAACCAATAGACGAAACCCTTCTTTATCACAAAGATCATAAATCCGTTATGGCTATAAAGGAAGGTAACCAAGGTATAACGGAAACTTTTAACTTTCGGGCAGTAAGTAGCCACGAAATATACAATGCACTTAAAGGCATTGACGTGTCGAAGGCTAGTGGCTACGACAAGATACCTCCGAAGCTTATCAAGCTGGGAGCTGCCATCCTGTGTGAGCCATTAAGGTATGTGTTAAATATGACGATTAATTGTAATACGTTTCCAAAAGAACTAAAATACGCTGAAGTCACACCAATTTTCAAGAAGAAGGACAACTTAAATAAAGAAAAATACAGACCAGTAAGTGTTCTTCCCTGTATCTCCAAGATATATGAAAAAATATTGTGTGACCAGCTTATGTCCTTTATGGAACCCAGGTTATCACCCAGACTATCTGGGTTTAGAAAGGGACACAGTTGTCAAAGCCTACTGGTGCGCTTAGTTGAAGACTCCAAAAATGCATTAGATAATAATCAAGTTATGGGAGCTATACTAATGGATCTCTCAAAAGCATTCGATTGTCTTCCACACAGATTATTGATTACCAAGATGAACGCTTATGGCATAAGTAAACAATCATGTACGCTAGTGGCAAGCTATCTTACGAACCGCGAACAGAGGGTAAAACTAGGACATAATCGGAACGAGTGGCTTACCCTCAAGAAAGGAGCACCACAGGGATCTGTTTTTGGTCCACATCTGTATAATGTATTTACGAATGACCTGCTTGTATCCACCGCACGGGGAACCGATAAGTATAATTATGCTGATGATAATACTGTGGCGGCTCAAGGTAAGGAGTTTAAGAAGGTTAAAGTAACTCTAGAGAAGGCGTTATCGGAGATAACAACGTGGTTCGTCGACAATTACATGAAAGCGAACCCAAGTAAGTACCAGGCAATCGTGTTTGAAAAGAGAAACGAATTAAGTCAGCACAGATCGTTTTCGATTTCTGGAACAGAACTGGCAGCACAACAGGAAGTAACACTACTAGGTATTCAACTGGACGCTAGGTTAACTTTCGGCAACCATATATCAAGTTTATGCAAGAAGGCTGGAAAAAGTCTCAATGTTTTAGCTAGAGTTTCTAAATTAATGGATGTTGATAGCAAACTTA
The DNA here is from genome assembly GCA_964019135.1 of Arenicola marina. Classification (NCBI taxonomy): domain Eukaryota; kingdom Metazoa; phylum Annelida; class Polychaeta; family Arenicolidae; genus Arenicola; species Arenicola marina. The sequence goes on from OZ025262.1 coordinate 32,676,565, forward strand.
CGTTATTTCATGCTTTTATTCTTTCACATTTTAATTATTGTCCCGTTGTATGGCATTTTTGTGATATGAAAAATATGCGTAAGATTGAAAAGATACAGGAGCGGGCATTGAGGTATGTGTTTAATGACTTTAGATCAGAATACGCAGAGTTGAGGAAGAGAGCGGGTAGACCATTGCTATATGTTGAACGATTGCGCTGCATATCATTAGAAGTTTACAAGAGTATCAACAAGTCAGATTGGGCCTAGTTATCTTCATGACATGTATAACGTGAAGGAAAACAATTATATTTTAAAAAATGGGCCAAATATATGTATGCCACGCGTTAAGACAACAGCTTATGGCCATAATTCATTGAAGTATCAAGGTAGCAAGCTATGGAACATGCTCAACATAGAAACGAAGTTAGCCAAATCTGCCAAGGAATTTAAAACAACGCTGTCAACCTCGGATGTGTTCTTGTGTCACTGTAATTCGTGCACATTATGTAACATAGCTAATGGGTAAGGTTTTATGAGATGCAAAGGTTGTTATATTGTCATTGTCATATGTATATATATCTCATCCGCTCATGTCATTTTATCATTGTCGGTCAATAGCACGTGTGCTAATGTTTATTGTTGACTTTTACATACCGACGTTAAATAAAACTTTATCTTATCTTATCTTATCTTAACTGTACTATAAAATTGGATACTGCCGTGACTGATGTTCAGAACAGCGTAATATGGGCAAGGTTCCCCGGGCACTGTTCTCCGGGCAGAATTCGTCCTCTTGCTACTAATGGGAAGTTGTGGGCGAGAGACAGTAGGGGATTTGTGGGGTTTAATGACGGTTTGGGCGATAAAGCGTTGCGAGAAATATTATTAATGTTGGCACAAAGCAAGGTAGCCCACCGCAGACATGGTCACCATGCGGGATAAGCAGATACGCACCCAGCGATAGTGTTGACACATCTAAGAGCGACAATGTTGATGCATCCAAGGCGAACCATGCAGTGCATGCAGTGGTTCGGTTGCATATACATCCAAGGTGGCCCATAGCGCATGCATCGAGTCGGATACACTGGTGGGACAGACAGACAGACGGACAGCTTCATTTTATTAGTGTATATATACAGTAAGTAACAATAAACATTGTGTTTATACAATTCAATGAAAATTTTGCAAAAGCATTGAATAACGGTCAATATATCAATTACTTGTATTCCGTCTTCGGGCAAGAATCCTTCAACGTGTAAAGATGCATATCTTTCCATTAGCCTGTGTAGCGAATTTCAAATTGCATGCGACGTTCAAATCGAGATCCATGCTTTATTGGAGCCTTCACGTCGCTCCACTCGGGTAGTTTGCTGGTTCTTATATGACGCACTATTTTATTGGTCGGTAGGATGGTTAACGGTAATAAAGCGGTCTGGGAGGTCTGGTCACGCCAGGGCCCCGGACTTGTGGTCAGCACGGGGCTGGCCTCAGCCACTGGAGTAAACCCCTGCCATGACAGAGCAAAATGATATAGAGTGACCTGACTATTGCCTGGTCTGGTAGGGGACATAGAGCAAGATGAACCCCCGGGTGGCCTGCTGTGTTATTACCTGTACAAATATACAGAGACTGCCACCCAGCGACGTAATAGGCCGCCTAACTTTCTGATGCTTTTTTTCTCTCTGTACCAGACTCAAAGGGCGCATTGCAAGTTAGGCGTTAGAAGGATGTATTGGTCACGTATCACGCGAGCTGACTGAAGCTCAGCCTCCCTCCTTGGGGACACACCGCCATTATTGTACGGCGTGGTCGTCATGTCCTAGACCAATAGAGCAAAACTATTTAGCCTTCATCAACATTTCGTTTGGCTTTGCAACCAGGGCAAGACATAACTTTATGGGGGGCAAGCTAAAAGCACTAAGCACGTGTATTTGGTTTGAGTAGTGGCGTATACGTCACTGAGGCAATTAAATAATATTATATTGGCACTCGTTCCCACATTTCACATGCACTGCATGTACCATATATCTCTTCTGGGGAACACGATAATTAGAAGATATCATTGAAAATAAAGCCGTAGAAAAAGTATTATTATTTAAACACATCGGTATTCAGCAGCCACTTGGCCGTATGGGCATCGACGCAAAGGAAAGAAAAGTTGTTATAAAATATGATTCCGAATGTATTTGCTCTGTCACACAGAATTAAAATCCCATTCTCTCGATCCCGCTGCAGAACTATCCAATAACAAGAAAAGGGGCACTCTTGGAGTGGGTTGGGGATGAGATAATGTCAGGATGTATCACCGGACAGGATGGAGGAATCTGATTGTGCCGGTCTGCCTAAATAAACAATCTTACAGTCGGGCGGTGATAGAGGATGGCGAGGGTTCCAACCGTGTCTGCCCTAGAGGAGGACATGGGCTGCCTTGTGTCTCCCAATTGTTTATTGGGAAAGCGGTAATGACAAAGGTATGGCGCGCCAGCAGAGGCATAGCCCAGAACATATTAAAAACAAACAGACCAGCATAGCTGGAAATAAAGTCGATCTGACGTTTACCTCTTTGCACCAGTCGCAATTGTCATTCCGACAATGATTACATAGCGAGTTTTGCAGGGAATCGGAGCAAGATAAAAAGCATTACAAGGGAATTATAAAATCCCATAAACAGTCGCAGATTGCGCTCTGTTCCTTCCTTTAGTTGACATGAGTTATTGTAACGTACCACAATGGATTGATCAAAGTTAGACAGCTGGCACCGGGAAGGGGGTTTCTATGCAGTGTGATTGTCAAAAATAACAAGAATATGATTGGAATGTTCATTATGTATGGCGCAATTACTTTATAGCGTCATGTCGGTTCACATCAGTGCACCCGCCTCATCTGCACCAAGGATGTTTATATTATGTAACCCTCATCCCAGACCAGTCTTTCATCATGAGCTGTGGTAAATATAGCGCACATGAGGGCACGAGCGACATCAGTGGCTATGACGACGTCGCATGTCGTCGGTAGCCATGCACAACAGGGCAGTAATTCGAGCTTCGCTGTATCATGTGACATGTGACAATAAAATGGGTGATCAGCTGCAATGACAATATCGGGAGAGCTTCGGCTTCGACTGGTCGTAATTAGCAAACGCAAAAAGCAGGTCGGCATCTTCACGGTTGCACGGAAGTTATCGGTGGCTGACAGTCGCGCAGGTTTATTTAATACAACGGCCGATATGACGGCACACATGGAAGTAATGTAATTACCAGCGAGCGCCGTCTCCGGATTTAATGAGCACATGAACATTAAATGCAAATTATTAGCTTTGTGGCATCGTTCAGTTTTCTTTCCTCCGGAAGCTTGCTATAAAGGGTAAGAAAATGATCGTGCATGTGCCCCATGTGTGTCTGTAAGCCAGATCAGTCCCAATCCGTCAAAGTGGAATGGTTTTGTGCTCCACATGGGTCCGAAGGCCAGATCTGTTTCAATCTGTCTAAGGAACAACATGTACAGTAACTTGTCCACATGGGTGTGCAGGTACGACATTTTGTAATAAACTGGTGTACACTTCAACGTCTTGCACTTGTTGCCCTTTCAGCGGACGCTAACTGGTCTATAACTGGTGCCAATACAAAACAATTATACAATCTAATTAGTACTTTTGTGTTGAAGATTAAGTCACTACTGGAGCATCATGTCAACATGACTTGCATTCACGGGCTATTTGTTGTCACTAACAGTAGGTCTAAATATATAATATACTAGCCGCCCCGCTTGCTCCGCTCGTGGAACGTCTAGCGCTGTTTCCGCATGTAGTCCGCTTAACTGGATACTGGGGTAACCGATGTCTAGCGCGGTTTCCGCATGCAGTCCCCTAACTGTAAAGTTGGATACTGTAAAGTTGGATACTGCGTGTAGTCCACTTAACTGTAAAGTTGGCTACTGTCAAGTTGGATACTGCGTGTAATCCGCTTAGCTGCAAAATAGAACACGGCGGTGACCACTGCGGTAACTATTGTCTAGCGTTGTTTCCGCTTGAAAGTTGGATACTGCGGTAACTGATGTCTAGCGCTGTTTCCGCATGTAGTCTTCTTAACTGTAAAGTTGGATACTGCGGTAACCCGCTGTCTAGCGCTCTTTCTACATGTAGTCCGCTTAACTGTAAATTTGGATACTGTGGTAACCGATGTCTAGAGCTGTTTCCGCATGTAGTCCGCTTAACTATAAAGTTAGATACTGCGGTAACCTATGTCTAGCGCTCTTTCTACATGTAGTCCGCTTAACTGTAAAGTTGGATACTGTGGTAACCGATGTCTAGAACTGTTTCCGCATGTAGTCCCCTTAACTCTAAAGTTGGATACTGCGTGTAGTCCGCCTAACTCTCAAGTTGGCTACTGTAAAGTTGAATACTGCGTACGGTTGCTCTTTCCCGCCCGTTGTTCACAGAAAATTACAATAAATCAAGGTCATACATTAATCGAGTAAAAAAAGGGCCAATTTATTTATTTTCTGGATGTGAACACACGGCTGCTGTTTCGTGGAGAAAAAATCTGCCTGAAGGCCTGGTTGGATCGGTAGAATGTCCTGTAGTCCGCTTAACTGTACTGTACAATTTGATACTGGGCAGAGTTCTCTGGGCAGAATTCGTTCTCTTGCTACTGATGGGAAGTTGTGGGCGAGAGACAGTACGGGATTTGTGGGGTTTGATGACGGTTTGGGCAATAAGGCGTTGCGAGAAATATTATTGATGCTGGCACCAAGCAAGGTAGCCCACCGCAGACATGGTCACCATGCGGGATAAGCAGATAAGCACCCAGCGATTGTGTTGACACATCTAAGAGCGACAATGTTGATGCCAGCTATAGTGTTGGCACATCTAAGAGCGACAATGTTGATGTATCCAAAGCGACCTATGCAGTGCATGCAGTGGTTCGGTTGCATATACATCCAAGGCGGCCCACAGTGCATCCATCGTGTCGGATGCACAGGTTGGACAGACCGACAGACAGATGGTCAGCTTCATTTTATTAGTATAGATATACAGTAAATAACAATAAACATCGAGTTTATACAATTCAATGTAAATTTTGTAAAAGCATTGAATAACGGTCAATATATCAATTACTTGTATTCCGTCTTCGGTCCAGAATCCTTCAACGTGTAAAGATGTATATCTTCCCATTACGCCGTGTAGTGAATTGCAAATTGCAGACGACGTTTAAATCCCGATCAATGCTTTATTGGCGCCTACACGTTGCTCCACTCCGGTAGTTTGCTGGTTCTTACAGGTTGTAGTAAATTTTTGGTCGGTCGGATGGTTAACGGGAATAGCAGTCTGGGAGGTCTGGTCACGCCATGGTCCCGGTTGGTGGTCAGCACGGAGCTGGCCTCGGCCACTGGAGTTAACAGCTGCCATGACAGAACAAAATGATATAGAATTACCTGACTATTGCCTGGTCTGGTAGGGGATATAGAGCAAGATAAACCCCCGGGTGGCCTGCTGTGTTATTACCTATACAAATATAGAGAGACTGCCACCCAGCGACGTAATAGGTCGCCTAACTTTCTGATGCTTTTTGTCTCTCTGTGCCAGACTCAAAGGGCGCATTGCAAGTTAGGCGTTAGCAGGATGTACTGGTCACGTGTCACGCGAGCGGTGTAGTGCTCAGCGTCCCTCCTTGGGGTCACGCCGCCATTGTTGTACGGCGTGGTCGTCATGTCCTATTGGTCTAGGACATGAGACCTATTTACCCGTCATCAACATTTCGTTTGGCTTTGCAACCGGGGCAAGACGTAACTTAGTGGGTTAGCAAGCTAAAGGCATTAAACATTTGTATCTGGTGCGATTAGTGTTGTGTACGTGACTGACGCGATTAACTAATATTATATTGGCACTCGTTCCCTGATTTCTCATGCAGTGCATGTGCCATGTATCACTTTTTGAAGAACACAGTAATTAGAAGACATCATGGGCAATAAACCTATAAAAAGTACTATTATTTAAATATATCGGCACTCAGCTGCCATTTAGGCACATGGACATCGACGCAAGGGAAAGACAACTATCATACAATATGATTGTGAACGGTAAGATAGGAGCACACTTGGAATGGGTTGGGGATGAGGTATTGTCAGGATGTATCACCGGATGCAGGATTCTGATTGTGTCGGTCTGCTCCAACGAAAAATCTTACGGTCGGGCGGTGATGCAAGAGGGTGAGGGATACAACCTTGTCTACCCTAGAGGAGGGCATGGGCTGCCTTGTGTCTCCCAATGGTTTATTGGGAAAGCGGCAAGAGTAACAGTATGGCGCACCAACAGAGGCATCTGACGTTTACCTCTTTGCACCAGTCGCACTTGTCATTCAGACGATGATTATATGCCGAGTGTTGCAAGATGAAAAGCATCGCAAAGGAATTATATAATCCCATGAACAGTTGCAGATTGCGCTCTGTCCCTTCCTGTAATGGCATGAGTTATTGTACCGTACCACAATGGGCTGATCAAAATTAGACAGCTGGCACCGGGAAGGGGGTTGGTATGCCGTGCGGTTATCAGTAATAACACAAGCAATGATTGGCATTTCCATTATGTATGGTGCCACATTTGTGCACCCGCCGCATCTGCACTAAGGATGTTTATATCCCGTAATCCACATCCCAGACCCGTCTTTCATCATCAGCTGTGGTAAATATAGCGCACCTGACAGCACCCGCGACATCAGTGGCTATGACGACGTCGCATGTCGTCGGTAGCCATGCGCAACAGGGCAGAAATTCGCGCTTCGCTGTCTCATGTGGCATGTGACAATAAAATGGGTGATCAGCTGCAATGACAATAACGGGAGAGCTTCGGCTTCGGCTGGTCATTATTAGCACACGCAGAAAATAGGACGGCATCTTCGCCATGGCACGGTGGTTACCGGTGGCTGACGGTCGTGCTTGTTTATTTAATACAACGGCCGATATGACGGCACACATGGAAGTAATGTAATTACCATCGAGCTGGGTCTCCGAAATTACGAGCATATGAACATTAAATGAAAATATTATTAGTTTTCTGGCATCGTGCAGTTTTCTTCCCTCCAGAAGCTGGCTATAAAGGGTAACAAAGCGTACCCCATGAAGTAGTGAATTGTACAGGACAGTGTCCGCGCGATGCACTAATCACTGGTATTGTTTATTCAAAGGAGAAAACTTGAGATACGCGCCTCCTGGGCCCCCTTTCTACCAATAACGTCCAGCAGTCCCTACGACGATGTTGGAGCGCTGTTGGATTTATTTTTTGTTGGACATAAATCAGTAAGATACACACAGCTTATCCGCAGCAGAATTATCGTCCAAAACATCAGGACATAGACCGGAACAAGCCGTATACCCAGACCCGGCAGAGACAGCGTATGGGGACAAGGGTGACTCCTGGAATGCAGCCACGACGCCGCGCCGATGGCGGTAAAGACATGTCCTATGTTATACATTATGTCATCATCTAGAGAGGGATTCCCTGTTGTCGCCGTTCCCAGATGAGGCTGCAGTGTTGCCTTGGCATTTACAATCCAACCATCACTCTTTGTGGGTCACTGTCCTTGTGCAACTGCCATAGATTCGTCCTAACACAAACGTTAGAATCCTGTCGTGGAGGCAGCCTTGAATATAGGATCAACTTCATCACTTTGTCCATCTAACAGTTAGTTATGTTACGTTTGCTCATCTTCACTTATCATCACGTCCATTCGTCTTTACTTTCACTCACACTCACTGTCATTCTGTTTCACTTTCACTGACTTCCTTGCACTAGTACTACTCGCATTACCACTAATTAAAAAAAGAAAGATCATCGACTATCATCGCGGTGGAGGTGAACGCCATGTATGCAGCCACTGCCACTGAATACAACGCGGTGGAGATGAACGCCATGTATGCAGCCACTGCCACTGAATACAACGTGGTGGATGTGAACGCCATGTATACAGCCACTGCCACTGAATACAACGCGGTGGATGTGAACGCCATGTATACAGCCACTGAATGCAACGCGGTAGGGGTGAACGCCATGTATACAGCCACTGCCACTGAATACAACACGGTGGAGGTGAACGCCATGTATGCAGCCACTGCCACTGAATACAACGTGGTGGATGTGAACGCCATGTATACAGCCACTGCCATTGAATGCAACGCGGTAGGGGTGAACGCCATGTATACAGCCACAGCCACTGAATACAACGCGATGGAGGTGAACGCCATGTATACAGCCATTGCCACTGAATACAACGCGATGGAGGTGAACGCCATGTATACAGCCACTGCCACTGAATACAACGCGATGGAGGTGAACGCCATGTATACAGCCACAGCCACTGAATACAACGCGGTGGAGGTGAACGCCATGTATACAGCCATTGCCACTGAATACAACGCGATGGAGGTGAACGCCATGTATACAGCCATTGCCACTGAATACAACGCGATGGAGGTGAACGCCATGTATACAACCACTGCCACTGAATACAACGCGATGGAGGTGAACGCCATGTATACAGCCACTGCCACTGAATACAACGCGGTGGAGGTGAACGCCATGCATACAGCCACTGCCACTGAATACAACGCGATGGAGGTGAACGCCATGTATACAGCCATTGCCACTGAATACAACGCGATGGAGGTGAACGCCATGTATACAGCTACTGCCACTGAATACAACGCGATGGAGGTGAACGCCATGTATACAGCCACTGCCACTGAATACAACGCGGTGGAGGTGAACGCCATGCATACAGCCACTGCCACTGAATACAACGCGATGGAGGTGAACGCCATGTATACAGCCACTGAATGCAACGCGGTGGAGGTGAACGCCATGTATACAGCCACTGCCACTGAATACAACGTGGTGGATGTGAACGCCATGTATACAGCCACTGCCACTGAATACAACGCGGTGGAGGTGAACGCCATGTATACAGCCACTGCCATTGAATGCAACGCGGTAGGGGTGAACGCCATGTATACAGCCACAGCCACTGAATACAACGCGGTGGAGGTGAACGCCATGTATACAGCCATTGCCACTGAATACAACGCGATGGAGGTGAACGCCATGTATACAGCCACTGCCATTGAATGCAACGCGGTAGGGGTGAACGCCATGTATACAGCCACAGCCACTGAATACAACGTGGTGGATGTGAACGCCATGTATACAGCCACTGCCATTGAATGCAACGCGGTAGGGGTGAACGCCATGTATACAGCCACTGCCACTGAATACAACGCGGTAGGGGTGAACGCCATGTATACAGCCACTGCCACTGAATACAACGCGGTGGCGGTGAACGCCATGTATACAGCCACTGCCAGTGAATACAACGCGGTGGAGGTGAACGCCATGTATACAGCCACTGCCACTGAATACAACGCGGTGGAGGTGAACGCCATGTATACAGCCACTGCCACTGAATACAACGCGTTGGAGGTGAACGCCATGTATACAGCCATTGCCACTGAATACAACGCGATGGAGGTGAACGCCATGTATACAGCCAGTGAATACAACGCGGTGGAGGTGAACGCCATGTATACAGCCACTGCCACTGAATACAACGCGGTGGAGGTGAACGCCATGTATAGAGCCCTCGCCTTCTCGACTGCCATGCTCGTTATATATACTTACCTATGTGTATGATGACAGACACGTCAGGAATTTGTGTCTGGTTTAATATGAACATCATCTAATATGATATTTATTTCCCATCAAAGTGATGAGCATCCAAATGGTATCAAGGTTCGCTTGCGGTCTTCATCTTGCTGGATTCCACGAATGGTTGACCGTCAGAACGACATCAGCGACTGATGTGAAGAGTTAAACAACCGATCAAATGTATTTACAGTTCGTGCCATATTGGCCTGCTTGTTTTCATGGCTTTTTTTACCCATTACAAGTGGTTCTACTGGCGTGCCAAGCTGTTCCCCTTACCGCATTAATAAACATTAAAATGCTGATAGAGGCAACTTGGCTGAAGACTTCAACGCGTTCAAATACACTGTGGTCATATGTCTCGCAAAGAGTAGGGGTTACTCCTGGGACATGGCTCCACTCTCCCTTCCTTCTGCCAGTGACGCGATATGACTCAACCAACAAATCAACCAATCAAATACGCTGTTACACAGGACATCACACGTGGTGCAGAGATCATTAAGTCTAACAATTATTGTTTGCTTGAGGGACGGAGATCCCGAATGCCTGGTGACACGTGATCAATACATCCTGTTAATCTTTAACGTCAATTCCGGAACACTGGAGTCTAATTCTGGTGCAGAAATAAGAAAAAAAGTCAGGCGGCCTATTACGTCGCTGGGCGGCAGGCGGTCTCTTGTGTTTATTTGTACAGATAATAAAACAGCAGACAACCCGGGGGTTCAGCTTTCTCTACGTCCCCTGCCAGCCCAGGCAATAGTCGGGTCACTCTATATCAGTTTTCTCCGTCATGGCAGGGGTCCAGTTCTGATCTGTGGCTGACGCCAGTCCTGGCTGACCAAAAACCAGGGCCATGGCGTGACCGGTCCGACGCCCTTTTTACTTCCGTTAACCATTGGACCGGCCTAAAAATGAGTGCAATCTATAAGAACCAGCACGATATCTGACAGGAACAAAGAGCAGCGGTCAATAAAATATGGATCGCGGTTTAAAGGCGCCTTCAAATTTTTTAGCTTTGCTGGATTGCGTGCTTGAAAAACAAAACACTGCATTCTTCAACATTGTAGCTGGACGACTTTCACTATGGCCTATACATGTAATACTCGATTCTATGTTTTTTTTGTTATTCCCATGGATTAGAAGGTCGGAACAGGTCAAACGTCCTGGTTAAACCCACCAACCAATGCCTATATGTGCATTAAAGGACTTAATTGAAAGTGAGATGGAGTAAAAGTGAGATAGACATTCGATGAAAGTCTGTGACCATCCGTCCGTACTATAACAGTGGAGGCCTGGCCGGGTGGCTGTGGACACAGGGTCAACCGCCCGTACTAGAACAATGGTTGCCGGGCCGGGTGGCTGTGGACAGAGGGCCACTCGCCCGTACTAGAACAATGGTCCCCTGGCCGGGTGGCTGTGGACAGACGGCCAGCCGCCGGTACTAGAACAATGGTCGCCTGGCCGGGTGGCTGTGGACAGAGGGCCATCCGCCCGTACTAGAACAATGGTCGCCTGGCCGGGTGGCTGTGGACAGAAGGCCATCCGCCCGTACTAGAACAATGGTCGCCTGGCCGGATGGCTGTGGGCAGAAGGCCACGCGCCGGTACTAGAACAATGGTCGCCTGGCCGGGTGGCTGTGGACAGAGGGCCACCCGCCCGTACTAGAACAATGGTCGCCTGGCCGGGTGGCTGTGGACAGAGGGCCACCCGCCGGTACTAGAACAATGGTCGCCTGGCCGGGTGGCTGTGGACAGAGGGCCACTCGCCCGTACTAGAACAATGGTCGCCTGGCCGGGTGGCTGTGGAAAGAGGGCCAGTCGCCTGTACTAGAACAATGGTCGCCTGGCCGGGTGGCTGTGGAAAGAGGGCCACTCGCCCGTACTAGAACAATGGTCGCCTGGCCGGGTGGCTGTGGACAGAGGGCCACCCGCCCGTACTAGAACAATGGTCGCCTGTCAGGGTGGCTGTGGACAGAGGGCCACCCGCCCGTACTAGAACAATGGTCGCCTGGCCGGGTGGCTGTGGACAGAAGGCCATCCGCCCGTCCTAGAACAATGGTCGCCTGGCCGGATGGCTGTGGACAGAGGGCCACTCGCCCGTACTAGAACAATGGTCGCCTGGCCGCGTGGCTGTGGACAGAGGGCCACTCGCCCGTACTAGAACAATGGTCGCCTGGCCGGGTGGCTGTGGACAGAGGGCCACTCGCCCGTACTAGAACAATGGTCGCCTGGCCGGGTGGCTGTGGACAGAGGGCCACTCGCCCGTACCAGAACAATGGTCGCGTGGCCGGGTGGCTGTGGACAGAGGGCCACCCGCCCGTACTAGAACAATGGTCGCCTGGCCGGGTGGCTGTGGACAGAGGGCCACCTGCCGGTACTAGAACAATGGTCGCCTGGCCGGGTGGCTGTGGACAGAGGGTCACCCGCCCGTACTAGAACAATGGTCGCCTGGCCGGGTGGCTGTGGACAGAGGGCCACCCGCCCGTCCTAGAACAATGGTCGCCTGGCCGGGTGGCTGTGGACAGAGGGCCACTCGCCCGTACCAGAACAATGGTCGCCTGGCCGGGTGGCTGTGGACAGAGGGCCACCCGCCCGTACTAGAACAATGGTCGCCTGGCCGGGTGGCTGTGGAGAGAGGGCCATCCGCCCGTCCTAGAACAATGGTCGCCTGGCCGGGCGGCTGTGGACAGAGGGCCACTCGCCCGTACCAGAACAATGGTCGCCTGGCAGGGTGGCTGTGGACAGAGGGCCACCCGCCCGTACTAGAACAATGGTCGCCTGGCCGGGTGGCCATGGACAGAGGGCCACCCGCCGGTACTAGAACAATGGTCGCCTGGCCGGGTGGCTGTGGACAGAGGGCCACCCGCCCGTACTAGAACAATGGTCGCCTGGCCGGGTGGCTGTGGACAGATGGCCACCCGCCGGTACTAGAACAATGGTCGCCTGGCCGGGTGGCTGTGGACAGAGGGCGACCCGCCCGTACTAGAACAATGGTCGCCTGGCCGGATGGCTGTGGACAGAGGGCCACCCGCCCGTACTGGAACAATGGTCGCCTGGCCGGATGGTTGTGGACAAAGGGCCACTCGTCCGTACTAGAACAATGGTCGCCTGGCCGGGTGGCTGTGGACAGAGAGCCATCCGCAAGTACTAGAACAATGGTCGCCTGGCCGGGAGGCTGTGGACAGAGGGCCACCCGCCGGTACTAGAACAATGGTCGCCTGGCCGGGTGGCCGTGGACAGAGGACCACCCGCCTGCAACAGAACAATGGTTGCCTAGCAGGGTGGCTGTGGACAGAGGGCCACCCGCCGGTACTAGAACAATGGTCGCCTGGGCGGGTGGCCGTCGACAGAGGGCCACCCGCCGGTACTAGAACAATGGTCGCCTGGCCGGGTGGCTGTGGACAGAGGGCCACAAGCCGGTACTAGAACAACGGTCGCCTGGCCGGGTGGCTGTGGACAAAGGGCCACCCGCCGGTACTAGAACAATGGTCGCCTAGCCGGGTGGCTGTGGACAAAGGGCCACCCGCCGGTACTAGAACAATGGTCGCCTGGCCGGGTGGCTGTGGACAGAGGGCCACAGGTTCGTAATAGAAGAATGGTTGCCTGGCCGGGTGGCTGTGGACAGAGGGCCACCCGCCGGTACTAGAACAATGGTCGCCTGGCCGGGTGGCTGTGGACAGAGGGCCACCCGCCGGTACTAGAACAATGGTCGCCTGGCCGGGTGGCTGTGGACAGATGGCCACCCGCCGGTACTAGAACAATGGTCGCCTAGCCGGGTGGCTGTGGACAGAGGGCCACCCGCCCGTACTAGAACAATGGTCGCCTGGCCGGGTGGCGGTGGACAGAGGGCCATCCGCCCGTAATATAACAATGGTCGCCTGGCCGGGTGGCTGTGGACAGAGGGCCACTCGCCCGTACTAGAACAATGGTCGCCTGGCAGGGTGGCTGTGGACAGAGGGCGACTCGCCCGTACTAGAACAATGGTCGCCTGGCCGGGTGCCTGTGGACAGAGGGCCACTCGCCCGTACTAGAACAATGGTCGCCGGGCCGGGTGGCTGTGGAAAGAGGGCCACTCGCCCGTACTAGAACAATGGTCGCCTGGCCGGGTGGCTGTGGAAAGAGGGCCACTCGCCCGTACTAGAACAATGGTCGCCTGGCCGGGTGGCTGTGGACAGAGGGCCACCCGCCCGTACTAGAACAATGGTCGCCTGTCAGGGTGGCTGTGGACAGAGGGCCACCCGCCCGTACTAGAACAATGGTCGCCTGGCCGGGTGGCTGTGGACAGAAGGCCATCCGCCCGTCCTAGAACAATGGTCGCCTGGCCGGGTGGCTGTGGACAGAGAGCCACTCGCCCGTACTAGAACAATGGTCGCCTGGCCGGGTGGCTGTGGAAAGAGGGCCACTCGCCCGTACTAGAACAATGGTCGCCTGGCCGGGTGGCTGTGGACAGAGGGCCACCCGCCCGTACTAGAACAATGGTCGCCTGTCAGGGTGGCTGTGGACAGAGGGCCACCCGCCCGTACTAGAACAATGGTCGCCTGGCCGGGTGGCTGTGGACAGAAGGCCATCCGCCCGTCCTAGAACAATGGTCGCCTGGCCGGGTGGTTGTGGACAGAGGGCCACTCGCCCGTACTAGAACAATGGTCGCCTGGCCGGGTGGCTGTGGACAGAGGGCCACTCGCCCGTACCAGAACAATGGTCGCCTGGCCGGGTGGCTGTGGACAGAGGGCCACCTGCCGGTACTAGAACAATGGTCGCCTGGCCGGGTGGCTGTGGACAGAGGGTCACCCGCCCGTACTAGAACAATGGTCGCCTGGCCGGGTGGCTGTGGACAGAGGGCCACCCGCCCGTCCTAGAACAATGGTCGCCTGGCCGGGTGGCTGTGGACAGAGGGCCACTCGCCCGTACCAGAACAATGGTCGCCTGGCCGGGTGGCTGTGGACAGAGGGCCACCCGCCCGTACTAGAACAATGGTCGCCTGGCCGGGTGGCTGTGGAGAGAGGGCCATCCGCCCGTCCTAGAACAATAGTCGCCTGGCCGGGTGGCTGTGGACAGAGGGCCACTCGCCCGTACCAGAACAATGGTCGCCTGGCAGGGTGGCTGTGGACAGAGGGCCACCCGCCCGTACTAGAACAATGGTCGCCTGGCCGGGTGGCCGTGGACAGAGGGCCACCCGCCGGTACTAGAACAATGGTCGCCTGGCCGGGTGGCTGTGGACAGAGGGCCACCCGCCCGTACTAGAACAATGGTCGCCTGGCCGGGTGGCTGTGGACAGATGGCCACCCGCCGGTACTAGAACAATGGTCGCCTGGCCGGGTGGCTGTGGACAGAGGGCCACCCGCCCGTACTAGAACAATGGTCGCCTGGCCGGGTGGCTGTGGACAGAGAGCCACCCGCCCGCAATAGAATAATGGTCGCCTGGCCGGGTGGCTGTGGAGAGAGGGCAATCCACAACTACTATAACAATGGTCGCCAGGCCGGATGGCTGTGGGCAGGAGGCCACCCGCCTGTACTAGAACAATGGTCGCCTGGCCGGGTGGCTGTGGACAGAGGGCAATCCACAACTACTATAACAATGGTCGCCTGGCCGGATGGCTGTGGGCAGAAGGCCACCCGCCCGTACTAGAACAATGGTCGCCTGGCCGGATGGCTGTGGACAGAGGGCCATACGCCCGTCCTAGAACAATGGTCGACTGGCCGGATGGCTGTGGACAGAGGGCAATCCGCAAGTACTAGAACAATGGTCGCCTAGCCGGATGGCTGTGGACAGAGGACCACCCGCCGGTACTAGAACAATGGTCGCCTGGCCGGATGGCTGTGGACAGATGGCCACCCGCCCGTACTAGAACAATGGTCGCCTGGCCGGACGGCTGTGGACAGAGGGCCACTCGCCCGTAATAAAACAATGGTCGCCTGGCCGGGTGGCTGTGGACAGAGGGCCACTCGCCGGTACTAGAACAATGGTCGCCTGGCCGGATGGCTGTGGGCAGAGGGCCACCCGCCCGTACTAGAACAATGGTCGCCTGGCCGGATGGCTGTCGACAGAGGGCCATACGCCCGTCCTAGAACAATGGTCGACTGGCCGGATGGCTGTGGACAGAAGGCAATCCGCAAATACTAGAACAATGGTCGCCTAGCCGGATGGCTGTGGACAGATGGCCACCCGCCGGTACTAGAACAATGGTCGCCTGGCCGGGTGGCTGTGGACAGAGGGCCACCCGCCCGTACTAGAACAATGGTCGCCTGGCCGGGTGGCTGTGGACAGAGGGCCACCCGCCCGCAATAGAATAATGGTCGCCTGGCCGGGTGGCTGTGGAGAGAGGGCAATCCACAACTACTATAACAATGGTCGCCAGGCCGGATGGCTGTGGGCAGGAGGCCACCCGCCCGTACTAGAACAATGGTCGCCGGGCCGGGTGGCTGTGGAAAGAGGGCCACTCGCCCGTACTAGAACAATGGTCGCCTGGCCGGGTGGCTGTGGAAAGAGGGCCACTCGCCCGTACTAGAACAATGGTCGCCTGGCCGGGTGGCTGTGGACAGAGGGCCACCCGCCCGTACTAGAACAATGGTCGCCTGTCAGGGTGGCTGTGGACAGAGGGCCACCCGCCCGTACTAGAACAATGGTCGCCTGGCCGGGTGGCTGTGGACAGAAGGCCATCCGCCCGTCCTAGAACAATGGTCGCCTGGCCGGGTGGCTGTGGAAAGAGGGCCACTCGCCCGTACTAGAACAATGGTCGCCTGGCCGGGTGGCTGTGGAAAGAGGGCCACTCGCCCGTACTAGAACAATGGTCGCCTGGCCGGGTGGCTGTGGACAGAGGGCCACCCGCCCGTACTAGAACAATGGTCGCCTGTCAGGGTGGCTGTGGACAGAGGGCCACCCGCCCGTACTAGAACAATGGTCGCCTGGCCGGGTGGCTGTGGACAGAAGGCCATCCGCCCGTCCTAGAACAATGGTCGCCTGGCCGGGTGGTTGTGGACAGAGGGCCACTCGCCCGTACTAGAACAATGGTCGCCTGGCCGGGTGGCTGTGGACAGAGGGCCACTCGCCCGTACCAGAACAATGGTCGCCTGGCCGGGTGGCTGTGGACAGAGGGCCACCTGCCGGTACTAGAACAATGGTCGCCTGGCCGGGTGGCTGTGGACAGAGGGTCACCCGCCCGTACTAGAACAATGGTCGCCTGGCCGGGTGGCTGTGGACAGAGGGCCACCCGCCCGTCCTAGAACAATGGTCGCCTGGCCGGGTGGCTGTGGACAGAGGGCCACTCGCCCGTACCAGAACAATGGTCGCCTGGCCGGGTGGCTGTGGACAGAGGGCCACCCGCCCGTACTAGAACAATGGTCGCCTGGCCGGGTGGCTGTGGAGAGAGGGCCATCCGCCCGTCCTAGAACAATGGTCGCCTGGCCGGGTGGCTGTGGACAGAGGGCCACTCGCCCGTACCAGAACAATGGTCGCCTGGCAGGGTGGCTGTGGACAAAGGGCCACCCGCCCGTACTAGAACAATGGTCGCCTGGCCGGGTGGCCGTGGACAGAGGGCCACCCGCCGGTACTAGAACAATGGTCGCCTGGCCGGGTGGCTGTGGACAGAGGGCCACCCGCCCGTACTAGAACAATGGTCGCCTGGCCGGGTGGCTGTGGACAGATGGCCACCCGCCGGTACTAGAACAATGGTCGCCTGGCCGGGTGGCTGTGGACAGAGGGCCACCCGCCCGTACTAGAACAATGGTCGCCTGGCCGGGTGGCTGTGGACAGAGAGCCACCCGCCCGCAATAGAATAATGGTCGCCTGGCCGGGTGGCTGTGGAGAGAGGGCAATCCACAACTACTATAACAATGGTCGCCAGGCCGGATGGCTGTGGGCAGGAGGCCACCCGCCTGTACTAGAACAATGGTCGCCTGGCCGGGTGGCTGTGGACAGAGGGCAATCCACAACTACTATAACAATGGTCGCCTGGCCGGATGGCTGTGGGCAGAAGGCCACCCGCCCGTACTAGAACAATGGTCGCCTGGCCGGATGGCTGTGGACAGAGGGCCATACGCCCGTCCTAGAACAATGGTCGACTGGCCGGATGGCTGTGGACAGAGGGCAATCCGCAAGTACTAGAACAATGGTCGCCTAGCCGGATGGCTGTGGACAGAGGACCACCCGCCGGTACTAGAACAATGGTCGCCTGGCCGGATGGCTGTGGACAGATGGCCACCCGCCCGTACTAGAACAATGGTCGCCTGGCCGGACGGCTGTGGACAGAGGGCCACTCGCCCGTAATAAAACAATGGTCGCCTGGCCGGGTGGCTGTGGACAGAGGGCCACTCGCCGGTACTAGAACAATGGTCGCCTGGCCGGATGGCTGTGGGCAGAGGGCCACCCGCCCGTACTAGAACAATGGTCGCCTGGCCGGATGGCTGTCGACAGAGGGCCATACGCCCGTCCTAGAACAATGGTCGACTGGCCGGATGGCTGTGGACAGAAGGCAATCCGCAAATACTAGAACAATGGTCGCCTAGCCGGATGGCTGTGGACAGATGGCCACCCGCCGGTACTAGAACAATGGTCGCCTGGCCGGGTGGCTGTGGACAGAGGGCCACCCGCCCGTACTAGAACAATGGTCGCCTGGCCGGGTGGCTGTGGACAGAGGGCCACCCGCCCGCAATAGAATAATGGTCACCTGGCCGGGTGGCTGTGGAGAGAGGGCAATCCACAACTACTATAACAATGGTCGCCAGGCCGGATGGCTGTGGGCAGGAGGCCACCCGCCTGTACTAGAACAATGGTCGCCTGGCCGGGTGGCTGTGGACAGAGGGCAATCCACAACTACTATAACAATGGTCGCCTGGCCGGATGGCTGTGGGCAGAAGGCCACCCGCCCGTACTAGAACAATGGTCGCCTGGCCGGATGGCTGTGGACAGAGGGCCATACGCCCGTCCTAGAACAATGGTCGACTGGCCGGATGGCTGTGGACAGAGGGCAATCCGCAAGTACTAGAACAATGGTCGCCTAGCCGGATGGCTGTGGACAGAGGACCACCCGCCGGTACTAGAACAATGGTCGCCTGGCCGGATGGCTGTGGACAGATGGCCACCCGCCCGTACTAGAACAATGGTCGCCTGGCCGGACGGCTGTGGACAGAGGGCCACTCGCCCGTAATAAAACAATGGTCGCCTGGCCGGGTGGCTGTGGACAGAGGGCAACTCGCCGGTACTAGAACAATGGTCGCCTGGCCGGATGGCTGTGGGCAGAGGGCCACCCGCCCGTACTAGAACAATGGTCGCCTGGCCGGATGGCTGTCGACAGAGGGCCATACGCCCGTCCTAGAACAATGGTCGACTGGCCGGATGGCTGTGGACAGAAGGCAATCCGCAAATACTAGAACAATGGTCGCCTAGCCGGATGCCTGTGGACAGAGGACCACCCGTCGGTACTAGAACAATGGTCGCCTGGCCGGATGGCTGTGGACAGAGGGCCACTCGCCCGTACTAGAACAATGGTCGCCTGGCCGGACGGCTGTGGACAGAGGGCCACTCGCCCGTAATAAAACAATGGTCGCCTGGCCGGGTGGCTGTGGACAGAGGGCCACCCGCCGGTACTAGAACAATGGTCGCCTGGCCGGGTGGCTGTGGACAGAGAGCCACCCGCCGGTACTAGAACAATGGTCACCTGGCAGGGTTGCTGTGGACAGAGGGCCGCTCGCCCGTACTAGAACAATGGTCGCCTGGCCGGGTGGCCGTGGACAGAGGGCCACCCGCCGGTACTAGAACAATGGTCGCCTGGCCGGGTGGCTGTGGACAGAGGGCCACCCGCCCGTACTAGAACAATGGTCGCCTGACCGGGTGGCTGTGGACAGATGGCCACCCGCCGGTACTAGAACAATGGTCGCCTGGCCGGGTGGCTGTGGACAGAGGGCGACCCGCCCGTACTAGAACAATGGTCGCCTGGCCGGATGGCTGTGGACAGAGGGCCACCCGCCCGTACTGGAACAATGGTCGCCTGGCCGGATGGTTGTGGACAAAGGGCCAGTCGTCCGTACTAGAACAATGGTCGCCTGGCCGGGTGGCTGTGGACAGAGAGCCATCCGCAAGTACTAGAACAATGGTCGCCTGGCCGGGAGGCTGTGGACAGAGGGCCACCCGCCCGTACTAGAACAATGGTCGCCTGGCCGGGTGGCCGTGGACAGAGGACCACCCGCCTGCAACAGAACAATGGTTGCCTAGCAGGGTGGCTGTGGACAGAGGGCCACCCGCCGGTACTAGAACAATGGTCGCCTGGGCGGGTGGCCGTCGACAGAGGGCCACCCGCCGGTACTAGAACAATGGTCGCCTGGCCGGGTGGCTGTGGACAGAGGGCCACAAGCCGGTACTAGAACAACGGTCGCCTGGCCGGGTGGCTGTGGACAAAGGGCCACCCGCCCGCAATAGAATAATGGTCACCTGGCCGGGTGGCTGTGGAGAGAGGGCAATCCACAACTACTATAACAATGGTCGCCAGGCCGGATGGCTGTGGGCAGGAGGCCACCCGCCTGTACTAGAACAATGGTCGCCTGGCCGGGTGGCTGTGGACAGAGGGCAATCCACAACTACTATAACAATGGTCGCCTGGCCGGATGGCTGTGGGCAGAAGGCCACCCGCCCGTACTAGAACAATGGTCGCCTGGCCGGATGGCTGTGGACAGAGGGCCATACGCCCGTCCTAGAACAATGGTCGACTGGCCGGATGGCTGTGGACAGAGGGCAATCCGCAAGTACTAGAACAATGGTCGCCTAGCCGGATGGCTGTGGACAGAGGACCACCCGCCGGTACTAGAACAATGGTCGCCTGGCCGGATGGCTGTGGACAGATGGCCACCCGCCCGTACTAGAACAATGGTCGCCTGGCCGGACGGCTGTGGACAGAGGGCCACTCGCCCGTAATAAAACAATGGTCGCCTGGCCGGGTGGCTGTGGACAGAGGGCCACTCGCCGGTACTAGAACAATGGTCGCCTGGCCGGATGGCTGTGGGCAGAGGGCCACCCGCCCGTACTAGAACAATGGTCGCCTGGCCGGATGGCTGTCGACAGAGGGCCATACGCCCGTCCTAGAACAATGGTCGACTGGCCGGATGGCTGTGGACAGAAGGCAATCCGCAAATACTAGAACAATGGTCGCCTAGCCGGATGGCTGTGGACAGAGGACCACCCGTCGGTACTAGAACAATGGTCGCCTGGCCGGATGGCTGTGGACAGAGGGCCACTCGCCCGTACTAGAACAATGGTCGCCTGGCCGGACGGCTGTGGACAGAGGGCCACTCGCCCGTAATAAAACAATGGTCGCCTGGCCGGGTGGCTGTGGACAGAGGGCCACCCGCCGGTACTAGAACAATGGTCGCCTGGCCGGGTGGCTGTGGACAGAGGGCCACCCGCCGGTACTAGAACAATGGTCACCTGGCAGGGTTGCTGTGGACAGAGGGCCGCTCGCCCGTACTAGAACAATGGTCGCCTGGCCGGGTGGCCGTGGACAGAGGGCCACCCGCCGGTACTAGAACAATGGTCGCCTGGCCGGGTGGCTGTGGACAGAGGGCCACCCGCCCGTACTAGAACAATGGTCGCCTGACCGGGTGGCTGTGGACAGATGGCCACCCGCCGGTACTAGAACAATGGTCGCCTGGCCGGGTGGCTGTGGACAGAGGGCGACCCGCCCGTACTAGAACAATGGTCGCCTGGCCGGATGGCTGTGGACAGAGGGCCACCCGCCCGTACTGGAACAATGGTCGCCTGGCCGGATGGTTGTGGACAAAGGGCCACTCGTCCGTACTAGAACAATGGTCGCCTGGCCGGGTGGCTGTGGACAGAGAGCCATCCGCAAGTACTAGAACAATGGTCGCCTGGCCGGGAGGCTGTGGACAGAGGGCCACCCGCCGGTACTAGAACAATGGTCGCCTGGCCGGGTGGCCGTGGACAGAGGACCACCCGCCTGCAACAGAACAATGGTTGCCTAGCAGGGTGGCTGTGGACAGAGGGCCACCCGCCGGTACTAGAACAATGGTCGCCTGGGCGGGTGGCCGTCGACAGAGGGCCACCCGCCGGTACTAGAACAATGGTCGCCTGGCCGGGTGGCTGTGGACAGAGGGCCACAAGCCGGTACTAGAACAACGGTCGCCTGGCCGGGTGGCTGTGGACAAAGGGCCACCCGCCGGTACTAGAACAATGGTCGCCTAGCCGGGTGGCTGTGGACAAAGGGCCACCCGCCGGTACTAGAACAATGGTCGCCTGGCCGGGTGGCTGTGGACAGAGGGCCACAGGTTCGTAATAGAAGAATGGTTGCCTGGCCGGGTGGCTGTGGACAGAGGGCCACCCGCCGGTACTAGAACAATGGTCGCCTGGCCGGGTGGCTGTGGACAGAGGGCCACCCGCCGGTACTAGAACAATGGTCGCCTGGCCGGGTGGCTGTGGACAGATGGCCACCCGCCGGTACTAGAACAATGGTCGCCTGGCCGGGTGGCTGTGGACAGAGGGCCACCCGCCCGTACTAGAACAATGGTCGCCTGGCCGGGTGGCGGTGGACAGAGGGCCATCCGCCCGTAATATAACAATGGTCGCCTGGCAGGGTGGCTGTGGACAGAGGGCCACTCGCCCGTACTAGAACAATGGTCGCCTGGCAGGGTGGCTGTGGACAGAGGGCGACTCGCCCGTACTAGAACAATGGTCGCCTGGCCGGGTGCCTGTGGACAGAGGGCCACTCGCCCGTACTAGAACAATGGTCGCCTGGCCGGGTGGCTGTGGAAAGAGGGCCACTCGCTCGTACTAGAACAATGGTCGCCTGGCCGGGTGGCTGTGGAAAGAGGGCCACTCGCCCGTACTAGAACAATGGTCGCCTGGCCGGGTGGCTGTGGACAGAGGGCCACCCGCCCGTACTAGAACAATGGTCGCCTGTCAGGGTGGCTGTGGACAGAGGGCCATCCGCCCGTACTAGAACAATGGTCGCCTGGCCGGGTGGCTGTGGACAGAAGGCCATCCGCCCGTCCTAGAACAATGGTCGCCTGGCCGGGTGGTTGTGGACAGAGGGCCACTCGCCCGTACTAGAACAATGGTCGCCTGGCCGGGTGGCTGTGGACAGAGGGCCACTCGTCCGTACCAGAACAATGGTCGCCTGGCCGGGTGGCTGTGGACAGAGGGCCACTCGCCCGTACTAGAACAATGGTCGCCTGGCCGGACGGCTGTGGACAGAGGGCCACTCGCCCGTAATAAAACAATGGTCGCCTGGCCGGGTGGCTGTGGACAGAGGGCCACCCGCCCGTACTAGAACAATGGTCGCCTGGCCGGGTGGCGGTGGACAGAGGGCCATCCGCCCGTAATATAACAATGGTCGCCTGGCAGGGTGGCTGTGGACAGAGGGCCACCCGCCCGTACTAGAACAATGGTCGCCTGGCCGGGTGGCTGTGGAGAGAGGGCCATCCGCCCGTCCTAGAACAATGGTCGCCTGGCCGGGTGGCTGTGGACAGAGGGCCACTCGCCCGTACCAGAACAATGGTCGCCTGGCAGGGTGGCTGTGGACAGAGGGCCACCCGCCCGTACTAGAACAATGGTCGCCTGGCCGGGTGGCCGTGGACAGAGGGCCACCCGCCGGTACTAGAACAATGGTCGCCTGGCCGGGTGGCTGTGGACAGAGGGCCACCCGCCCGTACTAGAACAATGGTCGCCTGGCCGGGTGGCTGTGGACAGATGGCCACCCGCCGGTACTAGAACAATGGTCGCCTGGCCGGGTGGCTGTGGACAGAGGGCCACCCGCCCGTACTAGAACAATGGTCGCCTGGCCGGGTGGCTGTGGACAGAGGGCCACCCGCCCGCAATAGAATAATGGTCGCCTGGCCGGGTGGCTGTGGAGAGAGGGCAATCCACAACTACTATAACAATGGTCGCCAGGCCGGATGGCTGTGGGCAGGAGGCCACCCGCCTGTACTAGAACAATGGTCGCCTGGCCGGGTGGCTGTGGACAGAGGGCAATCCACAACTACTATAACAATGGTCGCCTGGCCGGATGGCTGTGGGCAGAAGGCCACCCGCCCGTACTAGAACAATGGTCGCCTGGCCGGATGGCTGTGGACAGAGGGCCATACGCCCGTCCTAGAACAATGGTCGACTGGCCGGATGGCTGTGGACAGAGGGCAATCCGCAAGTACTAGAACAATGGTCGCCTAGCCGGATGGCTGTGGACAGAGGACCACCCGCCGGTACTAGAACAATGGTCGCCTGGCCGGATGGCTGTGGACAGATGGCCACCCGCCCGTACTAGAACAATGGTCGCCTGGCCGGACGGCTGTGGACAGAGGGCCACTCGCCCGTAATAAAACAATGGTCGCCTGGCCGGGTGGCTGTGGACAGAGGGCCACTCGCCGGAACTAGAACAATGGTCGCCTGGCCGGATGGCTGTGGGCAGAGGGCCACCCGCCCGTACTAGAACAATGGTCGCCTGGCCGGATGGCTGTCGACAGAGGGCCATACGCCCGTCCTAGAACAATGGTCGACTGGCCGGATGGCTGTGGACAGAAGGCAATCCGCAAATACTAGAACAATGGTCGCCTAGCCGGATGGCTGTGGACAGAGGACCACCCGTCGGTACTAGAACAATGGTCGCCTGGCCGGATGGCTGTGGACAGAGGGCCACTCGCCCGTACTAGAACAATGGTCGCCTGGCCGGACGGCTGTGGACAGAGGGCCACTCGCCCGTAATAAAACAATGGTCGCCTGGCCGGGTGGCTGTGGACAGAGGGCCACCCGCCGGTACTAGAACAATGGTCGCCTGGCCGGGTGGCTGTGGACAGAGGGCCACCCGCCGGTACTAGAACAATGGTCACCTGGCAGGGTTGCTGTGGACAGAGGGCCACTCGCCCGTACTAGAACAATGGTCGCCTGGCCGGGTGACTGTAGACAGAGGGCCACCCGCCGGTACTAGAACAATGGTCGCCTGGCCGGATGGCTGTGGACAGAGAGCCACCCGTCCATACTAGAACAATGGTCGCCTGGCCGGGTGGCTGTGGACGGAGAGCCACCCGCCGGTACTAGAACAATGGTCGCCTGGCCGGGTGGCTTTGGACAGAGGGCCACCCGCCCGTCCTAGAACAATGGTTGCCTGCCCGGGTGGCTGTGGACAGAGGGCCACCTGCCGGTACTAGAACAATGGTCGCCTGGCCGGGTGGCTGTGGACAGAGGGTCACCCGCCTGTACTAGAACAATGGTCGCCTGGCCGGACGGCTGTGGCCAGAGGGCCATCCGCCCGTACTAGAACAATGGTCCCCTGGCCGGACGGCTGTGGACAGAGGGCCACCCGTCCGTACTAGAACAATGGTCGCCTGGCCGGACGGCTGTGGCCAGAGGGCCATCCGCCGGTACTAGAACAATGGTCGCCTGGCCGGGTGGCTGTGGACAGAGGGCCACCCGCCCGTACTAGAACAATGGTCGCCTGGTTGGGTGGCGGTGGACAGAGGGCCATCGGCCCGTAATATAACAATGGTCGCCTGGCAGGGTGGCTGTGGACAGAGGGCCACTCGCCCGTACTAGAACAATGGTCGCCCGGCCGGGTGGCTGCGGACAGAGGGCCACCCGCCGGTACTAGAACAATGGTCACCTGGCAGGGTTGCTGTGGACAGAGGGCCACTCGCCCGTACTAGAACAATGGTCGCCTGGCCGGGTGACTGTAGACAGAGGGCCACCCGCCGGTACTAGAACAATGGTCGCCTGGCCGGATGGCTGTGGACAGAGAGCCACCCGTCCATACTAGAACAATGGTCGCCTGGCCGGGTGGCTGTGGACGGAGAGCCACCCGCCGGTACTAGAACAATGGTCGCCTGGCCGGGTGGCTGTGGACAGAGGGCCACCCGCCCGTCCTAGAACAATGGTTGCCTGCCCGGGTGGCTGTGGACAGAGGGCCACCTGCCGGTACTAGAACAATGGTCGCCTGGCCGGGTGGCTGTGGACAGAGGGTCACCCGCCTGTACTAGAACAATGGTCGCCTGGCCGGACGGCTGTGGCCAGAGGGCCATCCGCCCGTACTAGAACAATGGTCCCCTGGCCGGACGGCTGTGGACAGAAGGCCACCCGCCCGTACTAGAACAATGGTCCCCTGGCCGGACGGCTGTGGACAGAGGGCCACCCGCCCGTACTAGAACAATGGTCGCCTGGCCGGACGGCTGTGGACAGAGGGCCACCCGCCCGTACTAGAACAATGGTCCCCTGGCCGGACGGCTGTGGACAGAGGGCCACCCGCCGGTACTAGAACAATGGTCCCCTGGCCGGACGGCTGTGGACAGAGGGCCACCCGCCGGTACTAGAACAATGGTCGCCTGGCCGGACGGCTGTGGACAGAGGGCCACCCGCCCGTACTACAACAATGGTCGCCTGGCCGGACGGCTGTGGACAGAGGGCCACCCGCCGGTACTAGAACAATGGTCCCCTGGCCGGACGGCTGTGGACAGAGGGCCACCCGCCGGTACTAGAACAATGGTCGCCTGGCCGGACGGCTGTGGACAGAGGGCCACCCGCCCGTACTAGAAAAATGGTCCCCTGGCCGGACGGCTGTGGACAGAGGGCCACCCGCCCGTACTAGAACAATGGTCCCCTGGCCGGACGGCTGTGGACAGAGGGCCACCCGCCGGTACTAGAACAATGGTCGCCTGGCCGGGTGGCTGTGGACAGACGGCCACCCGCCCGTACTAGAACAATGGTCCCCTGGCCGGGTGGCTGTGGACAGAGGGCAACACGCCGGTACTAGAACAATGGTCCCCTGGCCGGACGGCTGTGGACAGAGGGCCACTCGCCCGTACTAGAACAATGGTCCCCTGGCCGGACGGCTGTGGACAGAGGGCCACCCGCCGGTACTAGAACAATGGTCGCCTGGCCGGGTGGCTGTGGACAGACGGCCACCCGCCCGTACTAGAACAATGGTCCCCTGGCCGGGTGGCTGTGGACAGAGGGCCACACGCCGGTACTAGAACAATGATCCCCTGGCCGGACGGCTGTGGACAGAGGGCCACACGCCCGTACTAGAACAATGGTCCCCTGGCCGGACGGCTGTGGACAGAGGGCCACTCGCCCGTACTAGGACAATGGTCCCCTGGCCGGACGGCTGTGGACAGAGGGTCACCCGCCGGTACTAGAACAATGGTCCCCTGGCCGGACGGCTGTGGACAGAGGGCCACCCGCCGGCACTAGAACAATGGTCGCCTGGCCGGATGGCTGTGGACAAAGGGCCACCCGCCGGTACTAGAACAATGGTCGCCTGGCCGGATGGCTGTGGACAGAGGGCCACCCGCCGGTACTAGAACAATGGTCGCCTGGCCGGATGGCTGTGGACAGAGGGCCACCCGCCCGTACTAGAACAATGGTCCCCTGGCCGGACGGCTGTGGACAGAGGGCCACCCGCCGGTACTAGAACAGTGGTCCCCTGGCCGGACGGCTGTGGACAGAGGGCCACCCGCCCGTACTAGAACAATGGTCGCCTGGCCGGGTGGCTGTGGACAGAGGGCCACAAGCCGGTACTAGAACAACGGTCGCCTGGCCGGGTGGCTGTGGACAAAGGGCCACTCGTCCGTACTAGAACAATGGTCGCCTGGCCGGGTGGCTGTGGACAGAGAGCCATCCGCAAGTACTAGAACAATGGTCGCCTGGCCGGGAGGCTGTGGACAGAGGGCCACCCGCCGGTACTAGAACAATGGTCGCCTGGCCGGGTGGCCGTGGACAGAGGACCACCCGCCTGCAACAGAACAATGGTTGCCTAGCAGGGTGGCTGTGGACAGAGGGCCACCCGCCGGTACTAGAACAATGGTCGCCTGGGCGGGTGGCCGTCGACAGAGGGCCACCCGCCGGTACTAGAACAATGGTCGCCTGGCCGGGTGGCTGTGGACAGAGGGCCACAAGCCGGTACTAGAACAACGGTCGCCTGGCCGGGTGGCTGTGGACAAAGGGCCACCCGCCCGCAATAGAATAATGGTCACCTGGCCGGGTGGCTGTGGAGAGAGGGCAATCCACAACTACTATAACAATGGTCGCCAGGCCGGATGGCTGTGGGCAGGAGGCCACCCGCCTGTACTAGAACAATGGTCGCCTGGCCGGGTGGCTGTGGACAGAGGGCAATCCACAACTACTATAACAATGGTCGCCTGGCCGGATGGCTGTGGGCAGAAGGCCACCCGCCCGTACTAGAACAATGGTCGCCTGGCCGGATGGCTGTGGACAGAGGGCCATACGCCCGTCCTAGAACAATGGTCGACTGGCCGGATGGCTGTGGACAGAGGGCAATCCGCAAGTACTAGAACAATGGTCGCCTAGCCGGATGGCTGTGGACAGAGGACCACCCGCCGGTACTAGAACAATGGTCGCCTGGCCGGATGGCTGTGGACAGATGGCCACCCGCCCGTACTAGAACAATGGTCGCCTGGCCGGACGGCTGTGGACAGAGGGCCACTCGCCCGTAATAAAACAATGGTCGCCTGGCCGGGTGGCTGTGGACAGAGGGCCACTCGCCGGTACTAGAACAATGGTCGCCTGGCCGGATGGCTGTGGGCAGAGGGCCACCCGCCCGTACTAGAACAATGGTCGCCTGGCCGGATGGCTGTCGACAGAGGGCCATACGTCCGTCCTAGAACAATGGTCGACTGGCCGGATGGCTGTGGACAGAAGGCAATCCGCAAATACTAGAACAATGGTCGCCTAGCCGGATGGCTGTGGACAGAGGACCACCCGTCGGTACTAGAACAATGGTCGCCTGGCCGGATGGCTGTGGACAGAGGGCCACTCGCCCGTACTAGAACAATGGTCGCCTGGCCGGACGGCTGTGGACAGAGGGCCACTCGCCCGTAATAAAACAATGGTCGCCTGGCCGGGTGGCTGTGGACAGAGGGCCACCCGCCGGTACTAGAACAATGGTCGCCTGGCCGGGTGGCTGTGGACAGAGGGCCACCCGCCGGTACTAGAACAATGGTCACCTGGCAGGGTTGCTGTGGACAGAGGGCCGCTCGCCCGTACTAGAACAATGGTCGCCTGGCCGGGTGGCCGTGGACAGAGGGCCACCCGCCGGTACTAGAACAATGGTCGCCTGGCCGGGTGGCTGTGGACAGAGGGCCACCCGCCCGTACTAGAACAATGGTCGCCTGACCGGGTGGCTGTGGACAGATGGCCACCCGCCGGTACTAGAACAATGGTCGCCTGGCCGGGTGGCTGTGGACAGAGGGCGACCCGCCCGTACTAGAACAATGGTCGCCTGGCCGGATGGCTGTGGACAGAGGGCCACCCGCCCGTACTGGAACAATGGTCGCCTGGCCGGATGGTTGTGGACAAAGGGCCACTCGTCCGTACTAGAACAATGGTCGCCTGGCCGGGTGGCTGTGGACAGAGAGCCATCCGCAAGTACTAGAACAATGGTCGCCTGGCCGGGAGGCTGTGGACAGAGGGCCACCCGCCGGTACTAGAACAATGGTCGCCTGGCCGGGTGGCCGTGGACAGAGGACCACCCGCCTGCAACAGAACAATGGTTGCCTAGCAGGGTGGCTGTGGACAGAGGGCCACCCGCCGGTACTAGAACAATGGTCGCCTGGGCGGGTGGCCGTCGACAGAGGGCCACCCGCCGGTACTAGAACAATGGTCGCCTGGCCGGGTGGCTGTGGACAGAGGGCCACAAGCCGGTACTAGAACAACGGTCGCCTGGCCGGGTGGCTGTGGACAAAGGGCCACCCGCCGGTACTAGAACAATGGTCGCCTAGCCGGGTGGCTGTGGACAAAGGGCCACCCGCCGGTACTAGAACAATGGTCGCCTGGCCGGGTGGCTGTGGACAGAGGGCCACAGGTTCGTAATAGAAGAATGGTTGCCTGGCCGGGTGGCTGTGGACAGAGGGCCACCCGCCGGTACTAGAACAATGGTCGCCTGGCCGGGTGGCTGTGGACAGAGGGCCACCCGCCGGTACTAGAACAATGGTCGCCTGGCCGGGTGGCTGTGGACAGATGGCCACCCGCCGGTACTAGAACAATGGTCGCCTGGCCGGGTGGCTGTGGACAGAGGGCCACCCGCCCGTACTAGAACAATGGTCGCCTGGCCGGGTGGCGGTGGACAGAGGGCCATCCGCCCGTAATATAACAATGGTCGCCTGGCAGGGTGGCTGTGGACAGAGGGCCACTCGCCCGTACTAGAACAATGGTCGCCTGGCAGGGTGGCTGTGGACAGAGGGCGACTCGCCCGTACTAGAACAATGGTCGCCTGGCCGGGTGCCTGTGGACAGAGGGCCACTCGCCCGTACTAGAACAATGGTCGCCTGGCCGGGTGGCTGTGGAAAGAGGGCCACTCGCCCGTACTAGAACAATGGTCGCCTGGCCGGGTGGCTGTGGAAAGAGGGCCACTCGCCCGTACTAGAACAATGGTCGCCTGGCCGGGTGGCTGTGGACAGAGGGCCACCCGCCCGTACTAGAACAATGGTCGCGTGTCAGGGTGGCTGTGGACAGAGGGCCACCCGCCCGTACTAGAACAATGGTCGCCTGGCCGGGTGGCTGTGGACAGAAGGCCATCCGCCCGTCCTAGAACAATGGTCGCCTGGCCGGGTGGTTGTGGACAGAGGGCCACTCGCCCGTACTAGAACAATGGTCGCCTGGCCGGGTGGCTGTGGACAGAGGGCCACTCGTCCGTACCAGAACAATGGTCGCCTGGCCGGGTGGCTGTGGACAGAGGGCCACCTGCCGGTACTAGCACAATGGTCGCCTGGCCGGGTGGCTGTGGACAGAGGGTCACCCGCCCGTACTAGAACAATGGTCGCCTGGCCGGGTGGCTGTGGACAGAGGGCCACCCGCCCGTCCTAGAACAATGGTCGCCTGGCCGGGTGGCTGTGGACAGAGGGCCACTCGCCCGTACCAGAACAATGGTCGCCTGGCCGGGTGGCTGTGGACAGAGGGCCACCCGCCCGTACTAGAACAATGGTCGCCTGGCCGGGTGGCTGTGGAGAGAGGGCCATCCGCCCGTCCTAGAACAATGGTCGCCTGGCCGGGTGGCTGTGGACAGAGGGCCACTCGCCCGTACCAGAACAATGGTCGCCTGGCAGGGTGGCTGTGGACAGAGGGCCACCCGCCCGTACTAGAACAATGGTCGCCTGGCCGGGTGGCCGTGGACAGAGGGCCACCCGCCGGTACTAGAACAATGGTCGCCTGGCCGGGTGGCTGTGGACAGAGGGCCACCCGCCCGTACTAGAACAATGGTCGCCTGGCCGGGTGGCTGTGGACAGAGGGCCACCCGCCGGTACTAGAACAATGGTCGCCTGGCCGGGTGGCTGTGGACAGAGGGCCACCCGCCCGTACTAGAACAATGGTCGCCTGGCCGGGTGGCTGTGGACAGAGGGCCACCCGCCCGCAATAGAATAATGGTCGCCTGGCCGGGTGGCTGTGGAGAGAGGGCAATCCACAACTACTATAACAATGGTCGCCAGGCCGGATGGCTGTGGGCAGGAGGCCACCCGCCTGTACTAGAACAATGGTCGCCTGGCCGGGTGGCTGTGGACAGAGGGCAATCCACAACTACTATAACAATGGTCGCCTGGCCGGATGGCTGTGGGCAGAAGGCCACCCGCCCGTACTAGAACAATGGTCGCCTGGCCGGATGGCTGTGGACAGAGGGCCATACGCCCGTCCTAGAACAATGGTCGACTGGCCGGATGGCTGTGGACAGAGGGCAATCCGCAAGTACTAGAACAATGGTCGCCTAGCCGGATGGCTGTGGACAGAGGACCACCCGCCGGTACTAGAACAATGGTCGCCTGGCCGGATGGCTGTGGACAGATGGCCACCCGCCCGTACTAGAACAATGGTCGCCTGGCCGGACGGCTGTGGACAGAGGGCCACTCGCCCGTAATAAAACAATGGTCGCCTGGCCGGGTGGCTGTGGACAGAGGGCCACTCGCCGGAACTAGAACAATGGTCGCCTGGCCGGATGGCTGTGGGCAGAGGGCCACCCGCCCGTACTAGAACAATGGTCGCCTGGCCGGATGGCTGTCGACAGAGGGCCATACGCCCGTCCTAGAACAATGGTCGACTGGCCGGATGGCTGTGGACAGAAGGCAATCCGCAAATACTAGAACAATGGTCGCCTAGCCGGATGGCTGTGGACAGAGGACCACCCGTCGGTACTAGAACAATGGTCGCCTGGCCGGATGGCTGTGGACAGAGGGCCACTCGCCCGTACTAGAACAATGGTCGCCTGGCCGGACGGCTGTGGACAGAGGGCCACTCGCCCGTAATAAAACAATGGTCGCCTGGCCGGGTGGCTGTGGACAGAGGGCCACCCGCCGGTACTAGAACAATGGTCGCCTGGCCGGGTGGCTGCGGACAGAGGGCCACCCGCCGGTACTAGAACAATGGTCACCTGGCAGGGTTGCTGTGGACAGAGGGCCACTCGCCCGTACTAGAACAATGGTCGCCTGGCCGGGTGACTGTAGACAGAGGGCCACCCGCCGGTACTAGAACAATGGTCGCCTGGCCGGATGGCTGTGGACAGAGAGCCACCCGTCCATACTAGAACAATGGTCGCCTGGCCGGGTGGCTGTGGACGGAGAGCCACCCGCCGGTACTAGAACAATGGTCGCCTGGCCGGGTGGCTGTGGACAGAGGGCCACCCGCCCGTCCTAGAACAATGGTTGCCTGCCCGGGTGGCTGTGGACAGAGGGCCACCTGCCGGTACTAGAACAATGGTCGCCTGGCCGGGTGGCTGTGGACAGAGGGTCACCCGCCTGTACTAGAACAATGGTCGCCTGGCCGGACGGCTGTGGCCAGAGGGCCATCCGCCCGTACTAGAACAATGGTCCCCTGGCCGGACGGCTGTGGACAGAGGGCCACCCGTCCGTACTAGAACAATGGTCGCCTGGCCGGACGGCTGTGGCCAGAGGGCCATCCGCCGGTACTAGAACAATGGTCGCCTGGCCGGGTGGCTGTGGACAGAGGGCCACCCGCCCGTACTAGAACAATGGTCGCCTGGTTGGGTGGCGGTGGACAGAGGGCCATCCGCCCGTAATATAACAATGGTCGCCTGGCAGGGTGGCTGTGGACAGAGGGCCACTCGCCCGTACTAGAACAATGGTCGCCCGGCCGGGTGGCTGCGGACAGAGGGCCACCCGCCGGTACTAGAACAATGGTCACCTGGCAGGGTTGCTGTGGACAGAGGGCCACTCGCCCGTACTAGAACAATGGTCGCCTGGCCGGGTGACTGTAGACAGAGGGCCACCCGCCGGTACTAGAACAATGGTTGCCTGGCCGGATGGCTGTGGACAGAGAGCCACCCGTCCATACTAGAACAATGGTCGCCTGGCCGGGTGGCTGTGGACGGAGAGCCACCCGCCGGTACTAGAACAATGGTCGCCTGGCCGGGTGGCTGTGGACAGAGGGCCACCCGCCCGTCCTAGAACAATGGTTGCCTGCCCGGGTGGCTGTGGACAGAGGGCCACCTGCCGGTACTAGAACAATGGTCGCCTGGCCGGGTGGCTGTGGACAGAGGGTCACCCGCCTGTACTAGAACAATGGTCGCCTGGCCGGACGGCTGTGGCCAGAGGGCCATCCGCCCGTACTAGAACAATGGTCCCCTGGCCGGACGGCTGTGGACAGAAGGCCACCCGCCCGTACTAGAACAATGGTCCCCTGGCCGGACGGCTGTGGACAGAGGGCCACCCGCCCGTACTAGAACAATGGTCGCCTGGCCGGACGGCTGTGGACAGAGGGCCACCCGCCCGTACTAGAACAATGGTCCCCTGGCCGGACGGCTGTGGACAGAGGGCCACCCGCCGGTACTAGAACAATGGTCCCCTGGCCGGACGGCTGTGGACAGAGGGCCACCCGCCGGTACTAGAACAATGGTCGCCTGGCCGGACGGCTGTGGACAGAGGGCCACCCGCCCGTACTACAACAATGGTCGCCTGGCCGGACGGCTGTGGACAGAGGGCCACCCGCCGGTACTAGAACAATGGTCCCCTGGCCGGACGGCTGTGGACAGAGGGCCACCCGCCGGTACTAGAACAATGGTCGCCTGGCCGGACGGCTGTGGACAGAGGGCCACCCGCCCGTACTAGAAAAATGGTCCCCTGGCCGGACGGCTGTGGACAGAGGGCCACCCGCCCGTACTAGAACAATGGTCCCCTGGCCGGACGGCTGTGGACAGAGGGCCACCCGCCGGTACTAGAACAATGGTCGCCTGGCCGGGTGGCTGTGGACAGACGGCCACCCGCCCGTACTAGAACAATGGTCCCCTGGCCGGGTGGCTGTGGACAGAGGGCAACACGCCGGTACTAGAACAATGGTCCCCTGGCCGGACGGCTGTGGACAGAGGGCCACTCGCCCGTACTAGAACAATGGTCCCCTGGCCGGACGGCTGTGGACAGAGGGCCACCCGCCGGTACTAGAACAATGGTCGCCTGGCCGGGTGGCTGTGGACAGACGGCCACCCGCCCGTACTAGAACAATGGTCCCCTGGCCGGGTGGCTGTGGACAGAGGGCCACACGCCGGTACTAGAACAATGATCCCCTGGCCGGACGGCTGTGGACAGAGGGCCACACGCCCGTACTAGAACAATGGTCCCCTGGCCGGACGGCTGTGGACAGAGGGCCACTCGCCCGTACTAGGACAATGGTCCCCTGGCCGGACGGCTGTGGACAGAGGGTCACCCGCCGGTACTAGAACAATGGTCCCCTGGCCGGACGGCTGTGGACAGAGGGCCACCCGCCGGCACTAGAACAATGGTCGCCTGGCCGGATGGCTGTGGACAAAGGGCCACCCGCCGGTACTAGAACAATGGTCGCCTGGCCGGATGGCTGTGGACAGAGGGCCACCCGCCGGTACTAGAACAATGGTCGCCTGGCCGGATGGCTGTGGACAGAGGGCCACCCGCCCGTACTAGAACAATGGTCCCCTGGCCGGACGGCTGTGGACAGAGGGCCACCCGCCGGTACTAGAACAGTGGTCCCCTGGCCGGACGGCTGTGGACAGAGGGCCACCCGCCCGTACTAGAACAATGGTCCCCTGGCCGGACGGCTGTGGACAGAGGGCCACCCGCCGGTACTAGAACAATGGTCCCCTGGCCGGACGGCTGTGGACAGAGGGCCACCCGCCGGTACTAGAACAATGGTCGCCTGGCCGGACGGCTGTGGACAGAGGGCCACCCGCCGGTACTAGAACAATGGTCCCCTGGCCGGACGGCTGTGGACAGAGGGCCACCCGCCGGTACTAGAACAATGGTCGCCTGGCCGGGTGGCCGTGGACAGAGGGCCACCCGCCGGTTCTAGAACAATGGTCGCCTGGCCGGGTGGCTGTGGACAGAGGGCCACCCGCCGGTACTAGAACAATGGTCGCCTGGCCGGGTGGCTGTGGACAGATGGCCACCCGCCGGTACTAGAACAATGGTCGCCTGGCCGGGTGGCTGTGGACAGAGGGCCACCCGCCAGTACTAGAACAATGGTCGCCTGGCCGGGTGGCGGTGGACAGAGGGCCATCCGCCCGTAATATAACAATGGTCGCCTGGCAGGGTGGCTGTGGACAGAGGGCCACTCGCCAGTACTAGAACAATGGTCGCCCGGCCGGGTGGCTGCGGACAGAGGGCCACCCGCCGGTACTAGAACAATGGTCGCCTGGGCGGGTGGCTGTGGACAAAGGGCCACCCGCTGGTACTAGAACAATGGTCGCCTGGCCGGGTGGCTGTGGACAGAGGGCCACAGGTTCGTAATATAACAATGGTCGCCTGGCAGGGTGGCTGTGGACAGAGGGCCACCCGCCGGTACTAGAACAATGGTCGCCTGGCCGGGTGGCTGTGGACAGAGGGCCACTCGCCCGTAATGGAACAATGGTCGTCTGGCCGGACGGCTGTGGACAGAGGGCCACTCGCCCGTAATGGAACAATGGTCGCCTGGCCGGGTGGCTGTGGACAGAGGGCCACTCGCCCGCACTAGAACAATGGTCGCCTGGCCGGGTGGCTGTGGACAGAGGGCCACCCGCCCGTAATGGAACAATGGTCGCCTGGCAGGGTGGCTGTGGACAGAGGGCCACTCGCCCGTAATGGAACAATGGTCGTCTGGCCGGACGGCTGTGGACAGAGGGCCACTCGCCCGTACTAGAACAATGGTCGCCTGGCCGGGTGGCGGTGGACAGAGGGCCATCCGCCCGTAATATAACAATGGTCGCCTGGCAGGGTGGCTGTGGACAGAGGGCCACTGGCCCGTACTAGAACAATGGTCGCCCGGCCGGGTGGCTGCGGACAGAGGGCCACCCGCCGGTACTAGAACAAAGGTCGCGTGGCCGGGTGGCTGTGGACAGAGGGCCACCCGCCGGTACTAGAACAATGGTCGCCTGGCCGGGTGGCTGTGGACAGAGGGCCACTCGCCCGTAATGGAACAATGGTCGTCTGGCCGGACGGCTGTGGACAGAGGGCCACTCGCCCGTAATGGAACATGGGTCGCCTGGCCGGGTGGCTGTGGACAGAGGGCCACTCGCCCGCACTAGAACAATGGTCGCCTGGCCGGGTGGCTGTGGACAGAGGGCCACCCGCCCGTACTAGAACAATGATCGCCTGGCCGGGTGGCTGTGGACAGAGGGCCACCCGCCCGTAATGGAACAATGGTCGCCTGGCAGGGTGGCTGTGGACAGAGGGCCACTCGCCCGTAATGGAACAATGGTCGTCTGGCCGGACGGCTGTGGACAGAGGGCCACTCGCCCGTAATGGAACAATGGTCGCCTGGCCGGACGGCTGTGGACAGAGGGCCACTCGCCCGTAATGGAACAATGGTCGTCTGGCCGGACGGCTGTGGACAGAGGGCCACTCGCCCGTAATGGAACAATGGTCGCCTGGCCGGGTGGCTGTGGACAGAGGGCCACTCGCCCGCACTAGAACAATGGTCGCCTGGCCGGGTGGCTGTGGACAGAGGGCCACCCGCCCGTACTAGAACAATGATCGCCTGGCCGAGTGGCTGTGGACAGAGGGCCACCCGCCCGTAATGGAACAATGGTCGCCTGGCAGGGTGGCTGTGGACAGAGGGCCACCCGCCCGTAATGGAACAATGGTCGCCTGGCAGGGTGGCTGTGGACAGAGGGCCACTCGCCCGTAATGGAACAATGGTCGCCTGGACGGGTGGCTGTGGACAGAGGGCCACCCGCCCGTACTAGAACAATGGTCGCCTGGCCGGTGGGCTGTGGACAGAGGGCAATCCGCAAGTACTAGAACAATGGTCGCCTGGCCGGTGGGCTGTGGACAGAGGGCAATCCGCAAGTACTAGAACAATGGTCGCCTGAGAGGGTGGGTGTGGACAGAGGGCCACTCGCCCGTACTAGAACAATGGTCGCCTGGCCGGGAGGCTGTGGACAGAGGGCCACCCACCGGTACTAAAACAATGGTCGCCTGGCCGGGTGGTCGTGGACAGAGGACCACCCGCCTGCAACAGAACAATGGTTGCCTAGCAGGGTGGCAGTGGACAGAGGGCCACCCGCCCGTAATAGAACAATGGTCGCCCGGCCGGGTGGCTGCGGACAGAGGGCCACCCGCCGGTACTAGAACAATGGTCGCCTGGGCGGGTGGCCGTCGACAGAGGGCCACCCGCCGGTACTAGAACAATGGTCGCCTGGCCGGGTGGCTGTGGACAGAGGGCCACAAGCCGGTACTAGAACAATGGTCGCCTGGCCGGGTGGCTGTGGACAAAGGGCCACCCGCCGGTACTAGAACAATGGTCGCCTGGCCGGATGGCGGTGGACAGAGGGCCACAGGTTCGTAATAGAACAATGGTTGCTTGGCCGGGTGGCTGTGGACAGAGGGCCACCCGCCGGTACTAGAACAATGGTCGCCTGGCCGGGTGGCTGTGGACAGAGGGCCACCCGCCGGTACTAGAACAATGGTCGCCTGAACGGGTGGCTGTGGACAGAGGGCCACCCGCCCGTACTAGAACAATGGTCGCCTGGCCGGGTGGCTGTGGACAGAGGGCCACCCGCCCGTACCATAACAATGGTCGCCTGGCCGGGTGGCTGTGGACAGATGGCCACCCGCCGGTACTAGAACAATGGTCGCCTGGCCGGGTGGCTGTGGACAGAGGGCCACCCGCCCGTACTAGAACAATGGTCGCCTGGCCGGGTGGCGGTGGACAGAGGGCCATCCGCCCGTAATATAACAATGGTCGCCTGGCAGGGTGGCTGTGGACAGAGGGCCACTCGCCCGTACTAGAACAATGGTCGCCTGGCCGGGTGGCTGTGGACAGAGGGCGACTCGCCCGTACTAGAACAATGGTCGCCTGGCCGGGTGGCTGTGGACAGAGGGCCACTTGCCCGTACTAGAACAATGGTCGCCTGGCCGGTTGGCTGTGGAAAGAGGGCCACTCGCCCGTACTAGAACAATGGTCGCCTGGCGGGGTGGCTGTGGAAAGAGGGCCACTCGCCCGCACTAGAACAATGGTCGCCTGGCCGGTTGGCTGTGGAAAGAGGGCCACTCGCCCGTACTAGAACAATGGTCGCCTGGCGGGGTGGCTGTGGAAAGAGGGCCACTCGCCCGTACTAGAACAATGGTCGCCTGGCGGGGTGGCTGTGGAAAGAGGGCCACCCGCCCGTACTAGAACAATGGTCGCCTGTCAGGGTGGCTGTGGACAGAGGGCCACCCGCCCGTACTAGAACAATGGTCGCCTGTCAGGGTGGCTGTGGACAGAGGGCCACCCGCCCGTACTAGAACAATGGTCGCCTGTCAGGGTGGCTGTGGACAGAGGGCCATCCGCCCGTCCTAGAACAATGGTCGCCTGGCAGGGTGGTTGTGGACAGAGGGCCACTCGCCCGTACTAGAACAATGGTCGCCTGGCCGCGTTGCTGTGGACAGAGGGCCACCCGCCGGTACTAGAACAATGGTCGCCTGGCCGGGTGGCTGTGGACAGAGGACCACTCGCCCGTACTAGAACAATGGTCGCCTGGCCGGGTGGCTGTGGACAGAGGGCCACTCGCCCGTACCAGAACAATGGTCGCCTGGCCGGGTGGCTGTGGAGAGAGGGCCATCCGCCCGTCCTAGAACAATGGTCGCCTGGCCCGGGTGGTTGTGGACAGAGGGCCACTCGCCCGTACTAGAACAATGGTCGCCTGGCCGGGTGGCTGTTGACAGAGGGCCACTCGGCCGCACTAGAACAATGGTCGCCTGGCAGGGTGGTAGTGGACAGAGGGCCACTCGCCCGTACTAGAACAATGGTCGCCTGGCCGCGTGGCTGTGGACAGAGGGCCACCCGCCGGCACTAGAACAATGGTCGCCTGGCCGGGTGGCTGTGGACAGAGGACCACTCGCCCGTACTAGAACAATGGTCGCCTGCCCGGGTGGCTGTGGACAGAGGGCCACTCGCCCGTACTAGAACAATGGTCGCCTGGCCGCGTGGCTGTGGACAGAGGGCCACCCGCCGGTACTAGAACAATGGTCGCCTGGCCGGACGGCTGTGGGCAGAAGGCCACCCGCCCGTACTAGAACAATGGTCCCCTGGCCGGATGGCTGTGGACAGAGGGCCACCCGCCGGTACTAGAACAATGGTCGCCTGGCCGCGTGGCAGTGGACAGAGGGCCACCCGTCCGTACTAGAACAATGGTCGCCTGGCAGGGTGGCTGTGGACAGAGGGCCACCCGCCCGTACTAGAACAATGGTCGCCTGTCCGGGTGGCTGTGGAGAGAGGGCCATCCGCCCGTCCTAGAACAATGGTCGCCTGGTCCGGGTGGTTGTGGACAGAGGGCCACTTGCCCGTACTAGAACAATGGTCGCCTGGCCCGGTGGCTGTGGACAGAGGGCCACCCGCCGGTACTAGAACAATGGTCGCCTGGCCGGGTGGCTGTGGACAGAGGGCCACCCGCCCGTACTAGAACAATGGTCGCCTGGCAGGGTGGCTGTGGACAGAGGGCCACTCGCCCGTACCAGAACAATGGTCGCCTGGCCGGGTGGCTGTGGACAGAGGGCCACCCGGCCGTACTAGAACAATGGTCGCCTGCCCGGGTGGCTGTGAACAGAGGGCCACCCGCCCGTACTAGAACAATGGTCGCCTGGCCGGGTGGCTGTGGACAGAGGGCCACTCGCCCGTACTAGAACAATGGTCGCCTGGCCGGGTGGCTGTGGACAGAGGGCCACTCGCCCGTACTAGAACAATGGTCGCCTGGCCGGGTGGCTGTGGACAGAGGGCCACCCGCCGGTACTAGAACAATGGTCGCCTGGCCGGACGGCTGTGGACAGAGGGCCACCCGCCGGTACTAGAACAATGATCGCCTGGCCGGGTGGCTGTGGACAGAGGGCCACCCGCCCGTACTAGAACAATGGTCGCCTGGCCGGGTGGCTGTGGACAGAGGGCCACTCGCCCGTCCCAGAACAATGGTCGCCTGGCCGGGTGGCTGTGGACAGAGGGCCACTCGCCCGTCCCAGAACAATGGTCGCCTGGCCGGGTGGCTGTGGACAGAAGGCCTTCCGCCCGTCCTAGAACAATGGTCGCCTGGCCGGGTGGCTGTGGACAGAGGGCCATCGGCCCGTCCCAGAACAATGGTCGCCTGGCCGCGTGGCTGTGGACAGAGGGCCATCCGCCCGTCCCAGAACAATGGTCGCCTGGCCGGGTGGCTGTGGACAGAGGGCCGCCCGCCCGTACTAGAACAATGGTCGCCTGGCCGGATGGCTGTGGACAGAGGGCCACCCGCCGGTACTAGAACAATGGTCGCCTGGCCGGATGGCTGTGGACAGAGGGCCACCCGCCGGTACTAGAACAATGGTCGCCAGGCCGGGTGGCTGTGGACAGAGGGCAATCCGCAAGTTTTATGACAATGGTCGCCTGGCCGGATGGCTGTGGGCAGAAGGCCACCCGCCTGTACTAAGACAATGGTCGCCTGGCCGGGTGGCTGTGGACAGAGGGCAATCCGCAAGTACTATAACAATGGTCGCCTGGCCGGATGGCTGTGGGCAGGAGGCCACCCGCCCGTACTAGAACAATGGTCGCCTGGCCGGGTGGCTGTGGACAGAGGGCAATCCGCAAGTACTAGAACAATGGTCGCCTGGCCGGATGGCTGTGGACAGAGGGCCACTCGCCCGTACTAGAACAATGGTCGCCTGGCCGGGTGGCTGTGGACAGAGGGCCACCCGCCGGTACTAGAACAATGGCCGCCTGGCCGGATGGCTGTGGACAGAGGGCCACTCGCCCGTACTAGAACAATGGTCGCCTGGCCGGATGGCTGTGGACAGAGGGCCACTCGCCCGTACTAGAACAATGGTCGCCTGGCCGGGTGGCTGTGGACAGAGGGCCACCCGCCCGTACTAGAACAATGGTCGCCTGGCCGGGTGGCTGTGGACAGAGGGCCACCCGCCCGTACTAGAACAATGGTCGCCTGGCAGGGTGGCTGTAGACAGAGGGCCACCCGCCGGTACTAGAACAATGGTCGCCTGGCCGGGTGGCTGTGGACAGAGGGCCACCGGCCCGTCCTAGAACAATGGTTGCCTGCCCGGGTGGCTGTGGACAGAGGGTCACCCGCCGGTACTAGAACAATGGTCCCCTGGCCGGACGGCTGTGGACAGAAGGCCACTCGTCCGTACTAGAACAATGGTCCCCTGGCCGGACGGCTGTGGACAGAAGGCCACTCGTCCGTACTAGAACAATGGTCCCCTGGCCGGACGGCTGTGGACAGAGGGCCACCCGCCGGTACTAGAACAATGGTCCCCTGGCCGTACGGCTGTGGACAGAAGGCCACCCGCCGGTACTAGGACAATGGTCCCCTGGCCGGGTTGGTGTGGACAGAGGGCCACCCGCCGGTACTAGAACAATGGTCGCCTGGCCGGATGGCTGTGGACAGAGGGCCACCCGCCGGTACTAGAACAATGGTCGCCAGGCCGGGTGGCTGTGGACAGAGGGCAATCCGCAAGTTTTATGACAATGGTCGCCTGGCCGGATGGCTGTGGGCAGAAGGCCACCCGCCTGTACTAAGACAATGGTCGCCTGGCCGGGTGGCTGTGGACAGAGGGCAATCCGCAAGTACTATAACAATGGTCGCCTGGCCGGATGGCTGTGGGCAGGAGGCCACCCGCCCGTACTAGAACAATGGTCGCCTGGCCGGGTGGCTGTGGACAGAGGGCAATCCGCAAGTACTAGAACAATGGTCGCCTGGCCGGACGGCTGTGGACAGAGGGCCACTCGCCCGTACTAGAACAATGGTCGCCTGGCCGGGTGGCTGTGGACAGAGGGCCACCCGCCGGTACTAGAACAATGGCCGCCTGGCCGGATGGCTGTGGACAGAGGGCCACTCGCCCGTACTAGAACAATGGTCGCCTGGCCGGATGGCTGTGGACAGAGGGCCACTCGCCCGTACTAGAACAATGGTCGCCTGGCCGGGTGGCTGCGGACAGAGGGCCACCCGCCCGTACTAGAACAATGGTCGCCTGGCCGGGTGGCTGTGGACAGAGGGCCACCCGCCCGTACTAGAACAATGGTCGCCTGGCAGGGTGGCTGTAGACAGAGGGCCACCCGCCGGTACTAGAACAATGGTCGCCTGGCCGGGTGGCTGTGGACAGAGGGCCACCGGCCCGTCCTAGAACAATGGTTGCCTGCCCGGGTGGCTGTGGACAGAGGGCCACCTGCCGGTACTAGAACAATGGTCGCCTGGCCGGGTGGCTGTGGACAGAGGGTCACCCGCCGGTACTAGAACAATGGTCCCCTGGCCGGACGGCTGTGGACAGAAGGCCACTCGTCCGTACTAGAACAATGGTCCCCTGGCCGGACGGCTGTGGACAGAAGGCCACTCGTCCGTACTAGAACAATGGTCCCCTGGCCGGACGGCTGTGGACAGTGGGCCACCCGCCGGTACTAGAACAATGGTCCCCTGGCCGGACGGCTGTGGACAGAAGGCCACTCGCCCGTACTAGAACAATGGTCCCCTGGCCGGACGGCTGTGGACAGAAGGCCACTCGTCCGTACTAGAACAATGGTCCCCTGGCCGGACGGCTGTGGACAGTGGGCCACCCGCCGGTACTAGAACAATGGTCCCCTGGCCGGACGGCTGTGGACAGAAGGCCACCCGCCGGTACTAGGACAATGGTCCCCTGGCCGGACGGCTGTGGACAGAAGGCCACTCGCCCGTACTAGAACAATGGTCCCCTGGCCGGACGGCTGTGGACAGAGGGCCACCGGCCCGTCCTAGAACAATGGTTGCCTGCCCGGGTGGCTGTGGACAGAGGGCCACCTGCCGGTACTAGAACAATGGTCGCCTGGCCGGGTGGCTGTGGACAGAGGGTCACCCGCCGGTACTAGAACAATGGTCCCCTGGCCGGACGGCTGTGGACAGAAGGCCACTCGCCCGTACTAGAACAATGGTCCCCTGGCCGGACGGCTGTGGACAGAAGGCCACTCGTCCGTACTAGAACAATGGTCCCCTGGCCGGACGGCTGTGGACAGTGGGCCACCCGCCTGTACTAGAACAATGGTCCCCTGGCCGGACGGCTGTGGACAGAGGGCCACCCGCCGGTACTACAACAATGGTCGCCTGGCCGGACGGCTGTGGACAGAGGGCCACCCGCCGGTACTAGAACAATGGTCCCCTGGCCGGACGGCTGTGGACAGAAGGCCACTCGCCCGTACTAGAACAATGGTCCCCTGGCCGGACGGCTGTGGACAGAAGGCCACTCGTCCGTACTAGAACAATGGTCCCCTGGCCGGACGGCTGTGGACAGTGGGCCACCCGCCTGTACTAGAACAATGGTCCCCTGGCCGGACGGCTGTGGACAGAGGGCCACCCGCCTGTACTAGAACAATGGTCCCCTGGCCGGACGGCTGTGGACAGAGGGCCACCCGCCTGTACTAGAACAATGGTCCCCTGGCCGGACGGCTGTGGACAGAGGGCCACCCGCCCGTACTAGAACAATGGTCCCCTGGCCGGGTGGCTGTGGACAGAGGGCCACTCGCCCGTACTAGAACAATGGTCGCCTGGCCGGACGGCTGTGGACAGAGGGCCACACGCCGGTACTAGAACAATGGTCCCCTGGCCGGACGGCTGTGGACAGAAGGCCACTCGTCCGTACTAGAACAATGGTCGCCTGGCCGGGTGGCTGTGGACAGAGGGCCACACGCCGGTACTAGAACAATGGTC
Organism: Arenicola marina; assembly: GCA_964019135.1. Lineage (NCBI taxonomy): Eukaryota > Metazoa > Annelida > Polychaeta > Arenicolidae > Arenicola > Arenicola marina. Next base: position 32,720,309 of record OZ025262.1, read on the forward strand.
GCCTGGCCGGACGGCTGTGGACAGAAGGCCACTCGTCCGTACTAGAACAATGGTCGCCTGGCCGGGTGGCTGTGGACAGAGGGCCACTCGCCCGTACTAGAACAATGGTCCCCTGGCCGGACGGCTGTGGACAGAGGACCACTCGCCCGTACTAGAACAATGGTCCCCTGGCCGGACGGCTGTGGACAGAAGGCCACTCGTCCGTACTAGAACAATGGTCGCCTGGCCGGGTGGCTGTGGACAGAGGGCCACCCGCCGGTACTAGAACAATGGTCGCCTGGCCGGACGGCTGTGGACAGAGGGCCACCCGCCGGTACTAGAACAATGGTCGCCTGGCCGGACGGCTGTGGACAGAGGGCCACTCGCCCGTACTAGAACAATGGTCGCCTGGCCGGACGGCTGTGGACAGAGGGCCACACGCCCGTACTAGAACAATGGTCGCCTGGCCGGGTGGCTGTGGACAGAGGGCCACTCGCCCGTACTAGAACAATGGTCCCCTGGCCGGACGGCTGTGGACAGAAGGCCACTCGTCCGTACTAGAACAATGGTCGCCTGGCCGGACGGCTGTGGACAGAAGGCCACTCGTCCGTACTAGAACAATGGTCGCCTGGCCGGGTGGCTGTGGACAGAGGGCCACTCGCCCGTACTAGAACAATGGTCCCCTGGCCGGACGGCTGTGGACAGAGGACCACTCGCCCGTACTAGAACAATGGTCCCCTGGCCGGACGGCTGTGGACAGAAGGCCACTCGTCCGTACTAGAACAATGGTCGCCTGGCCGGGTGGCTGTGGACAGAGGGCCACCCGCCGGTACTAGAACAATGGTCGCCTGGCCGGACGGCTGTGGACAGAGGGCCACCCGCCGGTACTAGAACAATGGTCGCCTGGCCGGACGGCTGTGGACAGAGGGCCACCCGCCGGTACTAGAACAATGGTCGCCTGGCCGGACGGCAGTGGACAGAGGGCCACCCGCCGGTACTAGAACAATGGTCCCCTGGCCGGACGGCTGTGGACAGAGGGCCACCCGCCGGCACTAGAACAATGGTCGCCTGGCCGGATGGCTGTGGACAGAGGACCACCCGCCGGTACTAGAACAATGGTCCCCTGGCCGGACGGCTGTGGACAGAGGGCCACCCGCCCGTACTAGAACAATGGTCCCCTGGCCGGACGGCTGTGGACAGAGGGCCACCCGCCGGTACTAGAACAATGGTCCCCTGGCCGGACGGCTGTGGACAGAGGGCCACTCGCCCGTACTAGAACAATGGTCCCCTGGCCGGACGGCTGTGGACAGAGGGCCACCCGCCCGTACTAGAACAATGGTCGCCTGGCCGGACGGCTGTGGACAGAGGGCCACCCGCCCGTACTAGAACAATGGTCCCCTGGCCGGACGGCTGTGGACAGAGGGCCATCGAGGGACAATGTTCTCCTTTCCGGTCGTTAGCCAAGTTGCGGTACTTCAAGGGAAGGAGCGGTTTAAGGGCCTCTCTGCTGTCGGGTGAACGAGTGGGTGGGTCGGTAAATGACTGACCGTCAGTTGCTGGACTATTTATTGGCTTCCTGTTCGTGGCTGCCTTGCGAAGGGTTGACCTTATGCCCGACAGGAAGGAAGACCGGGACAGAGCGCCACCTAGCTTGAGAGCGAAGAGCTTGCATCAAGCCAATCAAAGTATTTCCAACGTGACGTGTAAATGGCAAGCTGGTCACTTGAGCGCAGAGCGACATCACAGAAATTGCGAGTTTGGCTTTGACATGTCACATTGTATTATCTGATAACATAAGCTGACGCATAAGTTTAGTTTCGTATCAGTTCGTATCATATCCGTTAAGTGTGTTGTTTCAAACACACACAAATAGTAGCAGCAGAGAAACAGGCGCAATAAGATGCTATTGATATGCCATTGGTTCGAGGGGGATAGGGTTTTCGCCGCAACATATTTCCTGTATCCCGCCAGAGTCTTTAGGGAAGAGTATGACTGCCGATTCAGGTTACTATTAACAAGTAATCTTGTAACGATATTAGTAAATTCCAGTCACAAAGTGCGGGATGCGTTATCCCGAATCTGGTGTCACAAAGGGCCACAGACTGGGGAGTTAAACATTAGATGGCCCTGGCGTAGTATTCAATCTAACCCCCGGCGGGCGGGGAGGGGGGGGGGCACCTTTTCCGATCTCCGCGATTGGCAGGATTGACCAGATATTCTTGGAAATTTGCGATTAGCTGTTGGCAAGTTTGGGGGATCGCTAACCTGTTAACGTTACAATTCCTGGTTCAACGCGAAGACTGGGCCTTTCTCTATTTACCACCGAGACGATACTTTATGGCAGTCGATAGCCTTGAGCTGAGCACTGTGATCAGGCGAATGAGGTTCAACAACCAAGCTGCTCTGTGCAACGTCCCGTCATGAGTGACTGGATGATGGCAGAATGCGCTGCAGGCTGAGTGAGGCGCCCCCGTGCTGTGTGAGGCACGTCCTTGACCTCTCACTCCTCTCTTGCTAAAATACAAACTCATCTCCAACATGCCAAAACAGCGACCTCCGCGTTCGTCGCGGTCAATGACGCTGCGACCAGGGACGACACGTCCTTGACCTGGTTGTACTCGACAAGCCGGTGCACCACAACTCTCGCGTTGAGACAATGGTGAATGGGAGACAAGGACGGAACAAGCACCCGGATTGGCGCGGTACAACAGTTCCTGGCACTTGCCAGATCGAGACTCGCATTGAAGTGTTTACACATAGCGGTCGTTGACTTCCACGTGGAGGAACCCAGGTTAATGAGAACTAATTATAAGGGCGCCAGAGGGGCTTTTTCGACACGGCGACACGGCGATTTTAAAAATAGACAACGTGACATTAGGGTTGTCTTAGAATCGACATGCGACATAAGACTTAGCGACACGCGACATGGACCTTTTCTTAAAATCGACACACGACATGGACCTTTTCTTAAAATCCACACGCGACATGGCTACCCCCCCTCAGGGGCCCTATTATAGAGTGGTTAATGACGGCACCAGGACTCTATATATGGCATTGTGGCGTGGGACATCTGTAGATGTAGGTCAGGAGGCACAGGTAGCTTGACGATGGGCCCGTTAGGGTGTGCATGTCTCGCAGTAAATAGTAATATGTATGTGCACTCCAGGTTTGACGCAATTAATGCCATGTCTGTCGCAATGTGCTGACTTTAGGACCTACATCAAAATGAACAGCTCAATTCCATAATTTCACCGTCACTGTCGTGTTTTATCAACCGAGTCACGTGGCACAAAACTGATAATCTGAATTATACAAATAGTCTGTATTGATGCCTTTGGCGCTATGACAACATTATCCATCACGCTACGTTATTTGTATAGTTCGGCACAAGCGCGGTTGACTAACTAATATCATTTCAATTCAGAAGTCTGCAATAAAGCTGTACTCTCTTCAAAAGCAACGGTAAATTCAAATGACAATGTTATTTGGACAACGTCAATATCGATCTCGCAGTAGAGGGCGCTCGTTCCTCAAATTATGGGAACGCCTTCTGCCGAGAGATCGCAAAACTATTTGAGCTGCGCCTGTGATCTGAGCATTTGGTTGTAATGCACTACGACAGATCTGGCATTGCGTAAAATCAGGAGCGCAAATACGTAAATAATAATGCATGAACAGGGCGACGGCCAGTGAACCGCGAATTGTGGGATGGGATGAGAGAGGAGGGGTGGGTTCGTGGGGGTTGGGGCGGAGGGGGGGGGGGGCGGCACATTGTGGGCTCAAAGTTTAGTGGCACATTACAGACACATTGATCCGGAAAGCTAGTGGAACAATCAGTGGTTGCTCCGTATGTTGACAACACTCATTGGTAAATAATGAAACAAAAACTGTCCTCTAACTATTGTTCCTAGATGAGACGTAATTTTAGACAGCATTTAATGTCTAACTAGGAAACGGAATATCTCAATCAGAATCAGTATCAAATGCCGATAACTTAGCGTGTTGTATACATCGCATGGTTACCCAATATGACGAGGGCTTCCGGTGCTTATGAATGAAAATGCCCCATAATGTATTGCAGTGGGTGCGTATTTAATATGCGGGTTTATGATCGTGGTTCGTTCCGTGACGTAATTATCATAATTCGGGATGAATGCCAGTGCATGTCAGCAAAATATCGATCACGTGATAATCAAACACTACTTCGAGGCTCATATTTTATCGTTTCTAAATGGGCGCAAAGGCCTGAGACATCGTACTACAGTGACCTCATTGTGGGTTTATGGGCTGGTAGATGTCGAGTCATTAGACGTGATCTATCTGTCTGTCTGTCTGTCTGTCTGTCTGTCGGTCTGTCCGGAAGAACGAGTTCTACGGGTAATGAGACCGTAATTGGACAAGTCAAGGGTGCAGCACGTGAATGCGGGTGGAAGGGAAGGGTGGGGCTTTATGGGGGGGAAACAATAATATTAAAAACTCGTCTGTCATTTGCTCCCATATTTCTCGCGCCACACATCGGAGAGTGGGGGGGGGGGGCACTGTCATACTGATCTGGGTTTTTTTTTGGGGGGGGGGGAGGGGTGGGGCACTATTATACAAATCTGGCTTAGGGCGTGGTACCTTGGCTGCCCCGTGATGCACGAGAGAGATGACAAAAAGATAGCCTTATAGACCAATATAGGCCTTACAGGCCAACATTTGTGATGAAAAGGATACCCCAATAGAGCAGAGACTTGTGTTGAAAAAGATAGAACTGATTGTTTGGAATTGCGACAGGGGATGGTGTGAGGATACATAGAGCGTGTCAATAGAAACAAAATACCCTTCCTAGCGGATGTTAAATACCCATTCCGAGCTTTGGGGGTGAAAGAGGGGTGGGGGTTTACCGCGGAACCCTCCTAAAGCCAACTTTGTATTGAGTACACCCCTCCGCCTGGGCGCACATCCGCACATCAACCGAGCACGGACTGATACATGTTGTGTGAGCGGAAGTCATACTCGCCCACAGCCGCCACTGCCAGAGTGCCTGTGTTGACCATCTCTAAGCCTAGACACTGTATAGGCCTTTGGTTTCGTGTACCAAGGCGGTTGTGGCCGCAGAACCATTTTCGTGATCTCGCTAAGATCGCTGGATGAGTCTCATGACGACACGCTCAGAGTCCCGAGCAGAACAATACTACCCTGACCATTTTCTGGTGTTGCTGCAGCGGATATAAAGGAAGGAGTGGGGTAAAGCGACTCACCGACCGGATGCGTGCGAACACGCGCCCATCCCAAGCACTGCACGGGACGACCCCTTCCCGGCTTACTGAAGCCTAAAAAGACAGCTCCCCTCTGAACAGAAGACAGCTCCCTTCCTTTGAAGTTATCGAAAAAATGGTGACGTCCGGTCAGTGGCCTCATCACAACAATGGGTCAATCCGTCCCACAGCCTCTCAGCATAGCGGGTCAGTCACTCCGTCAAAACACCGCGTCAGTCATCCCGTCAACACACCGACTCAGTCACCCCGTCAGCACGCTGTGTCAGTCACTCCGTCAACACACCGGGTCAGGCACCTCGTCAACACACCGGGTCAGTCACCCCGTCAGCGCACCGGGTCAGCGCACCGGGTCAGTCACCCCGTCAGCACGCTGTGTCAGTCACTCCGTCAAAACACCGCGTCAGTCATCCCGTCAACACACCGGGTCAGCGCACCGGGTCAGTCATCCCGTCATCTACAGGGGCCGGCGTGACAGCTTAGTGGGCTAGAGCGTTCGCATTTAGTGCTCTGGTCACTGAGAACCTAACGGCACGTGGGTCGGTGGTTCGAGCCCTGCTGTGGCCATGTCTGTGTGATCGCAGGATAAAGATCCCATGTCTTTCTTCTAAGGAGTAGGGGGTTACCCCCGGGGACATGGCTCCACTCTTCCTTTCTTCTCCCATTGACGCGATGTGACCAAAAGTGGGTAAATCGTCCTGAATAACCAACCAACCTCACCCCGTCAACACACCGGGTCAGTCGCTCCCTCAGCACACCGGGTCAGTAACTCCATCAACACGCTGGGTTAATCACCCCGTCAACACACCAGGTCAGTCACCCTGCCATCGCACCGGGTCGGTCACCCCGTCAACACACCGTGTTGGTCACCCCGTCAACACACCGGGTAAGTCACTCCGTCAACACACCGGGTAAGTCACTCCGTCAACACACTGGGTCAGTCGCCCTGTCATCACACAGGATCAGTCACCCCGTCAACACACCGGGTCAGTCACTCCGTCAACACACCGAGTCAGTCACCCCGTCAACACACCTGGTCAGTCACTCCGTCAACACACCGGGTCGGTCACCCCGTCAACACACCGGTTCAGTCACTCCGTCAACACACCGGGTCGGTCACCCGGTCAACACACCGGGTCGGTCACCCCGTCAACACACCGGGTCGGTTACCCCGTCAACACACCGGGTCAGTCACCCAGTCAACACACCGGGTCGGTCACCCCGTCAACTCACCGGGTCGGTCACCCCGTCAACACACCGGGTCAGTCACCCCGTCAACACACCGGATCAGTCACCCCGTCAACACACCGGGTCAGTCACCCCGTCAACACACCAGGTCGGTCACCCCGTCAACACACCGGATCAGTCACCACGTCAACACACCGGGTCAGTCACCCCGTCAACACACCGGGTTGGTCACCCCGTCAACACACCGGGTCAGTCACCCCGTCAACACACCGGGTCAGTCACCCCGTCAACACACCGGGTCGGTCACCCTGTCAACACACCGGGTCAGTCACCCCGTCAACACACCGGGTCGGTCACCCCGTCAACACACCGGGTCAGTCACCCCGTCTACACACCGGGTCAGTCACCCCGTCAACACCCCGGGTCAGTCACCCCGTCAACACAACGGGTAAGTCACCCCGTCAACACACCGGTTCGGTCACCCCGTCAACACACAAGGTCAGTCACCCCGTCAACACACCGGGTCAGTCACCCCGTCAACACCCCGGGTCAGTCACCCCGTCTACACACCGGGTCGGTCACCCCGTCAACACACCGGTTCAGTCACTCCGTCAACACACCGGGTCGGTCACCCAGTCAACACACCGGGTCGGTCACCCCGTCAACACACCGGGTCAGTCACCCCGTCAACACACCGGGTCAGTCACCCCGTCAACACACCGGGTCAGTCACCCCGTCAACACACCGGGTCGGTCACCCCGTCAACACACCGGGTCAGTCACCCCGTCAGCACACCGGGTCGGTCACTCTATCAAGACACCAGGTCAGTCATCCCCTCAACACGCCGGCTCAGTCACCCCGACAACACACCGGGTCAGTCACCCCGTTAACAAACCGGATCAGTCACTCCATCAACACACCGGCTCAGTCACCCTGTCATCACACCGGGTCGGTCACTCCATCAACACACCGGGTCAGTCACCCCGTCAACACACCGGGTCGGTCACTCCATCAACACACCGGGTCGGTCACTCCATCAACACACCGGGTCAGTCACCCCGTCAACACACCGGGTCAGCCACCCCGTCAGCACACCGGGTCGGTCACTCCATCAACACACCGGGTCAGTCACCCCGTCAACACACCGGGTCGGTCACTCCATCGACACACCGGCTCAGTCACTCCATCAACTATGCTGAAACAATGATGCGCCCTAACATGGAAGAACGACCCATGTATAGAGTACGCTTAAGCCGAAGGTCGCCGTTATGCCAGTAGCCGTTGGCCAGGCCGTGTCTGCAGGCCGTTCTAGGTACGGAGTTCCATTGGGGACACGGCTACTCGGGTTTATATCCCCTCATTGGTCAGTGCCAACACGAGGAGGGGGTTCGATTTCACAGCGAGTATCACATCAATCGACATCATCTGCTGCCTGCTAGGGGCACCAGAGGGATGGGTGGGCGCGTGGGCGGGGGATGGTGACTGGTGGCAAAGTGTCTTACCAGTGAGAATCGATGACTGCTGGGATGAGCATTGAGAGGGGGGGGGGGCGTGTGAAGGATGAAGTTTGGGGGAGGGGGAGGGGGGTCGGTTGAGGGTGAGAGGCGGGGTGAACGCGTGCATGAGGTATCGATCGGTCGGTCGTGAGGGTGGTGAAGGTGGTGAGTGAGGGTGGTGAGGGTGGGGAGGGTAGGCTGAGGTTGGGGTTGAGGGTGTGGCTTGGGCTGAGGGTGAGGGTGGAGGTGAAGGTGAGGGTGAAGGTGAGGGTGAGGGTGGGTGGTGAGGGTGGATGGTGAGGGGTGGTACACTGGGGCTTGGGACCCCCGGGGGTGCCACCATCTGGGTTACTTGACCCCAGTAAGCTGACCAACCACCGCTGGGGGTGTAAGGTAAGATAAAGTAAGCTGGGCCGGGATTGCACGGGGTAGGAGGCGGTGTGGGGGCGGGAGGGGGGCGGGGCGGAGGCGGGGGAGGGGGAGTTAAAAGGAAAGGAGCCGTGAGTTGAACCGCTGGGTATCACTGACTGATAACACTGATAAAACAATCTATCCAGTGCCGGTAAGGGTTCCTCATGGGGAATAGGAGATGGGTGGGGATGGGTTGGTGGGGGGGCCAGGGAGGGTGACTACGATGATGATACATTCGGGTTCACCAGATACGTGGGTTCAAGGCCGTCTCACATTGCCGGCTAGATGACCTTGGCTCCGGCGCTCAATCCACCCTAATCCGCAACCACAGTTTATTCCCAGCATGTCTCCATCTCCAGATGACCTTGACTTCACCGTTATATATCTGCGCCGCTAGGGCCATAATCTGCCCGCCGCGTCCCCCTCCCCTGCCCTCCCTCACACCCCTCACCCTCACCCCCCCCCCCCCCCCCCACTTCACCCTATGTAAGGGTGTAATGACAGCGACAAATAGTCCTCCCATTTGTTGTTAGAGGCAGCCCCCAAGCCTCATCCCTGTAGCCGCCAGCCTAGCGATCTGTGGCCGTCAGCCTGGCGACCTGTGGCCGTCAGCCTAGCGACCTGTTGCCCCGCCCCTGACATGACCGGAACCAGGAGGGATCGGTTGTATTTCACCTTCATACCGTTGGTTTGTCGCTAAGTATATCCAGTCACAGACAGAGGCATAAGCTGTCAGATTTGCGGCATGTCAACTTAAAGAGGAGGGATAGTGCGCTGGGTTGTGGCCACTGGGCTATGGCCGCTGGGTTGTGGCCGCTGGTCTATGGCCGTTCGGCTATGGCCGCTGGGCTATGGCCGCTGGGCTATGGCCGCTGGGCTATGACCGCTGGGCTATGGCCGCTGGGCTATGGCCGCTGGGCTATGGCCGCTGGGCTATGACCGCTGGGCTATGGTCGCGCGTCTATGGCCGCTGGGCTATAGCCGGTGGGCTATGGCCGCTGGGCTAAGGCCGCTGGGCTATGGCCGCTGGTCTATGGCCGCTGGGCTATGACCGCTGTACTATGGCCGCTGGTCTATGGCCGCTGAACTATGGCCGCTGGGCTATGGCCGCTGGGCTATGCCCGCTGGGCTATGGGCGCTGGGCTAAGGCCGCTGGGCTATGCCCGCCGGCTTAGGGCCGATGGTCTATGGCCGCTGGACCACTGAGACCCAATACTTGACCCATCAGCACTAAAGATTGCACCGCTTGGCCAGAAAAAATAGATTCAAAGCGTATTTACGGCTCTCACGTACATAGCAGGTGATTATTCAGGCTGCGTGACGTTGGGGTTATCACTGCGCCACTGCAGGGTGTGGGAAGTGCCAGATGTTTAACGTGGGCGGCCACAACGCAATGGAGATAGATTAGAGAGATGGAGAGCGATGGAGTGAGAGAAATAAATGACAAGGCCGGCGAAGTGGCCTCCCTGGAAGGAAGACGCAAGGCTACACGCCGGAAGAGTGACAGACGTGGCTGTGTCAATGGTGTGGCGGGCGGACTGTGTGTGGGTGGCGGGGGCGGGTGGAAATCAACTACATATAGGTGGTAAATGGGTGGGGTCAGTGCACGTTGGGGTTGGTACTTTAATGTACAACCAACAGCCAACCATTCCCACTTCAACCAACCATTCACACAACAACCAACCAATCCCATTACGACAAACCATTACCACTACAACCAACCAGTCTCAAAACCAAACATTCTCAAAACCAACCATTCTCAAAACCAACCATTCCCAAAACCAACCATTCCCACTACAATCAACCATTCTCATTAAAACCAACCATTGTCACAAACAGCCAACCATTCCCACAACAACCAACTATACCCACTACAACCAACCATTCCCGTTACAACCAACCATTCCCACTAGAACCAACAACCAACCATTCCAATTAAAGCCAATCATTCCCATTATGACCAACCATTCCCACTAGAACCAACCATTCCCACTACAACCAACCATTCCCACAACAGCCAACCATTCCCACAACAACCAACTATACCCACTACAACCAACCATTCCCGCTACAACCAACCATTCCCACTAGAACCAACAACCAACCATTCCAATTAAAGCCAATCATTCCCATTATGACCAACCATTCCCACTAGAACCAACCATTCCCACTACAACCAACCATTTCCACAACAACCAACCATTCCCACTACAACCAACCATTCCCACAACAACCAACCATTCCCACTACAACCAACCATCTCCACTACAAACAACCATTCCCACAACAACCAACCATACCCACTACAAGCAACCATTCCCACTACAACCAACCATTCCCACTAGAACCAACAACCAACCATTCCAATTACAGCCAATCATTCCCATTATAACCAGCCATTCCCACTAGAACCAACCAGTCTCACTACAAGCAACCATTCCCACAACAACCAACCATTCCCACTACAACCAACCATTCCCACAACAACCAACCATTCCCACTACAACCAACCATTCCCACTACAAAAAACCAATCCCACTACAACCAACCATTCTCACAACCAACCATTCCCACTACAACCAACCATTCTCACAACAGCCGACCATTCCCACTACAACCAACCGTTTGCATAAGAACCAACCATTCCCACAACCATTCCCAACCATTCCCGCTACAACCAACCATTCCTATTGCAACCAACCATTCCCACTACAACAAACCATTCCCACAACAACCAACCATTCCCATTCCAACCAACCATTCCTATTGCAACCAACCATTCCCACTACAACAAACCATTCCCATTATTTCACAAAGAGAAATATAATACACGCAGGTGGTATAGCACGTTGATGGTACATAGGTTACAACTACTATTTTGTGTTTGCTAGATTACTTTCTATATTCTACGGATAGTTGCTTTAGTAGCGTTATGGTATCTTGCTGTTTCATCGTATTTGCTTACAGTGATGCCCTTGATGCTAGTTCGTGAGTAAAAAACCTTATAGAATTCTCCCAAAGACGTGGTTTGTCATCATTGACAGACACCAACAATTCTTTATATAATAAATTTGCTACCAATGTTACTACCAGATCTTCAGTTTTATTCTCGCGGCCCACATATATATCCTGGAGCTGTACTGGCTTAATCAAATGACTCAGGACAGACCACACCATCCTCGTGTGACAACATTGAAATAGGAGGTGTGGTATGTCTTGGACTCCAGGGCACAAGTCGCAGTTAGCTGACTTGCGTCTACCCCACTTCTTAAGATTGGCGTTGCATGGTGATAGTACATTATGCAGTATGTTGTAATTAAACTCAGCCAATTTCAGAATTTGACATTTTGATATTTACGTCCTATACGTTCTCGAAAAGTCAAAATCTACATTTAGAGATAACAAATGTTTTAGTTTTTGCTCAGAAACTGGTTTTTCTATTTTAAGGTCTAAAACCCGGTTTTACTAAGGGTTGCTTTTCTCTTCGATTTCATGGTATCGTTCCCTTACTCTATACAATTCTGGGTTCCAGGTAGCACTACAGATTCCCACTACAACCAACCATTTCCATTACAACCAACCATTTCCACTACAACTGACCATTTCCAAAACAACCAATACAGTTTGACTTTCCAGGTTTAAGCCTATGTGGAGACCATTTCCCATTTCAGCCTTAATTGGGGTTCAGAAAGTGGAGAGGGAATCTTATATTTTGTCGGTGACTTTGCCGAAAGTTTACAATGGTTTAATTAATGCATGACGTGGCACAGGCAGAGAACGTCCAATGTCATTGACTGCGTTACCTAAAGTTTATAATGGCTTAAATAATGCATGACGTGTGATAGACAGAACGCCCAATGTCATTAACTGCGCTACCTAAAGTTTACAATGGTTTAATTAATGCATGACGTGGCACAGGCAGAGAACGTCCAATGTCATTGACTGCGTTACCTAAAGTTTATAATGGCTTAAATAATGCATGACGTGTGATAGACAGAACGCCCAATGTCATTAACTGCGCTACCTAAAGTTTACAATGGGTTAATTAATGCATGACGTGTTATAGACAGAAGGTCCAGTGTCATTACCTGCGCTACCCACGCATTGTACCGAACAACAGCTTTTACTAGCAAGGGGAACTAGCATATTAAGTTACTGTTGGTGTCCCTTTTATCGCGCACACCGCACTGCACTAGGAAGCCTTTTTATCACAGGCACGACAGATTTCAAAGTCTTTGCAATTAAGCCTGGTAAGAAACGAGACCCTAGGAAAAAACCGTAGCTACGTCATCCAGAGCATGCAACGATATAAGAAAACTGCACTGCTTGTTCTTTTTATGATGAAACATGAGTCGCCAGGTACTTAGTATTAAATATATAGCCACACCCGAAGCCCTTCTTCTGTATCGCATGGTCGGAAATATATATCGTCTACTTACTGCACCTTTCAAAAAGGAAAGGTTCGTGCGTTCGGTTGTTGTCGAGCGTGCTCTAAATAGCCACCCTAAGCGGCAGGTGGGTGCACAGGTCTGCGGAAGATAATATGTTTTCCCAAGGAACATTTGGTTATTCCGATAACTACTTCATTCATTGCCACTCCATAGTTTCATTCTTCCACTAGGTGACTAACTGTTATCGTGTAGTCCCGCTATCATCGTATTTCATTAGTCATTCACATCATATTCATCCCTCATTGGTCGATTGAGAGAAGTGCCGTGTGACGCGGGTTTGAATGCCCAACTTTCTTCACTTCCTCCTAATTCGAAGCCGCTGACACAATGTCAACGGCTGCCCATTTACATGTTTCACCTCCCCGTGTATTTGTCACCCACCATACAGGGAAATAAACATCTTGACCGCCACACTGTCGTTCTCGTTTGCTTGTGACGGTGGCCTTAAACATTTAAACATCACCAGACAGTAAGACAATAAAAATCACAAAACAGAACAGAAAAACCACCACAAGGGACAAAATATCTCTTCCAGATAAGTTCACACTGCACTCCCGGATATATGGTTCCTCTCTGCCTCAATTGACCCTTCACAATATCGCGTTATTACATAGATTAAAGTGTCCCACTTAAGCCAACCAATGCCATCGTCTTAATCAGCTCTGATCCACATGAAGCCCTCGTTTCTGCACTCACAACACAAATATATCAGCTCTGATCCACATGAAGCCCTCGTCACTGCAGGCACAACACATATATATCAGCCCTGATCCACAAGAAGTCCTCGTCACTGCAATCACAACACATATATATCAGCCCTGATCCGCATGAAGCTCTCGTCACTGCAGGCACAACACATATATATCAGCCCTGATCCACATGAAGCCCTCGTCACTGCAGGCACAACACATATATATCAGCCCTGATCCACAAGAAGTCCTCGTCACTGCAATCACAACACATATATATCAGCCCTGATCCGCATGAAGCTCTCGTCACTACAGGCACAAGACATATATATCAGCCCTGATCCACAAGAAGCCCTCGTCACTGCAATCACAACACATATACATCAGCCCTGATCCACATGAATCCCTCGTCACTGCAGGCACAACACATATATATCAGCCCTGATCCACAAGAAGTCCTCGTCACTGCAATCACAACACATATATATCAGCCCTGATCCGCATGAAGCCCTCGTCACTGCAGTCACAACACATATATATCAGCCTTGATCCACAAGAAGCCCTCGTCACTGCAATCACAACACATATACATCAGCCCTGATCCACATGAATCCCTCGTCACTGCAATCACAACACATATATATCAGCCCTGATCCGCATGAAGCCCTTGTCACTGCAGTCACAACACATATACATCAGCCCTGATCCACATGAATCCCTCGTCACTGCAGGCACAACACATATATATCAGCCCTGACCCCAATGAAGCCCTCGTCACTGCAGGCACAACACATATATATCAGCCCTGATCCGCATGAAGCTCTCGTCTCTGCAGTCAAAACACATATATATCAGCCCTGATCCACATGAAGCCCTCGTCCCTGCAGTCACATATAACACATAGTAGTATAGGACAAATCTTACCTGGTAATGCGATGAATTAACTATGTTGTTTTTTTATTTTAAAAGTTATTTCGTATTAGAGACTTACCTATGGTTTGTAATATAAGGGAAAAGTATATGCCATCGTCTTGTCATATATAGTATTTCCTGACAAAAATGATAACGTTTTAACCCAATTACGTGTCAACAACTACTTATGATATAGGCACTGTAAAAGGAATTAGATGAACCAGTAGAAATATTTTCTCAATGTTTACATTCAGCTATATTTGCGCGCCTGTCTCGGTGTGTTTTGGGCTGTACACCAACCAGTTAAAGTATTGGCAGGGTGGTTCATACCATTTCACTGCTGCACTCGTGTGGATACCAAAGACCGCCTTGAAACCGTGGCTGAGGGTGGGCTGAGGTAGGCGGCGGATGGAGAGAGAGAGGAATCTACGGGAACAGGATGAGGGGGGGCACCAAAGCTCTGGTCGCACCTGGCTACCTCACTGCAGCAGGAAAGGACAACAGTGAAGTGGAAATCGCCTGGGCCGGTGGGGCACAAGGGACTTATGAAAGCCACGGCGGCTGCTGCCGGCATAACCCGCCGAGCACACAGCGAGAGCCACAAAAGTTAACGACCAACCTGGGCTGCAGGGCTTTAAATACCGTATTTAAGCAGTCTGTGTGACATATATCGGAGTGGATATCAGAAAGTCAGAATTGCAGCTGTCTGAACCGCACATAACTATGTCCGTGTATGGTACCGGTGGCGTGTTGATTCGCGCAGGGAAAACAAAGGACAACGGATTGTGCCATTTTTCCTATACAGCCGAAAATCCCATCTCGCCGTTTTTTTGTCGTGAATCCCATTTCCAGCGCAATAATAACGTTGTCATTTTCATATCCGTTTGCAATTGCTTATGAAATTCATTTTCTACCCCACTGCATAATATTGTCGTGTCATTATCTCTTTGTCGTCACTGCAAATATGTCTGGCGGTTCTGTGGTGGTTCTGTCGATGTCGGGGAAACCGAGGTACCAGCCCAACGTGAACACCCCCAGCGCCCTCCCGGCCTCCCAGTCTCCTTACCGCCTCTCCTTCCTCTCAGTTTCTCACATTCCCGCCAGTCCTTTCCTCCCGCCTCCTTCCCTCCCTCACTTCCCTCTATATCATCCGATTATATTCTCCTCTACCCTGCCTACGCGCCTTTTTTTTTCCTGGTTTCCCTTTATTACTTTATTCTGTTATCCCCTTCTGTCATCGTTCCATGCATCCACCCTGACCCCCGTCATGCATCCCGTGCCGAGCTAACTGAGAAGCAATTCCTCATAACAAGCGTTTTGTTCATTTTAGCAGCAAATAAAACGTTCCACCAGATATGATTATGTGTGGTTACTGATCAGTAGTTGGCTGCGTTCTGTTGTTGCTCCATAAAGTGGAAATGAGAAACTGTTGTACCACGCGGAGAACCGGTTTCAGTGTACATATGTGTACATATGGCGGTTATTACCTGCAAAACGGCACCAAACACTTCTTTTCTTGTAAATATGTAATACAAAAGCGTTCTGACATATGTGATAAATTGCGCGATAGAATCTTCCGCAGCCATAACTAGAATATCAGCTTTTCAAATCCTGCAATGTTAGGACAGCGCTGATTGGATGCGCCAATAATGGTATTGATACCAACGTCGTGAACTCCTCGGCCTAAACAAACCTCCTGGAATAATGTTGTGCAAAGCCATGTCCAGCGCAGAGATCAAAGTCGGATGTGTCGGCTTGAAGCGCAGTATCCTGCTACCCACTGAGCAGCAAGCCCCGGGATATAAATGACCCGGATGTTGTTCAATGCGTCCCCGGGGCATACACTTGGCATTGCAATCTTCTGGATGGACAGGTCGGCGGCCGTCTGAAGGGACACGGGACATATGGGTGACGGGCTAAGCGGCTCAATCTAATGGAAATGCGACATCAATGATAGATTGATCGCCCCTTCAAGTCATTCCGCCGCAGTTTGCCAGCGGCAGAATTATATTTCCTATTATTTGAGAAATTCATTTCGCCACAAGTGAGGTTAAAGCTGGTATCTGACACTGTATGAGTCGGACCGGAAGTGGTCCTAAGGTCACTCAATGCGCCAAGCCTCCTCTCGCTCTCTTTATTTCCAACCGTCACCTTGTTGTACCGCCTGCGATTCAATTAGTTCCAGTGGATCGCCATTTGACCGCTAAGTACCTTTCCTCATTGAACCCGTAATGTCCCCGATCTGGCGGGCCAGCGGGACAAAAAGGGAGGAGGGAATAAACGGGTTCACCCGTTGGGTGCGCACATGCGCCAATCACCACATGGCCCTGGCCGGAACGACCGACCGTTGCTCACTCGAGCCTGAAATGGCGGCGCGCCATTCAACAGAGGACGCGCCGACACCGCTTTTGTTGAAGTAATTAGACAAATTGGTTCAGCGAACGATGCACGTTGGGTCTTCCATGGCCAGGCCACACCAGCAGGCCAGTTACAGCATGACCCATCAGCAGACCACATCAGTACGTCAGTTACGGCATGACCCATCAGCAGGCCATATCAGCATGCCAGTTACGGCATGCCACATCAGGATTCCACACCAGCATGCCCGTTAAGGCATGGCACATCAGCATGCCACATCTATATACCAGTTATGGCATGCCACATCAGCATGCCACATCAGCATGCCACATCAGCATGCCAAATCAGAACGCCTGTTGCAGCACCCCCACGCCCCCCCCCCCTCCCACCAGCACTCCTACCAGCACCCTCCACTAGCACCCACACCATTAGCAATCTCCACCAGCACCCTCACCAGCACCCCCTCCCCAGCACCTCTCCATCAGCACCTACCATCATCACCCCCCATCAGCACCCCGCATCAGCACCCCTCACCAGCACCCCGGGCCACCAGGATCCTCGCGACATCCTCCTCTCGAAAGCTTCTGGCAGTCTCTTTGTGACGTACTTTGTCTCAGGTAGGTCGATTGTATATTCAAAACGCTTTAACACTTTATCTCAGGTTACAGATGCGTGCCGTGCGATATGCCCACATTTCAAATCCTACAGTTCCGGGCCGACTATCTGAAAGTACGTCTACAAATTCGGAACGACAGTTGGGGGAGAGAAACATACCGGCTGTAGCTAGAACAGGGATTATACGTTCCACAAATTTCTCACTTGGCATGTTTTTGGTTGTAATATGAAATATAATAATGTGAAAAGCGATCCAAATTTATGGTGCATTTGTGACTTAGACTTATATGTCACATGTAAATCACCCGTAAACAAACACACACACGCGTAAGAATACAGCGTGAGCAAACGTTATTTCCTAATTAGGTCAGGTCATGCTCTGATCTATATTTCCAAATTGGGTAAAGCCTAAATAAAATGCTGGGTCTTGTAGTAAACTGCCTTCTGAGGTGACTGACCGGCGCCAACCCTGGGGGTACAAAAATCCCTTGGCGACAGTGGCGGGGGGTCACGTCTGGGCGGTGGTCGTCATTATCCGCTTCCAAGTTTGTGTTGTGAACACGCTGTTAGTAACCAGGCTGGCATCTGTGGGATGCGAGGTTGATGCTGGGGTTGCCGGGGTGGGATGGTGGTAACTTGCGTAGCGCCACCTAGTGAATGGGAGCTTGGATATTTAAGTGATTCTGGCCGAGAAGCACAGGTATTTTTGGGTGGGTTTGGGTATGCGAAGGGATTAGTCGAACTCCGCAGAGTGCATGACCGAACGCGGAGATTGTGGTCCGATAGCGCGGTCACGTGGTACATTTTACCCCCATACCTTACTTCCCACCCAGAAGAGGATCATGAGAATTTCCAACATGACGTCGAGGCCCAACAATACGCTAAATATATATTAAGTGGTATTTCGACCTGCGCAAACCCTGTAAATAACATTATAATAAGGGAATACAACAATGAACACAACACGTATCTGTTGATTTATTTCATGATAACGTTTCTTCTTGAGGATTTGTGCAGTTCAGCAAGTGCAACATTCATGCGGATCGCGAATTCCGCGTTCGGTTTATCTTGATCCGCACACGAGCGGATGCTCCAAATATCTGCCCCGATTACTCTGGTCGCATCTCCGAATTCACCCTGTGTGAGCAGTGTGGACCAATGTGCAACCCCGCTCACTCTCACAATACGTCCTCCTGCTGTAGTATTGTAGTAGTATTATGTCACGCATGTGTCGAAACAATAGTGCATTTGGCAAATACCATGGAAGACCGATTCTCAGGGCTATTATTCAGATTTAATGTTGCAGGATGGATCGAGTGCCTGCGCTAATGTTAAAAATAAAATAATGTATAAATTTGTGAATCGCAGATATCGTACGAATGCGCGAAAAGATTCAATATTCAGTCGCTCAGACGAGTCGTCGACAGCCATGGCTTGAGAAAAAAAAACAAGTTGAACGAACAAAACTATCTAATTTTATTTCCGCTTGCCTAAAAGAAGTTTCTTTAAACTGATTCGTGGGGTAATTTTTCAGACATGGGCGGTTCCTGCGGAGCGTTGATTTGCAGATCCGCAAGGGGGCGCTTTAACAAGTTGCTCTCCCGGTGCAGCAGCTCAGCAGTAACTGGACAAATTCAATTAGGCCGTTTCGCTTGATTCATGGGGTCAGGGATTTTGGGAATGGAATGTGGAAGCCACGTTACATTGTGAAAGAGACCGGCCACATGCGTGAAGATACATCAGTACGAGCGGTTGTATTATATATAAATGCTAGATGTAGAATGAGGCTGAGAAAGAGGACATATGTAAGCAACGGAATGAGAGAAGAAAAAGGGAGGAATGTATACATGGAGAGAGGGGCGAACGAATCCAAAAAAAGAGATTAATATACATCTATGCTGTGCATAGTTGGCAGGGAAAATATCTGCGGATTCGTTTTCTATTTGACACGAAATATTTCATTGACAAGCTAAAATCAGTTTAGATTTCTCAGTTTTAGCCAAGGACCCAACATAATTTGACTTACTCCCAGTGTCAAATGAATTCACATTAAGCCAAAATGATTTAGTTTCTCGCAAACGAACGAAACTGTTTACCTTGTCATCTATCATGCCATATATCATGTCTCTTCTGATGTGTGAATTTGTCAGAGCGAAATAAAAAAAATAAAAAAAATATAAAAAGGTATATCATGTCCGTAGGCGATAGTATTGCTGGTATATTTTGGGAGGAGGGTTAGGTTGCGTCAATGCCAAGCCGTAATTCGAAATACATGCATTTCCTGGTCTCATGTGCGCATACAAACTCACTACTGACAATAGTTCATCAAATCTTTGCTTTTAGAAGCTAATATAACTGTTAGTATATGAAATTTGTATGGACAAATAACGCTCTGGCCCTTTTTCTTGCGCCTGATATCATACTCTTCTACTTAGCAACTTATATTGAGCGATGGAAACACAGTAATATGACCTTTACCTTTCGACGCATTCAAACTCGGCTTGTCATCACGTTTGTCTGCTATACTATATGTTGGAGACCTTGATTACTTGATGTGTATTTCAAATCTGAAGCAGGGTAACTAGGGACTGGGGACTGCGGACTGGGGACTGGGGACTGGGGATTGAGGCCTGGGGCATGGGGACGGGACTGGGGACTGGAGAATGGGGACTGGGGACTGGGGGCGGGGAGGGGACTACTGAGTGGGACTAGGGACTGCAAACTGGAGACGAGACTGAAGACTGGAGACTGGAGACTGGGGACTGGGGACTGGGGACTGGGGACTGGGGACTGGGGACTGGGGACTGGGGACTGGGGACTGGGGACTGGGGACTGGGGACGGGACTGGGGACTGGGAGCTGGGAGCTGGGGACTGGGGACTGGGGACTGGGGACTGGGGACTGGGGACTGGGGACTGGGAACTGGGGACTGGAGAATGGGGACTGGGGACTGGGGGCGGGGAGGGGACTACTGAGTGGGACTAGGGACTGCAAACTGGAGACGAGACTGGAGACTGGAGACTGGAGACTGGGGACTGGGGACTGGGGACTGGGGACTGGGGACTGGGGACTGGGGACTGGGGACTAGGGACTGGGGACTGGGGACTTGGGACTGAGTGTCTATGTGTCTATGGTCTAGATTCTAGGGACGGGTGACTATGGTATAGGGATCAGGGACGACTTCGTGGACTGGGGACTGGGGACTGGGGACTGGGGACGGGGGACTGGGGACTGGGGACTGGGGACTGGGGACTGGGGACTGGGGACTTGGGACTGGGGACTGGGGATTGGGGATTGGGGACTGGGGACGGGGGACTGGGGACTGGGGACTGGGGACTGGGAACTGGGCACCTAGATATTAAGTTGAGCCCTGGTCGGCAGCATTACGATGATATTGCCTCTGTTACGTTATAACTTGGTTGGCGGAAGCTGCCTAGTTTTGCGCCCCTGTCAGCCCAAGCTTGTTTTACAGCAGGCGTTGGACGTCTTATACTCTAGACCAACATTATGGCAGAAAGCCAGGCACTGCGCAGAAACGAGTCCCAAGCAAGGCTGGGGATTTATGAATATATACAATAGCTGATGTTGTGAAGGCTTGGAAAAGCGGAGCTTCTAGGCCATTTTTGTTTCGCACATGATTATATTTGATTTGATCACTGTGTGACGGTTAGTACCCGAGCCCATAATACGAAGCGCTATTTAAGGCTTATGTTTTATCTTGGCCAGGGCATCTCTGACTGACATAACGAAAACCACAACCACACAAAATGGTTGCCAGAAAATCACTGAAAATAAAGAGATTTATTTTTCAATGATACTTCGTGATCTTTGGCCCGCAAAATGAAAGGCCAAATGTTTAGTATAGTGTGTCTTTGTTGCGCTTCATGACAATATACACGTATATATCGAACTTCACACACACACAGATGTTGCGGCCAGAAAGTTACTAAAGAGACAAAAATTGTGAAATCCTTAATGAAAAATCCTTAATGACAAAATTGGGGACTTTCGCACCGAACAATATATTTGCCACACACGCCCGATCACCAATATCCTGTCTATCAGTTAATGTAGATCATTTCCGTAAGGCGATGTGACATGAAAATCTGACTCCATTCATTCTCACATCATGGATGTTCCACAGCAGAATACACAAAATCAGTTTACGATCACTTACACCCTTATTGCAATTCAGGCTGTCAGCTTAGAGGAAAATTACTCCGCCTCATCCACCTGCGAAAGGCTTTAGGGGCGGAACCCCTCCGAGAGCACCCATCCCCCCTCCCTCCGCCTCTCACGGGTACATCGGCCCCTCGCCAAACAAACTCCCGTGCCCATATTTCCCTGTCCAATAGGCGGTGCCCTCCCTCCGTGGGTATAAACGTCACGCGGGCCCTAACCGGTCTGGCTGACTGCAGCAGAGGATGGCCCCATGGATGTTTATCATTATTACAGCCTCGGGTTATCTAATATTCACACCCGACACGCCGGCGTTGTGCATGCCAAGTGACCAGCAGTGTGGCGACGACGCCCGTTTCTTTCGGCAATTAGTCCTTTTATTACCCATCAGTCGGCCTGGAGCACTTGGGACAGCGAGTCAAACGGGGTCGTCCGCCATGGGTTTCTTAGGGGCCAAATCTCATAAGCTCACGTTAAAATCTCGGGACGCGAGACGTCCCCCTCACTCCATAGTATGCGTCACGTCAGTCACGTTGACGAGCTTGACTTAATTCATCTTGTTACTGCTGAGCCATATTTTACGCAGCCTCTGGTTCGCTCTTCTGAGATTTAGCATGAATGACATGATGGGGATTTAAGAGATTGTGTTGGTTCAGCCGGGACCAAAATTGAGCAATCCCATACATTTCGCCCCGACTTTAATACGTTTCTTTCTTCTTCTTCTCGCAGGTCATCATTGAGAACGCATTAATTGTCTAACAGGAGGCCTTTTCAACGACCCTGGCCGCCTTTTATCAGGCGTCGCTTTTATCTGGAGGCAATGTCTGGTTCAGTGCTACCGTTCAGCATTATCCCATCCCGGGGAACAAGGGTCGTGTGAAAAATGCCTTGCGCAAAAGTTGCTCAATGCCACCATCTGAACCCAATCGCCCTGATAATAAAGATTATCCCTAATTAATGGTATATGAGGTAAGGCATATATATTCTAATGCGATCACCACTCTGCTTAATATCGTGATAACTTATTAATAGCTTGTTCAGTCGAGATTATGTAGCAAATGCACAACAACACTAATCTGCCTGTAATGGTGAAGACGATTATGATATTTTCGCCAATTTCAATGAATTCCTAGCGATGAAAAGGGTTCGCCACTGTCTACACTGTACTCGCTGATAAGCCAATCAATTGGCAGTGTGGTCAGGATCTGTTCTCGTAATATGTCATCGCCATCAAATACTTGGCTTTGACCGACTCAAGATGATGATTTAACAAATAACGCTTTCATCCGGCTTATAAAGACTGCACAGATCTGTGGTTGTGGGGCATTTCTTGATCCTGTTCTCAAGCGTCCAGTAAATGGTTCCTACTAAAACGGAATCACCCGGGCATTAATAACCAGAACGATTCCATACGGTTGAGGACGCTTACATGCTGGGGTCTGGAAGGGGTAAATGGCGACACGGGACAGAGGCATATTTGAAAAGTCGACATTCGACATTGACCCCCAAATTCCGACAGTGAGGATTTGAAAAAGCGACATCGACACAAATTTTTGACAATAAAACGACACTGACCTTAGCCCAAAAGCGACTCGGAACGTCGTGAAAAATCGACATTTGATACTGAGAATTGTGAAAAATCGACAATGAACACTGGACCCCCCCCCATACCAGACCCATACATGCACTTTAGATCATTTAAAGTAACACACACAAATACCAGGCCACGTTCGTCTATTTTTCAAATGTAATGCAAAATAGATAATTGGTGCCCAAGGTGCGGATTAGGAAAATAGTTAGTACTTGGAACGTCCACATACCTATGAATGATGTGCAGTCACTGGTAAAGAAACTGTACTTAATATGGGCTTAACTGCATATATGCGTAATGGTTTCCTTCCGTCTGCATATCTTAATACCCTTTACTGATACCGATTTAATATTACGTAATGAGATATATATATAATCATCATGCATAATTAGTAAATAAAATAATAAAAAGTAATTAAAGGGGAAATCAGCCATTCGCCCAAACCTGTCGGCTGTTTAATGACATAGCAGCACTCTGCACCTACACATATCCTTTGTTCTAGGGAGTTGCACTCTCCATTATTATAGACCAGGCGACAAATCGACTCCAGGGGGATTTATCGACACTTGCTTCATGGGGCCGTCATCAAAGAACGGCAGACAGGAAGGGGAACTTGCTGAGCTTACATCTGTAGTACATGGTGTCGGGTGAAATCGGCAGACAATGTGGAGGCGATGGCACACTCCCCGTGCATGGCGTAGACACTCAATGTGCAGGGCATATACACTCTCCGTGCATGGCATAGACACTCCCCGTGCATGGCATAGACACTCCTCCATGCATGAAATAGACACTCCCTGTGCATGGCATAGACACTCCCGGTGCAATGTATCGACACTCCCCGAGCATGGCATAGACATTTCAAGGGCATGGCGTAGACACTCCCCGTACATGGCATAGGCACTCCCTGTGCATGGCATAGACACTCCCCGTGCATGCTATAGACACTCCCCGAGTTTGGCATAGACACTCCCCGTGCAAGGCATCGACGCATCCAACGTGTTTTCATTGATATAGAGAACTGAAAGTTCTTCCTATCATACACTAAAACATGGCCCTAGTAACTGAAACTTGTCGGATCGAGACGAGTATAGAAACCGTTACAATAGTTCAATTGGAGATGTTATACGATAGCCCACCTAACTGTAAATAGATATATGTCACGATAGATATGTAGACGGCGTCTGCCCTGGAACTAACACTGGCTCACCGTGCATATCCGTTGAATTGACGTGGCCTATAGCTTGCGATACAGAAGACCTGTCAAGAACGATTTTGTTGCAAAGCTTTGACGGCAACAACAATACAACGGCAACTGTACAGGTCTTTATATCCAGGTATTATTAAATCAAGTCAATGTTCTGAAGGAAAACATAGATCCCCATTGCGAACAAGTCATTAATTTTTCCAATGGGCATCTTTAGAATGGACTCCGGCAGCTGTACCCTCATGCCAGACGTTGGCGCAGATGTGTCATATGTGCGACACGGGGCGTCTGTGCGCGTTATGCAAGTAACCCCCCCCCCCCACACACACACACACACCACTGGTACCCCCGCCCCCCCCCCCGTTCGATTCTCTCCAATCATCTGTCGCTGCCCCTCCCCCCCCCCCCGCCCCACAACGTGCTGCGACACTGAGCGTGGGTCGAGGTGCCTGGACAGCACTGGGAAGTCCCGCCCCTGGTATGTAAGGGGGAATAATGCTGGTATCTGTAGATGTTAGCGCACGCTCCACGGCACCCGACATCAAGATCAATTAACTCCCCGGGACGTCATGGCGACGAGAAAGATCCGTTCTGGTTTACCGTCAGATGAGAACAGCGCTTGAGCAGAAGAGCTCAACGGATTCACTCTTGCTACTGGTTGGTTGGCTCTATACTCAGGACGCTTTAACCGATTTTGGTCATATCTCGTCAATGGGAGAAGAAAGCCATGTCCCCGGGGCTAACCCCCTACTCTTTGCGAAATAGAACATGGGAGCTTTATCCAGCGACGACACAGACACGGCCACAGCGGGACGCGAACCACCGATCGACTCGCCGTTAGGCTATCAGGTGACCAGAACACTTAAGGCGAGCGCTATGAGTATGACCCAAAGAACTATCGGGCCGGCTACAGTCCACTCTACTGAAACGTTCATCTATCTTCTTCTTCAGTTCTGTTCAGTTCAGCATTCTGTTATGTACACAACAGAGAAATATGTGCGTAAAGCCAATAAGGATAAACATGAATAAGTGTTAAATTCCATGCCGAATCGATAATTTGTTTATTGATTTACAAATCATATTAGTACCTTTGGCCATGGTAAAATATTGGTTGGGGATTGATTACTTCATATGCAAGAATTACCTACACGCCTTAAATGAAGGGTTATGGCCGCCTAGCTATGATCGCTGGGCTATGGCCGCTGGGCTATGGCCGCTGGGCTATGGCCGCTGGGCTATGGCCGCTGGGCTATGGCCGATGGGCTATGGCCGTTCGGCTATGACCGCTGGGCTATGGCCGCTGGGCTAGATGATCGCTGGTCAATGGTCGCTGGACTATGGCGGCTGGGCTATAACCTCTGGGCTATGGCCGCTGGGCTAGATGGTCGCTGGTAAATGGCCGCTGGGCTATGGCCGCTGGGCTATGGTCGCTGAGCTATGGCCGCTGAGCTATGGCCGCTGAGCTATAGCCGTTGGGCTAGATGCTCGCTGGTCAATGGTCGCTGGACTATGGCAGCTGGGCTATAACCTCTGGGCTATGACCGCTGGGCTAGATGGTCGCTGGTAAATGGCCGCTGGGCTATGGCGGCTGGGCTATAACCTCTGGGCTATGGCCGCTGGGCTAGATGGTCGCTGGACTATGGCGGCTGGGCTATGACCGCTGGACTATGGCCGCTGGGCTATGACCGCTTGGCTATGGCCGCTGGGCTATGGCCGCTGGACTTTGGTCGCTGAGCTATGGCCGCTGGGCTATGGCCGATGGACTATGGCCGCTGGGCTATGGCCGCTGGACTTTGGTCGCTGAGCTATGGCCGCTGGGCTATGGCCGATGGGCTATGGCCGCTGGGCTATGGCCGTTCGGCTATGACCGATGGGCTATGGCGGCTGGCCTATAACCTCTGGGCTATGGCCGCTGGGCTAGATGGTCGCTGGTCAATGGTCGCTGGACTATGACCGCTAGGCTATAACCTCTGGGCTATGGCGTCTGAGCTATGACCTCTAGGCTATGGCCGCTGGGCTAGATGGTCGCTGGTCAATGGTCGCTGGACTAGGGCCGCTGGGCTATAACCTCTTGGCTATGGCCGCTGGGCTAGATGGTCTCTGGGCTATGGCCGCAGGACTATGGCCCCTGGGCTATAGCCGCTGAACTATAGCCTTTGGGCTGGATGGTGGCTGGTCAATGGTCGCTGGGCTATGGCCGCTGGGCTATGGCCGCTGGGCTATGGCCGCTGGGCTATGGCCCGCTGGTCTGGATGGTTGCTGGTCAATGGCCGCTGGGCTATGGCCGCTGGGCTATGGCCGCTGGGCTATGGCCGCTTGGCTATGGTCGCTGGGCTGGATGGTCGCTGGTCAATGGCCGCTGGGCTATGGCCGCTGGGCTATGGTCGCTGAGCTATGGTCGCTGGGCTGGATGGTCGCTGGTCAATGGCCGCTGGGCTATGGCCGCTGCGCTATGGCCGCTGGGCTATGGCCGCTGGGCTAGATGGTCGCTGGGCTAGATGGTCGCTGGGCTAGATGGCCGCTGGGCTATGGCCGCTGGGCCATGGCCGCTGGGCTGGATGGTCGCTGGTCAATGGCCGCTTGGCTATGGTCGCTGGGCTATGGCCGCTGGGCTATGATCACTGGTCAATGGCCGCTGGGCTATGGCCGTTGGGCTATGGTCGCTGGGCTATGGCCGCTGGGCTAGATGGTCGCTGGGCTATGGCCGCTAGGCTAGATGGTCGCTGGGCTATGGCCGCTGGGCTAGATGGTCGCTGGTCAGTGGCCGATGGACTATGGCCGCTGGACTATGGCCGCTGGGTTATGGCCGTTGGGCTATGGCCGCTGGGCTATATTATGCTATTCTGCTTTGCTGCTTCTATTGACCGATGGAAACACAGTAATATGAATTGATCTTTCGACGTCATAAACCTCGGCTGTCAACACTTGGGTCTGCTACACTTTATGTTGGTGTTGTGCTGTTATTAAAAAAGATACGCTTCGACGTTAAGATCACAAGGGGATCGTGTAGCGGAGCACATAGCTGCATAACACGTGGTCGATCTGCATATTGTTTTACCGTCCTTTGCTCAGAGGGCAATCATTGGAACCTACAAAATCACTTACAATTACTGGTACTATATAGGCCAGAATGAAACTGCTCATACCACAATTTTCCATCGCATTATGATTTTCTGATTGTATGAATGTTAAGGCTTTACGAAATATATACCTGCTGATATATTAAAAAAATCATTGCTCACATACAGGCCTAACAGATTAAAATAAGCCTACTTGTCGCTGAAAACTTTCACGAGAACTTGTTTAGAAATATGCTAGAAATCAGTCGACACAAAACTGATACTAGTGATATGGCGGCTTGTACTTCCATCCATCGTACTTCCATCCATCGAGTTGTAATGAAATCAAATGGATTGGTGTTTCATGCTGCGTTTGTATGCGCCAGGAGTTAACTGAGACAAGAAAGCCTCCTGGATTGTAAAGGTTGAATTAATTAAACACACCCTAGATTAGAAGGGGGGGGGGGGGGCGCACCAATCTCATGTATTTTATGTCAATCTTAATTATTCGAAGTGTATTCCAAACCAGAAGCAGAGAAGCTGGGGACTGGGGACTGGGGACTGGAGACTGGGGAGTGGGGACTGGGGACTGGGGACTGGGGACTGGGGAGTGGAAACTGGGGACTGGGCACTTTTATACTGGGAACTAGATTATAAGTTGAGCCCTGGTCGGCAGCACTCCGGTGATATTGCCTCTGTTACGTGATAACTTGGTTGGCGGAAGCTGCCTAGTTTTGCTCCCCTGTCAGCTCTAGTCGTTTTTTTACAGCAGGCGTTGGACGTCTTTTACTCTGGACCAACCTTATGGCAGATAGCCAGATAGCACTGTGCAAAAAACGCGTCCCAAGGAAGGCTGACCATTCATGAATAAATACAATAGCTGATGTTGTTACGGCTCGGGAAAGCGGAGCTTCCAGGCATTTTTTGTTCGGCTCATTATATTTGATTTTATCACAGTGTGACAGCTATTACACGCCCACATAATACTAAGCGCTGTTTGTGGAATATTCTTTTTATCTTGGCCAAGGCATCTGTGACTGACATAACGAAAGGGCAAACAAATAAGACGTATACATACTGTCTTTGCTATATATGATGCTCAATACATGTAACTTTGCACACAAAATGGCTGCCAGAAAATCACTGAAAAGAAAGACATTTGGACATTTTTGGCCAGCGGAATGAAAGCCTAAATATTTAATATATTGTGTCTTTGTTGCACTGCATGAAAATATACACGTATATATCGAACTTCACATCCGAAGTGATGTTGCCGATAGAAAATGAACAAAGAGACAAAAATAGTGGCCGAAATTCTTAATGACAAATTTGGCGAATTACGCGCCGAACAACATATTTTCCACATACACCCGATCACCAATATCCTGTCTATCATCTACCGTAGATAATATCCGTAAGGCGATGTGACATGGAAATCTCACATCATGGATCTTCCACAACAGAATACACAAATTCAGTTTACTGATCACTTACACCCTTATTGCAATTCAGGCAGTCAGCTTAGAGGAAAATTACTCCGCCTCATCCACCTCCCAACTGCCAAAGGCTTTAGCGTCGGAACCCCTCCGAGAGCACCCTTCCCCCCCCCTCCCTCCGCCTCTCACGGGTACATCAACCCCTCGCCAAGCAAACTCCCGTGCCCATATTTCCCTGTCCAATAAGCGGTGCCCTCCCTCCGTGGGTATAAACGTCACGCGGGCCCTAACCGGTCTGGCTGACTGCAGCCGAGGATGGCCCCATGGATGTTTATCATTATTACAGCCTCGGGTTATCTAATATTCATACCCGACACGCCGCCGTTGTGCATGCCAAGTGACCAGCAGTGTGGCGACGACGCCCGTTTCTTTCGTCAATTAGTCCTTTTATTACCCATCACTCGGCCTGGAGCACTTGGGACAGCGAGTCAAACGGGGTCGTCCGCCATGGGTTTCTTAGGGGCCAAATCTCATAAGCTCACGTTAAAATCTCGGGACGTGAGACGTCCCCCTCACTCCATAGTGTGCGTCACGTCAGTCACGTTGACGAGCTCGACTTAATTCATCTTGTTACTACTGAGCCATATTCTATGTAGCCTCTGGTTTTACACATTAGTCTCACATAGTGATTGCGCCCTTGTGAGATTTAATATGAATGACATGATGGAGATTTGAAAATTATGTTGGTTCAGCCAGGATCAAAGTTGAGCACTCCCATACATTTCGGCCCGACTTTAATACGTTTCTTACTTCTGGTTCTCGCAGGTCGTCATTGAGAAAGCATTAATTGTTCAAAGAGAGGTTTCGTCAACGACTCGGGCCGCTCTTTTTTCAGGCGACACTTTCATCTAGACGCAATGTCTGGTTCACTGCTACCGTTCAGCATTATCCCATCCAGGCGAACGGGGGTCGTGTGGAAAATGCACCGCGCAAAAGCTACTCAGTGCCACCATCTGAGGCCAATCGCCCTGATAATACAGATTATCCCTAAGTAATGTCATATTGGGTAAGGCATATCTATTCTATATATATATGCGATCACCATTCTGCTTAATATCATGATAACTTATTAATAGCTTGTTCAGTCGAGATTCTGCAGCGAATGCACCACAACACTAAGCTGCGTGTAATTGTAAGACGATTATCATATTTACGGCAAGTTCAATGAATTCCTAGCGATGAAAAGGATTCGCCGCTGTCCATGCTATTCACGGTGATACGCCAGCCAATGGCAGCGGGGTCAGGTTCTGTTCTCATAATATGTGATCGTCAATAAATAGTTGGCTTTGACCGACTCGACAGGGTGAAATAACAAATAACCGGCTTAACTTTTATCTGGCTTATCTAAAATGCTTAGATCTGTGGCTGTGGCGCGTTTCTTGATCCTGTTCACATTAGTCCAGTAAATGGCTTCCAGTAAAACGGAATCACCCGGGCATGCATAACAAAGCCAAGGTGAAGGGCGCTTACATGCCTTTTAGATGAATTTTAGCAACACACACAGATGCCAGGGCATCCTTCCTTCAGCATATCTTAACGCCCTTTTACCCGATACCAACTTATTATTACATAATGTGACATATATAATCATCGCGCATAATTAGTAAGGCATATTTCTCTAAAAAGATAACGCCAAATTAGGCCACGATATAACGTTGTGATAACTAAAACTAATGGGCATGGGTAAAGGGTGAAATGAGCCATTCGGCCAAACCTGTCGGCTGTTTAAGGACATAGCAGCACTCTGTACGATGGCACACTCCCCGTGCATGGCATAGACTCTCAATATGCATGGCATAGACATTCTCCGTGCATGGCATAGACATTTCCCGAGCATGGAATAGACACTCCCCGTGCATGGCATAGACGCTCCCCGAGCATTGCATCGACACTCCCCGAGCATGGCATCGACACTCCCCGAGCATTGCATCGACACTCCCCGAGCATTGCATCGACACTCCCCGAGCATTGCATCGACACTCCCCGAGCATGGCATAGACACTCCCCGAGCATGGCATCGACACTCCCCGAGCATTGCATCGACACTCCCCGAGCATGGCATAGACACTCCCCGAGCATGGCATCGACACTCCCCGAGCATGGCATAGACACTCCCCGAGCATGGCATAGACACTCCCCGAGCATGGCATCGACACTCCCCGAGCATTGCATCGACACTCCCCGAGCATGGCATAGACACTCCCCGAGCATGGCATCGACACTCCCCGAGCATTGCATCGACACTCCCCGAGCATTGCATCGACACTCCCCGAGCATTGCATCGACACTCCCCGAGCATTGCATCGATACTCCCCGAGCATGGCATCGACACTCCCCGAGCATTGCATCGACACTCCCCGAGCATGGCATCGACACTCCTCGAGCATTGCATCGACACTCCCCGAGCATGGCATCGACACTCCCCGAGCATTGCATCGACACTCCCCGAGCATTGCATCGACACTCCCCGAGCATTGCATCGACACTCCTCGAGCATTGCATCGACACTCCCCGAGCATGGCATCGACACTCCCCGAGCATTGCATCGACACTCCCCGAGCATGGCATAGACACTCCCCGAGCATTGCATCGACACTCCCCGAGCATTGCATCGACACTCCCCGAGCATGGCATAGACACTCCCCGAGCATGGCATCGACACTCCCCGAGCATGGCATAGACACTCCCCGAGCATGGCATAGACACTCCCCGAGCATGGCATCGACACTCCCCGAGCATTGCATCGACACTCCCCGAGCATGGCATAGACACTCCCCGAGCATGGCATCGACACTCCCCGAGCATTGCATCGACACTCCCCGAGCATTGCATCGACACTCCCCGAGCATTGCATCGACACTCCCCGAGCATTGCATCGATACTCCCCGAGCATGGCATCGACACTCCCCGAGCATTGCATCGACACTCCCCGAGCATGGCATCGACACTCCTCGAGCATTGCATCGACACTCCCCGAGCATGGCATCGACACTCCCCGAGCATTGCATCGACACTCCCCGAGCATTGCATCGACACTCCCCGAGCATTGCATCGACACTCCTCGAGCATTGCATCGACACTCCCCGAGCATGGCATCGACACTCCCCGAGCATTGCATCGACACTCCCCGAGCATTGCATCGACACTCCCCGAGCATTGCATCGACACTCCTCGAGCATTGCATCGACACTCCCCGAGCATTGCATCGACACTCCCCGAGCATTGCATCGACACTCCCCGAGCATTGCATCGACACTCCCCGAGCATTGCATCGACACTCCTCGAGCATTGCATCGACACTCCCCGAGCATTGCATCGACACTCCCCGAGCATTGCATCGACACTCCCCGAGCATTGCATCGACACTCCCCGAGCATTGCATCGACGCATCCAACGTGCTTTTATTGACATGGAGAAATGAAAGTTGTTCCTATCATACACTAAAACATTTAGTAAACCAGTAAATGAAACCATTGTGAAACCAGTTACCATTCAATGGAAGGTCTCGTCGGATCGCGACAAGTATAGAAACCATTACAATAGTTAAATTGCAGATGTTATACCATAGCCCACATAACTATCAATAGATATATGTCAAGATGGAAATGTTGACGAAGTCTGCCCTGGAACTAGAACTGGCCCTCCATGCATCTCTATTGAATTGACGTGCCGTATATTTGCGATACAGAAGATATGTCAAGAACGATTTTTTCAAAGCTGGGACGGCAACAACAATACAACGGCAGTAGGTCTTTATATTCAGGTATTATTAAATCAAGTCAATGTTCGCAGGGCAAGCACAGCTCCCCATTGCGAACGAGTCATTAAACTTCCCAATGGGCATCTTTAGAATGGACTCCGGCAGCTGTTTCCTCATGCCAGACGTTGGCGCAGATGTGTCATATGTATTATTACCAGTAAGATGTATGACATCGACACGGGACGTGTGTGCGCGTTATACAACGAACCCATGCACCCCCGCTGCACCCCCCCCGCCCCTCCCCCCCCTCCGGTTTCATCCATTCATCCATCTTCGCCCACCACAACGTGTGCTGCCACACTGTGCGTGGGTCCAGGTGCCTGGACAGCACTGGGAAGTCTCGCCCCTGGTCTGTAAGGGGGGATAATGCTGGCATCTGTAGATGTTAGCGCACGCTCCACGGCACACGACATCAAGATCAATTAACTCCCCGGGACGTCATGGCGACGTGGAAGATCCGTTCTGGTTTACCGTCAGATGAAGCGCTGGAGAAGAAGAGCTCAACGAATCGATTCGGCTGAAAAGTTCATCTATTTTATTATTCAGTGCAGTTAAGTTCAGCATTCATTTATTTACACAATTAGTGACAAGCACAAACGATACTAATGACGCTCTCTTAAAATTTACCAAGTTCGATAGAGAAGTAGGTGCATAAAACCAATAACAATAAACATGAATACATGTTAAATTTCATGCTGAATCGATTGTTGATTTACCGATGATATTAGTACATTTGCCGCTGGTAAAATAATCGCAGGGGATTCATTATTTGATATGGAAGGATTACTTACAAGCCTTAAATGAAGGGTCAGTTGTTGGTTGACGGCATGTCTTACGCCCACGGGCATTGCGAACTTATACCCTTATAGTAGATGGTAGGTTCCAATGATATGAAATTCTTGTATAATTGACACTAATGCACAACGTTACTTTTATGATGAAACTCTACTTTTATTTCAGCAACAAAGAAATACACATGTACTTTTTCGAGACCTATCCTCGCTCTACTTGATTATACCTCTATACGCTCACCGATCTCGCATCTTTAACACTGGATTAGACAGGCCGGTTCTACCACATCTCTTACCTCTCATCAGTCCACTTCACTAAGGACCGACGACAATACATAATAGTCACGTGACACGATTTTACTGCGTTCCGCCACCAGGCGGCGCCACCGGGCAGAGAGCCACGTGTAATACAATCGACCTTGGAGCAGAGCAGT
Organism: Arenicola marina; assembly: GCA_964019135.1. Classification (NCBI taxonomy): domain Eukaryota; kingdom Metazoa; phylum Annelida; class Polychaeta; family Arenicolidae; genus Arenicola; species Arenicola marina. Next base: position 32,754,182 of record OZ025262.1, read on the forward strand.
GGGGCGGGAAAGCCGGGGCCATATTATCACACGTGTGCATTGAGGCAATTAATCTAAGCAGCCATAATAGAAAAAAAACCCGCGTGCTCATGCTACGGTCAACCGAGCATATCAGTCACAACATGATGAACGTCATTTCAGAGGAAGTTAACCGTCGGAACGTAACTTAGCCATAGCACGTCGCTCATAGTAGGTAATCTTTTTCTTCCCTCGCATCGTGCGTATCGTGGTCATGCCGCAATAGCCGTCTGTGCATCTCAGCTCACTTCCTCCGATATTTTTATCCAATTTGGCATTTCCATTTGTTCACGGTCGCCACGACCTTGTACGGTACTCACGTCGCCCATGTCCGTTTCTCTGCCCCACCCTGTTCTGACTGATTAGTCCAGCCGCCATTGCTGCTTCACCATAATGTGAGGCCAGTTTCCGGTCGATCGCTCCCGGCGCCTCCGTAGTTCACACGTATGTCTTATTTAGCGTGCACTGTCCTGCCACAACATGACCGTGCCGCCGGGGCTGTGTGGGGTGGGGTGGAGGGGAGAGGGGTGCGGGGTGGCTGGAGAAAGGCGTGACACCAGGTGTAAAACGCTTAGCGTCACATTACCACCCACAGGGTATTGGCCGATGGCTTCCTCTAGCGGCACATCCATGAAACACTCCCCAGGGACATTGTGACGCTTTCGCATTCTCGCCATCTCTCATGTATATATGTCGTAACCAACAGCTCAGGGCATTTTGGTTCCATCAACGACGCAGTTGATGCCTTAAGTTGCCATTCCCTGCTATATACACATCAGTCTCTCTGTTACGCTTGCAACCCGTCGGTCTCACTTTTTCAGTTTCAGTGTTTTTTCATACTTCTTGACAATGACATTCCTCCTTTATCGCTCGTTAGGACGTGTTTTGTTTCACGTGATTACCACTCTGGTGCGTGGCTATATCCCGATTTGCACTCTCATGCAAACACCACCCCTTATGTGATGGTTCATAACGACTGATTACGGGGGCACTCTGACGGTCTGGCGGTTAGAGCTTAGGGGACACTCTGACGGTCTAGAGGTTGGAGCATGGGGGACACTTTGACGGTCTAGAGGTTAGAGCGTACCGGAAACTATGATGGTCTGGAGGTTAGAGCGTACGGGAAACTGTTATGGTCTGGAGGTTAGAGCGTATAGGACTCTGATGGTCTGGAGGTTAGAGCGTAGGGGACACTCTGACGGTCCAGAGGTTAGAGCGTAGGGGAGACTCTGGCGGTCTAGAGGTTAGAGCATGGGGGACACTGTAACGGACTAGAAGTTAAAGCGTACCGGAAACTATGATGGTCTGGAGGTTAGAGCGTACGGAAAACTGTCATGGTCTGGAGGTTAGAGCGTATAGGAATCTGATGGTCTGGAGGTTAGAGCGTAGGGGAGACTCTGACGGTCTAGAGGTTACAACGTAAGAGACACTGTGACGGTCTGGAGGTTATAACGTAACGGACTGCGGTTAGTGCTTTATATCGGGAAGCCACTTCGACTATCACGATGTCCTATTTGATTCATGCTAGTATTGTTCTGTGGCACAAAATTTGACCTCATTCATCACAGAGAGCGGTGCATTACTTCGAGGTACATTGCTGTACTTATCCCTTCACATTTTACGGATGCCACCCCATCCCTACCCACCACACCAGTACGCCACCTCATCATTACCCAACTCAACAGGATTTTATCCCACCCCTACCCACACCGGGAATTTTCCCCGTCACCTCTACCCCCAACGGTGTCGCACCCGACCCATACCCATCCTGACCGTCTCTCATACACCAGTCCTACCTCCCACTCCTCTCTGAAAAACACACACCCAGCCTTCATCCTTGTTATCGTGACTCCACAGCTCGCCTTTAATCCGCCCCCGTCCCACAAGGCCAAAACGACGACTAATTCACTTGAAAGACATCGCCCAGCCGAGAGTTGCCATCGGTAACACAACACAAAACCGGGCCGTCCCGTCTGTTTGTCCGCCGGCCGACAGGGGGCTCCACCAGAGGCCGGGGAAGGGGGAGCCAGCCATGACTGCCCCGGCGATATCTCAATGCGTGGGCGTCCAGGACCCACCTTGGCTATTTTTAATGCCTCATTCGAGGAACAGGTCGTTCTTGTAGGTGGCTTTGTCGGCCGAAGTCTCGCAAGATCCAGGCTGAAGGCAGTTGGTAACGAGTGGGTAATCCAAATGGGAATCTGGGGAGGATGGGGGCCGATGGGGGATGGGGGCCAGGTAGGGTTAAGTCGCCGAAATGGGCTCTCGATGCGATTAATTCTATAGACACCAAGTTGGGATTAATTCTATAGACACCAAGTTGCGATTAATTCCATAGACACCAAGTTGGGATTAATTCTATATATACCAAGTTGCGATTAATTCTATAGACACCAAGTTGCAATTAATTTCATAGACACCAAGTTGCTACGTGTTATCTTTGTCATATGTAACACTTTTGTATCAGTCGTTGTCTCTCTGGCATGTAACACTTCTGAACGGTCATTCTCTGTATCAGTCGTGGTCTCCTGACATGTAACACTCTGAACGGTCGCTCTCTGTATCAGTCGTTTCCTGTCTGACATGTAACACTCTGAACCGTCGCTCTCTGACATGTTACACTCTGAACCATCGCTCTCTGTATCAGTCGTTGCCTCTTTGACATGTAACACTCTAAACCCTCGCTCGCTGACATGTAACACTGTAAACCGTCGCTCTCTGACATGTAACAATCTGAACCGTCGCTCTCTGACATGTAACAATCTGAACCGTCGCTCTCTGACATGCAACACTCTGAACCGTCGCTCTCTGACATGTAACAATCTGAACCGTCGCTCTCTGACATGTAACACTCTGAACCATCGCTCTCTGTATCAGTCGTTGTCTCTCTGACATGTTACACTCTAAACCGTCGCTCTATGTATCTGTCGTTGTCTATCTGACATGTAACACTCTGAACCGTCGCTCTCTGACATGTAACACTCTGAACCCTCGCTCTCTGACATGTAACACTCTGAACCGTCGCTCTCTGACTTGTAACAATCTGAACCGTCGCTCTCTGACATGTAACACTCTGAACCGTCGCTCTCTGACATGTAACACTCTGAACCGTCGCTCTCTGTAACAGTCGTTGTCTCTCTGACATGCAACACTCTGAACCGTCACTCTCCGTATCAGACGTTGTCTCTCTGACATGTAACACTCTAAATCGTCGCTCTCTGACATGTAACACTCTGAACCGTCGCCCTGTGTAACAGTCGTTTTCTCTCTGACATGCAACACTCTAAACCGTCACTCTCCGTATCAGTCGTTGTCTATCTGACATGTAACAATCTGAATCGTCGCTCTCTGACATGTAACACTCTGAACCGTCGCCCTCTGTAACAGTCGTTGTCTCTCTGACATGCAACACTCTGAACCGTCACTCTCCGTATTAGTCGTTGTCTATCTGACATGTAACAATCTGAACCGTCGCTCTCTGACATGTAACACTCTGAACCGTCGCCCTCTGCAACAGTCGTTGTCTCTCCGACATGTAACACTCTGAACCGTCACTCTCCGTATCAGTCGTTGTCTGTCTGACATGTAACACTCTGAACCGTCGCTCTCTGTAACAGTCGTTGTCTCTCTGACATGCAACACTCTGAACCGTCATTCTCCGTATCAGTCGTTGTCTATCTGCCATGTAACAATCTGAACCGTCGCTCTCTGTAACAGTCGTTGTCTCTCAGACATGCAACACTCTGAACCGTCACTCTCCGTATCAGTCGTTGTCTATCTAACATGTAACACTCTGAACCGTCGCCCTCTGTAACAGTCGTTGTCTTTCTGACATGCAACACTCTGAACCGTCACTCTCCGTATCAGTCGTTGTCTATCTGACATGTAACACTCTGAACCGTCGCCCTCTGTAACAGTCGTTGTCTATCTGACATCTAACACTCTGAACCGTCGCCCTCTGTAACAGTCGTTGTCTCTCCGACATGTAACACTCTGAACCGTCACTCTCCGTATCAGTCGTTGTCTATCTGACATGTAACAATCTGAACCGTCGCTCTCTGACATGTAACACTCTAAACCGTCGCCCTCTGTAACAGTCGTTGTCTCTCTGACATGTAACACTCTGAACCGTCACTCTCCGTATCAGTCGTTGTCTATCTGACATGTAACACTCTGAACCGTCACTCTACGTATCAGTCTTTGTCTATCTGACATGTAGCACTCTGAACCGTCGCCCTCGGTAACAGTCGTTGTCTCTCTGACATGTAACACTCTGAACCGTCACTCTCCGTATCAGTCGTTGTCTATCTGACATGTAACACTCTGAACCGTCGCCCTCTGCAACAGTCGCTGACTCTCTGACATGTAACACTCTGAACCGTCACTCTCCGTATCAGTCGTTGTCTATCTGACATGTAACACTCTGAACCGTCGCCCTCTGTATCAATCGTTGTCTCTCATATATCTGACGCTATGAACTGACAGTATGACTTTAACACGCTGCAGCCGAAATCTGACAAAATTAACGCTCCACTTCTGTGTACATGTCTGAAAAGCCCGTAGATGACGTCTGCTATTTTCATGGCTTATGCCGTTTTCCGCTGGTTGCTTTTACGACCTGGAGACTATCCATGTTAATCCAGTACTTACTTATGCAAAATTACTGAGTTTGAACTCAGTTTACTCAGTCCTCCAGAGTTGTCAAAATCTTCCAAATGAGCCATCAATTGCTCATGCTATCCCTATGTGACAGAAGGTTATGTTTCAGCCAATAATTAAAATTGCTACCTACCGAAGAAGCTTTTACCTAAGTCCAACCGTTTCTACCAAGGATTTATCAAGCGTCCCCTTGCCGCGTCCCTATAGATTTTGTTGGGCCCTATAGTCCTTCACCACTGACCCAGCGCTATGATTCGTTCCCTACCGCAAACCGTACCGAACAAAAATTGCCACCGTAGAAAGTCACGCCGGTGAAAGCCTGAAGAATCCGTTTTGTCCAATTCTAATTCAGAATCGTGGTGGCCACCCATTGGAGACAATAAGAAGGTCGAATGGAAGTCGGTAAAAGCAACAGTACACTACTCCATCAAAGTTAGTTGCCGAGCCGGAATTGTCTCTCCCACAATGGAATAATTTGTGTCACAATAGGTTTCATCCCAGACACTATAAAACAAACAGTTTGCAAGGTGAAAAACGTGGAGGCCATTTCCTGGGACTAGTTTTCTTTTTTTCTGTAGCCACTTCTCTTGTATTCGTCCTTAGACTACAATCATGACCCTGGAAGCCCCCCCCCCACCCCCCACGCCCGCCTTCCTGCTCGCTACCTGCCTCTTCAAGCCACACACCCCTCCCCCTCCACCTCTCCCGCCAAGCTACCGGCGCGGCCTCCTCCTGATCCGATCGCACTAATCTGGACCCCTCGTTGTTATCTACCCACATCGCCACTGGAGCGGAATCGGGTGGAGCGTTAATGGATCAAACATATAACGTACCATGTTGGTCTCTGGCAAATCTGCATTACCGTATACCCTTGTGAATCGGCCTCGTTGAAAAAAGACAGTTATAACACTACTTGTGCGCTGAAGCCCTTTGCCAATCATCCATTAATCTGATTTGAATTACACTGATTCGTGAAGTAATTTATCTTATATTCGAAGGCCTCAATATTGGACAGCGATATTGTCATTATTCAAAAGATTAGTCAAGTAGGCTCTATTACTTTAGAACCGACGGAGTACTTAATCATGAGATTTTCGTTTTTAGTGTTTTAAACCTGGTATTACTATCAAGTGCTTTAGCCAATATATTTATTATACTGATGGATTATTTGGCATCTCATTGTAATAATGGTAAGAACTTAAGACAAAATGTTGGGATACGCCACTCTATGTAGCAAGTTGTAATGAACCCGTCGTCATACTGCAAGCCATACTGTATGATAATACAAATAATAATTGTTGTACTATTGCGCAAGTAAAGATATATTTTTAAAAGGACCCTCTCCCTGAAGCACATTAAATGTATCCATTTTCTGCCATGTTGGGTGGACACAATTCATTTAGCCGAAGTACGTGCTTATTTTCCCGGTGCGGTGTAATAATGCGGCATATTGTGTAATAGTTGGACATCCCGTGATATCAGTGACCCATGAGCATGGTCTGGCATCTGGGGCTCCCAAAACCCAATGTACTGCAGGCATTACCTACGTTATGTGAGTGATTTCCTGCTATCTACTCACATTGACGCCCCAAACGGTGACTCGTTCCAACCGCAATCCCCATTCACATGCAAATTTATGTGCATGTAAAACTATTATGTAAATATGCTGCAATGTAGAGGAAAAGCTTCATGCAATGGTTTGGCTGCTGATATGAAACCATAGATCTAAACGGGTTGCATATATATGTCTCAACAGGTTCTATATGTCCCACTACCCCCACCTCACCGCCCTTACTCATCGATCTTACTAACGACCATCCCTTGGCCCAGCTATGGACATTTGTTATACGTAAGGCAGTTTTGTTGAACTGATAGCCCAGCGAAAGCTATGAAAATAGAAATGTAGAGCAACAGTGGGTCAACGGGCGGTAGGCCCTGAGGGTCATATTGGGGGAAAGGACTGTGTATCTAGGCTAATTCCCTACAATTTCGTAAAAATGAACAAGGTGTGTGTCACGATGACATGACTATCGATATGCGCGATATTCGACTCATGTAATCAAGTAAAGATACAGTTTCAGCAAGAACGAGTTTCACGCAGCGAGTAGAATATGAAAAATATTTTTTTACTATATACAAACCATTGGTTTTGAAAGCCAGGCACAGTTGAAATAAAATTGGTTGTTTCTTAATACCCAACATAGGACATTGCTCCTTCTTTAAATCACGTTTGTTTCTGTTCCACCAAACAATTAAAAGACAGCTGCAACATCGGCGTCCTAAGGCGTCCGACCCAAGTTCTAGAGTCATTACGGAAAAAAGAGTACTTCGGCCTAGTTGTTTGAGCAAGAAGATCAAACAGCCAGCAGCCAGACGAATCTTCGTAGCGTCCTCGCATCATTGGGACACCCATGTGTTATTGGCAGTGTGGACTGCTAAACTACTCTGTCCGTCTCTCGGTCCGACCGCCTCTGGTATGGCGGTGTCATTGGGCCTCTGTCACTGACGGTGCCTGCCGTCCTCTGTCACTTCCTCCGCGCCAGTCCAGCGGACTGGCCCCGATACCGTGGGATGGGATGGATAGGCACCGGTCACGGGGTCCTGGCACACCAGTCATTGATCCCGAGCCTCAAGGGACAGAAACTCACAGACCATTTACTAGAAAGGGAAATATATTATAGTCAACCAACGGTCAGGTTGTGTTTTTCTTAAAGCGAATTAATTTTAACCTCGCCAGGGCGAAAATTTGGCGAGGATTTTGTGGGGAGAAATAGCCAAGGCACGTCAGTTGATAAACTTTACTGAGCGAAACTGTCTACAGAACAACAGGGACAAAACAATCAGTACATTGAAGACTAAGGAGACGCTACCGTTGTTGTATCGGCCATAGGCTGCAATTTGGACCCTCTGCCGGCCCTCACCACGTGGCCTACTACCACCATGTTAACCCGTAATTCCCAGACAACGGTAATCGAAGTCACAGTATCAATCTTGAGCCGGTGGTGATGTATCTACCGTTGCATAGCAGGCAATTTGCATACTTAAAGGTTCGATCCATCTTATGTGAGAGCCCATTTGTACCCTTGATTAGCATGAATAGAAACGACGTCGTTGGGACCGACCGTGCGGGATTGTCAGTATATTAATGTTGGTAGTTGAACCAAAGCTTTTTCTACAGAGCATTAATGATATCATTCATTGTTAATAATCGGTAAATGCTTGAAAAAAGCCAATGGGCTAGAGATAGGACTGAGACGGAGAATCGTTCTCACTCGCATGTCGGAGATCTTTCTATATTGGTTGACGCATATGGCACCGCATTAACCGAACAGCAATATACATGTATTCTTATTTTACATGTGACGTCATATAACTTTCTTTTATCAAATATCACGCATGATGTGCAAATCTGAACATGTTGATTCTTTGTTGCCTCTATGTTCCACTCGAGTCGTATTTTCTTACCTCATGGCACACAGAGACGAAGGACATTGGACCGTGTCAAGTTGTTGTAGGAGATCGTTGGCTCGTTGTATATTCAGGTCGATTTAACCCATTCTGGCCATATCGCGTCAATGAGAAAACGAATGAAAACAGTGGAAGAAATATCTATGTACAACTTCGGTCACCAAGTTCGCGACATGTCTTATAACACTGTGTCTCAAGGGATGTCATCAGCATCACCCCATTACGTACGAACCGTCAAGGCATATGAACAAAATGCCATTTACTTCATACTATTGATTTCGTGAACCCGAGGCTTGATGTTCAGCAACTCCTGTGTCATCCGGTCAGACTAGCATCATGTCGGAGATTGGGAAGTCGCTTGCCACTGTGCACATGTCTATGTTGGTGCGGTCTATATGCGTATCTTCCTATAGTTCAACCAGAGTAGCCCTCGAAAATATGACTCCGGTATAACCTCATCATAGGGCTGCACAGTTCTCGCGGTTTCTATTTCCGGTTTAGGTCTTTTGGACATAAAAACAAAAAAACACGTGCTCTTAGAACGAGTGTTCATCACGCTGGTGCCTTGCTACAGCTGCGTGACGCGCACTGATTGTAGTCAACGTTTGAGTGTTAGAAACCGGCCAGCTGCGCGGTTTGTGCGTGAAGAATCGAGTGGGTGTGAAACTATTGTTTTTGCTTTGGTCCAGGCATTGTTAACTACAAAATCATAATATTGTTAAAGTTAAGACATTTATCTCTCCATAATGCACGTGGTCTGTTCGATGACACTGTTGGAAGCGTTGTATCTTGAGGCAAATGATCGATGTTTACATTTCTGCGACAAACTGAGCACCATCCATAAAAGGAGCGTTGTTACGTAACCAGAGATATGGCGCGCAGACATACGAATCATGATGATTACTACGTCATACGATATGTAAAACCCCGCGCATCGCATTAGATCGTCTGACGCTGAACAGTCACTCATGAAACACCCGCATTCTGTTTTATCAACTGTCTAACCGTTCATATATTACATGAATCCACTATGATGGTTATAATTCGTAAGCTTCAGTGGTTAGTTCTGCATCCAAGCACAAGCTTTAGCCGATCTTGTGTGTGAAGCGAGTGAAGGCAAACAACCGGAAGACGTAAGACGTAAGAGCCGTTGATGCCACGCATTGACCTATAGCATAAGTATGCCCGTCTCGTAGGGTCTCGATAAAATCCCGTAGTGACTGTATTGAAGCGATATGACTTCATAATTTAAAGCGTCTTTGTCAAACCTACCAACCTGTCAGTGTTGTCGGGCAATATATGAGCCATATAGAGCGGATAGTTAATTATGTCCAAGTAGCTAGAAGGTGGCAGCATGAACAAATTACCTCCCTGGCCCTCCCTGCTTATATTTCCAAAGTCCGTTGCAATAATCGTCGCTGTTGACTAACCAGTAATACCTGTTTAGTTTAAGTATGACTGTCCCGAAATAACGCAATGTATTATAACCGGCGTTCTCCGGGTGGCTGCTTTATAACAAATTGTTACCGTAGCCGTACAGCAAATCGTTTAAGTTTAAGTTTAGACGTGTGTTAAATGTTCCTATTACTAGAAACGAACGTAAGTAAACATCTAGGATGTGTAGTTATGGATGTTGAATCTCACTTATTTCTTGTATTGCCTTGATCAGTCAGCAGTTCAGGGCAACAACGATAAGCCAGTTCGCCTTTCTAAGTTTCTCACAGTAATGCAGTAAGCGCGGTAGAACGTCCTTCTGCTGGAATGATTAGTCTCATAATAAGACTTGTTATGACGGGTACCCTGACCCACGAGTTGGATTTGTCTTGATTTCCTTCTCACTTCAAATATATTTAGTTTACACTAAGTATTATCATTGTATTATTACCTTGACCTTCGTATTCTCATAGCCAAAAGAAATCGCTTTGTGGGCTTCATAAGCTCGCAGTTAATTAAACGCAATCGTGTTTGAAAAGAGAAACGAATTAAGTCAGCACAGATCGTTTTCGATTTCTGGAACACAACTGGCAGCACAACAGGAAGTAACATTACTAGGTATTCAACTGGACGCTAGGTTAACTTTCGGCAACCATATATCAAGTTTATGCAAGAAGGCTGGAAAAAGTCTCAATGTTTTAGCTAGAGTTTCTAAATCAATGGATGTTGATAGCAAACTTACGTTATTTCATTCTTTTATTCTTTCACATTTTAATTATTGTCCCGTTGTATGGCATTTTTGTGGTATGAAAAATATGCGTAAGATTGAAAAGATACAGAAGCGGGCATTGAGGTATGTGTTTAATGACTTTAGATCAGAATACGCAGAGTTGAGGAAGAGAGCGGGTAGACCATTGCTATATGTTGAACGATTGCGCTGCATACCATTAGAAGTTTACAAGAGTATCAACAAGATTGAGCCTAGTTATCTTCATGACATGTATAACGTGAAGGAAATCAATTACATAGCCAAATCTGCAAAGGAATTTAAAACAACGCTGTCATCTTCGGATGTGTTCTTGTGTCACTGTAATTCGTGCACATTATGTAACATAGCTAATGGGTAAGGTTTTATGAGATGCAAAGGTTGTTATATTTTCATTGTCATATGTACATATATCTCATCCGCTCATGTCATTTTATCATTGTCGGTCAATAGCACGTGTGCTAATGTTTATTGTTGACTTTTACATACCGACGTTAAATAAAACTTCATCTTATCTCATCTTATCTTAATGGCGATGCTGGTGTTTGTTGTATTTATGATTAACAGATTCTTTATTATTATGAAAATATCATCTTATTCCGATTGCTGCATCACAATTACCAAATTTCCCCCAAACATAAAACCTTTATTCGTCGCAGATAAATAATGACCCTTCGATGTTTTATCAAGCAAGTGGGATGCAGCGAATGCGTTGCATAAGACGCCAATACGGTCTCCAGTGCACCGCTCTATGGATAACTCGCATCGATGGTTATTGGTTACGGAGATGGGTCGGTTTTCCTTAATCTAGGCCTTGGTAATGAGGCTGGACATGAAATTAATCGCTAAAGACATAAAGACTGTATGTAAATGAAAGTATTCCTTAGAACCCAATCTGTGTGTGATATATTCAGTCACAGATTGAGATGTTTCAATTCCTGGCTGGTCGTCGTCATGACCAAGGTGACAAATCCTTTCGCTAAGGGCGTCTGCAGCCCAGATATAATGACAGCCTGCGCCTCAGAAACAGAGGTCAAAGGTGCAGAAATACGTATCCCACCCCACAAGGTCAGTGACAGACAGCGCTGGTTCCAGCTGCTGTTTCGTCCACGGTGTGACTGCCAATGACAAAATGGATGATGCCATCAGGTAAGAAAGGCGATCGTTATTCAGGGAGAAGCACAATGGTCGGCATTTTATGTGGTGATTATAGTCATAAGTGCGGCTCTGGGTGTGTCACAAGATGGTCCCTGGTATGGGTAAGAGAAGGAAGATATATGTATGGAATGAAAGTGAAAAAAGGAAACGTGAGGGGACTGGAAGGGAGAAAAAAACTTATGCGAGGGGAGGGAAACGGGGGGTGGCCAAACATAGATATGTGTAGGGGAAGGGGTAGACAAACAGAGAGATATGCGTTCAGTGTATGGGGAGGAGAAAGGGGGACAAATAGATATATATGTCTAAAGTGAGGGGAGGGAAGGGTGCGGGTGGGACAATATAGAGATATGTTTCCAAAGTGAGGAGAGGGAAATGGGGGAACGAATAGAGAGATATGTGTCCAATGCGAGGGGAGTGGAAGGGGAGAACAAATATAGAGATATGTATCCCATTCAAGAGGAGGGGAAGGGGGGAACAGATATAGAGATGTGTGTCCCATGTGAGGGGAGGGGAAGGGGGAGACAGATAGAGAGATACGAGTATCATGCGAGGACGCGCATTCGAAGAGTTCCTCATACTCAATAACAGACAGATGTTGGGACAAAATGAAAGTAATGGGGAATGTCTATTATGTAGTTTAGGATGCTGTGTCCGGCAGCCATCTGGGAGGGAGAGGCAAGGCTCAGGGATCACCACCACCACCAATTACCCTCACCCTTCCCGGCATAAGATCAAACAGACTCCACCATTCGGGTCTCTCAGAGGTATCTGCGACCTCCGCTCCCTGCATGGTGGATGACGGGCCATCGGGGTGGGAGGGTGGGGCATTGAGCTGCACTTTGATCGTCTCTCGATTTCGGCCCTGCGACCTCTGCTTTGTGACCTCCAAAGTTCATTAATTTCTTACCCAGTCGTCTGCTGCTTTAGCTGGACAGTCTTGTTACTGATGGAGACAAAAGTCAGTCTGCTGAGGCTGTGGGGTTATTTAAGCTCTGACTGGGTGATTACCCTGTCGGCCAAAACGGAACAATGGAAACTTTTGCTGTATCTCTGCAACCAGATGGCGTTTTAATGTCCATGAGGGGTGTGGTATCGATCTGAAGAGCGATGTCGACTTCTGCAACGCTGAGCAGTTTTTTTATTTCACTGAATTTCGCCATCAGGGAATTTATTTGAGCAATGACCGATAGAACTGTAAATTACCAGGAATCTGGTACAACGTCGTGTTTTGCGATTGAACTTGAAATTCCCCACTAAGGCAGATTAGTTTAATAGCATACAAACATATACTATACTCGCATAATCTTATATAGCCAGATATTATCACATGTATACTAAAATGATATAACTACGCATTTAAATTCTAAATTTGCAAGATACTGATATAATTGTAAAATTTATCTATAAAGAGCAAGCAATAGCGAATCCAAGATGGAGGGACTGAGGGTTTAAAGACCCCCCTCCCCTCAAGCATGTGAATGTTAAAGTCTGTTAAGGTCAGAAATAATTTAAATTCCCCTTTTCTTCCAAACATAATCAAAGTTATATGAGGTGTGGACCCCCTCACCCTACGGTTGTAAAACAATTGGTGAACCCCTGCGTCATTTGCATCCCCCCACCCCCCCCCCCGCGCCCGATCCCAAGTTTGGAGCGGGCAGAGAAACCCCCCCCCCCCACCGCTCACGCATTTGTAGTGACCCCCCTCCCCTGTGAGAAAAATCTTAGATCCGCCCCTCCTTGGTAATAAATATTAAATACTATGGCGATTGATTCCCACAGATAAATAGTTTCGTCAAATACAGTAATAAAAGTGAGTACAAATATGTTCTACTATTTGTTATTATTGGCTTCTGTGTGTGGTTTTTCGCAAAAATTCAACCGTTTAACAGCCTAACCGTAAGCTTTAAGTTCGCATTCAAAAAATAACCCACCAATGCAAAATACAATAGATTACCCACATAATGCGATTTATTTCTGAGGTCGCCTTTCTACCTGGAATTGAAGATCTTACGATGTCGGCAGGTCCAATTACGTTGTGATTCGGATATGAAATCGCTGCGACCTCTTGTCAGCAGACGTCCGCATTTCTGGACATGGCGTTTCAAAGACTCCGTCATTCTCTTCGGTTTCCTGTTCTCTGTATGTAGCTCACGGTATACAAGGCTTGATTATATTTGCATTATATGCAGAAATCAAGACCTGCCAAGCCGTGTCTATTTCCGCATAGTATTAGGCCAATGAAACGCTTGTACCAACAACGAAAGTAGATCAGTATGGACTAGAAGAACCTGGACTTGATGTCCTATAATCCCAGAGATATTCTATCGTGATCAAATGGACTGAATACGCTGTCTCGTTACAGGGACAGGGGCATGTAACGTAACAAAAATTTAGAGGGAGGGAAACCAGAACAATCTCATTACTGTTCCAAGCTGATTTTCTGGAACAGATATTGAACAAACCCGTGGCTTACTCCTTCGGTACCCTTATCACCATCTTAAGCAATATATACGAAGCGAACACTTAAAATGCAAGGACGGCGACCAAGGTGGTCGTCAGTGCACTGCTTTATGGGGAATCCTTTATGGCAAACCCTTATAGACCGTTATTGGTTCCCATCTGCGAAACTTCTTTTTTTATCTGACCTTCTAGACGTGAGTGATATTTAGGGCCCAAAACACTCGAACCAAGGTGATCGATAATCGTGATATAGACCGAAAAGATATCACGAGGACTTCAGTTCTTATGTGAAATATTGAACCGTTCACATCGCGGATTAATAATTAATACCAATAAAATTCCACATTTCTTATTAAATTGATGGTTGTGGTTTTGATGATCAAGTTACTTGTTATGTCGAATAGACACCTTAGGACATATTCCAGCCCAAGCCAAATAAGGTCTCAGCAATATAAGGTTGACATGACATGTGTCCGTCCATACAGCCCTATACGTCTTCTAAACATACTGGTTGTAGGGCTGTCAGGGAAATCACTGTTGTACAATATATGCACCTAAGACAATCGATGATCAACTCGTGAACTGGTTGTAGTGAAGAAGCGGCTTGGAGTGGCTTTGTATGCAAATGACCTTATGTCCAAGCTTACGTCTGAAGTGTATGCCAGAGGTAGGATAATGCCATAAAAAATGTTACGTTGGTTTCTGGACGACAACTTTCGCTACAAAAGTGTACGCAAAACTTACGAAATATTTTTTCGAGACTTATGTTTGAAAGATTATCAATTAATTTTTCACATGCTTGTAATATATTGATAGTGCACTAGGCTGTGATTCTGCAGTGCATAAATACATACATATATCATGTCCTGGTTGCCAGGACAAGTGATAGTCCCGGTTGCAGCACGCTAGCCTGAGTGGATTGAGCAGTTTAGCCACCACTTGGCGGGCTTCACAGACAGCTGCACGAGGAGGCAAAGTCTTTAAAATGTAAACGTAGGGATGAATACGTATGGTTGTGTATGTTGCGGGACAAAATGTGAACTGAGCAGTTGGTGGAAGCAAAAGTGTTGATGTTTTCAATAGGTGTGGGATGGGGGTTGGGGGGAGGGGGGTTAGTAGCTGCAATGGTGTTGGCGCGGACGCGCTTCTACTTAGGGTAGGCTTGGCAGGACACGCACGGCCAGCCATCGGTCCTATCTGACTAAATAAGGCCGCCCATGGTGCCAACAGCAGGAACAGACAAATGTGAGCTTGGAACATGATTAATGACAAACGTGAGCTTGGAACGTGATTAATGACAAATACGAGCTTGAAACGTGATTATTGACAAATGTAAACAGCAATACAACAATTGTCGTCTTATTGTGGTCAATCATTCCTGCCCTATGTACTTGGCTTATGCTGCAGTCGTTATGTGGCATTCCTTTGTATGATCATTTGTTGACCTTGGTCAATTGTATCTTATGTTGCAGTTATTAATTTGAATTCCTGATCCGATTAGTTCACAACTGTTTGATATCGTATTCGAGGTTATCATTCAAATGGGTACTTGTTGTTGAAAACCTGGCAACAATAAAGTGTATATTTCTAAAAATCTGACATGTGAGGGAAGAAAAGATGTGGTTGGATCTTGACAATTGATATAATGCACGGCAGCCACGTTGTGTTGTGACGAGGTATAAACACCCGATGTCCAATATCGATCCATGGAGTTTGACACTGTGAAACACGTATCCCAGCTGTTCACAGATCAAACAGACTCACTCTTGGGGTTTGCCATCGCCACCCGCTGCCTTCGCTTCCTCCAGAAGGAAGGATGTCGCTTCTTCCGGAGGGAAGGGTTCAAACTTGGGCGCATTGTAACATGAGGAATTATAAATTATCTAGGATAACGGCTCCCACCATACCTACCATTGTTAAGCCGCATTCTACACATGAACAAGTTAAATGCATCCGTAGTTTTTGAAGGAGCAAAATAGTATTAATAATTTAATCATCTCTCTTATGTGTTTTTTCATCTACCGAAGTTGGGGAGAAAAGGAATATAATGATAGTGAAACAAAACTGATCGCATTTGTCTTACTTTGAAATTTCTTCATCAGAGGCGATGGTCACTAAACGATCGTAGCGGCTACGTCCAGAAGACACACGGGTTGCATACATTGTAACCAGGCACAAAGGGCAAACACTTAATCTTTTTCATATGTTCATAAAATGTGTTTCTATGAGATTCCACTGGTCATACAGACTTTTTTTTTGCTCACATAATTTAAACGGAAAAAATATTATTGTTCTTATCATGCTCCCTGGTCCACTGAAAGTTGTATTTCGCTGATAACTATATGACATGATGAGTACATGTTGCTCTGACAAACAAACCGCTGTAAGTAATGACCATCAAGAGGTCCCTCGATGCGGCATCAAGACCCGTATGTGGTCCCTGGTGATAACGCCGCCATGTTGAAATGTCGCTTGTACCGTCAGCGTGAGGTGTAATAACAATGCATTTAACGCGCTGTGTCAGTCAGCAAACAGTGATATGTGTGACAGGTTAACGACAAAATGGACCGTAATAGCACCATCGTCTGATTATAGACGGACGGCGTAAGCAACTCCAATATTGTATCACTTAGCAAGTAACATGCATATTGTACAGTTATCATCTTCATTGCGAGAGGCGGACAGCCAAGTTAGACGATATAAGGCGGTAGTCCATCGCGGCATTAGGTAGATAGTAGATGTGTGAATTTCACGAGCATACAATGTGCTTCCTACGACGGACAGCGGAAATCAGTGGCCTATTTCACGTACATAGTTTAGCCGGCTACCGGCTAAAATCGTCCTTTATGTGCATGTACATTTACATGGTAACTTTGGTCGACTTCCGTAACTTCCGTAACGGGCTAATCTGCGTTCGAGAAAAGCTTAAATCGCGGCTACCGTACATGTGAAGATCGGTCAGGATTTGTAGTTCTTTCCTTGGTGCAGCATTTATGTTAGAGGGGGCTAGGCCATGATTTATGTTGTTTTCTAATATCCGTGAAATTGGGACGTAGGAGAGAAAAGTGCATTTCGCCTTCAACTTTGCCATGCATAGCGGACAATTGCTTTTCTAGAAAAACAAACATCTCTTTCTATGAGCATTTAACCCTCTCAACCCATCCTCATTTACATTTTGAATTTTGTTTGATAAAGACTTCCAATGATATGGAGCATGCCAGAACAAGGATTGCTTGATATAGGTTTTACGAGTGCTTGGGATGGCCAGGTTGTCGGAATTTTAAAGTGGATATCGTGAAATATGACTTGCAAATGGAGGAAGTAGATAGTTGAGGTAGGTAGAAGCAGGACCGTGAATGCAGACCTTATACCGATGCCAGAAGGCAAGATACCGACGCCGTTGGGCGAGTGACTCTATACCATTTTCGTGTGACAACTTATGATGTGAGGTATATTTTTTAGCATTTGTCCCACTCAGCAAAAACAGGCGCTGAACCTGTTCGATCGCACCAGTCAGTTCCATAGTAAGGTTACCATCATTGACACTGCTGCTATGCCCTAACCGCGGTCGAATGTATGATTTATAAGTAAGTAGCTTATACTGGGTCTTCTTGGCATTAATTTGAACAGCATAAGCGCCCGTGTAGGTAATTTACAATCCATTTTTACAGATTGCCAGATATACCGTAGCTTTCGAGTTTGTGGGCTAGGCCATGATGATATACTTTGCCAATGGCCTTGGATACATCGAGGAATGTAAGCAACACATCATGTTTTTCCTCAAGGTTTTTGTAAATCTCGTTCACAAGATACAGCAGGTGATTGGTTGTTATGATGGGATTTGACTCAAATTATTCGTACACATGGTTGAAAACAATACGATTGGCTTCGATCCCTAGCCACCCCACAGAACGCCACCCCATCCCTACCCAACCCAAGCAGTACACTACGCCATCCCTACCCACCCCAGCAGTACGCCACCCCATCCTTACCCACCCCAGCAGAAGGCCACACCATCCCTACCCATCCCCCACAGCAGAATTACGCCCCAACCCTGCCCAGCAGTATTCAACATCGCCCAACTCCCAGCAATATTCAACATCGCCCCTGCCCACTCCGGGGGTATTCCACGCCATCCCTACCCCCAGCAGTATTTCACCCTACAGCTACCCCCAGCAGCATTCCGTCTCGTCCCCGCCCTAGTAGTATTCCACCGCACCCCTTACCAATCCGGGAATATATCACGCCACAGCTACCCAATGTGGTAGTATTCTACCTCATCCCTGTCTACCCTTTGAGCATTCTACCCCAGCCCTGCCCACTCCGAGAATATTCCAGGTCAACCCTACCCCCAACAGCTTTGCACGCGACCACTACCCACCCCGACCCCGTCTCTCATACACCCGCCATACCCACCGGAACATCCTTCTACCCTCTGGCCGTACGCCACCCCTCCCCCCCATCCTGCCCCACGGGTCCATCCCTACCATTTACCCCCGTCCCTCCTCGCTCAAAAACACACACCCAGCTTTCATTCTTGTTATCGTGACTCCACAGCTCGCCTTTAATCCGCCCCCGTCCCACAAGGCCAAAACGACGACTAATTCACTTGAAAGACATCGCCCAGCTGAGAGTCGCCATCGGTAACACAACACACAACCGCGCCGTCCCGTCTGTTTGTCCGCCGGCGGACAGGGGGCGCCACCAGAGGCCGGGGAAGGGAGAGACAGCCATGACTGCCCCGGCGATATCTCAATGCGGGGCGTCCAGGACCCACCTCGGCTATTTTTAATGCCTCATTCGAGGAACAAGTCTCGCTAGATCCAGGCTGAAGGCAGTTGGTAACGCGTGGGTAATCCAAATGGGAATGTGGGGAGGATGGGGGGCGACAAAGGTAGGGTTAAGTCGCCGAAATGGGCTCTCGATGCGCCTAATTCTATAGACACCAAGTTGCAAGTGGTCCCGTAGACACCAAGTCGCGATTAATTCTATAGACACCAAGTCGCGATTAATTCTATAGACACCAAGTTATCTTTGTCATATGTAACACTTCTGTATCAGTCTTTGTCTCTCTGGCATGTAACACTTCTGAACGGTCATTCTCTGTATCAGTCGTGGTCTCCTGACATGTAACACTCTGAACGGTCGCTCTCTGTATCAGTCGTTGTCTGTCTGACATGTAACACTCTGAACCGTCGCCCTCTGTATAAGTTGTTATCTCTCATACATCTAACGCTATGAACGGCAGAGTGACCTTAACACGCTGCAGCCGAAATCTGACAAAATTAACGCTCCATTTCTGCGTACATGTCTGCTATTTTCGTGGCTTATGCCATATTCCGTCTCGTTTTCCGCTGGGTTTTTTTAGACCTTGAGACTATCAATGTTAATCCAGTACTTACTTATGTAAAATTATTGAGTTTGAACTCAGTTTACTAAATCCTCCAAAGTAGTCAAAATCTTCCAAAGGAGCCATCATTGCTCATGATACTTCCTTATGCGACAGAAGGTTATGATGTTTCAGCCAATAATTAAAATTGCTACCTACCGAAGAGCTTTTATCTCAGTCCAACCGTGTCTACCAAGGATTTATCAAGCGTCCCCTTGTCGCGTCCCTATAGATTTTGTTGGGCCCTATAGTCCTTCACCACTGACCCAGCGCTATGATTCTTTCCCTACCGCAAACCGTACCGAACAAAAATTGCCACAGTAGAAAGCCACGCCGGTGAAAGCCTGAACAACCCATTTTGTTCAATTCTAATTTAGAACCGTGGTGGCCACCCATTGGGCTGGAGACAAGACGAAGGTCGCCTTGGGGCCAACGAGACTAGGCGAAAGGAAGCTGGTGAGACCAACAGTACACTACTGCATCAAAGTTAGCTGCCGAGCCAGAATTGTCTCGCCCACAATGGAATAATTTGTGTCACAATAGGTTTCATCCCAGACACTATAAAACAAACAGTTTGCAGGGTGAAAAACGTGGAGGCCATTTCCTGGGACTAGTTTTCTGTTTTTTTCTGTAGCCACTTCTCTTGTATTCGTCCTTAGACTACAATCATGACCCTGAAAGCCCCCCCCACCCCTCCCCCCGGGCCCTCTCTATCCGCCTCTTCAAACCACCCCACCTACCCTTCCACCTCTCCCGCCAAGCTACCGGGGCGGCCTCCTCCTGATCCCATCGCACCCAAACTGGACCCGTCGCTGTTATCTACCCACACTGGAGCGGAATGGGGTGGAGCTTTAGTGTATCACACCCATAACGTAACCCACTTGTCTCTGGAAAAGCTGCATTACGGTGCCCCCTTGTTAATCGTCCTCGTTACAAAAAACAGTAAGACCGCTATTGGTGAGCTGATGCCCATTCATTAATTTGATTTGAAGTACAGCAAATGAAGTAATTTATCTTAAATTCGAAGCGGCCCCGGGTGTCGGCGGGACGGTTACAAAATGAAATTTTAATAAAACACAAAGTGCGAGAAAACGTCACTGACATTTGCAGCAACTGGGGCGACAAAATCCATTTAGCCGAAGTATGTGCTTACTGTCCCCGTGCGATGAAACAATGCGGCATACTGTGTAATAGTTGGACATCCCTTAATATCAGTGAATCATGAGTGTGATCTGGCCCCTGAAGCTCCAAAACCCACTGTACAGCAGGAATTACCTACTTTTGTGGCAGCAGTTATGTGTGTGAGTCTCCTGCTAAATACCGCAATCCCCATTCACATATCAATGTATGCGCATGTAAAACTCCTATGTAAATATGCTGCAATGTAACGGGAAATCCTCATGCAATGATTTTGCTGCAGACATGAAAGCATAGATCTAAGTCTTGTGGCTATGTAGGATAAAACGTGTTGCATATATATATCTCAACAGGTTCAATATGTACCCCTACACCCACCGCACCGCCCTTATCAAACTTACTAACGACCGTCTCCTGGCCCAGCTATGGTCATTGGTTGTACGGAAGACAGTTTTGTTGAACTGATAGCCCAGCGAAGCTATGCAAACAGAAATGAAGAGCAACAGTGGGTCAACTTACCGCAGGCCCTATATGGGTCAAATGGGGGCAAAAGGACAGTGTATCTAGTATAATTCTGTAAAATTTCGTAAAAATTAACAAGGTTGCATAATAAATTTACATTTTGTTTGAGAGAAAAGATGCCGAGGCTGGTCTGGCGGTGTCATTGGGCCTCTGGTATGGCGGTGTCATTGGGCCTCCGTCACTGACCGTGCTTGCCGTCCTCTGTCACTTCCTCTGCGTCAGTCCAGCGGGCTGGCCCCCTATACTGTGGGATGGGATAGATGGGCAGCGGTCACGGGGTCCTGGCACACCAGTCATTCATCATCTAGCCTCAAGAGACAGAAACTCACAGACCATTTACTAGAAACGGACATATTATAGTCAGCCAACGGTCAGGTTGTGTTTAAAGCGAATTAATTTCAAGGGGAGAAATAGCCAAGGCACGTCAGTTGAAAAACTTTACCGAGCGAAATTGTCTACAGAATAACCGGGATAAACCAATCAGTACAATGAAGACTAAGAAGGATCTACCGTTGTTGTGTCGGCCATAGGCTGCAATTTGGACCCTCTGTCGGCCCGCACCACGTGGCCTAATGCCACCATGTTAACCCGTAATTGCCAGACAACGGTAATCGAAGTCACAGTATCAATCTTGAGCCCGTGGTGATGTATCTGCCGTTGCATAGCAGACAATTTGCATACTTAAAGGTTCGATCCATCTTATGTGAGAGCCCATTTGTACCCTTGATTAGCATGAATAGAAACGACGTTGTTAGGACCGACCGTGCGGGATTGTCAGTATATTAATGTTAGTAGTTGAAACTAAATTCTTTCTACATAGCTTTACTGGTACAATAAATTCCACGGTCCACGGGCATTTATGACTATGACTTTAGCAGCAATATATTCTTATTTAATATGTGACATCATATGCCTTTCCTTCATCAAATAATAAATAATTAGACCGTGGCAATTTGTTGTATGCGATCGTTGGTTGGTTATATTTTCAGGACGCTTCAACCAATTCTGGCCATATCGTGTCAATGAGAGGAGGAATGGATGGGCAGTCAACAATTTTGCGACATGTCTTATAACATTGTGTCTCAAGGGATTCCATAAGCATCACCCCCATTACGTACGAAGTATGAATGCATATTAACAAAATGTCATTTACTTCTTACTAGACATGACACCACAAAACCATCGGCTTAAACAATGATAACTCCAAATTAGTTGATGCCATCGAAGCCTATTGCCTATTATGAGGACCTTGCGTAAGTCCACGCTTAATTTCTTTCTCAGTTCTGTGCTTAACAATATCATGTCCAATAGAAGTCGATTTCGTGAACCTGACAGTTGAGGTCGAGAAACTCCTATATGCCAGCTGAGAGCCTAACGGCATGTGGATCAGTGGTTCGCGACCCCCTCTGGCCATGTTTGTTTGGTCGCAGCATGAAGATTTCATGTCCTTTTTCGCAAAAAGTAGGGGGTTACCCCGGGGACATGGCTTCAACGTGATTAAAGCGTTCTGAATGCGCCACCAGCCAACCATCGCGGGCCACCCTAATGGTCAGGTGGTTAGCGCGCTTGTCTGTGTCGGGTGATCGTGGCCTGGCCATCTTGTCAGAGTTCGGAAAGTCGCATGCCACTGTGCGAATGTCTGTGTTGGTGCAGTCTATTATTATGTGTTTACTCTTATAGTTAAAACAGAGTAGCCGCCTAGGATATGACTCCGTTAAAACCGCCCCAATAAAGCGATATGACTTCATAATTTAAAACGTCTTTGTCAAAGCTGCCAACCTGTCAAACCTTGTCTGGCAATATAGGAGCCATATATTGCGGATAACAGGTTATGTCAAAGTAACTAGAAGGTGGCAGCATGAACAAATTACCTCCCTGGCCCTCCTTGCTTATTTTGCCACTGTCCTTTGCATTCTCGTTGCTGTTGATTAGCCAGTAATGCCTGTTTAGTCCATGTATGACTGTCCCGCCATAAAACAATTCATTATAACCGGCTTAGCTCACTTGTTTCTTGTATTGCCTTAATGAGTAAGCAGTTCAGGGCAACAACGATAAGCCAGTTCGCCCTTCTATGTTTCTCACAGTAATGTAGTATGCGCGGTAGAACGTCCTTCTCCTGGCATGATTAGTCTCAAAATAAGACTTGTTATGAATTAATGATCTGGTTGGTACCTTGACACAGACATTGGTTTGTCTTGATTCCTTTCTCGCTTCAAATATATTTACTTTACAGTAAATATTATCATTGTATTTTTACCATAGGCTCCGAATTCTCGTAGTCCAAAGAAATTGTTTTGTTAGCTTTATACCCTCGCAGTTAATTAATGGCGATGCTGGTGTTCTTTGTATTTATGATTAACAGATTTTTATTTTTTATGAAAATATCAGTTTATTCTGATTGCTGCATCACAGTTACCAAATTTTCGCCAAACAAAAAACTGATTCTTCGTAGACAATTTATGACGCTTCGAACTCTGATCACCTCTCTAAGCAAGGGGGATGCGGTAAATGCTTCGATTGAGACGCCAATATACGGCCCATCTTCAGCGCACCGCTAAATATGGATAACTCTTATAAACGGTTATTGGTTACCCAGATGGGTCGGTTCCTTTAAGTCCTAATCTAGGCCTAGGTGATAAGACTGGACATCAAATAAATCATTAAAGACATAAAGACAGTATGTAAATGAAAGTATTCCTTAAAACCCAATCTGTGTGTGATATATTCAGCCACAGGTTGAGATCTTTCAATTCCTGGCTGGTCGTCTTCATGCCTAAGGTGACAAATCCTTTCGCTAAGGGCATCTGCGGCCCAGACTTAATAACAGCCTGCGCCTCAGAAACAGAGGTCAAAGGTGCAGAAATACGTATTCCACCCCACAAGGTCAGTGACAGCCAACGCTAGTTCCAGCTGATGTTTGATCCAAGATGTGACTGCCTTTACAGACCAATGACAAAATGGATGAGGCCATCAGGTTAGGCAGGCGATCGTTATTCAGGAAAGAAGCACAATGGTCGGCATTTTATGGGGTGATTATAGTCATAAGTGTGGCTCTGGGTGCGTCACAAAATGCTCCGTGGTGTGGGAAAGAAGAGGAAGATAAATGAGAATAAAAGTGAAAAAGAAAGTGAAGGGAGGGAAAGGGCGGACAAAATAGAGACATATGTGTCCCAAGTGAGGAGAGGGAAAGAGACGGCAGGCAATATATGTCACATGGGAGGGGAGAGAAAGGCGAGGGAGGGGGGCAAATAAAGAGATATGTGTTCCAAGTGAGGGAGGGAAAGTTGTGAGACAAATAGTGATATGCGTCTAATGTAGGGGGAGGGGAAACGGGAGGCAAATATAGAGATATGTGTCCAAAGCGAGGGGAAGAAAGGGGGGCGGGAGACAAATAGATATGTTTCCAACATGATGAGAGGAGAAGGGGGAACGGATATAGTTGAGTGTCCCATGTGATGGAAGGGAAAGGGGGCCAACAGATAAACAGATATGTATCCATTGCGAGGGGAGGCAAAAGGGGGCAACACATAGTGGGATATGTGTGTCCCTGCGAGGACACGCACTCTGAGAGTTCCTCGTACTCAATAATAGACAGATGATGGGGCAAAATGATAGTAATGGGGATTGTCGTAGTTTGGGATGATGTGTCTGGCAGCCATCTGAGAGGGACAGGCAAGGCTGAGGGAGTGTGCCATCACCCTACCGGCATTAGATCAAACAGACTCCACCAGCCGGGTCTCTCAGTGATATCCAGGACCATAGCCCCCTGGCGGACGGTGGACCGTGAAGGGGGGCTGGGGGTGCATTGAGTTCAACTGTCACCGTCTCTCCATTTCGGCCCTGTGGCCTCTGCTTTGTGACCTCCAAAGTTCATTAATTTCTCATCCAGTCTTCTGCTGCCTTAACGGGACCGTCTTGTAACTGACGGAGCCAAAAGTCAGTGTCAGATAGAACTGTGGGGTTTTTAAGCTCTGACTGGGCCATTACCCTACCAGCTGCAATGCTACAATGAAAACTTTGGCTTGTATCTCTCTGCAACCAGATGACGTTATACTCGCATAAGCTTATATATGTAGATATTACCACATGTATAATACAAATGATATATATTTGTATTATATGTATACAATATATATAAATTACGCATTTCAATTATCAATTGGCGTGATACTGATATAATTTTAAAACCCATCTACAAAGAGCAAGCAATGGCGATTCTTGGGTTCCGATTTACGCTTTTGCTGCGACAACTTGTCAGCAGCCATCGACTTTTCTAGACACGGCATTTTAAAGAACTATTCTTACTGTCACGTCCGTCATTCTCTTCGGTTTCCTGTTCTCTGTATGTAGCTCACGTTATACACGGCTTGATTATATTTGCATTATACGCAGAAACCAAGACCTGTCAGGCCGTGTATATTTCCGTGTAGTATTAAACCAACGAAAGTAGATCTACATTGTCTAGAAGAAACTGGACTTGAGACTTGCTGTCCTATGATCCCGGGGATATTCCATCGTGATCAAATGGACTGATAAGTTGTCCATGATATACACAACGAATACGTCGTCTCGTTGAAGGGACAGGGACATGTAGCGAGACAAAAATCTAGGGAGGAGGGAGACCAGAACAATCTCACTACTGCTACAAATTGAGGGTCTTTCACTGGTATTGACCGAACCGGTGGCTTATTCCTTCGGTACCCTTATCACCATATTAGGCAATATATACGAAGCGAACATTGATTATTCAAGAACTACGACCAAGGTGGTCGTCAGTGCACTGCTTTATAGGGAACCCTTTATGACAACTCCTTATGGACCGTTATGGGTTTCTATCTGCAAAACGGCTTTTTTTTATCTGCCAATCTGGACGTGAGTGATATTTAGGGCCAGAAGCATTCGAACCAAATCGATCGATAATCGTGATATAGACCGAAAAAATATCACGAGAAGTTCAATTCTTGTGTGAAATATTGAACCGTCCCCCTCGCTGATTAATAACTAATACTAATAAAATTTCATATTTCTTATTAAAAGGATGGTCGTGGTTTTGATGATTAAGTTATTTGTCATGTCGCATAGACACACGAGGACATACTCCAGCCCAAAGCAAATAAAGTGTCAGCAACACGAGGTGGAAAAACACATGGTCCGGCCATACAGCCTATACTTCTTTTATGCATACCGGTAGGGCTGTCATTAAAATAACTCTTATACAATATATGCACCTAAGACAATCGGTGATCAACTCCTGAACTGGTTGTACTGAAGAAGCGACCTCAGTGTGTACCGAGGGAAGTTAGACTGCGTAAAAGCAGGTATGAAGATGAGCGGCTTTGTATGCAAATGACCTTATGTCAAAACTTGCGTCTGAAGTATATGCCAGAAGTAGAAAAATGCCGTACAAAATTTGATGGGTTTTTCTGGACGAGAACGTTCGTTACAAAAGTCTCCGCACAACTTATTTTAGAGAGTTATTTTTTAAACACAATTAATGAATTGTTCACATAAATGCTTGTAATATATTGACGGTGCACTAGGCTGTGATCCTGCAGTGCATACATACATACGTATATCATGTCCTGGTTGCCAGGATATGTGATTCTCCCAGGGTTAAAATAGGCAGCACGCTAGCCAGAGTGGATTGAGGAGTTTAGCTATCGCTTGGCGGCTTCATAGACAGCAGCAGACTAGCTGCTGCCGACAGGTTTAAACGACCATAATTATTATTCAGGAAGGTGGACGAGAAGACATAATCTTCACCGGGTAAACGTAGGGATGAATACGCCTGGTTGTGATAGGCTGTGGCTTCAGTGGCAGCTGCTGCGGGACAAAATGTGAACTGAGCAGTTGGTTGAGGAAAAACTGTTGATTTTTTTCAAAAGGGGTTGGCGTGGGGGAGGGGTGGGTAATAGGTGCAATGGTGTTGGCGGGGACGCGCTTCCATTGAGGGTGGGCTTGGCAGGACACACACGGCCCGCCATCTGTACCTATCTTACTGAATAAGACGGCCCACGGTGCCAACGGCAGGAAAAGACGTTGGATTAAAGACAAATGTGAGCTTGGAAAGTGATTAGTGACAAATGGAAACAGTATTACACCAATTGTCGTCTTATTGCGGTAGATAATTCCTGTCCTGTCTCCCTGGCTTATGCTGCAGTCGTTATGTAACATTCGTGTGCAGTATCATTTGTTGACCCTTTTCACTTGTATCTTATGTTATTAATTTAAATTCCTGATCCGTTTAGTTCACAACTGTTTGATATCGTATTCAAGGTTATCATTCAAATGTGTACTCGTTGTTGAAAACCTGGCAACAAACATAACGTTTATAGTTTTAAAAATCTGTTACTTATCAGCAGACAGGTGAGGGAAGAAAAAAAGTGGTTGGACCTTGACAATGGATATAATGAAGTGGTTTAACGGCAGCCACGCTGTGTTGTGACGAGGTATATACACCCGATGTCCAATATCGATCCATGGAGTTTGGCACTGTGAAACACGTATCCCAGCTGTTCACAGATCAAACAGACTCACTCATGGGGTTTTCCACCGCCACCCGCTGCCTTCGCTTCCTCCAGAAGGATGTCGCTTCTTCCAGAGGGAAGGGTTCAAAGTTAAACCCCCAGCCGTCTGGGACCTCGCTCTCCCGTCCCTAATTTACGTTCCCCAAAGTTCATTAATATCTCATTCAAGGGTCTGCTTTAACCGGACCACCCTTTAACTGATGAAGCGGCGTCTGGTCAAGCTGCGGAAGGCCTACTCAGCAATACGAAAGGACTGGACTTTCTGGCCCAGCCATAGCTCAACTCAGACTATTTCTCTTCCTTTGTTTTTACTCCGAACCGCTATTTCATAATTTATATAGTGCAACGCGTACATGGTTCCGTCTTATTTTTTTTTTTGGGGGGGGGGGGGGGAGGGGCTTATAGAGTGGGCAATGTGCCGCAGTGTTTTACTGTGCTGACTATTCTTTGCGACAATATAGTTACAAGTGATGAGCTATTGTCTTATATGACAGTGGCTATGTTGTTTGTGGCGTTTTTCCTGCTGTGGCCTTGGTCATCATCTATATGTCTGAGTCTCGTGTCTTTCTTTGTGGCCAACGCAACGTTATTCTTACTTGTCATATAGGCGTATTGTAACATGAGGAATTATAACTGATCTACGATAACGGCTTCCACCATATGTACCATTATTAAGCCGCATTCTGCACATTAAATGGTGTGTTGCACTAAACGTTTAATGCATCCGTAGTTTTTTAAGGACCAAAATGATATTAATAATTTAATCATCTCTGTTATGTGTTTTCCATCTACCGATGTTGGGTAGAAAAGGAATATAATGATAGTGAAACAAAACTGATCCCATATATCATAAGGTTATTGGACAGATTTTTATCCACTTATATTTTAGTGCCCAGTAGAGATGTTATTACATTATAGAGATTGTGGAAGAATTGTCCAAATAGTAGGAGCTCGGTGATTTCTATTTCATATTCGTCTGTAAGTTGCATTTGTCTTACTTTGAAATTTCTTCATCAGAGGCGATGGTAACCAAACGATCATAGCGGCTCTGTCCAGAAGACACACAGGTTCCAAACATTGTAACGAGGCACAAAGGGCAACACTTCTTCTATTTCATATGTTCATAAAATGTGTTTCTACGAGATTGCACTGGTCCTACAGACTTTATATTTATATAATATTATTGTTCTCATCATGCTCCCTGGGCCCCCGAAGGTTGTATTTCGCTGATACTTATATGTCTTGAAGACGACATTGCGTAGTATGTTGTTAATACAATCATCACAGTGCAACAGATATTATTGTCTTCTGTGTTAGAAAATGTGCACAACGGAGTCCAGTTGTGGCCTCATAGTGTACAAACAGCGTGCACCATCATTGACTTATACTATCCGTGAACAGTCATGACAGTGGTGCCTTGTGTCCGGCCGTGTCACAACAGTGTCGGCTGTGATGACAGGATGAGTACGCCTAGCTGTGGCAAACAAACCGCTGTAAGTAACGACCACGCAGAGGTCCCTCGATGCGGCATCAAGACCCGTATGTGGTCCCTGGTGATAACGCCGCCATATTGAAATGTCGCTTGCACCGTCAGCGTGAGATGTAATAACAAGGCATTTAACGCGCTGTGTCAGTCAGCAAACAGTGATATGTGTGACAGATTAACGACAAAATGGACCGTAATAGCATCATCGTCTGATTATAGACGGGGGGCGCAAGCAACCTCAATATTGTATCACTTAGCAAGTAACATGCATATTGGACAGTTATCATCTTCATTGCGACAGCCAAGTAGGACGTGGGAATATGGAAGTCCACCGCATTAGGTAGTAGATAGTAGATGTGTGAATTTCACATGAGCATACAATGTGCTTTCTACGATGTGAAATGTATAATGGACGCGATATAAATCCACAGGCGTAACAATGACGTTGGTCATACGGTGTGCTGTTTTGTACTGAAGATGTGGGAGTGCAAAGCCTGGGGGACGGCCACCGAGAGCAGAGCTTGCAGCAAAAAACTCATTAAATACGATTTTCTTGGACTGAGTAGTAGCGTAAACTATGATCGGTAAGATTGGAGTTGGTATTGTGTGCTGTATGTCTGCACTCGCACAGGGAACCCCGTGAAAATGGGGGATCCATAAGCGACAACAGACTATTTATGCTATAAGTCATAGTCCACATACAAATGCATATTTTGTAAGAGTGATTATCTTATTTGTACGAGAATACTTGTCCCATGACACCCTCAGTTGGACAAATACTTGGTCTGATGAAAAGTACCTTTGTGCAGCGGGCCTTCCATATCAGCAGTATTCTAATAGAAAATATAAAAATCTTGCCCAAGTGGATCGGTGAATATTGACTGCAGTTTGGTGCTGTAAAAAGAAATAGTTAATAACATGAAATCACTCTCTTACTGTGTTCATCTGCCGTCATGATTTGTGCATGTATAATTCCCTTAAAGGTAAGCTACCCATAATAGCAAGGTAAAAGAACTCTGTATTTGTGATTATTTTATGAAAGTATACTCGATCACAGACCTTCCGGTGAATTTTTAGGATACTTTACCGTCCCGTTAAAAAATATTCTCCATTTTACAAGTCTTTCCCCATTTCATAAAATGATAAAAACTTGACACCTACCACGAATATGTAATTTCGCTGCAATTCATCTGAATATTAAGTCATTATCATCAGTAATAACTCTTTGGAAATCTTAGATCTAGTGCAATACAGAAATGATATTTAAAAATATAAATAGTAGCCACAAAAAATAGCAGACTGTTAATAATAAAGTGCAATTATGCAAAATCAGGAGAGTTTTTGCCCAAATTCGAAATTACCACCTTCACAAAATTGGCTATAATTTCATCAAAAATGCAAATCTTGACACCAAACCACTTTTAAAAACTTCTCAAAAGATAGTTCTTGCAATAAAAATTATGAAAAATATAGGTAGCCGTAAAAACTTCTCGAGAAGCCCGTCCTGAAGCTTGAAAATGCTACTTCAAAAATATTTTTTGCGCAGCTTATTTCACACGAATTATCAGTAATTTACGCTTTGTGTTCAGATTTTATTAAATCTGGTTATATATAATGGTCTCCGATATTATTATGATCTAAACGAATGTTTTCTGAACTATTTACACGTTGTTTCGATGTTTGTTTCTTGAATTTTCCTAATTTATCACGAAGAGCCATTTTTGGAGAATGTGAATGACGAAACGAGTTAGGGATACCCCTTTCACTGACACCCGCCGATGTTTGTCGATGTTTACCGAGGTCTTCTCTAAATCGCCGAAGCTTATTATACGATGCTCTATTCATTTTACCTATGTCACCACTTCTTTTGCTGTGTTTTATTCGTGCTTTGTTTCATTAAGACTGCGTAAAATCTCAGGTCTACCGCCCGCCGATGTTTGCCGATGTTTACCGAGGTCTGTTCAAAATCCCCGAGGCTTATTATGGATAGCTTACCTTAATAGCAAACCCCTAGCGTCCAACGGCCACGCTTTTTAACCCAGGCCGAGGTCGACGCCTACTACTATTTATTAATAATTCAGAGTGCTACGTGAACTATATTTGCTTGTCCCTCTCATCTGCCACGGACTCGTGGCGTGGCCCAAGTTTTATTCCACTCTGAGGTGTGTTTTTAACGAGCGTACAGTGCACGCTTAGGCATACCCGGCCATTGGATTGGCAACCCTCTACAGTTTTTCTAATCCTTGCGGGTTTTGTAACCTGGAGTGACCCCCCTCAGCCTTTCCCCTCCCTCTATCTACGGGACTCAGTCCTGGGAGGTCCTCCCAGAGTGGCACGGAGGGACGCCCTCACCATGCGGCGCAAGAGCACCAAATAAACCTCCATGGGAAGCCGTCCATTGCAGATAAATTGCCGTCTTCGCTACCTTCATTAATTATTTGCCCCTGACTACTTATCAGGCAGCGCCACATCGATGAGGTTGGAGGATCGGCCGGGGAAGGGGGAGGAAAGGAAGTGGGGGGGTGGGGGGGTAAGGAGAGGTGTAACGTTAAGGGGTAGATTCTACAAGCATCATCGGTGTCCCATATCACCCACCCCCACGCATCAACCCGATCGTACCTTCTCCCATGTCAGAGATAAGTGGTATCTAGACATGAACCCCCCTCATCTCACCACAGGGTGCGGACACGTCGGCATAGTGATACAGCTCGTGTCTTCCGTTCATTCCCTTCCATTACACACACGATTCTCTCCATCGGCTTTGCGTCCTTGACCAGTGAGATGGCAGAGACCATGCGACTTGGCATCCTGGAGCGATATGGTTTTCGTATTTCATCAAGGAGAAAATAAATGGCTTATATTTGACGCGCAATTGTGGAAACCGCCCAGCAGAGTGGAGACCGCCGTGTGGAGAGTAGAGACCGCCTAGTGGAGAGTGGAGACCACCGAGCGGAGAGTGGAGACCACCGAGTGGGGAGTGGAGACCACCGAGTGGAGAGTGGAGACCGCCGAGTGGGGAGTGGAGACCACCGAGTGGAGAGTGGAGACCGCCGAGTGGAGAGTGGAGACCACCGAGTGGAGAGTGGAGACCACCGAGTGGAGAGTGGAGACCGCCGAGTGGGGAGTGGAGACCACCGAGTGGAGAGTTGAGACCGCCGAGTGGAGAGTGGAGACCACCGAGTGGGGAGTGGAGACCACCGAGTGGAGAGTGGAGACCACCGAGTGGAGAGTGGAGACCACCGAGTTGAGAGTGTAGACTACCGAGCGGAGAGTGGAGACCGCCGAGTAGAGAGTGAAGACCACCGAGGGGAGAGTGGAGACCACCGAGTGGAGACCGCCGAGTGGAGAGTGGAGACCACCGAGGGGAGAGTGGAGACCACCGAGTGTGGAGTGGAGACCACCGAGTGGAGAGTGGAGACCGCCGAGTGGAGAGTGGAGACCACCGAGTGGAGAGTGGAGACCACCGAGTGGAGAGTGGAGACCGCCGAGTGGGGAGTGGAGACCACCGAGTGGAGAGTTGAGACCGCCGAGTGGAGAGTGGAGACCACCGAGTGGAGAGTGGAGACCACCAAGTGGAGAGTGGAGACCACCGAGTGGAGAGTGGAGACCACCGAGTTGAGAGTGTAGACTACCGAGCGGAGAGTGGAGACCGCCGAGTAGAGAGTGAAGACCACCGAGGGGAGAGTGGAGACCACCGAGTGGAGACCGCCGAGTGGAGAGTGGAGACCACCGAGGGGAGAGTGGAGACCACCGAGTGTGGAGTGGAGACCGCCGAGTGGGAAGTGGAGACCGCCGAGTGGAGAGTGGAGACCACCGAGTGGGAAGTGGAGACCGCCGAGTGGAAAGTGGAGACCACCGAGTGGAGAGTGGAGACCACCGAGTAGGGACCACCGAGTGGCGAGTGGAGACCACCGAGTAGGGACCACCGAGTGGAGAGTGGAGACCACCGAGTGGGAAGTGGAGACCACCGAGTGGAGAGTGGAGACCACCGAGTGGAGAGTGGAGACCACCGAGTAGGGACCGCCGAGTGAGGAGTGGAGACCACCGAGTGGAGAGTGGAGACCACCGAGTGGAGACCACCGAGTGGAGAGTGGAGACCACCGAGTGGAGACCACCGAGTGGAGAGTGGAGACCACCGAGTAGAGAGTGGAGACCACCGAGTGGAGAGTGGAGACCACCGAGTGGAGAGTGGAGACCACCGAGTGTAGAGTGGAGACCACCGAGTGGAGAGTGGAGACCACCGAAGGGAGAGTGGAGACCACCGAGTGGAGAGTGGAGACCGCCGAGTAGAGAGTGGAGACCGCCGTGTGGAGAGTGGAGACTACCGAGTGGAGAGTGGAGACCACGGAGTGAACAGTGGCAACCACCGAGTTGAGAGTGGAGACCACCGAGCGGAGAGTGGAGACCACCGAGTGTAGAGTGGAGACCACCGAGTGGAGAGTGGAGAGTGGAGACCACCGAGTTGAGAGTGTAGACTACCGAGCGGAGAGTGGAGACCGCCGAGTGGGGAGTAGAGACCACCGAGTGGAGAGTGGAGACCACCGAGGGGAGAGTGGAGACCACCGAGTGGAGACCGCCGAGTGGAGAGTGAAGACCACCGATGGGAGAGTGGAGACCACCGAGTGGAGACCGCCGAGTGGAGAGTGGAGACCACCGAGGGGAGAGTGGAGACCACCGAGTGTGGAGTGGAGACCGCCGAGTGGAGAGTGGAGACCACCGAGTGGAGAGTGGAGACCACCGAGTGGAGAGTGGAGACCACCGAGTGGAGAGTGGAGAACACCGAGCGGAGAGTGGAGACCACCGAGTGTGGAGTGGAGACCGCCGAGTGGAGAGTGGAGACCACCGAGTGGAGAGTGGAGACCACCGAGTGGAGAGTGGAGACCACCGAGTGGAGACCGCCGAGTGGAGAGTGGCGACCACCGAGTGGAGAGTGGAGAACACCGAGCGGAGAGTGGAGACCACCGAGTGGGGAGTGGAGACCACCGAGTGGAGAGTGGAGACCACCGAAGGGAGAGTGGAGACCACCGAGTGGAGAGTGGAGACCGCCGAGTAGAGAGTGGAGACAGCCGTGTGGAGAGTGGAGACTACCGAGTGGAGAGTGGAGACCACGGAGTGAACAGTGGCAACCACCGAGTTGAGAGTGGAGACCACCGAGCGGAGAGTGGAGACCACCGAGTGTAGAGTGGAGACCACCGAGTGGAGAGTGGAGAGTGGAGACCACCGAGTTGAGAGTGTAGACTACCGAGCGGAGAGTGGAGACCGCCGAGTGGGGAGTAGAGACCACCGAGTGGAGAGTGGAGACCACCGAGGGGAGAGTGGAGACCACCGAGTGGAGACCGCCGAGTGGAGAGTGAAGACCACCGATGGGAGAGTGGAGACCACCGAGTGGAGACCGCCGAGTGGAGAGTGGAGACCACCGAGGGGAGAGTGGAGACCACCGAGTGTGGAGTGGAGACCGCCGAGTGGAGAGTGGAGACCACCGAGTGGAGAGTGGAGACCACCGAGTGGAGAGTGGAGACCACCGAGTGGAGAGTGGAGAACACCGAGCGGAGAGTGGAGACCACCGAGTGTGGAGTGGAGACCGCCGAGTGGAGAGTGGAGACCACCGAGTGGAGAGTGGAGACCACCGAGTGGAGAGTGGAGACCACCGAGTGGAGACCGCCGAGTGGAGAGTGGCGACCACCGAGTGGAGAGTGGAGACCACCGAGTGGAGACCACCGAGTGGAGAGTGGAGACCACCGATTAGAGAGTGGAGACCATCGAGTGGAGAGTAGAGACCACCGAGTGGAGAGTGGAAACCACCGAGTGTAGAGTGGAGACCACCGAGTAGAGACCGCCGAGTGGAGAGTGGAGACCACCGCGTGGAGAGTGGAGACCACCGAGTAGAGAGTGGAGACCACCGCGTGGAGAGTAGAGACCACCGAGTGGAGAGTGGAGACCACCGACTGTAGAGTGGAGACCACCGAGTAGAGAGTGGAGACCGTCGAGTGGAGACCACCGAGTGGACAGTGGAGACCGCCGAGTGGAGAGTAGAGACCGCCGTGTGGAGAGTGGAGACCACCGAGTTGAGAGTGGAGACAATCGAGTAGAGAGTGGAGACCGCCGTGTGGAGAGTGGAGACCACCGAGTGGGGAGTGGAGACCACCGAGTGGAGAGTGGAGACCACGGAGTGGAGAGTGGAGACCACCGAGTTGAGAGTGGAGACTACCAAGTGGAGAGTGGAGACCACCGAGGTGAGAGTGGAGAGGACCGAGTGGAGATTGGAGACCACCGAGTGGAGAGCGCCGAGTGGAGAGTGGAGACCACGGAGTGGAGAGTGGAGACCACCGAGTGGAGAGTGGAGACCACCGCGTGGAGAGTGGAGACCACCGAGTGGAGACCGCCGAGTGGAGAGTGGAGACCACCGAGTGGAGAGTGGAAACCGCCGAGTGGAGAGTGGAGACCGCCGAGTTGAGAGTGGAGGCTACCGAGTAGAGAGTGGAGACCGCCGTGTGGAGAGTGGAGACCACCGAGTGGGGAGTGGAGACCACCGAGTGGAGAGTGGAGACCACGGAGTGGAGAGTGGAGACCACCGAGTTGAGAGTGGAGACCACCGAGTGGAGAGTGGAGACCACCGAGTTGAGAGGGGAGAGGACCGAGTGGAGATTGGAGACCACCGAGTGGAGAGCGCCGAGTGGAGAGTGGAGACCACGGAGTGGAGAGTGGAGACCACCGAGTAGAGAGTGGAGACCACCGCGTGGAGAGTGGAGACCACCGAGTGGAGACCACCGAGTGGAGAGTGGAGACCACCGAGTGGAGAGTGGAGACCGCCGAGTGGAGAGTGGAGACCGCCGAGTGGAGAGCGCCGAGTGGA
The DNA here is from genome assembly GCA_964019135.1 of Arenicola marina. Classification (NCBI taxonomy): domain Eukaryota; kingdom Metazoa; phylum Annelida; class Polychaeta; family Arenicolidae; genus Arenicola; species Arenicola marina. The sequence continues at coordinate 32,790,059 of OZ025262.1, forward strand.
GAGTGGAGACCGCCGAGTGTGCTGTAGAGACCACCGAGTGGGGAGTGAAGACCACCGAGTGGAGAGTGGAGACCACCGAGTGGAGAGTGGAGACCACCGAGTGGAGAGTGGAGACCACCGAGTGGAGAGTGGAGACCACCGAGTGGAGACCGCCGAGTGGAGAGCGCCGAGTGGAGAGTGGAGACCGCCGAGTGTGCTGTGGAGACCACCGAGTGGGGAGTGAAGACCACCGAGTGGAGAGTGGAGACCACCGAGTGGAGACCGCCGAGTGGAGAGTGGAGACCACCGAGTGGAGAGCGCCGAGTGGAGAGTGGAGACCACCAAGTTTGCTGTGGAGACCACCGAGTGGGGAGTGGAGACCACCGAGTGGAGAGTGGAGAGTGGAGTTCAAGCAAGAGGAGTTCGCTCTCGGCCTAGACATCGTGACATCCCTCTCAAGGTGTCACGTACGACTGACATTCTGACAGCCTACTCAAAGCGTAAGGTACGACGGAATGCATCTGAAGTCACGTCGTCTTTCCGGCTGGTGGCTCCATCTGGCGAATTGGACGGAAAGTATTCGACGGTCTGATGTGCAGATATATATATAATAAGTGTGAGAGCAATAGGCTATCCATACTTTTGACGGGAGAGTGCGACTGCTAGTAGCGTCGTGTGTATGTGTAGGAGTGTCCGCTCATTAGCATATCGTGGTGCTGTGAGTATTAGTTATTTAGAGGAGTGTTATTTGCGTCATGTGTGTGTCCTGTCTGTCATGTCATGTTTTCGTCTATACAATTTAATAAAGATATACGAATGTAGAACCTTTGCCATCTTATAATTACTATCAAATAAGTTACACATATCAGTTGTAACAAATCAAGGCCACGATGGGTGTAACTGCATCAACCTGTGACCAGTAGAGCCTCCACCCCCTCGCCCGCGACATACCTAAAACAAAATAATTTTCACCGAGACAACATATTACCACATAAGTGAAGCTACGAAGTAACGTTTTATTTTTTTCGTATCATGCGAATTCCGTCTGAAGCGAAGCCTAACTGATGAATTTCTCGCATTAGAAACGTGTCAAAAGTAGACACCATTTCTGAATCATGAATGCCACCTCTACGAGCTGGAGAAGCTACATGTATAATGAAAAGGACGTTTCCAGTGTAACTGTTCGTGCACCATTGTCATATATACCGACCCTGGTCCGAGCCATGCGACCTTGTGTCTCTGGTGACAATGCAATCATAATGCAACCACTAGAGCAGTGCTGGTTTATCAAAGCGGAGTATAACGGGGCAGGGTCAGGAGGACTTGAGTCACACAACACATGGTGTGACAAGGCCCATTCGGCACCACCGAGAGTTGCATGTTTTTGATGAATGTTTCACTTACGCTCAGGATAATAACGTTCCCTCCCTTGGTGTTGGCTTTGCATGGCGTGTTGCGTGTCAGGGACTATCTGAAACACGTGCATGTGAGGTAATCCCCCAGTGAAGGGCCCAGTCTCTATGGCATGTGAGGTAATCCCCCAGTGAAGGGCCCAGTCTCTATGGGTCCGGGTCGTACGTCTTTCATGCTGTATATTGTGTGAAGACTGAGGCAAGCAGAACCATTAACACCCTCATCTCCTACATATAACGTCACCATGGAGACACAAACCGGTTATGACAATGATGTACCCCGCAGGTCTTAATAAACTGGGGATACTCCACGTGGGATGGACAAACGGAAGCCAAGTGAATGTAAAAGTCCGCGAAAACCCTCTCCGAGAAATAATAGCAAGGTCAGCTGCGGATATAGTCAAGGTGATTGCTTTTCAATGCCGGTTTTGTGTGTCTCACTAGTGAGAGGGAAGTCAGTTGCATTTAGTGTCATGCAATGCCTCGGAGCAGCCTTTGACGATAGGGGGCGCATGGGTAATGTCCACTCGGGGATGTCTGGCCGGGGTATAATATCGGACTTCCACTTGATGACGTCATAAAGCCATATAAGAAGGGAACCTGGCCGTCGGCCTTTCAGTGAAGGCTTTCAGCGCTGCAGTGACCGTCTTAAACGGTCGCCTTTTGTGTGATACGGGGTCTGAGACTTTTACGGCGTCTGGCCTCGCGTGGCCACTCGAGACCATAGCGCGATTTAAGCGTGATTTATATGATGGGACTATAAAGTTAGTGACCATCTCGTCCAGCCCCAACTGTCCCATCACTCACTTGGCCTTTGATATATGTTGTAGCACATCTCTGTGGCACATCCGCCAGTATGTGGTCTGCTACTTCTTCCATGTCATCGGTTCGATCGGCACATGGCTTTCAAAGTCAATATTTCACACAATATACTATTAATATCCATATGTTAGTGATCGTTCAAGGGATACGAATGACCTTTACTTCACCTCTGATGTCATTGCATGCGTTGATTCCCTATTTCGGGTATTTAGGTTGTAGAAAGAGAGAACTGGTCAGAACAGGTATGACGTGGTTGAATGACCAATTAAATAGCAATGGTAAACTGCTTCGGTTTGACGAGTTTACAGAAACTTGTGAAAAATGTGGGAAAATGGGGCGGGGCGTGTCCATTGGTCGCTTAACTTCGTTGGGTTCCCAAGCCTATGCCCTGGCATTGAACAGAAAATGCAACTGTAAATCAATTCAACAATATCTGCACTGAGGTCGCCTACTCCCCAGCTAGGAAGAAAGATCCGAGGGGGGTAGAGGGAGAGGTGGGGTCAACCTGTCGCAATGGCTTTGTCCAACCTGTAAATGATTCCTTCCAGGCCGTATATCACGTGACCGGCGTCCCTCAAGGTAAACACGGGAGGCGTCCTCTGAAAGTTTGACCAATAAACCGAGTCTGTAACTTAACATGTTGGAGACATCCTTCATGGCTGTGAAGCCCTTGGTTTATAGCCTGCGCAACGACCCTTGAAAGACGCAGCCCTCTGGCCCCCTCGCGGCACTGTCCGGCCATATTTATTGCTATATTGGCGCTGGGGGAAAAGGCCGCCGTCGGTGGAACCCGTTGTAAAGCTGTCCTGCTTAACCGGAAATGGCAGGCACTTCCGGTCAACCCGGGGTCATATAAAGCCCGCCTAACCGTCTTACGAAGTTCCTTGGCGTGCATTAACGTGGAGTACCGTCGGATTTAGCCAATGGCTGTTGAATCATTCATTTATTTCTTCCTTTGGTAACTTAAGGGTGTGTGCGTGTGCCCCCCCCCACCCTCCTCTTCCTTCTCCCGAGCCTCGTGTTGCCCCGGGGACTCCCACCGGATTGAGATCCACGAGAGACTGCAAGAGATACTGACAGACGAAGAGGAGTGCCTCATTCACGATCGACGGATAAATCGGGTTTATGTCACAGGTGTCGCAATAAAATGCATTCGACATCGTTATGAGATTGACAAGCGGATCATTAAATACATCGAGACGGGTTCATTATTCATATAACACCAACAAAAACAAAAAATATATATAATACAGGTGCCACAGTTTTCAAAGGTATATTTATTCCAATTTTCGAAGAAAACCGAAAAAAACTATCGATTTTAGTGTTGCTCGCAATAGACAAACACGCGAAGCACGTCTCTATCGATTTATAGAACACTATACTGCGTAGTTTGCCGACAACCTGGCCGCTAAAAGAATTGATATGGGGGATATACTGTTTCTCTAATACACGAGACCTATAGCAATACAGCCTTGTAATTACACCACTCGCCGCCTTTCTGGTCGTCCGGTGCTGTCAGTCGTTGGTCTGGCATTTTATTAAAAACAACCGAAGGATGCTAACCTTTCCAAATGAAATGAATACACGCTACACTCCCTAAGAAAAAAAAACCTATATTTACTCTCATGACCTTCAATTGCACGTGTTTTTCTGATGGTAGCTTATATCATATTATTCTGATCGTGTAAACCATTTGCCAGAAACGTGTCCGGTGAAATGGATGGGCCTTACAACGCAGAAACAAGAGCATCAATCATATGAATAAAGTAAATTTTTTGTGACTTACTTAGAATTCTAGCTGTGTTGTAAAGTTTGTACTGTCATTGAATGCTGCATTTTTTCCCAACATCTGGTACACGGCTCGTACGGCCTACCCCCATGGCCCCCAGCACGGCCTACCTCACGGCCCCCAGCACGGCCTACCCCACGGCCCCCAGTACGGCCTACCCCACGGCCCCCAGTACGGCCTACCCCACGGCCCCAAGCACGGCCTACCACACGGCCCCCAGTACGGCCTACCCCACGGCCCCCAATACGGCCTACCCCATGGCCCCCTGCACGGCCTACCCCACGGCCTCCAACACGGCCTCCAACACGGCCCTCAGCCCGGCCGTCAGCACGGCCTCCAACACGGCCCCCAACACGGCCCTCAGCCCGGCCGTCAGCACGACCCTCAGCACGGCCCCCAGCACAGCTTCCAGCACAGCCTCCCAAACGGCCTCCAGCACGGCCCCCAGCACGACCCTCAGCACGGCCTCCACCACGGCCTCCAGTGCAGCCTCCACCCCGGCCTCCACCACGGGCCCCCGCGGCCCCCAGCACGGTCCCCAGTACAGCCTCCGCCACGGACCCCAGCACGGCCTCTATCACGGTCCCCACCCTCACGGCCCCCAGTACAGCCTCCACCACGGCCCCCAGCAGGGGTCCCAGCCCGGACTCCACCACGGCCCCCAGCACGGCCTACCCCACGGCCCCCAGCACGGCCTACCCCATGGACCCCAGCACGGCCTACCCCATGGCCCCCAGTATGGCCTACCCCACGGCCCTCAGTACGGCCTACCCCACGGCCCCCAACACGGCCTACCCCACGGCCCCCAGTACGGCCTACCCCACGGCGCCCAGCACGGCCTACCCCACGACCCCCAGTACGGCCTACCCCACGGCCCCCAGTACGACCTACCTCATGGCCCCCAGTACGGCCTACCCCACGGCCCCCAGTACGGCCTACCCCAAGGCCCTCAGCAAGGCCTACCCCACGGCCCCCACTACGGCCTACCCCACGGTCCCCAGCAAGGCCTACCCCACGGCCCCCAGTACGGCCTACCCCACGGCCCCCAGTACGGCCTACCCCACGGCCCCCAGTACGACCTACCTCATGGCCCCCAGTACGGCCTACCCCACGGCCCCCAGTACGGCCTACCCCACGGCCCTCAGCAAGGCCTACCCCACGGCCCCCACTACGGCCTACCCCACGGTCCCCAGCAAGGCCTACCCCACGGCCCCCAGTACGGCCTACCCCACGGCCCCCAGTACGGCCTACCCCACGGCCCCCAGCACGGCCTACCCCACGGCCCCCAGCACGGCCTACCCCACGACCCCCAGTACGGCCTACTCCACGGCCCCCAGTACGGCCTACCCCACGGCCCCCAGCACGGCCTACCCCACGGCCCCCAGCGCGGCCTACCCCACGGCCCCCAGCGCGGACTACCCCACGGCCCCCAGCACGGCCTACCCCACGGCCCCCAGCACGGCCTACCCCACGGCCCCCAGTACGGCCTACCCCATGGCCCCAAACACGGCCTACCCCACGGCCCCCAGCGCGGCCTACCCCATGGCCCCCAACACTGCCTACCCCATGGCCCCCAGCACGGCCTACCCCATGGCCCCCAGCACGGCCTGCCCCACGGCCCCCAGTACGGCCTACCCCACGGCCCCCAGTACGGCCTACCCCATGGCCCCCAGTACGGCCTACCCCATGGCCCCCAGCACGGCCTACCCCACGGCCCCCAGCACGGCCTACCCACGGCCCCCAGCACGGCCTACCCACGGCCCCAGCACGGCCTACCCCACAGCCCCCAGTACGACCTCTACCAAGGCCCCATCACGACCTGCAGCACGACCCCCAAGCACAGCCCCCACCACGTCCTCCAGTAAGGTCCCACGCGCGCTATTAAAAAAACATACTTGGCCTTCCAATCACCAAGCTTATACGCTCGACGTAGGTTATTCAGCTCGTCGTGGTAGTGCTGACGATGCAGACATGATATTGGTATAAGTTTAGCACTTTTACCCGGGGTCTTCAAGCAAAAACCACTTTCCGGCCATGTCAGATGTCGCTGGATCTATTTCCCACCTGGCACTTTGGAGATAAACGAACACGTGCTTTTTGTTCAGTGCGCAGACTGGCTCGCCCTTTGCTAGTGCTAAATCACCCTGGCCACTGTTGTGTACAGGGTGATAACTCGAGATAGGGAAAAAGCAGTCAGCACGTCTATGGTACTCCACTTGTCGACACAATTCAGCAAACTTGGTAGGGTTTGGGGCCAGATTCATAACATTTTATGGAACTACATACTTTCATGGAGTGGTCTGCCGATATTAGACATATATTTGTGTCCTATCGTTTTATATTTGGCCAACTTTTGCAACATACTGCGTGCCGCAATCGCTCCTCGCCGCCACATTGGCTCATGAACAATATGGCTATTAAGTCTCGTTCGCCTTGACTTCCGGTTTACTCATTTTGGGGACAAACAAACGAAGCACGTGTTCGGAACGAGTTTAGAATCTCTGCGCACACTGGTATCCTGACTATCTGTGACGTAGTGGTGAGAGAGACTGGGAACCAGACTACCTGCGCAAAAGCCAGGCGCCGAGGGGTGGGTCCATTGCGGATGGCCTAGCGCTATGATTAAGAATATTTAAGAAATATAGCTTCACAAAACGGATACATGACATATTTTTTATTCGTTTGCGCCATCACAATGACGAATATTTGTTACGACGGGACAATACGACTGAGAAAGCAACGTTTTTTTCAATTTCCTACGAAAACGAGGCATTAGGACGTCACACGGATTCTCTCCGGTGACAACGTTGGCGCAACGCTTCAAACAGAAAACTTACAAAAATGAAGAAACTTGGTCTTTTCGTGATCCAAAAGTGATACGAAAACATCCAACTGGTCTTATTTTATCTTTACCATGTGGTTTAATGACGCACCCGTGTGTTGTTACTCCATGCACTGCACATTTTGACAGCGGAATGGTTAAGTCGATCACTTGCTCTCGCCATTTTTGTTACCGCGGAGGCACGTGAAACTCTGTGACGTCACTCGTTATTAAGTGAACTTGCGAAAGCCCGGGTGCAGGGCTAAATTTATAACGTTATAACGTTATTTTTAGCTTTTGAGCGTTTTGAAGACGGATTTTTCCTCGTATATTCCCAAAGTTCTGCGATTCATCGCCTCCAAATGTTTTAACGTATATCTCCCATAGACATGTTTAGTGAAATGGTACTCATAGTCTTTAGAATGAACCTGGAAAGAAATTGACTTATAGCTGCCTATACTTCAACATGGAGCACGTGTGTTTGTTTGTCCCCAAAACTGAGGTCTCGCGGCCCGATCGCGAGAACTGTATAGCCCTATTACCGAACAATGAGGCGACTAGCGACGTCATCTGAACGAGAACCTGACATGACAAGCTTGATTCAACCAAGACGTCATCTACACTGCCCTGTTTGAGCTATTTGTTGCCAAACAAGGCGGCTATGCGGCTATACAGGTACATATGAGGTTTATCTGACATATATATCGCCGAAAACCCCGCCCCCCACCGTGCGGCTTCTGCCTCCAATACCCCCTCCCCCTCCCCCGCGCATAAAATACCTCTACCCGTGTTGCTCACCCCCTCCCATTCGTAACATGAACGCATTCGTCCAGAAGTACCGGAGATTTCATTCTCTTTTTTTATTTAACAAACTAGGTACTAGAGTGTGGACGGGCTTTCAACACCAGCAATGAGTATTTGTGAAATGAATTTTATGGGTTTCTCAACTGTTTTCGGTACTTTGCCTTAAAAAAATACATTTACTGCGGAACCAATATGGCGGCGAGGAGTGATTGCGACACGAAGTATGTTGCAAAAGTTGGCCAAATAAGAAACGATAGGACACAAATATATGTCTAATATCGGCAGACCCCTCCATGAAAGTATGTAGTTCCATGAAATGTTATCAGTCTGGCCCCAAACCCCACCAATTTTGCTGAATCGTCGAATCGTTTGCTGCATGTCGAGTTATCACCCTGTACATACCATGCAAGCGGCGCGGCCGGCAAGGCAAACAAGGGGTGGGTCGCAATTCGTCTTTTGTGCGTCTTAAATAAAGAACTGTTAACTATTTAGTGTCAATATATGGGTAGATGACACTTTGAACTTGTAATTTTCCATAATAATGGCCACGATCAGTGAACTTGGCGCATAATAGCTAGTTGAATCGCCAATATCACGGTCAAAATTTCCGTTTTTCAATCATCAATGCAACTAGAGTTCAAATAGGCAAATTTCAAAGCAACAATGCTGTACATGTATTGTGTTAACAATATATTTCTAAATTTCTAAATGAACAATTTTAAGTTGTCACTGTTAGTTCTTTCTCCGATATTTTACCACGGTTATGACAAGAGCACCAAGACATGTTGCTTTGTTAATAAATCATGTGTCTCGTAATAAATAAATTCATGTCGTATCGCAGCTTCTGCTCGCTTTCTTTAGTATATAATATATTAATGTGTTCCATTATTTGAAAAGATTAGTTTGCAATATTTAAAATTACAGTGACATTATAATTTAATAGTCTATGATAATCCTGAACTTTTTACTTTCCGTGATGACAAACATTATTCAGGACATTTGCAAATTCATAATTTGCAAATTCAAACTTCCGTTGAATGGTACTCCTTTCAATGGTTTTATGTAGTCTGGTAACTTACAGATTTAGTTGACCTTTGTAATTGTACTGTTTTCGAATTCATATTTACATATTTTGCAATGTTTCGTTGGTCAATTAACTTTTTACCTGCACGATACTCCAATATTATCAACAAATTGACAAATTGAAACAGAATTAATCCAGAAGGGACCCACCATTTTCTCGCTGCGCCCACCGTGCAGCTTGCCTGGTTCCACGTCCCAAATCATGATTAGGATGACAGCTTTCTGATTCGTCAAGCAGGGAGCGAGTGAGCTGCGCAATGAAAAATTTAGTCTCCTCCACAGCCCCCCGCTGCGTGGCCAGCTCACTCAGATTGGGTCTGTAAACGGCTAAATTCACTGTACGGAATTCCGTACAGTGACGTCACAAAAATCCCATCAGCCTCCGCGGCATCTCACCAACCAATATGGCGAGAGCAAGTGGTCGACATAACCATTCCCATGCAAAGCTGTGTGGTGCATGGCGTAAGAACACAATAATGCGTCATTACACTACACGATAAAGGTAAAACAAGACCGTTTTGATGTTTTGGTATAACTTTTTGATCATGACAAGACACAGTTTCTCCATTGTTTTAAACTTTGCAGTCGGCTTCATCGGTGGTTTACTTGCGCAGGTACCAACTCGGCAAAAATATGTCGGAAAGTCGCTGAGCCTAAGGGACGGGCTATTTGATCCCAAGGGCGAGAGGGGGCCATGGTTTTGTTTCCTTTTAAACTTTAAATCTAGAAGTCGATCTATTTTTGGATGCAAAGAGGTTTAATGTCCAAAATTTAGATGTCTAAAATCTAGTTACAGCTATATAGGCACTGTAAAGCGACGGAAAGAGGGGAAATGGTGTAGCCCCGTTGCATAACCCCCCCTGGTGATTCCGCTGTGGACCGCGCCGGGGCAGGCACTCTCGTCTCCGTATCGTGCGAGGCCTGCAAGTCAGAGAGACTCGTTTCAGGACTAGGGGTGCGACTATGCGGCCCAATACCGCCCGCCCCTCCCTCTGTCACTTTACGATGCCCGTGAATTTAGCATTCAAGGTGTGATCTCTCTATTTAACTGCAAAGGTATTAAAACGGCATTAAATCAGTCAGGGGTGGATCTAGGAATTTGGAAAGGGGAGGGTTGCTCTCTAAAAACTTGCGACCGGGTTGTAAGGGAGGGGAGGGGGGTTCTCTAAAAACTTGCGACCGCGTTGTAAGGGGGGGGAGGTACTCGAAGAACCCGACTTTTACAGTGTATGTTTAAGTTCCCAAGGGAGGGGGGGGGGGTTGCAACCCCCCTGACCCCACCTCTGGATCCGCCCCTGATCTTAGCAGTATCTTCCTGTTGGAAGTTGAAGGAAGGGAGTTGGAATTAATGTGGTGAAAATTTTCTTCCATCACTATATATACATGTATAATATATATATCATAATAATATCTGTCCTGCTAAAGCCTTACCTGTCTGTAAGCTCACATGGATACACCCTGCTTAGAGGGAGGCCTGATAAGCTTACAACCATGCCCCCCACCCTACCTCCTGAAATTAAATGGTATGCCCCTTTTAAAGCTATAATGGGTCACCTGACTTTTTTTTTTAAACATTTGTCATGTAAACTTTGATTGTTCAGCAATATTCAGGTCAAAAAGATCAATATAAAATTACCTGCATCAACCTATTAAAGTAATATTTCACTTTTATTAAGTATCATTATAAGTATTATCACATATTAAGCATCATCATAAGCCTGTGTTATAATATTTTATTGCACGCTATTACGTTTAATTGTTTAAAAGTAATCAATGAACATTTTACTGTATCACTCCTCTCACATGCTGCGTCTTATAGTGAAAAGCTTTTGTTTGTTAGGTGATTTTATCTTTTGTTGAAATAGAAATTCGTATTATGTTATTTGGTGAAAATTATAGGTTTTGATTAGAGAAAAAAGCTATTATAGTTCTATATCGGCTAAAATTACAGGTTCATTAACAGTTCTGTACATGTTTCTGCAGGCTTCTCATCACTTAGAAAATGAATCTAGGAAGTTAACCTTTCATGGTCAAACACATTCATAATAATTAAGTTCAGAGTCTACCAGACATTAACTTAAGCCTCAAATATCAAATAAATCATCAATATGAGATTTTAAGTACTAAATACTGGTATTTGCTTCAAAGAGTATAACATATAATAAAATAAAACCTATTATAAATATCTTTTTATAACAGTTATAATTGTAGCTGCATATATACATAAAAATGAGAAAAGTGACTGCCTGAGAACATTATTGGACAGTTTTGCAGCAAAAAAAGTGTGCTCCACACGTATAACATGGAATATATCTGTTCCCTTGGGAATACTGGTAATTAGAAAGGTACTTTGTGCTGCAGCAATTCCTCCTGAAGTTTCAGGAGTTTAGGGGATTTATAGGTGTCCGTGTAGACAAAAATTATATTAACAAAACTTCAGCCGAATTTGATTGAAGAATGACAAACACATTTATTGAAAGCATTAATTAGTATTATTTCATGAAACTGAATGAAATACATTTCGTCCAATTATTCTTAGGTAGCATTGATGTAAATCAACATTGGCTACCAAGTTTTCATAATGACCAAGCTCATAATTCTGAAAAATCCCTGGCTTATTTCATATCAAAATGTTGCATTAGCATGCATTCGAACTGTGCTTCACTGTGATAGTCATAAAACAGCATCCTGTGATGGCTCCAGATGTGGTGTCCTGGTCTTGACAAAGCACCATTTTTGCCAGTTTGACCTCTCACGAAACAGTAACACTAAAGGTTTAACATGAGTTCTCCTCCATGTGTTCAATAGTCCAGTGCCTCAACCAGCCTCTTGACAACATGCTGTGAATATAAAAATAACTTTTATATATTAGGGGTTTGACAGATTGATCATAAATTTGATACATGATTATATATAATAAGGTACTGGGCCAAGCTCCCATCATGGGAGTTTTGGAGGTGCAGTGTATGATTAAACAAAGGTATCAAAGTAGAGCAGACAACTATGCACAATTCTCTTAGACAAAGTAAATTACCCAGGTGAAAAAGTAATACTTGCTGCTTTATACTTGATCATCTGAGTTTACCATACAGACCCATAATCTGCTCATGTGGCTCATATGTCATATTGCTCAGTCAGTTGCCTACAAATCATGCTTAATTGTACTTCACATAAATGACAATAATAACATGTTCTATACACTTCACTCATGTGCATATGTACATGTCATGTACATATGAAGTCCTTACACAGAGACTTTACCAGAAATAGATTATAACACTACCGAATTTAGATAAGAATTAAGGAATTAACATGATTAATTAAGGCTAAAACCCTTCAAGTAATAAAAAACAGTAATATATAAATATTCACACCTATTCTAAATGCTGCAATAGCATTTGGCAAATGAATATTGTCTGGAGGTCTGCAAATATCTGCAGCATAGCTCTTCATGCATCTAAAAGACAAAAACACAGATAAGCTTATTAAATTGTTGCAATAATTTTCTTGGTGGGGAGAGGTAAAGTCATATGCTGGCCCTTTCATATTGACACACCATTAATATTACAGCTGCATAAAAAACATGATTAATTTAAAATGCAAAATTTGGCACAAATTAATCAAAGTTAATTGCAGCTGTATACCTAATAAAGCTTACTCATAATCATATGTAATGAAAACATAAAGAATTTAAATATAACTGAAATTTACCTGCAATTTCCAGCATAGATGTTGCTCTTGCCAGCTTATTTCTTCGCTGGTGTATAACCGCATTGACAGTGACACCACTGTCATTTCTCTTGGGAGGTCACTGAAGGGATCAGCTGATCAGCACCCCCCCCCCACCCCCTCCGCTGAACTGGCAAGTCGATTTTCGCGAAACGTCCGCCCGATCGGAGGTTTCTTCCACGTATTTCCGCCTACAATCACATTATTTTTTTCCTAAATAGCCATGCGTCTGCTTTTCTTTCCTGGTTGTTTCGTTTATATGCGTTGAAACTATTTCAGGAGCAAGTTTAAATCTTATTTCAGCCAAAACTCTTTCACTTTCTCCAAAACTTTGTCAACGGCGGCCATGGTGCACCCGCTGAGCTAAAGTTAGCACAGCCAATGAGAATATTCGAAACAGACAGAGCGCGTTGACCAATCCCTGCCAACCTTAGATTAGCCGTTTACAGCCTCACATGGAGCGAGCGGAGGTGGGGCTGTGGAAGAGCCTATGAAAAATTAAGGTCGCATATGACATCGCTGTCTCCAAAATATGATCTCGTGCGGTAGCGCACACATAACACGACATTCACTTGCATGTCCTATTCGTCAAACGGCTTTTGGTGAGGAATCGTTTTTAGGTAGACTTGCATAATTCTAAGTATGGCTTATGAATACCGCCTCGAAAAAAAATTGGAAACGGTTTCCTGGCAATGAAAATAGAGGCTATCTAGTATGAGGAATGAGGAATATGCCAGCTTTTAAATAAATATAAGTTTAGATTATGGATACTTTCGCCAAGAACTACGACGAAAATAACTTATTATGGAATTATTATGGAAACCGGTTTTTTGTTGAGAAGTTTAGAATAAAGTACTGAAATATAACGGCCATGCTATATGAATGGTGCAATATGTGCGGCTTTCAACAACTTTCATGCCCGTCTTGCTCATCAAATGGAGCCGCTTGTGGTTCTTTGCGGCTTTTATACAACTGTGGGAAATGTGGAATATATGTGACGGGTTGGTTGCTGGATCATCGCCTCCGACCTTAGGTCAGAATCTAAGGCAACTCAGTCCTCAAACCAAACACTGAGATGTCGCCATAAACTTATCAAACGGAGACTTTCGCATACGGAAAGTGCATTTCGTCCGCTTGACGCGTCTGAATTCCGCATTTTATTATCTCACTTCTCCCGCGTTTACGTCCTTATGCAAACCCCTTCGTTATTCACTTAGTTACGGTGCCCGGATATGGGGGGGGGGGGAGAGGTGCGGGGGGGGGGAGGGGCGGAAGGGCGGAGGGGGGGGGGCTATCTAAACGTTTGTGCTTTCCATTGGTCCACTGGACCTCCGATTTTCATATTTATTACGTATTTTCGTGTTTTAGCGTGATAACTATTTCCCCTATTTTCTAACCTCTCATTTTCTATTTTTGGCCCTCGGCACTGACACTCGGCACTGAGACTCGGAACTGAGACCGGGCACTGAGACTCGGAACTGAGACTCGGCACTGACACTCGGCACTGAGACTCGGAACTGAGACTCGGCACTGAGACTTGGCACTGAGACTCGGCACTGAGACTTGGCACTGAGACTCGGCACTGAGACTCGGCACTGAGACTCGGAACTGAGACTGGGCACTGAGACTCGGAACTGAGACTCGGAACTGAGACTCGGAACTGAGATTCGTAACTGAGACTCGGCACTGAGACTCGACAACGAGACTCGGAACTGGGAATCGGCTCCGAGACTCGGAACTGGGAATCGGCTCCGAGACTCGGAATTGGGACTCGGCACTGGGAATCGGCTCCGAGACTCGGAACTGAGACTCGGCACTGAGACTCGGTACTGAGGCACGGCACTGAGACTCGGAACTGAGACTCGGAACTGAGACTCGGCACTGAGACTCGGTACTGAGGCACGGCACTGAGACTCGGAACTGAGACTGTGCACTGGGACTCGGCACTAGCTAGTACTCGGCACTGAGACTTGGCACTGAGAACTGAGAGTCGGCAACGAGATTTGGAACTGGGAATCGGCTCCGATACTCGGAACTGCGACTCGGCACTGGGAATCGGCATTAGAACTCGGCACTGGAACTCGGAACTGACACGCGGCACTGGGACACAGCACTGAGACTCGGCACTGAGACTCGAAACTGGGAATCGGCTCAAAGACACGGCACTGGGATTGGGCACTAGGACTCGGAACTGACACTCGGCAACGCGACTCGCAACTGGGACTCGGCACTGGGACTCGGCACTAGGACTTTTCACTGATACCCGGAACTAAGACTTGGAACTGAGAATCGGCACTGACGCTTGGCACTGAGACTCGGAACTGAGAGTCGGCAACGAGATTTAGAACTGGGAATCGGCTTCGAGACTCGGATTTGGGATTCAGCACTGGGACTCGGCACTAGGACTCGGCACTGGGGCTCAGTACTGAGACTCGGCACTGAGACTCGACACTGACACCGAGCACTGAGACTCGGAACTGAGACTCGGCACTGAAACTCGGCACTGAGACTCGGCAATGAAAATCGGCACTAACACTCGGCACTAGGACTCGACACTGAGACTCGGCACTGGGCCTTGGCACTGATACTCGGCATTGAGACTCGGGACTGAGACTCGGCACTAGGACTCGACACTGAGACTCGGCACTGGGCCTTGGCACTGATACTCGGCATTGAGACTCGGCACTGAGACTCGGCACTAGGACTCGGCACTGGGACTCAGCACTGAGACTCGGAACTGACACTTGGCATTGAGACTCGGAACTGGGAATCGGCTCCAAGACTCGGAACTGGGAATCGGCTCCGAGACTCGGCACTGAGACTCGGCACTGAGACTCGGCTCTGAGATTAGATTAAATGACGTTGTTAGCAGGCGGCGTGTTACGTCGTGTTATGTCGCGATTACCTTGTCCGACGTTGCTACCAAGTTACGACTAATCGATGCTGGCATTTCAACTGAGTGTTTGGGGAGCTTATAATGAGTCCAAGGTGTGTCAGCATGGTGAGATGCATTGGACATATCGCCTGCGCTTCTCTCACCAAACTACTTTAATAGGTACATATATAGAAAGCGTGAATATTGAACATTGCATATTGAAAGGCCATTTGATCTGTGATAAATGAACAAAAAACATTTTATTGATGAACCGCTCATATTACGTTGGTGCTAATATGTAAAGGATGGGTTGTCTAGCGTATGTGAGGGTCTATGCTGGTCATTCCGCTTTCAATCCGGCGCACATGTTCACATCACGCACTACAACCAACGTTGTCACCCAGCGATTAGGAATAGAAGAGCTGACATCGCAATATGGGGTGGATTGGTCGGTGGCGAAAGCTCGGCCTTGCTTTATTGGTCCTAGTAGGATTTACCATCTCGCTGCATTTAACCACAATGGAAGACGATCTTATTTCAAGGAATTTCTCTTCCGATGACAACAATGATGTCACAGACATGAGGCCACAGCTTGGGAAACTTTCCCCGACAGAGAGGTACATGACCGAGCACTTCAACATCACAAATATGACTCAGAGTAGATGGATGGTGACTGTCGACATGAGCCGGGGACGACTAGGCAATGACATATTCCGATACGCCTCCCTCCGTGGTATTGCAGCCCGGAACCAACGTATGCCTGTCTTAATCAACACGCCCGAAAAACTTGAAAAACTCTCAGAAATATTTATCTTACGGCCAGAGCTCTTTACAAAGGACGAATCTGTTCTAAAGAGAGATTACCAATACAAGAAAGAGCAACATCCATTCACCTATGACACCACAATGGAGCGTCTCCCAGAAGCTGATATGGTCGTCGCCAACTTCTTCCAGTCATGGAGGTATTTTGATGGTCTCAACGATGACATCAGAGAAGAGTTGAGTTTCCGAGAACCGCTCAAACGAAAAGTGCAGGATTTCTTTTGGGCCAACGTCACGGGGAATCACCATGGCAACAATGTTTACGTTGCTGTGCACGTGAGGAATAGGTATGACACGGTGTTTGCAGACGATGAAAGTGGTCGTCACGCAGCCCCGGTCGCTTATTACCTGAGGGCCATGGACTATTTCAGGAAGCGATTTTCCAATGTCGTGTTCATCATGACCTGCTGTAATATCAACTTTTGCAAGACGGAATTGTTGACCAATCTTACAGATGTCGTTCTCTCAGAAGGCGCCTCGCCGGAGTTTGATTTTGCCCTGTTGTCCAGCTGCCACCACACCATAATGTCTCCCGGTACCTTTAGTTGGTGGGCGGCGTGGCTGAATACCGGAACCGCCCTTTACCCTCCAGTTTACCCGGCCAAAGGCGCTAATATAGAACCACGCTTTAATGCTACTGATTATTACCTCCCACAGTGGATTCGCTTTGTCGATTATTGAGGCATCTGCTGATGCAACAGACTTACTTATACTCGGTCACTTTTACATATAAGCAAAAGAGCAATCTCTTTGCACAATATGGCATTCATTTCATGATGCAGTGACATCATATCATATAATGTTATTATATCGGTATTCAGGGGCGGATCTAGGAATCCCAAGGGGGAGGGGGGGGGGGGTTGCTCTCTGAAAACTTAGGACCGAGGGGTGTGCTCTCTGAAAAACTTCCGACCGGGAGGGGGGGGGGCGGGGGGGCTTGGGCTTGGAGAACCCGACTTTAACAGTGTATGTTCAGTTTCCCAAGGGGGGGGGGGGGGAGCTGCTCTCTGAAAACTTGGGACTTTACCATGTATGTTAACATGTATGTTGTATGTTCTAGTTCCCAAGGAGGGGTGGGGGTGCAACCCTCCTGACCTCCCCCCCCCCTCCCCACTAGATCCGCAACTGCTATTCTATGGTGTTCTATCGCCATGTCTGAATCTCACAACGGGAAATATATTGGCGATAAACAGTCAAGCCTAATGTGTTGGTGCCGTGCTCTACTTTAGTTCAAACTTTGCATTGAAGATAAACAAATAAGAACATGTTTCAATAACAGGGTTACGAATGTCATAACAATCAATGCACTAAAAACGTAGTCCGAGTGGCACCAATGAGGGTGTTTACACCATAGGGTGTATTGCATTCATATTTGGGTGCTTTTCGGTGATTTTAAACCAATTTCCATAGCGTAATTTAATCACTTTAAAGGCAGCAAGATGTTATCAAATTAACTCCGAGTATTACCCCATTTGCTATTAAAATTTAATGGTAAGGATATTGAAGAATGGCTTAATGGCAATAGAGAATGATTTATTGGTTTTGCATAACGGTTTCTTGGTTTTATATAATGGTTTAATCGTATTGCCGAATGGTTTAATGGTTTTGCGGACTGGTTTTTTTTATGGAAGAATGGCTTAATGGTATGGTGTACCACATAACGGAATTGCAGACTGGTATATCAATGGTATGGTGTACCACATAACGGAATTGCAGACTGGTATATCAATGGTATGGTGTACCGCATAACGGAATTGCAGACTGGTATATCAATGGTATGGTGTACCGCATAACGGAATTGCAGACTGGTATATCAATGGTATGGTGTACCACATAACGGAATTGCAGACTGGTATATCAATGGTATGGTGTACCACATAACGGAATTGCAGACTGGTATATCAATGGTATGGTGTACCGCATAACGGAATTGCAGACTGGTATATCAATGGTATGGTGTACCTCATAACGGAATTGCAGACTGGTATATCAACGTTTAAGTTTACCGATAATAATCCTCTCAACGTAGTTACTGTTGTTTTGCGTCAATATATCACCGGCCTTATATCTCTCCATGAAGATGATTATTGACAAATAGGTGGCTTTCTTTCCACTGGACGGTGTTCTTGGTCATTTCGAGTGCAGCTAAGCACTACTACTAGATACTACTTGCAATACTGTTCTGATCATTGAAACTATAAGAGCCAGCGCTGCTCCTGCCGGTTACATTGAATCGCTGAAGAAAGAAGGAATGTGTGTAAGCATTTTCATCAGAAGGGACCCGCACATGATGCTGTTATTGCGCCATCTAAAGTCACTCATCAATCCGCTATCAGTGTGAATATTTCCTTTTTTCGCTGCAGTTGCGGAAAGTGACCACAATTGTTGGATGTTTGACAGGAACAGCGCGGGTCTGTGAATGAAGTTATGTTAGGGAAGCCATTGCTGCAGGATTGACATTGATGAAACTTTAGCAGTTTGTACCATGTATCGACATACAATATTTGAGAGGTATAACGTAAATGCAAAATGTGACTTAATGAACTAATATAGGGCTGAACATAGTTGCTTGAATCCAGATTTGCGCCACGCGGGTATATTGCTGGTGGTACAGTCATTATGAATAAAAAAAATTTTTCACCAGTCGTTCACTATTCTCTCAGTGTACATGGAGTTTATAAGTTGATATATAACGTGACATATTGCGATCATTTTACCACACCGGACATACCAAGCAGAGAGTCAATAGCTGTTCGGTTTAGGCGTGACCTTCAGGACGTGATTCTCACCTAGAAAACGGGCTTGACGCCGTTACATGGTCTTTCAATAATGGAACGCTTAGTAATATTAATGACCCCACCAACTGCGGAGAGAAAGATTTACGGTGACATATTGGGGGCATGTTTAAAAGCTAATTTTGACCTTCTCTGTTTTGCCAAGATTCGGCATTGGGGCTCGGCACCCAGGATTCAAGATTCTTTCATTTGACCAAGTACGATGTTAATAGAGACAAGAAGTGAAACGAATAGTGATCGTGGCTAGGAGACTCGAGCGAAGACCTTAAAGGGAAATGCCGGGCCCACATCATTTACATTTCCAGTTAAGCTATAGGGACTTAACTGAAAATTACACACATTTTTTTAAACAAACATTAGTGAAGTTCCGAGCACGTTTGCACGGCAACCCCACTTGCCATGGGCACCCGCCTCAGCAGGCTGATGACGTCACCGGCGATGAAGCGACCAGTAGGTGTAGACGACTACTACCACCGAAAGCTATAATATCGAAGTGTAGTCGGGGGCGCATCTTCATCGTTGGCAAGGGCCGGCGCGACAGCTCAGTGGGCTAGAGCGCTCGCGTTGAGTGCTCTGGTCACCTGAGAGCCTAACGGCACGTGGATCGTTAGTTTGAGCCCTGCTGTGGCTATGTCTGTGTGGTCGCAGGATAAAGATCCCGTCTTTCTTCGTAAAGAGTAGGGGGTTACACCCGGGACATGGCTCTATGCTCCCTTCCTTCTCCCATTGACGCGATATGACCAAAAGTGGTTAAAGCGTCCTGAATAACCAACCAACCAATCATCGTTGGTAGGGTGCCCAATTTGGACTTGTCACGTAGAGTAGCTGGGCATGGTTCGGGAATCTGCCGTCGAGTATGTAACTTGATACAACTTCTCTCTTAGAAACTCACTGTCACTGAGCTGTGTGTTTGGACAGGACGGTCGTACTGCGGAACGGCCGTATGGGTTAGGGTGGGTGGGGTGGCGGTCTATAAGAGTGATGGGGAGGGGTGGTCGATTGGCCGGCCATGTGCATACTGTGCAGCAATAAATAGCGATGGCAAAATACGGTTGAAACAATTTAGGCTTCAGCCTCAGCTTTATAGGTTCGTTTGGTCCTCTGTCTACGTACCACACAGATCTTCCTCAAAGCAATTTCTCGTAGTGGTCGAAACATACTCTTGAATGTTTGGTGGGTTTAAAACTCACACAGCAATCTTGTATAGCCATTGCCGGCAAACGCTTCTGGTCGCCTAGTGGATAGCGGTAGAAAGATATCCTATGTTTGCTGTCTTTTTTGTGCCTGATTTGTTACAGGGAACAGATAAACAGTACATCATTTTGTCCTAAATACATCGATGTTTCACATTTATAAGTCAAATTCGCTTGTCATTATTCATGAGAGGTGTTAAGCTGACAGCTTGTTCATAAAACGCACCGCTTTTCGCACATAAACACATTTTTGGTTCAGCGGAGGGTCGTCGTCGGTGACCTTGCGTGTGATTGGCTAACTCTGGTCACGTGTTTAGAGCATGTCGGCACCGGCCTGATGGGCGAAAATCAGTGTTTTATACTGTTGATGTGGGATTTTCTCGATAATGGTTTCTTTTTAAACAGATTTTAGCATTTATATCACATTGCAGGCCCCCGGTATTTTCGCCGGCGCTAGAGCCACCCAACCTTGTGATTTTCAGAGTTATAAAGCAACACAAAAACGACTAAAAGATAATAGTAACATACATAGATTAACATGTTAGATATTCAAAACAAAGCTAAACACACCTCACATGAACAGCTTCAATACAGGTACGTAAGTTATTCAGACAATTAATTAATATCAAATTTAACAGTGTTCGATGTGATACTCGAAATCGTAGTTAATTATTAAATTATTCTTAATATATCTTGTAAATGCAGGTCAACTTTGTGGAGAAATTCTGTTTAGAGTAAGTGTTGGAAATTCATTTTCCAATTTAACGGGGCTATGTTGAATACAGTTAGTGGCGAAATCCTAAAATACCATAGTGGTGGGCAATCGGAACTTCAATTTCTAATCATGGTCACCGTGATGAATTTGATGGCTATGAACAATCAGTAACTGTGAGAAGTAATTAGGTAATATATCATCTTTGACCTTATAATAGAACTTTAGGCTTTGCAATGTGCGCATATCATCCAACTTCAGCAATTTAAGTTCTTCAAAGATAGGTTCCGTGTGGGCGTACATCGACTTAAATAACATTTTAACCGTTTTTTTCTTCTGTATACCCACATAAAGGAATACCTCAATTTAAATACGAAGAGAAAAGAGTATTATACATCGTGCGTAAAATATGCCGTGGAAGGGTCCATTTCAATTTAAACTCCCAGCAACCTTAGACATACAGGACAAGACATAACCGACTGCCCGACTTCTCTGTACAGTGGAATTACATGGTCGGGCAGGTCCGAATACTGATTGTAACCCCGACGGGGCAGGTGAGGATTTAGAACTCTCGCTATTCAGCAATATTCAGTCGTCACACTGAGCACACTGAGCAAACAACCTGCAGGCACTCATCAATGCGCACAATAAGATAAAGTTTCATTTAACTTTATCTGAGTTAACTACGTTAACTGCATTGTAGTTTTCGTTTTTGGTCCCCCACAGGCCCTGAAAACTGTGCGCTCAGTAATAGGTGCTCACGTTTCGGAACATGACGTTGCAGAATCGTCGATATCCTTGTAAATAGCACAGTAAATAAATTGCTATTTATTTTTATCAACGTTGTTGCTTCTCAATTTGACAGGATAGGTACATTTTTAGGGGGGGGGGGGGGAGTTCATTCTCAACACGCGTGCCCGACAGGACAGGCGGCATCTTAAGTTAATGTCTATCCCTGACATACGGCACTGAGATTCGGTACTGAGACTCGGCACAGGGACTCGGCACTGACACTCGGCACTGAGATTCGGCACTGCGACTCGGCACTGGGACTCGTCACTACGACTCGGTACTGGTACCTGCAATTAACACTCGGCACTGACACTCGGCACTGGGACTCGGGACTGAGACTTGGCACTGAGACTCGGCTCTGAGACTCAGCACTGGCACTCGGCACTGCAACTCGGCACTGAGACTCGGCGCTGGGATTCGGCACTGAGAGTCGGCACTGAGACTCGGCGGTGAGTACTGAAAATCAGCACTGAAAATCAGCACTGAAAATCAGCACTGAAAATCAGCACTAAAAATCAGCACTAAAAATCAGCACTGACAATCAGCACTGAAAATCAGCACTGAAACTCAGCGCTGACAGTCGGCACTGACACTCGGCACTGAGACTCGGCACTGAAACTAGGCACTGCGAGTCGGCATTGACACTCGGCACTGAGACTCGGCACTGGGACCCGGCACTAAGACTCGGCACTGGGACTCGGCACTCAAACTCGGGATTGAAACTAGGCACTAAGACGCGGCCCTGGAACTCGGCACTAAAACTCTGCACTGGGACTCAGCCCTGGGACTCGGCACTGAGACCCGGCACTGATACTCGGCACTGACACTCGGCACTGGGACTCGGAACCGGGACTCGGCACTGAGACTCGGAACTGAGACTCGGCACTGGGACTCGGCACTGAGACTCGGCACTGACACTCGGCACTGGGACTCGGCGCTGACACTCGGCACTGGGACTCGGCGCTGACACTCGGCATCGGGACTTGGAACCGGGACTCGGCACTGGGACTTGGCACTGGGACTCGGCACTGACACTCGGCACTGAGACTCGGCACTGACACTCGGCACTGACAATCGGCGCTGAGACTCGGCACTGGGACTCGGCACTGAGACTCGGCACTGACACTTGGCACTGACATTCGGTGCTGCAACTCGGCGCCGAGATTCGGCGCTGCGACTCGGCACAGAGACTCGACACTCAAACTCGGCACTGAGAATCGGCACTGGGACTCGGCACTGAAACTCGGAACTGGGACTCGTCACTGAGACTCGGCGCTGGGATCCGGCACTGAGACTCGCCACTGAGATTTGGTACTGAGACTCGTCACTGGGACTCGGCACTAAAACTCGGCTTTGAAACTCGGTACTGAGACTCGGCCCTGGGACTCGGCCCTGGGACTCGGCACTGAAACTCTGCACTGAGACTCGGCACTGGGACTCGGCACTGGGACTCGGCACTGAGACTCGGTACTGAGACTCGGCACTGACACTCGTCACTGGGACTCATCACTGGGACTCAGCACTGACACGGTGTTGAACTCCGGTCGCCTATTACTTGAGGGCCGTGGACTATTTCAGGAAGCGATTGTCCAATGTCCTGTTCATCATGGCCTGCTGTAATATCAATTTTTGCAAGACGAAATTGTTGACCAATCTTACAGATGTCGTTCTCTCCGAAGGCGTCCCACCGGAATTTGATTTTGCCCTGTTGTCCAGCTGCCACCCCACCATAATGTCTCCAGGTTCCTTAGTTAGTGGGCAGCGTGGCTGGATAACGGAATCGCCCTTTACCCTCCAGTTCACCCGACCAACAGCGCTAAAATAGAACCACGCTTTAATGCTAGTGATTATTATTACGTCCCCCAGTGGATTCGCTTGGTCGACTATTGAGGCATCTGCCGATGCAACAGACTTACCTATACTCGGTCACTAGGATTGACACGTATGGCCCACATGAACGTATATTTGACATATATGTTAAAGGGTCAACTTCTTTACACAATATGGCACTCATTTCATTATGCAGTGACATCATCTGACATTATGTTGTGCCTATCGCTTTCGGTATTCTATGGTGTTCTATCGCTTTTGGTATTCTGTGGTGTTCTATCGCTTTCGGTATTCTATGGTGTTCTATCGCCAGTGTCTTAACACTCGACCGACAAGTCAAAAACTCGACTCGGTCCGCCGGTCGAGCGTTAGTGTCGCACACTGACATCAGCAGCTGACACAGAATTCCCAAAATATCGTAATAAACTATTCAAAAGGCATAATATGGGATAGGTGCTACATAAAAATGCGAGCGTATAATGATTAATTTAGATATTCCGAGGGGATATATATAGATTAAGATTCAAAATTAATCTCACTTTGGCTTGCCATAAGACTATCCTTGGCGGGATGACGAATACCATGCACGTGCTTGTGGCATATCATTCGGTTGCTTAGGAACTCCCTTTGTGACGTCATGTTTATAACATTTTACGTCACAACTACTCATTATGACAGCAGCCGATGGGCGGTCCCCAAGAGCGCTCTGCTTGGCAACAGACATTTAGCGCGTCGCTTATAAATTAAATTTAATTTGAAGTAACGTCATACACCCAGTGATAACATTGAATAATTCATTCGTTAATTTTGTGGGGCAGCTGGTTTAATTATTAAAGACATGACATAATAGGCTTCGACCTCTCTTTGCTTGAATATATTTATGTACAGCTGATATTTACTTCGAATCCGAAAACGCCTCATGGGGGCTGTTACGCGAAATGAAAGTCCTAAGCCTATGCTTGAAATGAACTGTGAATACACATGCATGTTAACTAAAGAGCTCGCTTGCGCTCGCTAATAGGCATAAATCTCTCTAAATTATATCGACCCTTATCTGCCCGACGACTCGTTCAGTAAACATCAACACAATAACGATCAGGAATTCACCATTGCCGCCCTTTTGTCACCATTTTTCTTTTCTTTTACTATCGTATGCATCGTTCTATCGACCTCACGAATAGCAACATAATGTGCTCCAGCGTGCAAACCATCGATTAACGCTGTTTATATTTTCATGCACATACTTATCTGCCGTATTTGTATGCCAGCGATATCACTAAGGTTATAAATAGAGGTTCACATGATGTTCACATTTGTCATTCGGCGATTAGGAACAGATGATCAAAATTCCAAGATGTGGATCGGGCAGTGGCGAAAGCTCGGCCCAGCTACATTGGTCCTTGGAGGATGTACAATCTTGCTGTATTTCATGACAATGGAAAAAGATCTTATAAAATACTGTTTCCCAGCACTTCAACATCACAAATATGACTCACAGTAGATGGATGGTGACTGTCGACATGAGTCGGGGACGACTAGGCAATAGGGCTATAAAGTCTCGTTCGCCTAGACTTCCGGTTTACTCATTTTGGGGACAAACAAACGAAGCACGTGTTCGGAACGAGTTTAGAACCTCTGCGCACACTGGTACCCTGACTATCTGTGACGTAGGCGTGGCGTGTATGTTACGCAAAGAGTGAGACTGAGAACCAGACTACCTGCGCAAGAGCCAGGCGCCGAGGGGTGGGTCCATTGCGGAAGGCCTGGTGATATAATTAAGAATATTTAAGAGATATAGCTGCCCAAAACAGATAGACGACATATTTTTCATTCATTTGCGCCACCACAATGACTAATATCTGTTACGACGGGACAACACGGCTGAGAAACTAACGTTTTTTTGCATTTCCTACCAAAACGAGACATTACGACGTCACATGGATTCTCCCCGAGTGACAACGTTGGCGCAACGCTTCAAACAGAAAACTTACAAAGAATGAAGAACTTTGTCATTCCGTGATCCAAAAGTGATACGAAAACATCCTACTCGTCTTAATTTACCTTTACAATGTGGTTTAATGACGCGTCCGTGTGTCGTTACTCCATGCGCTGCACATTTTGACAGCGGAATGGTTAAGTCGATCACTTGCTCTCGCCATTTTTGTTACCGCGGAGGCACGTGAAACTCTGTGACGTCACTCGCAGTTTGGAGAACTGGCGAAAGCCCGGGTGCAGGGCAAAATTTAGAACGCTATTTTTAGCTTTCGAGTGTTGTGAAGACGGATTTTTCCTTGTATATTCCCAAAGTTCTGCGCTCCATCGCCTCCAAATATTTTAACGTCTATCTCCCATAGCCATGTTTAGTGAAATGGTACTCATAGTCTTTAGAATAAACCTGGAAAGAAATTGACTTATAGCTGCCTATGATTCAACATGTTGCACGTGTGTTTGTTTGTCCCCAAAATTGAAGTCTCGCGGCCCGATCGCGAGAACTGTATAGCCCTATGACATATTCCGATATGCCTCCCTCCGGGGTATTGCAGCCCGGAACCAACGTATGCCTGTCTTAATCAACACGCCAGGAAAACTTGAAAAGCTCTCGGAAATGTTTCTTTTACGGCCAGAGCTCTTTACAAACGAAGAATCTGTCTCAAACAGAGATTATCAATACAAGAAAGAGCAACATCCATGCACCTATGACACCACATTGGAGCGTCTCCCAGAAGCTGATATGGTCGTCGCCAACTTCTTCCAGTCATGGAGGTATTCTGAAGGTCTCAACGATGACATCAGCGAACAGCAGAGTTTCCGAGAACCGCTCAAGCGAAAAGTGCAGGATTTCCTTTTGGCTAACGTCACGGGTGATCACCATGGTAACAATGTTTACGTCGCTGTTCACGTGCGGCATAGGTATGACACGGTGTTTGCAGACGATGAAAGTGGTCGCCAATCAACGCCGGTCGCTTATTACCTGAGGGCCATGGACTATTTCAGGAAGCGATTTTCCAATGTCGTGTTCATCATGACCTGCTGTAATGTTAACTTTTGCAAGATAGAATTGACGACCAAGCTTAAAGATGTCGTTCTCTCAGAAGGCGCCTCGCCGGAGTTTGATTTTGCCCTGTTATCCAGCTGCAACCACACCATAATGTATCCCTGTACTTTTAGTTGGTGGGCAGCGTGGCTGAATAACGGAATCACCCCCAGGTTACCCAGCCAAAGGCACTAAAATAGAACCACGCTTTAATGCTACTGATTATTACCTTCCTCAGTGGATTCGCTTTGTCGACTATTGAAGCATCTGCTGATGCAACGGACTTACTTATACTCGGTCACTAGGATTGACACGTGAACGGGAACGGACATATGATATATAAGTTAAGGCGCCAACTTCTTTACACAATATGGTACTCATTTCAAGATGCAGTCGTATCATATTATACAATGTGTTGTCTATCGCTATCATAGGGTTTGCTATCGCCATGTGGGAACCTCACAATGGGAAGTATACTTGCGATTAACGAGGGTAACCGCCATCAGTCTAGACTAGTGTGTGGGTGCCATGTTCTACTTTAGTTTAAACGTTGCATTGAGGATAAACAAATGCGAATATGTTATTCAATCAAGGCACTAAAGACGTAGTCTGAGTTGCACTAATGAGGTTGTTTAGACGATAGAGTGTATTGCATTCATAGTTGGGTGCCTTTCGTTGAGTTTAAACCAATATCCACAGCGTAATTTCCTCCCTTTAAAAGGCAGCAAGATGCTGTCAAATTAACTCTGAATATTACTCCATTTGCTATTAAATTTTAATGGTAAGGATATTGAAGAATGGCAATGCAGAATTGATTAATGTTTTGGCATGGCGGTTTAACGGTTTAGCAGAATGGTGTAATTGTATTGCAGGATGGTTCAATGGTTTTGCATAACGGTTTAATGGTTTTGTATAATGGTTTAATCTTATTGCCGAATGGTTTAACGGTTTTGCGGAATGGTTTAATGGTATGGCAGAATGGCTTAATGGTATGGTGTACCGCATAACGGAATGGAATAATGGTATATTAATGTTTAAGTTTACAGAAAATAATCTTCTAAACGTAGTCACTATTGTTTTGCGTCAATGTATAAACTGCCTTATATCTATCTATGAAGACGATTATTAACAAATATATGGCTTTCCTTCCACTGGACAGTGTTCATGGTCATTTCGCGTGCAGTTAAACACCGCTACTGATACTACTTGCAATACTGCTCAAATCATCCAAACTATAAGAGCCAAGCGCTCCGTGTGGAAAGTACAAAACGTCAAATTTCTCACAAACGTAACAACGCATCTGTCACCAACGTGAACAAAATAAAAAACGTACAAATCGTTTAGTCACAAACGTAAAAAATGTCCTATCACAAAAATAAAAAAACAATTCTAACAAACATAAAAAGATTAACTAACATCACAAACGTAAAACACTCCGCTGTGATGCACTAATCAGTTCTTTATCAAGCGGGTCGGTGATTATGGCGAAATTTGCTCATATCGATACGTTCCGGCCGGTTACGTTAAAAAGCTGAACAGATATAACCTGATAACACCGTAAATCGGCTTTATGACGCCACGAGATCCATCATAACGTTCTTGTGCTAGTGCTTGGATGGCAACGCTATGCCTTTGTCAAACACCAGCCTGTGTCACGTGAATCATTCGAGGCTATGTGGCCACACTGACGCTGAGTGCGTCCGGTCGCCATCTTGCTGCGGGAAGGTCACAACACTTTGCAATTAAATTAAATTAAGGGAAACGCAAACGATCCCATCAATCCTCTTCCAGTGTGGATAGTCCTCTTCCAGTGTGGATAGTCCTCTTCCAGTGTGGATAGTCCTCTTCCAGTGTGGATAGTCCTCTTCCAGTGGAGATAGTCCTCTTCCAGTGTGGATAGTCCTCTTACAGTGTGGATAGTCCTCTTCCAGTGTGGATAGTCCTCTTCCAGTGTGAATAGTCCTCTTCCAGTGTGGATAGTCCTCTTCCAGTGTGGATAGTCCTCTTCCAGTGTGGATAGTCCTTTTTTTCGCTGCAATTGCGGAAGGTGACCACTATGGAGAGAAAGATTTACGGTGACATATTGGGCACATGTTTAAAAGCAAGTTTTGGCCCTCTCTATTGTGCCTTCGACCATTTATTCAATCATAAATGCATGTGCCATGAAGGTTCTAGACACCAACTTATATGTAAAATTAAACAAAGCATTTTCCACATGGTTAACTTTTTTAAACGAGATTATCGATAGCGAATACACATATCAAAGGCCACCTCATGATGTAACTGGTAGCTCATACTGGTAGATATACAACACGCGTTGCTCCTAACTGATCTGATGCTTTATTACGGCTGCTAATGTGAAAGGCATTGTAGCGTGCAGGCGGTCCGCTACATCTGGGATGCTGTGAATCCCATTCCTTTTGTTCTCTGGCTATGTTAGACTGTCTGACTCGAGAGGCGACAAAATGAGAAAATTACATTAAACAAACGTCCCTATTCAGAGCGCCCAAACTGATTCAACCTCGTTTACTTAATATATGCCAATGCTGTCCCATTTGCAATCAATAGTCTAAAATGCCCACGAAATTTTACCCTTGCGAGAAGCGAATTGACGGGGTTTTTTCATGTAACATTTTGCATCTTGGAATCTATTACTTAATAATCTTAGTACAAATGTAAGGGCTGTTACACGCGTAGCATACATTTAACGGTTATAGAGTAATTTGCAACAGGCAGAAAATTACATACACACACTGGCCACAATACAACGAGCACAACATATCGAAAACATAAAAACTAATCAACCAATTCCGTGATACAGGGCAATCGTGTGGTAAGCCCTATGAAGCTGTGTCATCAGGGTGAACTTCTTTCTCTTTTCCCGCCAAGTTTAGTTCGGCTTAGCAAACTAGTGTCAAAACTAGTGTCAAAATATGCTTGTTGTATTGGAGTTCTCCCAATACTAATTGCATCCTTTAATCCCACATTACTTTGTTCGAAATTACGTTATGATGCTGCATTCACCAGCTCAGCTGGTAGAGCAATATATGCATTTTATGGTCGGCCGTTAGCCGCCGTGAAATCTCTTTCTGTGTTAATTACAGGAGAAATTCAGATTAATCCTTTAATAAGGCTGTACAGTTCTCGCTGGTTCTATTTCCGGTTTAGGTCTTTTGAGGACCAACAAAAAAAACACGTGCTCTTAGAACGAGTGTTCATTACGCTGGTGCCTTGCTACAGCTGCGTGACGCGCACTGATTGTAGTCAACGTTTGAGCGTTAGAAACCGGTCGGCGGCGCGGTTTGTGAGTGAAGAATCGAGTGGGTGTGAAAATATTTTTTGTGTGCTTTAAGTCCAGGCATTGCTAACTATAAAATAATGATATGGTAAAAGATAAGACATTTTTTTCTCCATAATGCATGTGGTCCGTTCGACGAGACTGTTGGAAGCGTTGTATTTTGAGAAAAATCATCGATGATTACAAACGGGGCACTATTGTCCCCGCCTGCTCAATCCATATAGGGCTCTACAGTCACTACTGGATTGTATCGAAACCCTACGAGACAGGCATACGTATGCTCTACGTCAATACCTAGCATCAACGGCCTGTACGTGCTGCATACCGTCCAGTTGTTCGCCTTCACTCGCTTCACACACAAGATCGGCTAAAGCTCTCCTTGGATGCACAACTAACCACTGAAGTTTTGTGCATATCAGAATTATAACCATCCGAGTAGATTGTGTAATATATAAGCGGTTAGATAGTTGATAAACCAGTATGCGCTTATTTCATGAGTGGCTGTCAGTGTCAGGCGATTTGATGTGCTGCGCAGGGTTTGCCATGTCGTATGACGTAATAATAATCATGACACGCGTGTCTGCGCGCGGTATCCATGGTTACGTAACAACGCTCCTTATATGGACTGACCAGACGAAGCCAGTGGTGCTCAGTTTGTCGCAGAAATGTAAACATTGATGATTTGCTTCAAAATACAACGCTTCCAACAGTCTCATCAAAAGGACCACAAGCATTATGGAGAGATAAATGTCTTTAACTATATTATGATTTTATAGTTAGCAATGCCTGAACCAAAGCACCCACTCGATTCTTTACGCACAAACCCCGCAGCGGGCCGGTTCCCAAAACTCAAACGTTGACTACACTCAGTGGGCGTCACGCAGCTGCAGCAAGGCAACAGCGTGATGCGCACTCGTTATAAGAGCACGTGTTTTTTTGTTGGTCCCCAAAAGACCTAAATCGGAAACAGAACCCGCGAGAACTGTACAGCCCTATAACGAGCGTTGTTACGTAACCATAAAAAATTGATTGCTGCTAGGCATTGACGTAGAGCATAAATATCCCTGTCTCGGTGGGGTCAGCTTGTATCGCGCAGGTATTACTACCATGCGGGTACAGAAAACCCACAGAACATTTACATTGGTGCCTTCGTAATTTATTGGCGAGCCACCGGTCTTCGTTTCGCTGCTGTGAACACGCATGGTCAGTAGCGCGGCTTTTGGTTATTATAACAATAGCGCGAGTTAGCGGGACGTTAGGCAATTTTACTGGCAGACGTCAAAACGTAGCAGTCTGTAAATTGTTATTATCCGGTCGATGTTACCCAGTGGGCACACTCTGGTCGGTAAGACGTCCCAAAGACGTCAATTCCAGTCGGCGGGAACCAGTCTTCAGCTGGTTCCAGGTGGAAGTCTGCACGACGTCTTTTTTTGGACGTCTTGATGACGTGTTACAGAAGACGTCTAAAAGACGTCTTCAGTAACACGTCGAAAAGACGTGTCGAAAAAGACGTCTAAAATGCGTCTTCAGTAAAACGTCGAAGAGACGTGTCGAAGAAGACGTCTAAAAGACATCTTCAGTAAGACATCGAAGAGACGTGTTCGGTAAGATGTCTTCATGACGTAGTCACAGAAACGAAAGTAATTGTAAAAGTTGGGTTCTCTGACGAAATACATAGCAAAGATACAGTTTGTAGCCCAGTGGAGGATCCAAGGGGCGGAGGAACGCTTTTGGCTGGCAAAAAAAAGCCGGCTAATACCCTGGCCCCTAGAGCCCTTGCATTCAATTCAATACAAATAAAGCTAAGAAATACATTCAGAATATAATAGGATAATACATGTACATGGTATTTTACCATGGTTACCGTGGTATAACATGGTGTTTTAACATGGTTACCATGGTATACCATGGTGTTTTAACATGGTTACCATGGTATACTATGGTGTTTTGGCGAAGGTATTTTACCATGGTAATATTATATGGCATACCATGGTAAATTACCATGGTAAATTACCATCGCCAAAACACCATGGTACAACATGGTATAGTGTACCATGGTAATTTACCATGGTATTATACCATGGTATGCTAATGCAACATGGTATCTTACAAAGGTATGTATACCATGATACTTTACTACATGGATACCATGGTATACTAAGGCACTAATCGACATCAAGTCTGAAAAATACAAGAATACAAAGATTCACACTCCGCTTTCATATATGTTTTTTTTTTTATTTTATATTAATATAAAAAGGTGCAGTATGTGAACATGCACATTATATACATATATTTAGCTCATATAGATATATTAGAAAAATAAGCTACCATTATGTACAGAAATGTTCATTGCTTATATGCATATTGACATACACAGTAAATCAACAAATAATATTATTATACACCATACAGCAGCATCATTTTTACGCACATTTTCCACATATTACATTTTAAATTTTACATAATTTTTTTTAAAGTGACAGGACTTTGCCAAATAAAAACAATGCTTGTTTAAATATTGAAATTCAATTGTGTTCAGTTTACGATGTATACATTTGAAGGAATTGAAAGAAAATGCCATAATGGAAAAAACGGCTGTATTGGATATCTACCCAAATAATACGTATACTCTAACTCATATGCAGAAATCTACTTATAATCTAGTTATAATTAAATTGATAAAGTAATCTTTCTTATTCCTAACTGATACATACAAATTCCACCTCAGAATGAGACGCACTACCATGCAGTACTTTGGAACTACTATATAACTACTACTCAACTTTTAAATGACTACTACTCAATGCATATAACACATATATAAACAATACTTTATATACAAATATATTCATTTCAATTGATAAAACAAGGAGATCCTTCAGTTCTTCTTTCCAGTCTGTACCACATTGCTGATCTTCTCTCGCATTAACTTGCAAATTTCTTTTACATCTTTGCCACAAAATTTTCTCCTGACTTGGTCTGTAACAAAGGATACACTTATCATCTTAGTAAATTATTATTCACTAGTGTTGTTTAGCATTATAAGACATGGATGGTAATATGTTGGAAAGATATCATACACAAGTTTGTACCACATTTATTAATACATCACGTAAGAAGCAAAATAAATACCAAAGATAATTTTATAAATGGTATAGCCTAAAACCAAGACCATACCGTGGCACATGGTTCCCACATGAAACACAAAAACAATTCCCTGTTTTTTCCCTGAGCCATTGAAAGTTTCCCTGAGTAACAGAACGGCATGTGGCCTTCAACCTCGGAACACCAACATCACCAAATAATTAGGGGCAGGCATGCAACAGGGTCAGGGCTAAGGTTGAGGCACTCGTAGACACATGTATGTACAAAGGAACCAATAAAGTAACTTATGTTAACGAGGGAAATAGGACTTATGGGTCCCAATCTCTGTACAAATATTCATACACATCATAACAGACGATGGTTTCACTGGGTGTGCTCTTGAAATTCATTTCAATTAGCCACTGTGGCTAAACACCTTCAGTTTACTTTAGCCACACACATATCCCATTAGCCACATATATGTTGTATTTTTCCCCTCCGTATCACTGCAGGCAATCAGTTTGGCTAAGTTGTGTTTTGATCGTTAATCAAAAACCAGGCCATTTTTTTTTCGTCAATGTGGCGACATGTATGGGCCAGTCTTGCGCCCCATACAATTTGCTTTCGCCATTGGCGATGCGGCGAACGGCTAGCGCGCACCTAGGTTCCATGAAAATGGCCCCAGGCTAGTGTGGCAGTATAGCCTATACCACAGGTGCCTGTGCCTATACTATAGGGCACAGGCGCTCAGATTTGTTGACAAACAATACCCCAAGGGTCAAGCACCTTTCTTTATAGGGGCTTGACCTTGCCTTGGCTTGGGGTATTGTTTGTCAACAAATCTGAGCGCCTGTGCTATAGGGGGACACAGTATCGAACCACAAGCTCCAGATCGACCTGGGGCGTTTGCCATTTCACCCGGCGCTTGGGGTTCCTGTACTGTAGTGTAGAGGGTTCCTGATATGTCAGTGGCTGTACAGGTAACGTAAATCAACTGACACGGGCCAATGGCGGGGTGGGGGCGGGGGGGGGGGGGCGAGGGTGGTATGACCGATCTGCCGTTGACAAGACTGTAAACAAATTTCAATTTATAAAGGCTCCTTTTGTCCTTATGTTAAGGTGTCACGCTCAAACCTGGGTGTTTTCAGGTGCTATACAGTATAGTATTTATAACTACACACCGTTCATTCATATACATAAGCAAATATTCGTGAATATAAGCTAATCGTATACACATGCCGCAGAACTCGCCTTTCCGCAATATTTTTAAAACTTTGCGCATGCGCCGTGGGATCTCCGCTGCACATCTCCGCCAGGCGGCAGCGTAATATGCCTCCTGGTGGCGCACTGCTCACTTCGCGCTCTGTGGCACAGGGTGGGGTGGGGGGACTCCGTACATTATTGGGTTTGCGGCTGGGGTGTGGGGGGGGGGCAGAAGGGGTCCGCGGTAAACCACTACTTGACCGCCAAAATACGCTTGTAAGGGGTGTTTCACCACGAAAATCGGCTCGAACGTTTGGACGCAAAAATATCCGCTCGGAAGGGGATTTTTTTTCCTTGGACCGAGCCCGCTATTCCCCGGGAAACTCGCTCTACAAACGCACATTTTCAGAGTCCTCCTCTGGAGGTATACCATCGTAAGGTATACCATGCTATACCATGGTATAGCACGACTTACCATGGTAAACCATGGTATATTTTCATAAGGGTAGGACGCCATCCCCTCTTTATATTAAGTCCTTAAATGTCGGTTCCATACAGTGAGCACTTGGTTTCAAGCAAACATGTTTGCGTATATTGAATTCTCCTTGAATTATATAAATGATAAATCTGGCAAATATTGGAAATATATTATTCCGCGTAAGCTAGTACTCCGCTTAAACTGAGCGGGAATCGGTCTATAGCTCAACGGATTTCGTAGCCCGCCCGAGCTCGACTTTCACACCTCGCTTACGCATTGCAGTTAGCGTCAATCTGATCGATTTCATAGTCGCAATCAAGATATTAGTAAACGTGAAAAAGGAGCATTTTGGATGAATGCAAGTATAGGCTTATATCCCATACCCGAGCCCGACCAAGTTAGCTAGGACAGACGTGGGACGTCTGAATTATGACGTACGTGGGACGTCTAAATTATGACGTACGTGGGACGTCTGAATTATGACGTACGTGGGACGTCTGAGTTAAGACCACATTGCGACCAGACTAAATTGGTCTTGACCTGGTCTTCAGGTGGTCTTCGACCGACCGACCAATATAAGACGTCTTCCCGACGTCGGGTGCCCACTGGGTAATTGTGTACCAATTTAATGTTGTTTGTGTATGATGGGAATGAAAGGATGCCAGGGGGATGGGGATAAGTACGCACTAGGAAATGTCTGAAAATGGGAATTTAGTGTAGTGACACCACCAACCGTCTAAATGTCACCTGCAAGTCGTAGGATGTGTTGTTGCGCATGTGTAGACGATGGGGGGGGGGACTAGAAGAACATAGTAGATTTTGAATGTGCAGTCATAAAAGGCGATGTTTGTTGTTGTTCTGTCCGAAGTACTTGCTGTTTAATCTGTGAACCTTCCTTGCAGAAACCTTGCGTTTGGTTAAAGCGAAATATGACCAGACACAGTGCAAATATTAGTATATATGTTTATTTGATTCTCTTGGTATCGTTCATTCTCAAGAGACATCGTGCCTCTGGCCAGCTCACATTTCGACACGGGCATATTTGTAGACATGGCGAAGTTTCGTGGGCATTTTAGATTAGTGATTGCAAATTGGACACTATTGGCATATATTAAGCACAACTGGTTTGAATTTGTTTGCGCGTTTGAATAGGGACGGTTTGTCTGATGTAATTTGCTCAATTTGTCGCCTCTCGAGTCAAACAGTCCAACATAATCAGAGAACAAAAAGACAACAAACACAACATCGCACATCTAGCGGACCGCCAGCACGCTTTAATGCCTTTCACGTTAGCAGCCGTAACAAAGCATCAGATCAGTTGTTAGGAGCAACGCGTGTTGTATATCTACCAGTATGAGCCACCAGTTACATGTTGAGGTGGCCTTACATGTTGATACAAAAAATTGTTGGTCACGGAGGACAAGTTATCGATGTGGATAACGCATTGTCTAATTTCACATATGAGTTAAGGTTACAAGCATATATATGAACGATCGAAGGCAAAAATGAGAGGGTCAAAACGTGTTTTTAAACATGCGCCCAATATGTCGCCGTAAATCTCCGTGATTGGTGGGGTCAGTAATATTACGAAGCGTCCTATTATTGACATACAGTGCAGCGGTATCATGGACGTTTTCAATGCGCGAATCACGTCCTAAAGGTCACGCCTAAACCAAACGGCTGTGGATTCTCTGCTTGATCTGTCCGCTGTGGTAAAATGATTGCAATATGTCACGTTATATATCAACTTATATATTCTATACATTGATTAAATAATGTACGACTGGTGCCTAAAGTTAATCGTAATGACTGTGCTGACAAACAATATGCTCGCGTGGCACAGATATGGCTTCAAACAACTATATTCAGCTATAAATTAGTTTATTATTATGCAGTTTGCATTTAATTTAATGTTAACTCAAAAATTACTCCATGGTAATCAATTAAAGGGGAATATTTGCGAGTTTTAGGAAACACCGATAACACCGACAAGCAATGTCAGTTTGCACATCCGCTACACCCCACCAGTAAACCATTCTGCTATACCTTTACAAATCACTCCGCAAAACATTCATATGTTTATGCAAATAAACCGTTCAGCAAGAAAAAGTTAACCCGCTATACAGAACAATTAAACCGTTCTGCAATGCCATTAAATCCTTCTGCAATACCCTTACCGTATTAAAGCATTGGCGACATGCAAAAACGACTTAATGTTATATCATATTTCTGGTCTTACCCAACTGAATTGAGTTATAATGGCTACGTACCAAATGAAGTAACACTCGAGAGTGAATTCCATAGCTTCCGGCTGCATTAGAAATTGCAAATACCATATTGTGTAAAGAAATTGCCCTTTACATATATGTCGTATGCACGTTCACGTTGGACATACGTGTCAATCCTAGTGACCGAGTATAAGTAAGTCCGTTGCATCAGCAGATGCTTCAATAGTCGACAAAGCGAATCCACTGAGGAAGGTAATAATCAGTAGAATTAAAGCGTCGTTCTAGTTTAGCGCCTTTGGCTGGGTAACCTGGGGGATAAAGTGTGATTCCATTATTCAGCCACGCTGCCCACCAACTAAAAGTACCGGGAGACATTATGGTGTGGCTGCAGCTGGATAACAGGGCAAAATCAAACCCGGCGAGGCGCCTTCTGAGAGAACGACATCTTTAAGATTGGTCGTCAATTCTGTCTTGCAAAAGTGAACATTACAGCAGGTCATGATGAACACGACATTGGCAAATCGCTTCCTGAAATAGTCCATGGCCCTCAGGTAATAAGCGACCGGCGTTGATTGGCGACCACTTTCATCGTCTGCAAACACCGTGTCATACCTATTCCGCACGTGAACAGCGACGTAAACATTGTCGCCATGGTGATCACCCGTGACGTTAGCCAAAAGGAAATCCTGCACTTTTCGTTTGAGCGGTTCTCGGAAACTCAACTCTTCTCTGATATCATCGTTGAGACCATCAAAATACCTCCACGACTGGAAGAAGTTGGCGACGACCATATCAGCTTCTGGGAGACGCTCCATTGTGGTGTCATAGGTGCATGGATGTTGCTCTTTCTTGTATTGGTAATCTCTGTTTAAGACAGATTCGTCTTTTGTAAAGAGCTCTGGCCGTAAGATAAATATTTCTGAGAGCTTTTCAAGTTTTTCGGGCGTGTTGATTAAGACAGGCATACGCTGGTTCCGGGCTGCAATACCCCGGAGGGCGGCGTATCGGAATATGTCATTGCCTAGTCGTCCCCGGCTCATGTCGACAGTCACCATCCATCTACTCTGAGTCATATTTGTGATGTTGAAGTGCTCAGCCATGTACCTCTCTGTCGGGGAATATTTGCTAAGATGTCGTCCCATGTCTATAGCGTTTTTGATGCCTTTGGGAGAGAAACTGTTTGTCATACGATCATCTTCCATTGTCGTTAAATGCAGCGAGATGGTACATCCTCCCAGGACCAATATAGCAAGGCCGAGTTTTCGCCACCAACCAATGCACATCTTGGGATGTCGATGTTCCTAATCGCCGGAGAACAATGTGATGGTAGTACGTGATATTAACCTCTCTCTATATAACGTTGCTGATCACATTGGTCACAAATGCGCAGTTACGTAACAACATGAAAATACAGACGTAAATCGATTCGCAAGATGGAAAACATTATTTATGATACCAAACGTGGTCGATAAACCAATACATACGCTAGAAAGATAAAAGCAAAATGTTTTCTTTTCATTTCAAAGTAAATCTCTGATGTCGCAGCGGCTGTTTTACGATCGAAGGCAAAAAAGAGTTTTTAAACATGCGCCCAATATGTCGCCGTAAATCTCCGTGATTGGTGGGGTCAGTAATATTACGAAGCGTCCTATTATTGACATACAGTGCAGCGGTATCATGGACGTTTTCAATGCGCAAATCACGTCCTAAAGGTCACGCCTAAACCAAACGGCTGTGGATTCTCTGCTTGATCTGTCCGGTGTGGTAAAATGATTGCAATATGTCACGTTATATATCAACTTATATATTCTATACATTGATTAAATAATGTACGACTGGTGCCTAAAGTTAATCGTAATGACTGTGCTGACAAACAATATGCTCGCGTGGCACAGATATGGCTTCAAACAACTATATTCAGCTATAAATTAGTTTATTATTATGCAGTTTGCATTTAATTTAATGTTAACTCAAAAATTACTCCATGGTAATCAATTAAAGGGGAATATTTGCGAGTTTTAAGAAACACCGATAACACCGACAAGCAATGTCATTAATTTTATTCTATCATCATCGTTGTTGTTTGAAAAGACCTCTCAACTATTGTCTGTCTATACATGGTACAAAACGCAAAAATGCATATCAACATTCTTTATTTGTCCAGCTTTTCAATGAACCCGGCTGGAGCGCTTGGCTCTTATGGTTCGGATGACCAGAACACTATTGGAAGTAGTATCTAGTAGTATTTAGCCGCGCGCAAAATGAACATGAACCAGCGTTCACAGCTGGGAAAGTGATATACTGATTAACAATCAACTTCGTGAATAGATATGTCGCAGTTTGCACATCCGCTACACCCCACCAGTAAACCATTCTGCTATACCTTTACAAATCACTCCGCAAAACATTCATATGTTTATGCAAATAAACCGTTCAGCAAGAAAAAGTTAACCCGCTATACAGAACAATTAAACCGTTCTGCAATGCCATTAAATCCTTCTGCAATACCCTTACCGTATTAAAGCATTGGCGACATGCAAAAACGACTTAATGTTATATCATATTTCTGGTCTTACCCAACTGAATTGAGTTATAATGGCTACGTACCAAATGAAGTAACACTCGAGAGTGAATTCCATAGCTTCCGGCTGCATTAGAAATTGCAAATACCATATTGTGTAAAGAAATTGCCCTTTACATATATGTCGTATGCACGTTCACGTTGGACATACGTGTCAATCCTAGTGACCGAGTATAAGTAAGTCCGTTGCATCAGCAGATGCTTCAATAGTCGACAAAGCGAATCCACTGAGGAAGGTAATAATCAGTAGCATTAAAGCGTCGTTCTAGTTTAGCGCCTTTGGCTGGGTAACCTGGGGGATAAAGTGTGATTCCATTATTCAGCCACGCTGCCCACCAACTAAAAGTACCGGGAGACATTATGGTGTGGCTGCAGCTGGATAACAGGGCAAAATCAAACTCCGGCGAGGCGCCTTCTGAGAGAACGACATCTTTAAGATTGGTCGTCAATTCTGTCTTGCAAAAGTGAACATTACAGCAGGTCATGATGAACACGACATTGGAAAATCGCTTCCTGAAATAGTCCATGGCCCTCAGGTAATAAGCGACCGGCGTTGATTGGCGACCACTTTCATCGTCTTCAAACACCGTGTCATACCTATTCCGCACGTGAACAGCGACGTAAACATTGTTGCCATGGTGATCCCCCGTGACGTTGGCCCAAAGGAAATCCTGCACTTTTCGTTTGAGCGGTTCTCGGAAACTCAACTCTTCTCTGATATCATCGTTGAGACCATCAAAATACCTCCATGACTGGAAGAAGTTGGCGACGACCATATCAGCTTCTGGGAGACGCTCCATTGTGGTGTCATAGGTGCATGGAAGTTGCTCATTCTTGTATTGGTAATCTCTGTTTAAGACAGTTTCGTCTTTTGTAAAGAGCTCTGGCCGTAAGATAAATATTTCTGAGAGCTTTTCAAGTTTTTCGGGCGTGTTGATTAAGACAGGCATACGCTGGTTCCGGGCTGCAATACCCCGGAGGGCGGCGTATCGGAATATGTCATTGCCTAGTCGTCCCCGGCTCATGTCGACAGTCACCATCCATCTACTCTGAGTCATATTTGTGATGTTGAAGTGCTCAGCCATGTACCTCTCTGTCGGGGAAAGTTTGCTAAGATGTCGTCCCATGTCTATAGCGTTTTTGATGCCTTTGGGAGAGAAACTGTTTGTCATATCATCATCTTCCATTGTCGTTAAATGCAGCGAGATGGTACATCCTCCCAGGACCAATATAGCAAGGCCGAGTTTTCGCCACCAACCAATGCACATCTTGGGATGTCGATGTTCCTAATCGCCGGAGAACAATGTGATGGTAGTACGTGATATTAACCTCTCTCTATATAACGTTGCTAATCACATTGGTCACAAATGCGCAGTTACGTAACAACATGAAAATACAGACGTAAATCGATTCGCAAGATGGAAAACATTATTTATGATACCAAACGTGGTCGATAAACCAATACATATGCTAGAAAGATAAAAGCAAAATGTTTTCTTTTCATTTCAAAGTAAATCTCTGATGTCGCAGCGGCTGTTTTACGATCGAAGGCAAAAAAGTGTTTTTAAACATGCGCCCAATATGTCGCCGTAAATCTCCGTGATTGGTGGGGTCAGTAATATTACGAAGCGTCCTATTATTGACATACAGTGCAGCGGTATCATGGACGTTTTCAATGCGCGAATCACGTCCTAAAGGTCACGCCTAAACCAAACGGCTGTGGATTCTCTGCTTGATCTGTCCGGTGTGGTAAAATGATCGCAATATGTCACGTTATATATCAACTTATATATTCTATACATTGATTAAATAATGTACGACTGGTGCCTAAAGTTAATCGTAATGACTGTGCTGACAATCAATATGTTCGCGTGGCACAGATATGGCTTCAAACAACTATATTCAGCTATAAGATACGATTTAAATATGAAATCTGCTTTACTGAACCCCACGACTCCTGTGACTTTCCTACCCTACTCGTAGCTCCTATCCACTCATAACACGATCATTATGTCTGACCAGATCCTTATGTCTGACCATCTCTGGCAAGTGGCCGTTATGACGGCCAAGGCCGGATAACTTCCGGGTCAAACCCAGGTCCCATTTCCGGGTCAACATCCGGGCCTCGTCCCTTTCTCGGTCAGCCATTTTGCCAGGTAACGTGGTTTGCTCAAACATTTTTTTGTTTCGTCCCTTTTGTCCCATACCCATTCTGTGAATGTTACTCAGTTCTATTCCACTGGGTTACGAAACGCTCTAGATCACTTCGACATCGCTATGGCGGACCCGGGGCCCCTGGCTGGCAGGAAGCCTGTCCTGCTTATCGGTCACCCCTTCATACGGAGGCTTTTTTATTACTCCAGGCACCAGAGAAGCGTGCTACTGGATCTCGACCCCGCCAGGCATAACTTATTCTTCTAGGTCATCGGGGGTTTGAAGATATCTGCCACCCGGCAGGGGGGCTCCTCATTGTGGTCCCAACTGGGCTACATTGAATCTATCAGTCCATCTATCAGTGTCTATAGTCTTTACGGAGATTGGCACCAATGACCTGCAACAAGGTGTTTATCCAGCGGACCTGGCTGACCAAGTTTTTGATTTTGCGGTTTGCCTTACAGAGGTTTACCTGGTGCCACGTATCATTATATCGCAAATATTCTTTCGCGATATAGCTGGTCTGCATGGGGTACCAACGGGCAGGATCACCTGTCAGACGGAGTGCATTTCAACGATCAAAGCCTGGTCAAGTATTACAACAGTGTACGGGCAGCAATTATCGCCGCTGCTAATACTTTGAATTAAATTACAATTTTCTTTCAATTTTCAGTATTGCTGCCAAGGGCGATTAAACTTCTAGGTGGTCAATACAGTTTCATCCATACCGCTACTTACTACTACATATAACAATATGCATACATCACAAGCTTCTCAATAAATATGCAGTGTTAATATTCCCCGTATCCCACAGAGGTGACAGGATGGGACAGATCTATGTATTAACTATGATGCGATGATATCCATACATTAAGACACCACGATGTCTATAATTTTTAGGACAGTATGATGTGCTTTTAGAAAGTAGGATGCCCATAACTTCAAGGACAGTACAATGTCCAGAATTGTTATGACAGTTCGATGGCCATATGTTTGTAGGACAGTATGATGTCAATAATTTTTAGGACCGTATGATGTCCATAATTTGAGGACAGTATGATGTCCATATCTTTAGGACAGTATGATGTCCATACTTTTTAGGACAGTATGATGTCCATATCTTTAGGACAGTATGATGTCCATACTTTTAGGACAGTATGATGTCCAGACTTTTTAGGACAGTATGATGTCCATAATTTTAGGACAGTATGATGTCCATATTTTTAGGACAGTATGATGTCCATATCTTTAGGACAGTATGATGTCCATACTTTTAGGACAGTATCATGTGCAGACTTTTTAGGACAGTATGATGTCCAGACTTTTTAGGACAGTATGATGTCCACACTTTTTTAGGACAGCGAGATGTCCATACTTCTCTAGGACAGTATGATGTCCTTACTAATTTGCGACAGTGTGATGTCCATACTTCGTTAGGACAGTATGATGTCCATACCAATTTAGGACAGTGTGATGTCCGCTTCTTTTTAGGACTGTAGGTTGTCCATACTTGTTTAAGACAATTTGATATCAATACAGTAAAACAGTATGATGTCTATACATTGGGACACCATGACCTACACCCACAAGGATAGTTTACTGTCCATTCTTAAGGGCAGTATGATGTCCACCTTTATATACTGCAGGTATATCAGATACATTTTAGTTTCCCCCTACCCGTGTTATCACCATTGCTTCGGCCCTTATAACCCCCCCCCCCACCAGCCATGAAACGACGAGCAACCCAACCCCCAGCCCGCCTGGCCGATGCTGCTCCACCGCCCAAAAGGGGCAGGAAGACAGCAGCCAAAACTGCCACGGCAACGTCTCCTGCTCCGGCAACGTCTCCTGCTCCGGCAACGTCTTCTGCTTCGGCGACATCCCCTGCTCCGGCAACATCCCCTGCTCCGGACCTCTCCTCCCAAGTGCGTGACCTGCAGGACTAGGTCCAGCAACTGGCCCAGATGTTCCAGGCACAACACGCCCCAATGGCCGACGCAAGTCAAACAGATCCGGAGTCAGACCCTGTCGGTGACAGGATCTTGGTCAACGCAACATCCCTTTCTCATTTACCTCATTCTGAGCCAGACGTCAGCCAGGATCTTAGCCCCTCCATAACAGGTATGGAACCACCCACCCGAGCCCAATCTCTCTCCGGCGTCCCCTTGGGGCTCTGATAGACGTCAAACTAAAGTCCAAAATATGGGCGGGTCAGTACATTGACCTCGAGTTGCTTGTGGGCCCTACCTCTCAGACAGTGAGTGTCGCAGTGGACAAAACTCTTAACACAGCCGGGCTGCAGGTCGGGGAAAGGTCCACCCGGCAGATCAACACGATTGAGCAATGGACTGACGCGTTTATCATCTTCGCTTCAGTCCTGATTGAACG
This sequence comes from Arenicola marina, assembly GCA_964019135.1. Lineage (NCBI taxonomy): Eukaryota > Metazoa > Annelida > Polychaeta > Arenicolidae > Arenicola > Arenicola marina. The sequence continues at coordinate 32,833,968 of OZ025262.1, forward strand.
CCAAGGCGTGTAATGTCGTTAAATACATGAACACCGTCCGGGCGTTGGCTTCTTCTCACAGGGGCCTCACCTGGAAAACCTATGACACCCAATTCCGGAAGATCCGGGCCATATCCGGTTTCCCCTGGCAACTCAAACATCAGGAGTTTTACCTTGAGGCAGTCGCCTCCAACTCCAACGCCAGGCCACCACACCCAACCCCCTTTCGTGCTGGCCCCGGCGGCCCACGCCAGAAGCCGATGGGGGTTTGTTTCAAGTTCGCGTCCGGCGCCCGGTGCAGCAACCCGGCGTGTCGCTACCCCCACATCTGCCAGCTCTGCGGCCAAAAGCATCCGACCCTCAGATGCCGCCTCGGTCAAGCCACCGGCCCTCGCACCTTCGAACCGCTTTAACCTTATAGCGGTTGATAGGTAATTATCCTTTATCGATATTGGCCCTCAGAACGGATCGTTACTGACGTCATATATGACGTCTGCCGCTGCCGCAGCCAGCATCCTCTGCTGCCATCGCTGCCTACGTCGCCCACCTAGCATCCATCAATACGGCCCCAACGACGATGTCGTCGTCACTCTCCGCCATCGCGTACTTCCATAAGCTGCGTGATCTAACAGACCCCATTGCTCACTTCATCATTAATAAGCTTATCCAAGGCGCTTACAAATTAAAGTCGCGTCGTGACACACGATCCCCCATTACCCCACCAATACTTCAGAAACCGGTCGCCTCGGCCCAACATGTGACCGTTTCACGCTATCATGCGACTCTCATCACCTCTATGTACCTGCTGGCGTTCCACGCCTTTTTAAGAATCGGGGAAATAACGGTTTCCTCCCAGGTTAACGCAGGGCATGCTATTTTATTCGCAAATCTCGCCCTCCTTGGGGACAGACTGGAGCTTACGTTCACAACTTTTAAACACCACAAGGGACCACCGGTCACCATGTCCATCCCGCAAAATAACGACGATCCGAACATCTGCCCGATGCGGGCCATGTCGGCATACTTACGCGTGCGGGGGACCAGTCCCGGACCTCTCTTTGCTTTCCCCGGCAACATTCCTGTCACCAGAAACTATTTCTCTCAAGCCCTCACCCGATCCATATCGTGGGCGGGCCTTAGTACTGACACGTACAAAGGCCACAGCTTTCGCATAGGCGCGGCCACCACCACAGCGGTGCAGGGTCTCTCGGAAGGAAATATCCAGCGAATGGGACGGTGGAAATCCCAAGCTTTTAAACGCTACATCCGACTCCTCTCCTTAAAACTGTAACCTGACCTTAATATCCCTTTACACAGAACGTCTCTCGACAGCCGTTTAGTATTACAGCCGTCAAATCACGTGCGCTTTCAACTGAGGTTGGGTGGATAATTAGTTATCAGGTATCCTTTATCATATCCCCCCACTTTCAACTGAGGTTGGGTGGGAAACTAGTCTCTATTGGCTAGGTGTTAAACAACGGCTACTTTCAACTGAGGTTTGGTGGCCAATTAATCATAAGGTACAATTTATCCAATTCCCCCACTTTCAACTGAGGTTGAGTGGAAAACTAGTCACTGCTTGATATCTCTTCTAACGGCTACTTTCAACTGAAGTTGGGTGGCTATTAGCCCTCAGGTATATTTATTCAATTCCCCCACTTTCAACTGAGGTTGGGTGGGAAACTAGTCACTGTTTTCTACGGGTTCCAGAATAGCTACTTTCAACTGAGGTTGGGTGGCCAATCAGCCATCAAGATGGATTTATCCAATTCCTCCACTGTCAACTGAGGTTGGGTGGGAAACTAGTCACTACCTGCTATGCGTTCTTTAACGGCCACTTTCAACTTAGGTTGGGGGGCAATTCAGTCATCTATAGCTGTGGGATCACGTCCGCTTTCCACTGAGGTTGGGCGGCTTTCATCCCTGCTCCCCTTTACCCGACAGTCTCTTGGGTGGGTGGTTTTTGGGCGGTTTATAATCCCCACCTTTGGTGCAGAGCCACGTTACCTGACATTATATATATATATATATGACTGTAGTTATGTTATAGCTAACTAGCATGACTCATCTACATGCTACTACGGTTAATTGGTGTATGTTAATTAGTTACGTGTGGTACTATACGTACAGCAAGTGTTAAGCTGGTACGTCTCCTTGACATATTACGTCTAGTGTACACTATTAGCACGCGTATAACACGCGTACAGTATTGGTCATAATTACGGGTACACATATCCTAGTCATAGTTACGTACAGCCATTGTTACGCTTTTAAGTCTTTATTAAGTACAGTCATTGTTACGCTGTTACGTCATTATTACGTAATCATAGTTATGACATCATTATATAATTGTGACCACCGACGTAACTAGTAGTCGCTATTCGCTCGAAGGTTTTTATTGTTATCGGCGATACCCCTGCCCTATCGGTTGGGACCCGCAATAAAAAACCCAATTCGACCTAACGCTGATTTCAGTTTTTTCTCTCCGCACCAAACATAGCCCGAGACTGCGGGGATAATTTCCCTTCAGATTGGGCGCTCCGTAAAAGATACGATTTAAATATTAAATCTGCTTTACTGTGCCCCACGACTCCTGTGACTTTCCTACCCTACTCGTAGCCCCTATCCAGTCATAACGCGATTATTATGTATGACCAGATCCTTATGTCTGACCATCTCTGGCACGTGGCCGTTATGACGGCCAAGGCCGGATAACTTCCGGGTCAAACCCAGGTCCCATTTCCGGGTCAACATCCGGGCCTCGTCCCTTTCTCGGTAGCCATTTTGCCAGGTAACGTGGTTTGCTCAAACAATTTTCCCGCCCTCCAGCCCCTTCTTTCACCTAAGTCCTAACGTACATTTTTGGGTGGTTTATGATCCCCACCTTTGGTGCAGAGCCACGTTACCTGACATTATATATATATATATATGACTGCAGTTATGTTATAGCTAACTAGCATGAATCATCCACATGCTACTACGGTTAATTGGTGTATGTTAATTAGTTACGTGGGGTGCTATACGTACAGCAAGTGTTAAGCTGATACGTCTCCTTTACATATTACGTCTGGTGTACACTATTAGCACGCGTATAACACGCGTACAGTATTGGTCATAATTACGGGTACACATATCCTAGTCATGGTTACGTACAGCCATTGTTACGCTGTTACGTCTTTATTACGTACAGCCATTGTTACGCTGTTACGTCATTATTACGTAATCATAGTTACGACATCATTATATAATTATGACCACCGACGTAACTAGTAGTCGCTATTCGCTCGAGGGTTTTTATTGTTATCGGCGATACCCCTGCCCTATCGGTTGGGACCCGCAATAAAAAACCCAATCAGAAACCACTTTGCAGCTGTTTGTAAAGGAGGAGGTATGAGGAAACGAGTGTTACAGCTTGAGGAAGGCGAAGAACAGGCTCAGTACCTGTTTGTGGGGACCGTCAACACATCTGAAAGGAAAACAAATGAAGACAAATGGGTGGCAAACCTAAACGTACAAGGTACAGATGTAAACTTCATGCTGGATACTGGCGCTAAAGCAAACGTGTTACCAGAGACAGTGTATGATAAATTGTCACCTCGTCCAACACTCCGCCAAACCCAGACTGTACTTACCACGTGTGGCAATAATGTGATCAAACCTCTTGGCACATTAATGGTGGAATGCCAGACACAGAAAGGACAGAATGGACACTTTCAAATGTTTGTAACCAACGACAGCAATACAGCGATTCTGGGACAAGAAGCATGAGACACTTGATCTTGTAAAGCGCATTGGGGAATGCAAGATAGTCACTCCAATTGTGACACAACCCAAACTGGAAAAAGAGTATGAAGATGTCTTCACAGGATTGGGAGAGTATGACAAAGTCTATCACATTGAATTGAAACCAGGTGCTAGTGGTGTCATACAACCACCGCACAGAATCCCATATGCTATAAAACCAAAGCTTAAGTAGGTATTGACCTAGTTGACTGCCCAAGGAGTCATAGCGGATGTGGACAGGCCAACTGATTTGGTCAGCGATCTCGTAATCACTCCCAAAAGAATGGATCACTACGGATCTGCCTGGATCCCAAGCCACAGAATGAAGTAATTAAACGAGAACATCACATCATCCCCACACCAGCAGAGATTCAGGCACAGTTGAGTGGAAAACAATTGTTTACAGTGATTGACATGAAAGATGCATATTGGCATGTCAAACTTGATGACGAATAATCATATCTGTGTACATTCAATACCCCATGGGGTCGGAAGAGATTTCTTCGAATGCCATTTGGGATAAATTCAGCAAGTGAAATCATGCAAAAGAGAAATGAGGAGACTTTCGGTGACATCAATGGTGCACACATAATAGCTGATGATATAATCATTGCAGCAGTCAACGAAGCAGAACATGACTCCATTCTGATCAATGTCTTCGAGCGAGCGCGTGACAGAGGAGTTAAGTTCAACAAAGACAAAATGCAACTGAAGGTCAGTGAGGTTGGCTATATGGGAAACATCATCACAGCTAATGGACTGAAGCCGGATGAGAAGAAGATTGAAGCTATTGTTAATATGCCAGTGCCAACAGATGTAACATCACTGCAGCGTCTTCTGGGTGTAGGTAAATACCTAGCACACTATATTCCAAATGAATCTGATGTGACAGCACCTCTGAGAAACTTACTGAAGAAAGATGCTGATTGGATATGGCAGCAGGAGCACACAACAGCACTGGATGAGTTGAAGAGAAGCCTGACAAGCAAACCTGTTTTAGCTTTCTATGACGTCACTAAGCCAGTCGTGATACAAGCAGACGCATCGCAAACAGGATTAGGAGCGTGTCTGTTGCAAGGAAATAGACCTGTGGCATATGCATCAAGGGCATTGACCAGCGCTGAATGTAACTACGCTCAGATTGAGGAGAAGATGCTGGCTATTGTTTCGCATGTACAAAGTTTCACCAGTACATTTACTACAAGCCAAATGTACAAGTGTTCACAGATCATAAGCCGCTTGAAATTATAATGAAAAAGCCTTTGAGCCAAACTCCACCACGGCTGCAGAGACTCATGCTCAAGAGTCAGCCATATGACTTGTGTGTACAGTATTTAGCGGGTAAATACATGTACATGGCTGATACGTTATCCCGAGCGTATCTGCCAGGAATACCTGACCACGAACTAGAAGAGGAGCTTTCTGTTGTTGTTCACGCTCTGATGACCAATGCTCCAGTGAGTGCGGCCAAGATGGATGAAATAAAGGAAACCACTGAGCAAGACACAACATTGCAGAAGGTAAAGAAATGTGTTGCGCAAGGATGGCCCAAATCCAAGAAAGGGCTCTCAGCGGATCTGCAAAGCTATTGGCACATAAGAGATGAGCTCCATGTTGTAGATGGCATCATATTGGCCAACGACCGAATAGTGATACCACATGACTTGAGGCCATATATGTTAAACCTCATTCATGAGAGCCATCTTGGGACGGAAAAGTGCAAGGCCAGAGCAGGAACAATATTATATTGGCCAGGCATGTTCAAAGAGATTGAAGAAACCGTGTCAAACTGTAGTGTTTGCCTGACTTATCAACGCAGCAATGAGAGAGAACCTATGATTTCCCATGACATCCCAGAAGAGAGATTTATGAAAGTTGGGATGGATATCTTGACACACCAAGGACAGGATTATCTGCTAGTGGTAGATTACGACTCAAAATATCCTGAGCTAGCCCTGTTGTCTGATAAGACAGCCAGAACCATCGTCGCACACTCCAAAAGTATCTTTGCGAGGCATGGCATACCGGAAGAGATTATCAGCGCTAATATGCCATTTGCAAGCAAAGAATTCAGGGATTTCACAAACGATTGGGGAATCCAGCTGACCACATCAAGCCCTGAATATGCTCAAAGCAACGGCCAAGCTGAGAGATTTGTACAGACAATAAAGAATCTTCTCCGAAAGGCTGAGGCTGACGGTAGAGATCCATACATTGCTTTACTGGAATTTCGAAACACCCCTGTTTCAGGATTGAAATATGCGCCTTCACAACTTCTGATGAGCAGGTTGTTAAGAACCAAATTACCAGCCCAAAGAGACCTGCTGCAACCGAGAATTGTGCAAGCACAACACAAAGAAAGGCAAGAAAGACAACGTCGATGATACAACAGAGGAAGAAAACCACTTCCTGAACTGAGAAGAGGAGATGTAGTTCGTTTGCAAAGAAGAGGAAAGTGGGAACCAGCGATAGTAGTTGAACAATGCAAACAACCACGTTCCTACAGCGTACAACATGGAACTGGAACATTAAGACGAAACAGACGGTTTCTCAGAAAGACACAAGAGAGGCCGCCACTGTTTATCGCCCCGGACAGTTTCAGTGGACATTCTCCATCGGTGTGGCCTTCGCATGAATCGGCAGCACATGTATCAGAATCATCGCATGAAAATGCACCTAACCAGGTGAAGTCGCCGATTGCTGTCACCTCGTCGCCACAGTCGCCGCCTGCACCACAGTCGCCGCCTGCACAGCAGATGTCAGCTACATCAGAGCCACCGGGTCCAGAGGTTCCTGTTTACAAGACTAGAAGTGGGAGAAGTGTGAAACTTCCCAGCAGATACAGAGACTATGAACATTAATGATCTTATGATCAGGCATTTCCAGAAGTAATTTGATTTGTAGTTAATTGAATATCCTTGCTGAAAGCTGTTTTTAGATTGTTATGATGCCTGATCAGATTTTGCTTATATAATTTGGTTTCACACTTCCAGACGTTTTGAAATAACTTTTGTTTTATAAAAGGAGAGATGTGACAGATTTCTATGTTTAGGCCAGGGCCGTTACAACGCCTGGTGATATTGATGTACGTGGATTACTAAAGAATAGATGGCGGGTCCCTTCCTGTGAAATAGCAATGCACATCGTCGTGTTTTTGTATCAAACAAGAAACACACACAAAGTTAAAACCTAACGCTGATTTCAGTTTTTGCTCTCCGCACCAAACATAGCCCGAGACTGCGGGGATAATTTACCTTCAGATTGGGCGCTCCGTAAAAATTAGTTCATTATTTACAGTTTGCATTTAATTTTAATGTTAACTCAACGATTACTCCATGGTAATCAATTCAAGGGAAATATTTGCGAGTTTTAAGAAACAACGATAACACCGACAAGCAATGTCATTAATTTTATTCTCACATCATCGTTGTTGTTTGAAAAGACCTCCCAACTATTGTCTGTCGATACATGGTACAAAACGCAAACATGCATATCAACATTCTTTATTTGTCCAGCTTTTCAATGAACCCGGCTGGAGCGCTTGGCTCTTATGGTTCGGATGACCAGAACATACGCTAGAAAGATAAAAGCTAAATTTCTTTTTCAATTCAAAGTAAATCTATGATGTCGCAGCAGCTGTTTTAAATGATGCCCGTGTCACAGCAATGGGAACACGACCCCCGTTAACACGGAAGAAAAAACGACCCATCGAAACAATTATTAGAATATGCGTCAGATAAATTCGTCGAATACTTAGGGGTAATGTATCACCGGACTTAGCGATCATGCGACCACTTGACGCGAGACGGATTCATTTGCCTTCCCATGCAAACTAGTCCGTATCTATTCAACGCTTTTTATTTCAAAGTAAATAAGTTCGATTTTAGTTAAATAAATTGCAAAGGATCTTTTCGCGCTTGCTACATTTTAAAGGGTAACTAATCCATATTCAATTTTTGAAAGTCAATTTAGTTACTTTCACATATGTCAATAATGCGAGACTTGTAAAAGAGGATAAAGTCAATATCCTGATTAACTGGTTTTGAAAGGTCATATCCGTAAATTTTAACTCGTGAGAGACGGTCAGGTATGACAGTGAGATGAAGGGTCATTCCTGGCCATTTAACAACCTAGGAATCCCTGATGCACTTCACGCCCGAAATTATGGTTGAATATCAGTCATCCTTCATTATCCTTCTGTCCAATCATGATTAATCTACGTACGCAGTCTGTTCCTTTCCACACGAATTGATATAACCTAGTTTCGATTTTTTTGATACTCTCATTAAGGCACCGTGACATCATTGCTTCAAAGACAAGCAAGTAAAGAAAGCATTTTGACGATTGTTATCCTGGCAAATATTGTTAAATTTCTGCATCGCCAATTGTGAAGCAAACGTTGCAATTTGCTCAGTTTGCTCTCCCAATTAAGTTTTGTGCGTTATTCCTTGTTTGCCCGATATATATACACCGAGATATGTGAACGGGCCAGAGAGCCATTGCATGCCTGCAAGTCGCATATATTTCGCTCTTTCCGTGTCTAACAGGAACAGTTTTTAATCTAAGACAAGATACTATACCAATGCCATTTACCACAATTAAACCCCTTGTCATGTATGTTCTACCTTCTTCAGTAACACTGATGCCTCATCAGCATGTTGCGAATGTTGTTGCTCAGTTGATATATTGCCCGTATTTGAACCTGAGAACCCCGTTACATCAGCTTATCTTCGCTAATCCATCCGTTCACATTTTCAGACGTTATTGGATCCTAGTACTGAGTTCCAATACAATCTTGTTAGAGTGTTCGTGCCACGCCAAAACAAATTTTACTCATATTAATCTTCTGTGTTTCCACGCTTATATTACCGAGCAGTAACGCCCCAAATAGTAGAAGGGCATACTTTTTCCACGTGTTTTCGAACCTACCAATTTCTGCGAGCGATGAAAGTGACGTCAAAGGGGAATGCAAACGCATGTGCTTTTATATTGAGACTCAGATTCTCTCTGCTCATTGGCTTGAACTCAACAAAACACACTCAACCATAAAAACAATTCACGCCCTCGACTACAGATGTCCACGCACTGCACCAAAGCTCACCGGTCAATCTTGTGACATCATTGGGGAATTTTCAAATAAAGCTCAGATGCAATGCTCCCAGAAATAAACCCGCCGGATCTCACTTTTGCTACCTTGACGAACGCGTTTATAGTGATATCATGGAATAAAAAGTGCAAACTCTCATTAAAACAAATTGGTATTGGTTTATCTTCTCTAAACCAAGTTAACTCTGAGCAAGACAAAAATCGTGGCACGAACACTTTAGCGTCTCTGTCATAAACTTCCATTGAGGTGAGTCAAGAGCTTTTCAGAAATCCAGCCTTAGCAACATCCCCTGCAAACTATCCCTTTTTACCTTCCCTATAATATCCGAGATTGATCTCATATTTTGTTCTATAAATCTACCTTCTATGTATGCAGTCTGGTGCTCAACGATTAGCTTGTCAACCATGTTTGCAACCTACCCACCAGAACAAAAGCTCGTTTGCGACAGTCTATACTTGTTTGGATAATTGGCCTATAGTTTTGTTTTTGAAATCAGATCGATCTCGGCATTTATGCATCAGTTTGACAAATTGCCGTCTATAGATAGTGTGATTGCATTACCGCTGATGCTCAAGCCCTAGTCAGTATTTAGTATTTAGTCTCGGTTTTTTATATATGTTACTCTCGATCTCACTTGTGCTCACTGAAACAGGCTAATACGCTCTCTAGCACTATACAATTTAACAAGGCATACTCACATCTACGGTGCTTTCATTGCTGACATTTAACGATTCATAGCGAGCGCAAGCGAGCTCTTAAGGTAACATTCATGCATAATCGAAGTCCATTTCAAGCATAGGTTTACCCCTTTTTTCTCGTAGCAGCCACTATGAGACGTTTCTCAGGAAAGAAGTAAATTTCAGCGGCATCACAATTATTCTCTAAACACTGGTTTTGAAATGTGTTATTTCGAAATGTGTTATTTCGAAATATGTTATTTCAAAATGTGTTATGTCAAGTCTTTAATAATTAAATTATCTACCCTAAAAAGGTAACTGATAAATTATTAAGACGCTAATACTTCATTTATGCTTTAAATTACAATACATTTATGAGTTTAACGATCCGCGCCGCGCTAAATATTTCTTGCCACACTCCCGGCTGAGGGCGCTTGGGCTGTGTTCTACTAGTCAGACTGGTGCCCGACCTGCAACTGACTGTTTCAGCTTTCACTGACTGGTTCGCGTCCACATGCACAATCGCCCCCGTAAACAGAACGCCACCTAGCTACCAGCATCGTAAACTATGAGCGTCTCCGTTTAACAAAATGGCTGGTCGTCTGCTAGCTTTGCTTACCTGCTCACTTAAACTGCTTGAAATTACCGTTTCGCAAAGGAAATTAACAGACGAGAAACTGATAATGTAATGAAACAACGATTCCAGATAAGTGTTACTCAATTCATTGTGCAAAATTACGTGTAATTCTACGCAATTCGCCAGTTTGTTGATCTGCTTTCGCACTCTGTATGTGTCTGTTTGACAGTAGCCCAGTGAACTTGACCCGTCTGACAACAAGCTGATAGGCAGAAGGGTCAAGCAATACACATGGTTCAAAAAGTAGTAATGCATAACCAAGCTCACTTCAATGAATGATTGTCGATTATGACAACGATCCTACCTCTCTAACTCGCCTCGACCCTCTTCTTTACACATTACTTGGACCCTAGGATGCATTCATTTTAAGGTTTGCTCTCTATTACTTGCACATGAATGACATTTTCATCGTCATTCATGGAGATGAGAATCTTCTTGACTGTGGCGAACCCAATGATGACAAACGGGAAGCATTCCGGCGATGTCGAAAATCACACTGCGGGCATTATGGCATATACTATTTCCACAGTTGTACAGCTAATTGGGAAATCATGATAGCGATGTGCGAGAGTATCTCTCCTTGCTTGCCCTTGGGACAATTTACTTGTCGTGTCTGGCGGCTTCGTGGATGCAACCACCGTGAAGTCGTCAGACCCACAGCTTGACACATCTCTTCTGCAAACACATCACGAAGAGGCAGACACGCGTTTGGGGATTCACTGCATCCATACACATGATAAGTCTGTCGTGGTCGCCTCTCGTGACACGGGTGTCCTGGTTCTCCTGCTGGCCCACTTTGCGCGAATGCCTTGTACCAGATTGTGGATGAAGTCAGGCACGTCTTCCAAGACGAAATACATCATGATTCAAGAGATGCATGGAAAACACCCAATGAACAAACTGAACTCATTGCTGGCATTTTATGCCATCACAGGTTGTGATACCGTGTCTCACATCGCAGGGCACAACAAAAGTCTGCGTGGAAGGTCTTTCAGGTTCACCATGAGTTGCTACGACGCATTGGCATTGGTCAAATTACCATTGCTATCGTGAAATCGGCGGAGAAATTTGTTACCAGACTGTACAATTTACATAATGCCGACACTTGTGACAAACCCCGCGTCACCTTATTGTGCAAATGTTTCTCCCAGAAATCACTGCCGCCATCTAGTGATGCCGTTCGACTACCGCGCACACTACCAATGATCAGGAGGCAGGCGCACATTCATACCCCCAGAATATCGATGGCCATTTGGTGGCCAGTCTGATGTCGCTCTCTCCCATTCCGAATGTGTGTTTTCAAATTATTTCATGTGGATGCACCAAAGGTTGCCTGAGTCAAAGATGCAACTGCCGGAAAATAAACCTGCCTTGTACGGGAGCGTGCAAGTGTGCTTGGTCGCGATCGAACTGCAAACATAGGATCGAGTAAACAATTGGAGTTATTTCCACACACCCTCGTTTAGGTCAAGCCTATTTGATATATCCATATCATCCATTGATAATTGTATAATTTAATTTGATATAATATAATAACCTGCCAGCTTACGCGCATCATGCACTTACAGTTGTAACCCTATTTGTATATCTCCACGATTCTATGGGCTTCACGGCCGCCATGTTGTTTTTCTCAGTTTAATTAATAAAATATCAAAATACAGCCTTGGCAAATAATTTTTTCGAAATTATCACACATTAATATTCCGTTGTCATGCCGAAAACTGCAACGTTTCACAACAAATTGTAGTCATCCCAACAACTGTTGAACACTTCAGTAGATTGTTTATCAATTTCACGGCCGCCGTTTTGTTTCTTTATATTTGAGTAACAAAAACTCAAATACAATCTGGCAAGCAATTCGTTAGATATTAGCACACATTAATAGTCGGTTGTCATGCCGAAAACTGTAGGGGCTCACAACAATTTGTAGTCACCAAAACGCATGTTTAGCACTTTTAAGAAGATTTTTTTGGATTTCACGGCCGCCACGGCAAACAATTTATATGAAATCAGCACACCTTAGTTATACAAGATCATTAGTTTGCACATTTCTAGCACGAAATGCCTACAAGAATTACTTTTTAAGAATATGGACCAGACTAATAGATGATTCCTTAATCGGAACTTAAAACGAATTTACGGTGATTACTGACTATAAACCGTTGGAAGTAATATTCGGAGCAACGTCAACACCATCAACACGGATATACCGTTGGGTGCGAAGGCTGCTATGATGCAGGTTCATTGTCAGGAGCTAACCAGAATCAGAGTCAGTATCAGTGCCATTTATTTGATCAAGTGTAGTAATACAATGTGTAACAGATAATACATTCAGAATAGAACATGACTTGATCAGGAGACACACACTAAGACTTGTGCGGTCTCTATTACTTGGGCCACCTCAGTACGGAGAAACACATTGACGATGGGCCGACTTCTGAGGTGAATTAGATGTATACAAATGCAACAAATAGTGAAACACAAAAAGAGGACAAGTAAAGGCATGATGAATAAAAAAAGCTCGTGGTAGGGTGGGGGGAGCAGGGGGGGGGGGGGTTGCAGGTGGATGGGGGCAGGGGGGGGGGCGATTGCGCGGAACGATATTGTCTAGCTTGGGATAGTAGTCATAGTAAAGTTAGTGCCGTAGCGACCTGCTATAACAACTTCACTCCTGCAGCGATAGAGTTAAGGCTATGCGTGGATATCTTATCCGTCAGCTGCTGCGCAGTCAAATTCACGTTTAATAGCATGAATACGATACTGATTACAATGCCTTGTGTGATAAGGAGAATGTCGGAGTGCTGAGTGGGTGTCATGATGGAGAAATATCGTGTTTATCATTTTTTAGTTTAAAATCCTTCACTATTAGCCTATTTAATTGTTTGAAAGTAGTTTCTCTCTTTTGGATCTTTGCTACTGCCTTGCTTTTATATCCCCAAACTAATGGCCCATAATTAGGATACGATGATATTATGTGCTGCGATATGTATTGCTTAAGCCGGTTTAGTATTCCTAAGCGCGTGGAGAGTTTTTCGTTTAAGCTATTTGTATGGGCGTGCTTATCAATTGTTACTCCTTGTAGATTAATAGAGTCAACACACTCTATCAGTATATTGTTTATTTTAGGGTCGACTAGTGTTGTTGTGTCACGCTTCTCACTTAATATGCATCGCCATCAGTTTGGAGAAAATGCCAAAAGCGCGGCAATTTTGAACTCTTGATCAGTATTTCAATTTATTGACTCTAGGTTTCGTCTAGTCGATATAAGATATAATTGAGACAGAGTTATGTCTCTAGATTAGTTTATTGCGCTATTTGGAGAATTCTAGTTCACGGATGTAGTGGATTAAAGGGTAACAGCCCACATGTCTTCTCAGTTCCCACTGCTTATAGCGTACTTCGAGCTAAGTACGATGAAGTCAAATTCGCCCCAGCGTTTCTCTGTAATGCTGCCTGTGCGATTGATACATGTTTCTTTCGTGTTTACATCTAGCATCCAGCGATTGTTCCGAATTTCTCGCACGGGGAAAACAAAACAAACGTCAGTTGTCAAGCAAACTAAAAGGAGCGAGCGCTTGTTATGTGGTCTCTTCTCCGGTGTTGCAATTGTGTCCAATGGCAACTAATGCTAGGCAACGTTTGACACACTGTCCCTGTAGCTTGCTTGATGGCCAGCGTTTACGACGAATACTGTTTCATCGTGTGCAATCTATATGTCTTTACATGTTCCAGAACTAATTGATCGACAAAGAAAGAAAAGTATGATTGAATAGAAGTCGGCAAAATCTGTGTTGAAATATTATGAGGGGGTGATACCCCCTCACAATCGCGAATCCCCAATAATTAGGGGGAGTAAAATCGAATCTCCAGAAAGAGTAATGCCGCGAGAAAGAAGTATTCTCTTATTCGGTAACACGTCACTTCCGGTTAGCAACCAACGTCTGCCATCTTACTGGGTGAAAACAACTCGTCGGCGACGCTGTTGACACCTGCTTAGGGTACGTTGTGTTTGCCATCCCCCAGGCTGGTCAAAGCACCACAAACTATTACGTGCTTAACAATGCTAATTAGCTCTGAGGCCCCAGCTTCTTCAGAGAGAGAATACAACATTATAATAGGAATGGGCCCCTGTAAGATTGCCATTCTATTTTTGATCAGACCGATCACTTATTTGATATGGATGCGAATGGCAGCAATGCCTCGAGAGGTCTCTACTCCCGTTGGTAACATTTGTTTTCTCCCCTTCTCTCGTGAACGCAGGTATAATTAATTCAGCACCGCATGTCTCGTTCGCTAAGACTTCCGGTTTACTTATTTGGGGGACAAACAATCGAAGCAAGTGTTCGAAAGGAGTTTACAATATCTGCGCACACTGGTATCCTGGCTATCTGTGACGTAGGCGTGACCTATATGTTGCGCAAAGACAGAGCCAGGGGAGCAGACTACCTGCGCAAGAACCAGGCGGCGAGGGGTAGGTCCATTGCGGAAGGCCTAGTGATCTGATTAAGACTATTTAAGAAATGTAGCTGCACAAAACAGATAGACGACATATTTTTCGTTCTTTTGCGCCGTCACAATGACGAATATTTGCTACGACCGGACAACACGGATGTTAAACTAACTAATCGTTGGAATCATATCGCTGTTATTATTAAACTTTGTAGATTTGTTCAGCGGGCCAATGTAGTTTTGTTCAGGGGGCCAATGTTGGTATACCGTCGGCCGCGGTGGACCAGCATTGCCCCAACTCTGGCAAACATCATGCACTCATCATTGGACCACCGTCCGCAAACATTATTGGGCCACACTGTAGTTTTGTCCAGCAGGCCAACAGTGGTACACCGTCGGCCCAACAACATGGGGCCGCCAACTGACCGACGCAATGGACCACTGAATGCAAATAATAAACGAATACCCATTTTAGACGTGACATAGCATTTAATGAGCACAATACACCCGCAGTCAGATTCTTGATGACACCCTCTTGCACACAGAGTGCATCTATTGACGCATGGATCTCTTGACCCACCAGATCAGTCGGATTCTCGCCGCTGTTTGGGCCATGTCGGTCAGATCTGTAAAACAGAATGTATGCAATTTGTAGCGCAAAATGCATTCAATATAATATGATGTTCAAAATCATTCAGAAATGCCTCTCACATCAACAGACTTTAGTAGGCAGTGCTTCATATATTCATGTAAGTGGAGAAATTTGGCTCCAAGCGTAAAAGGCGCCCTCGGGCAGATTAAGCATCATTGTCTCTTACAAAAAAACGAGAAATCTTTTAAATAAGTGGTAGCCAATAATCTATTTGCTTATATAACACTCAGATAAGCGGCAGCAAATAATGCATATGTGTACATAACTTTAAATATTTTCCATTTGTTTTCGTTTGTAAATGTACATTATATCATACCTATTTATTCATACTGGCGTGTGCGTGCTGAAATTTATTTATATATATATATATATATATATATATATATATATATATATATATATATATATATAGTAACTATCAGCAAGCATGAATTATCAATTCAGCTGATGGTATGGGGGGGGGGGTTCTATGTCTAATCATAATAAATAATCTCACCTTTAAGGGTCTAATGTTAGGCCCCTAAATTTATGGGCTCGCCTATCTTTGTTGCTGCGTGTCTGTTAGTGTCCTGTATGTTTGTGTTATGATCATGATAAGTTTACTTGGATGCAGCCCATTTGTCTATTAAAGGAAATAAAAATATTAGCCCTTGTAGCTGACCCAAGCGTTTATTTGCTATCAATGCGTCATCTCTCCAAAGCGCAGATTTTTGTGACGCCCCAGTTGGTCGCAATAAATTTTTGAAGTGACAGCCTGTCGAGAAAGCCGAGCTTCACTATCTTAATATGCTAAATGTTAGCCCACAAATGATATAACTGTTCTGGGGAAGTAAGGACATCGGTATCTCTTGACTAGATGGAGAGTTACAGAGTCAATGAGTTTAGGTTTCGAAAGCTATACGCGGTTGCCAGTGTGACGCGCTTGCTGTTCAAAATGGCGGCACACACTGGCAGGTCATGTCGGTTCACATCATCTATAGACCAATGTCGTGCATCGCATACTCGCTTTTGTTCTGGCGGGTAGGTTGCAAAAAGATTGACACAAAAATTGGTGAGCACCAGACTGCGTACATAAAAGGTAGATTTATAGGGCAAAATATCAGATAAATCTAGGATATTATAGAGAAAGTAAATACGGATTTGCAGCTGATATTGCTAACGCTGGATTTCTCTCAATGGTTTGACTCACCTGAATAGAACTTTATGAAACATGCGTTAAAGAGTTTTGGCTTTGGGACAGATTTTATTTGTTGGGTGGGAACCCTCTTCTTCAATATTGACTGTAAATGTGGACGGATGGATTAGGAAAGATTTCATGATACAAAGGGGACTTCGACAAGGCTGCCCGTACCAGCTCTTTGATTTATATTGTACCAAAATACTACCAATTAACACTGCAAACCGCAAGAAAATCGAAGGTCTCCATTTAAAATACGGCAATGAATCAGCTGAGCAAACAATTTCGCAACTAGCTGATTGTAGTGATTGAAGGCTAGACGTCCGTAAGGTTTGAAGTTTTATTCCGCAATGCCAAAGCCGGCACAAACAAATTGATTCCACCGCGCATGACCAATTAATGACGTGAGACCCACGAAAGAGAGGCTAGGGTTAAAGGGCAATTAATCATTACCAATAAGTAGGTTGGTCACGGAGTCTTGTACGTTTACATTATGACATCTGTGACATCTCTCTTCTTACGAAACTTAAGCGTGATCTCATATTATATCTTAGTGCTTAGGGATACAATCTAGTCCATGGAATACGTAATCAGTTCATGTGATAGTCACGGAATTTTGCAGGCAGCCTGATAGTTCTGCCGCGGGACGTGATACGAGGTTGCAGTGTTTCAGCAGATTGACGATCTGGGTTTCGCACATCGTGCTGAGGTTGGACTGCACTTGGTGAGGCCTGTGGCTGTGGAACAGGGATCTCCGAAGGCTGTGGCGCTGGTTCCAGGTCTTCGTCATGTCCAGAGGTATCTGGAAGTGCTTCTGGTGTGGGTAGCAGATGGCGTCTATTACGGCGATAATCGCGACCCTCGTGGTGCACAATGTAGGAGCGAGGACTGTCGTGCAGCTTGGTGATTACTGCTGGCTCCCATGTGTTGTTTCGACGGATTCTCACCACATCACCCGGTTGCAACTCAGTTAGTGGTTGGGCTGTCCTGTCATAGTAAGATTTTTGCTTAATCTGCCGTTGTTGCAGTTGTGTCCGAGCTTGTGAAAGTCTGGGATCCAAGGAATCGGGGTGAACAGGTAATTTTCCCCGCAGGCTTCTACTCATCAGAAGCTCAGCTGGAGACTGCTTCATGCCCGTAATTGGGGTATTCCTTTGAGCGAGGAGGGCCAAATATGGATCTTTACCCTCAGCGTCGGCTTTCCTCAGCAGTTGCTTCAGTGTCTGTACATGTCTTTCCGCCAACCCGTTTGATTGTGCGTACGTGGGGCTGGATGTTGTGATCTTGAAGCCCCATTCTTTGGCGAAGGTGGCGAATGCGTGACTACTAAACGGCATATTGTCACTGACAAGTTCTTCTGGAATGCCGTGTCGCGCATATATGGACTTCAAACAGGTAATGATGGATCCCGCTGTCTTGTCTTGAAGTATGCTCGTCTCGATATACTTCGAAAAGTAGTCCACTACAAGGAGGTAATCACGACCTTTGAAAGTCATTATGTCCGCTGCGAGTTTCTGCCATGGTCGTTGTGGCATTGGATGAGGCATCATTGGTTCTTTCTGGTTGGAGGCTTTGAAACGAAGACACGTTGGGCACTTGGCTACAATGGCTTCGATATCACGTGTCATCCCTGGCCAATACACGACAACACGTGCTCGTTCTTTGCACTTCTCCGCACCCATGTGACCTTCGTGTATTAGTTGCAGTATTTCCGGCCGAAGCTTTGCCGGGACTATGATCTTCCGTCCTTGGAAAAGTACTGCTTCCGCTTCATAGATGTCTTCTCGCATGTTCCAATAAGGTTTAAGACATTCTGGTAGAGTGTTGATGCTATCCGGCCAACCTGTCATTACCACGTGTCTCAGCTGTTGTAGCGTTGAATCATCAGCTGTAGCACGCTGAATGTCCTCCATTTTGCACGCACTGACCGGAAGTTCACCTATGAAGGAATGAATCATGACGGCGATATCGTCTTCCCAATCAGTCTGGGGATCTCCCTCGATGTATGCGCGTGACAGTGCATCTGCGACGTGCATCTTGTTTCCAGGTTTGTACATTACGTGCAAAGTGTAGCGCTGTAATTGCAATAGCATCCGTTGGAGTCTGGGTGGAGCTCTACTCAGTGGCTTGTTTAGGATGACGTCTAACGGCTTGTGGTCACTCTCCACGTTCGTTGGCTTGCCGTATATATATGAATGGATAGCATATTGCTAATAGTTCCTTTTCGATTTGAGCGTAATTACGCTCTGCTTGCGTCAATGTTCTTGAGGCATAAGCAACAGGCTTACCTTCCTGAAGAAGACAGGCACCTAATCCTGTTGATGACGAGTCTCCCTGAATCGTCACAGGCTTTGTCACGTCGTAATAACGTAGGACAGGCTCGGTGGTGAGAATATCCCTCACGCGCTCCAGAGCTTGGTTATGGGATGGCTGCCAATTCCACATAACGTCGTCCTTCAACAACTCTCGGAGTGGTGCTGTGACGTCTGACTCATTCGGGATGTAGCTTGCCAAGTACTTCACCATGCCAAGAAGTCTTTGTAGGCTCCTTTTATCCGTTGGTGTTGGCATCTGGGTGATGGCTTTGATCTTTTCCGGATCCAGTCGCAGTCCTTCACTGGAGACGATGTTGCCCATGTACATCACTTCCTTGACTTTGAACTGGATCTTGTTGGCACTGAACTTGACGTCGTGGTGACGCGCCCTATCGAGGACTCTCCGGAGTGTGGCGTCATGTTCCGGGTCGTCCCTTCCGGCGATTATGAGGTCATCGGCGATGATATGGACGGTGCACAGGTAGGAAGATTCTTCGGTTAGTTTCACATGCCAAAATGCGTCACGCATATCAACAACGGTGAACACTTTCATTCCAGCGAGCTTGCTTTGAACGTCTCCTGGAGTGGGAATGTTGTAATGTTCACGTTTGATCGCTTCGTTTAGTGGCCTTGGGTCCAAGCAAACTCTCAATGCACCATTCTTCTTTTCCGTGATGACAAGGTTGTTGACCCAATCTGTAGGCTTATTTACGCTGGCTATGACGTCATCATCTTCCAGCCTCTGCAGTGTCTCCTTCAGCTTTTGCTGCTTAGCGTACGGCACGGTACGACTTGTTGCACCACCGGCTTGAATCCTGGTTTCAGCTCTATATTGTAAACCTTGTCGTATTGACCAAGGCCTTGAAATAAGTCACTATAATCCTTGAGCAGCTCGTCCTTGGAGGCGATGTGAGGCTCTGTCTCAGTAACCACGGCGTTAACTCGACGCAGCAGTCCCAGGCTCTCACAGGCTGTTCGTCCTAATATAGAGAGCTTCTCATCTGTGATGCAGAATAACAGCTGTTGTCGATTACCGTCGTTGCGGCGTGTTACTGAGCAGCTCAGATAGGCGCAACCTCTGGGCTTGATTTTTCCATTGCCAATACCTGTTAATAGGACATTGGTAGCTTTCATTGAATTCTCGACTTGAATTTCACGATATTTGTCAAAGGGAATGACATTGGCTCTGGCGCCGGTATCCAATTTAAAGCTCACGCTTGCACTTTCTGGACCAAAAGAGAGTTCTTCAGTCCAATCAATATCCTCCTTCAGGTTTCCGATGAACAATTCACCAATGAATAACTCACTTTCCTTCTCATTTTCTGAGTCATGTAACACGTGGACGGGTCTTTGATTCTTCTTGCTGTTTTGTCCGCCTCCCCTGCACACATTGGCAAAGTGGTTTCTTCCTTGACAGTTATGACAAACTTTGCCATATGCTGGGCAATTGCGCGGCTCGTGTCTATGTCCGCAGTATTTGCAGGATGAATTAAATGGGTTTTTTCTGGTATGAAATGCGGTGACCTTGCTGTTCATAACCTTGTTGTGGACGGCATCTATAGAGACGTGTGACGTACTGTCCGCGGTTGACGTCATGGCTTGTAACTGCATTTTACATGCCTCAGCAGCTCTGGCAATAGTTAATGCTTTCACCAGCGTAAGATCTGTTTCTCTCAAGAAACGTTCTTTTACTCGTTCTTTACGTATTCCGAACACTAGTTTGTCTCTGATTATTAAGTCAGTTTGTTCTCCGAACTCACACGTTGACGCTCGGGTCTTTAACTCAGTCGTCCACTGGTCGATTGACTCGCCTTCCTCTTGATTGCGGCTCCAAAACCTATGTCTCTCGTACACCGTGTTCCTTTGCGGCATACAATAATCCTTGAATTGCTTCAGAACTTTCTTAATGTCATTCTTGTCATCTTCTGTCTCAAATACAAATGTTTCATGTATCTGAAGGCTTTCAGGGCCAGCCAGATTGAGCAAAATGGCTACCTGTGTAGCTTTCGACTTTTTGTTCAACTCTGCTGCCAGGAAATACACATTGAACAATTGTTCCCATTTACGCCAGGCTTCTGCAAGATTAACAGCATCAAATTGCATATATCCAGGGGTTCTGAGGTTCTCCATATTCCTTAAACTTCTGACACCATGTAGTGATTGAAGGCTAGACGTTCGTAAGGTTTGAAGTTTTATTCCGCAATGCCAAAGCCGGCACAAACAAATTGATTCCACCGCGCATGACCAATTAATGACGTGAGACCCACGAAAGAGAGGCTAGGGTTAAAGGGCAATTAATCATTACCAATAAGTAGGTTGGTCACGGAGTCTTGTACGTTTACATTATGAAATCTGTGACCTGATGACTGTATACTGAAAAAGGTAGAACATATAGAAAGTCATTTAATTGTAGTAAATGACTTCGGTAACGTCTCTGGTCTGAAACTAAATACGGATAAAACATACAGCTTACTATACTAGACATATACTAGGCGAAATATATGTCACATGCCACATGCAGGAATGCAATTCCTGATGTACATATATCTGTCAAGGAAAATTGCACAAAATCTGATTGAGAGAGTAAACTAAGATAGTTGGCGACGCAAAAATGTTTCAATATGTGGCCAAATAACGATCGTCAAAACACTAGCTTTACCAACCGTTGTCTATACAGTAATTATCTCAATGTGTCCTAATGAGAATTTATGTCAAAAATCGATAATATATGTTATAGCGATTCGTGTGGAAAGAGGTAGACAAAGCACGTAGACGATCCATGATTGGATACAAGAAGGATACAGGAGGTATAAGCCCATCATGGATTCTTAGATTGTTAAATAAACAGGAATGGGCCTTCGTCGCACAGTAATACCTGACCGTCTCTCCCAAGTTAAAATTTACGGATATAACCTATCGAAATAAATTCGAATTTCCATATTTGAATGAGATACGTATATTTATAGGGAGTTACTTCTAGCCTACAACAGCGAAAACTCTACTATCAGCAACCCACATAATGGGAATTCCCTTCCAAAAGAAATATTATGAGTTAGTCGATATGTGGTATCAGACATGGGGTAATCGTCATCAGTAATCGTAATTGATTGTAATCGATTACATTTTCCAAGTAATCGTAATCGATGACATTGGTTTTAACAGCAATGTAATCGTAATCGATTGCATTGCTAATGTAATCGTAATCATGATTACTTTTGATGATTACTTTACAAGTTTGACTCAGGCTGTTTTAGTCTCCAAACTGAGCTTCACACTTTCTATCTCGTCAGTATCATAAATGGAAACTAGCCAGTGAAGTCCTACTGTAGAGACCCCCCCTCCCAAACACCCCCTACCCTTCGGGTCCTTCCTGCCCCATCCGAGACATAACCAGATATAACAATTAAGCTGGCTGGGTAACCGAAACTAGACCCCCTTCTAATTCCATACTTATCTTGTTTGCATTGGATAACTAGGGATGGTCCAGAGCCACCTGTGTTATTGGGCGTGGGTGGGTGGGGGCTTGATGGAATGGTATTAGATGCTTGTGTTATTGTTCTCTCTGTAGATGGATTGGAAGAGGTGTTGTTATAAAGCCAACTTGACTGGGTTCAGTACTGGGGTGCGGCAACGTATGATATAGACACCACCGTGTCCACTAGCATTGTGGTTTCCTCTATTACCTGCCATTTTACATAGAGGCCAAAAGTTGTGTTACGCACCATACCTCCTTCTAAGGAAGATAAGAATAAATCCAGCGGATCTGTATAAACAAATATATAATGTGTGTTTTTCTTCTTCACCAAGTGATTACCGTGGGTTGTAACCCTCATTAAATGCCCTCAATAATTGCTCCCGTCGGGAATTAAATGCACAGTCCTATGATCAGAAATCCGCCGCTCTCCCAACCAAGCTGCCTAGTATTCATACAAACTGCTGGTCATTAAATCGCCTGCTTCTGAACTCGTTCCCGTCAAATATGTGTGGCCTCGCTATTCCAGTGTTCATTGTTTGTTGAAATATCTACTTAAAGGTCTAGTTCAGAGCCCATTGATCAAAACACATAGAAAGTAATCATGATTGTAATCATGATTACTTGCAATGTAATCGTAATCGATTACTTTCATATTTCCTGTAATCGTAATCGTAATCATGAAATGTCCAAGTAACCGTAATCGTAATCGATTACATTTAAAATGTAATCACCCCATGCCTGTGTGGTATACGTGGTAGCTTCTAAGACAGGTAAACAAGTAAAACAATGGTTATTCAGTAAGCACTGGGTCCAATGTGGTATCATATTTGTAAATACGTCGAGACAATTCCGTTCATGTTTTATAATGGAAAAAATCCTTAGTCCTACAGCGGAATGTAGGTTACGTGAGGAACTAGTTAATCAGGATATTGACTTTACCTTGTTTTATAGGTCTCGCATAATTGGTATAGGGGATGTGAAAAGAAATGAATTTATTTGCTAAAAAGTTCATAGAATTATAGCATGTGGAAGTAACTTTTTCAAATATAGCAAGCGCGAAAGGGACCTTAGCAAAGTTTCTAACGAAGAAGATTTCATTAGCCATGAGATAATACAATGCCGAGAATCACGAACTATCTTGATGAAATTAAACCAGATTCTACACACGAAAAAGTTAAGTGGGTCCGTAGTTTTGGGTTTTAAGGAGCAAAATAGCATGAATAATTTAATCGTATTTCTTATATGTTTTTATATACCTATGTATATAAGGGTTGCTGAATTGAGAGAGAATCCAAGTGTTTGGATGCCAGCTGGCCACGTACGGTGTCTCTCATCGTCCGTGGCGTCATGTCAACATTGCGGTTCACGTATATTCCAAATAATAAGGAAATTCTCTGACGATGTTCCCGGTAGCGTTGTACGGAACTTCTGTTCAATACTAACTTAACACTGGAGGCCCGTTTACTGGGATTTACGTTATTTGAAACAGCTGTTGCAACATTATTGATTAGTTTTAATTGAAAAAAAAAGCTGCGCCCACTGGTGACTAACATGTAAATTCTTGGGCTTAATCCATTTTGTGTTTATCTGTCTGGCGTAGGTATTGGTCTATCGACCACGCTTTACCCCACGAACACCAACATAACGTGCCCCAACGTCTTTCTGCTTTCATCGATTAACGTTGTCTACGTTTTCATAACGTTACTTATCTGGCGCATTTGTGGGCCGGTGGGGCTCATCAAAGATACAAAGCGGTTCACATCACCTATAACCATCACATTATTTTGTTACCCAGTGACTAGCAAAGAGGATCGAAATTCCAAGGTGTGGATTGGTCGGTGGCAAAAGCTCGGCCTAGCTATATTGGTCCTGGGAGGGTTTACCAGTAATTTTCCTCTTTTTAAAATGCAGCAGAATGTTATGGAATTCAATGCAAATATTATTCCCTTTACTTTTTAGGAACTCATTACAGACAAGTGACTATAGTATGTAGGATAACACGATATCAAGCCGTTTTTGCCTGTCGCAACGCTTCAATGGTGTAATGAGTTTGCATAATGGTTCAATGATATTTTGTTATGGTATAACGACATTGTAGACTGGTCTATATATGGTCAATCCTTCGATAAACAAGGAGCTGGGTTCTAAAATATACATATTATCCATGAACACGCTTATTTGCAAACATTTGCTTCTTCGCTTGGGACAGCTGATCACATTCATTTGGTGTGTAATGAAACACTGAAAACAGCCAAGCATTGAAAAACTGACCTACAGAGAAATGTTGATGCGCATGGGCAGAACGGAGAAACAGATGATGTTGTCATTGTGGTGCCCATTCACCCAATGGATCCTCTTCCAATGGTGGAGACCCGAACTGAGTTGCGGAAAGTGGGATGTCTGACAACGAGCTATCGAATATAGTGGACATCGATCCTCAAATGTAGTAATGTTTTTCCCACGAATGTTAAAACTTTTTCATTCTAATGTAGTAAACTTTGTCAATCACAATTGCAACAACCATGTTTTTTAATGTTACATTAGAGGGAAACAAGTTGTTACAATTGGGGGTTATTACATTAGTAGGAAATTGTTACATTTGAGGGCTCAACAAGTGTCAGCCCTGTTAAAGTGTGATTATTGTTTTGGGTCCAAACTGCCTGTTCGATTTCGATGCCATTTGACACACATGATGTAACTAGCATTGCTAAATACTACACCATATATGGGTCGTCATTTGAAAAAAAAATATCGTTACTCTGCAAAAGTATTACACCAACCCAGGAATTTATAATCATATTTTTTCGACATATTTAATTATCAACCATGACAATGAAGTCTTACATGGTTCGAAGGAGTTGTCTAAGAGACTACACCGCGTTAAGCTTTTAGAATAGCATCAAATTCGACATACAAATCAGTAAAAAACGTACACAGATATAGTTCTCTGAGTTTGGTTAACTTGACCTCAAACTCTTCCCCAATCGCTTTGACAACTCCGCATCTCTTCAAACGGCACTCGCGTTTTGTCCAATCTTACCCCCAATAAACAAAACCCTCGTCTGACGGAACCTGAATACTTCGACATATTCCACCCGGTCAAAAGTTTTACACGAGTCCACGGACGTATACTTTGACACTGTTTAAAATAAAATACCGGGGGGCTGCAATGTGATATATAAATAAAACTCTGTTGGTATAAAATATATTTGCCGTTAATCGTTCTGTTTAAAAAGAAAGCATTATCAAGAAAATCACACGTCAACAGTATAAAATACACATTTTCGCCAACACGCAAGGCGTTGACGGCACTGACGACTACCTTCAGCTGAACCAACATTTGTCTACATGCGAGCGGTGCGTCTTTGGAACAAGCTGTCAGCCTAACGTCTCTCCTGAATAGTGACAAGCGAATTTGACTTGAAACATCGATGCATTTAGAACAAAATGGTGTACTGTTCAGCTGTTGACTGTAACAATTCAAGTGCAAAAAAGGACAGCAAAACAGGATATCTTTCTGCCGCTGTCCACTAGGCGACTCGCAGCTTTTGCGGCAATGGCGACGCAAGATTGCTCGTGTGAGTTTTAAAATCACCAAACATTCAAGAGTATGTTCCCACCACTATGAGAACAATTGTTTTGAGTCGACCCGGCTGCTAGCTTCACGCACCACTCCTCCCTCCACCCCTCCCCACCACTCCGATAGACCGCCACCCCACCCACCCTAACCCTTACGGCGGTTCTGTAGTACGGCAGTCCTGTCCATACACTCTTTAGTGATATTGAGTTTCTATGACAGCAGCTGTATCAAGTTACACACTGCCACTCCCGGTGGGGGGTGGGGGGGGGGGGCACTCCATATTGTTAGGTATATACATATGTGCCGCCCAAATTACCCCTTTTTTTTCCTCAATCCCCGAAGCAGAAATCAACAATTTCTCTCGAGTGACTTTTTTTTCAAACTTGCATTTCTTGACTATATAGTCTAATGACCACGCGATGCGTCGTCAACGACCTGTATAAACAATGCCTGATCCACCATGGTCCAGCCCTCCAGGTTCAAACTGTTCTCCGATTAAATCAGCAATTTGTGTAAATTCCGTGTTACTTCAACTTCTTCGTCCGACTCGCCAGAAATTAATATAGCTTCCGGTGGTAGTAGTCGTCTAAACCTACTGGTCGCTTCATCGCCGGTGACGTCATCATCAATGCACTGAGGCGGGTGCCCATGGCAAGTTGGGTGGTCGTGCAAAAGTGCTTGAAACTTTACTAATGCATGATTAAGAAAATATATATTCTGTGTAATGTTTAGTTAATTCCCTATAGTTTAACTATAAATGTAAGTGATATGGGGCGGGCATTTCCCTTTAAATAATAACAGAGAACTTGTATTGTCTTCTGTAAATTCTTTGGTAAAAAGTTATCACCTCGCTTGGAGCAAGCGTGCATAGAATAGTGGAGACCCCGTGCCTTAGCATGGCTGTGGAAGGCAGGGATAGCAGTGCATACAAGCAATGTGTTCCTTGCATAAAGCTGAATAGTCGGTCTGGTCTTTTTTAAGACGGACGCGCATCGCGTACATTGAAAGCAATGACGGTGTGTTATAATGACCAAGTCGCATCATTTGATCACTTTGATCAGTGATGGTGTAATTGTTTTTGCTGTAACTTTGTTTGCGGTAAAAAAAAATACATAATCGTACAGCAAGTTGTAACATCAGACAGACAAGATACATATTATATTGCTAAGGATCTACAACAGTTCAGGAGAGGGATCATGTTCGAAGAGAGATGACCGGTTTCCATTTTCTCCGAAATATTGTCTCGCTACGGTATTGTTCTGTTATTCCAAATTGTCCACTTTCGTAATAATATTTAATACAATTTATAAAGCCACAAAGAAGAGTAACATGAGCCCATTTACACTGATATATTTTTTTTTTCCAACAATAATGATATGTTTAAGCCGGCGAGAAAACGACGAGGTTGTCACTCCTAACATTACAGTCTGCGCCGAAATGAATGCACCAATGTCTTTTTCAGTAACATTTCTTAACAATGCTAAAAATTCTGACAATAATGATTTCACTGGTTGACAATAATAAAATAGATGTTCTATAGTTTCACATTCGTTACCGCAAAAGCCACACATATCAGAGTTAACTATTTGACGCATGCATAAGAACCTATTCGTTGTGGCGGTGCTGTGTATAATCATTAACTGAAAACTTCTCTTCTCTCATCCGAAGTGGCGTTCACTGGTAATTTATACAATGTCTCCCCTTTCTATTTGTACATCTAAAATATCTGACCATTTACGGTCATTATTCCGCCCGTAAATCAGTGATTTAACTAATGTTTCATATGTTTCGTTGCACACACGCTTCAACTGCTTTATATGATTCGTACATTTACAAACGACTGATTTTAGATCTGTACCTCCTCTTAACATTTCATATTTTCATTCTCTATGAATAGAATCGATCAGGCCGTAGAAATCCGCAAAATTTATTCTGATATTAAATTTTATGCAGCATTCATTCCAGCACAGGATGCTATAATTTATTGCCTAAGTCATCTCTACCGATTGTCCACCATCATCGTAACTGCTCAACAGCGTTCCTTTTTCTTTTAAAAATAAGTGATCGATGCTCATTGGGCCACTGATGTCGTCGATCATGTTAGCAGTTTAGAGCCAGGCGTCCTTTCATCTTGTCCAAAACCGTCATTTTGTTATGGCTGGTTAACTATTCAGCTAACCTTTGCGTATATGGCCTTTTTTTATTTTTTCATCTGATGTCTAATGCAGGTATGGTTGGCAGCGTGGAATCTAGTGGCTTGAATCCTGGGTGACGCCAGACGAGCAGGTCAGATATTAAACGTGACATTATCCGATTATTTACGCCCTTAACCACCCCAGGCAGACTTCACGTAGGAGTGTCATAGTTGTTCTGTTCAGACGTGACCTTCTACGACTTCCTGATTGTATTGGAAAGGTTATGGGTACCAGGCTGGTATTTGTTTGAAATTAGACATGGTATAGGTTGTGCTGTCTGAACCTATTTGTCTGAACCTGTGCCATGTGATCAATATTGATTCTCACTACGTACTGGGGGTCATGCTGGGCTCTAGGCTAGTCGCTTAAATGGAACATCGTCGACCAAGATTGGCGAATTATCCTGAATCTAAAATTCACAAATTCCCAATACTGGCCTGCTTTGAACTCCTCCATGAAGCGATTTGTGCGGGTATTATTCTCGTAAGGTGTTTCCTCTCACCTATTATTTGGAAACTATGTTGAGAGAAAATTGGCTGCGATGGGGGTAGTGGAGGGATGGGATTATTATCTCTTTCTAACCAGTAGGTATACCGTCTTTGCCAGTGTTACCGACTTCAAAATAAGGCTGATTATTCTGATCGCTTTCTTTTGTACTTGCAAGAGGTCGTTTGCTCTGTATCCCCAGACCAAGATGCCGTAACTTAAATATGATACACGACAGAATTGTGCAAAATTAAAAGGATTCATCCGGAGGTAATATACTTTAATCTATTGAGAATCCCAACTCGATTGCTAAATTACGAGAGGGTAAGTTTGTGTAGCCGTGCCACCCTAAACGTTCGTCAATGGTTACACCAAGAAGGTTTTTTAACACATTCAATGCTTACGTTATTTATGAAAATTTGAGTGACGATTTTTAGTGACGAAAAACGACAATGTGTTTCCTTTAAGCCAAATACTGATTATTTTCTAATTCACGGTTTTCTAGATTGACGGTGTTTAACCTTCTGGACAGTGTGGTGTCGTTTGCATATATAATTGTTGTAAATAGATCGCTGGCCTTAGAAATATCATTTATGTATATTATTTAAATAATAAGGGGCCAAGAACTGATTCAAGAATTGAGTCACAAATTGAGTCAAAAATTGAGTCAAGAGTTGAGTCAAGAATTGAGTCAAGAATTGACTCAAAAATTGAGTCAAGAATTGAGTCAAGAATTGAGTCAAGAATTGAGTCAAGAATTGAGTCAAGAATTGAGTCAAGAATTGACTCAAGAATTGACCCAAGAATTGACTTTTGAGGCACCGCCAGTAGTAATATTATAGGAATTCAATTTAGTGTCTTCGTGTTCCACGATACTGTATGCGGTTGCGCAAATAGCTATCTGGGAGTTTTAAGGTTATTCCCGTTATTCCATGGTACCTAACTAAATAACTAACTTCATATTTCTTATTTGTTGATAAGATAGTAGAACGTTTCTCATATCCCCAACTTGATTTAGGATGCAGTTTGTTTATGGTCTCCTCTGCATCTCTTTGGGTGATGCACGACAAACATATCTTCACATTGATGCGTGAGGTAAGATGTAAAGGACTTATTTTCAGGGAAGGCAATTTGTTGGGCCATAAGTCCTACATTGATGAAATATTAGTAAGAGGCCTTTTCATCTCTAATTTATCATGTACTGTTGTATTTATATTGAAATAGTTAGGGAATTGGTCCTTACTAAGGGACTTACATGAACTGCATTAAAAGTGTTCTACGTTTCTTTCAGAACAGTCTTGTATTTTTGAAAGAGGTAATCATAACCATGCTTCTTTGCTAAGCGCATGTCTGGTGAGGATGCGCCTATATGTGGAAATATTGGGGTACTCAAGATTTTAGCCGCACTTCCTGCATAATTTGTCTCATAAAGCAATGGTCTTTATTAAGCCTACTTCACCCATTTACATACTTTTCTTACTTACTTACTTAAATTAACTTGGAAATCTCACGAAAGAAAGATGTCACTCTGGTGTCAATCAAAATGGTTTTGTGTTGTTTCCAATCCACTGGTAAAAGTGTGGTAGTTAATGTTTGTGTCACAGGGTGTCTATAGATATTTAAAAAAATAACAATATTTTGTTCATATCAGGTCCCATTATCTCTATAAACTGAGGCTCCCGGATGTGTGAGTCCACCGGTCGTGGTACTATATTATAACTGAAGGCATCAGATAGAAAGATGACCAGACCTTCATATCCATTAACTAATTTACGTTGGGATACAAGCTTCTTTAATCAGAAGAAATGATAATTTTTCATGATCATATAACCGGCTCTCTTCAATACGCATGGCATTTAACGACATTGGCTGTCAGATGCTGCGCAAAAAGGTTTAACTGATCAATTTGTATTCAATTATTCCGTGTTCAGACCCAGAATGGAGAAACTCTTCTTCCACTGGGTGATGCATTTGATTAATAAATCATCTTCGTAGTAGGGAGAGTGTATTACATTGCTGAATTAATCTATATCTGCATCCTCATGTTTTAAATTAAGAATATTCACAAAAGAGTTATTTGCCAAGCCACCGAATTCTTTTCAAAATAACTCATCTGTTGATCTAGTCTTGGCTGCCACTGACTTGTGGATGTGTGTTGCTAACTTGTAAACCCGTTTGATTTCGCGGTGACCTCCCTTCTCGAGGAATGGGCGGAGGTTGATCATTGCACATGAAGCTAATCTTCATGTATGTTGCAATGAATGTCCCGTAAGCAACATCAAATGTCCTGACATCTCCATAACCAATGAGAAGACACAACCAGTTTGTGGGTTGTAGGGTGACAGAATTAGACACGTTTCATTGATCATGAACCTTATCGCTTCAAAAGCTTCATTGTTGGTGGTTGTGTCTCGAATTTTACCGTTCTGCTTGCTCACAAAGTGGGAGTAAGTTTTTAATTCTTTGACGCGTCTGTTCATCGGTCGATGTTTTGAATTATTACTCGGTGTTTTGAAATCATTTGGTTTGATACGCATTACTTTAGTTCCCTCGGATATGTCGTGTTTTTGAAATAACCTTAGCGCTTGAATCATATCTTTCATTAAGACGAAAAGTGAAAAATTTCGTCTTATGTCGGTGTGTTCCGTTTTTCTCTGTTTTTTTTCCGTTAACGCATTATCTGTCGAATGCCTTAAGATATCGACTTCAAAATTCAAAAAGAGATGAGGAATGGCAATCGTCAGGCCAAGTTCGTAGATGGGCCATGTAGGTCAAAGGTCAAGGTCACAGGAATTTCTCGCAATTCGCTTAACCATTGCCAGATAGGACCAAAAATCGCTATAACGTTCCCAGTTTCCATTTAATCACGCTGAAAATTATCTCACGTATTGGGTTCATAAGTACCTTCTGTATCGTTTTTTATTTGTGCAAATCGCCCAAATAATTTTTCCGCTAAAAATTCCAAAATTTTAACATGGGACCCTATGGGAGCATTTTGGCGGGAGCATGGCTTCTACAATTGCTCCATGAAGGGGACATGTCAGACAAACGACACCTTGCGTGAGACATGACATTAGTCTTGAGGCGCAAAGTACTATATTGATCAAGGTCACATCAAGGTCAAGGTTACGAAACCTGTTTCTCCCCGATTAGCTTCGTTAATATTTGATCTAGAGATTCAGGGAGCATTCTTCAGAGACAGGCGCAAAAGCCATGTGGCCTCAGATTTCACCTCACATTTATAGGTTTTGAGTTAATGGATGATCAATTTTGACATTGCCGAAAGTGCAAAAAATTCGCTGTGACTACATACATGCAGGTATCATGAAATGGGTCTTAACATAGTCGAAATGGTCCCATAACCACAATTTTCGTCTTCCTTCTCAAGCTCTGCTTGATCGTCTAGCTATTATATATTTAAGAACCATCCTTTGGGTGCACGCCGGCTGTCACCATATGACTGTTGCAACCAAAACGCATTTTTATTTTAAAAAGTAGACTAGTCACAATAATTGTTCCCGTGAAAACGGTTGCGGTTGCGGGTGAAAACTTTATTAAAGCTGTGTGGTTAGAGACATACACAGCAGTGTCATAACAACAGTACTCTGTAGATGACTTAGGAGCTGAAACGTTTCTGAGACCACCGATTAATGCCTTGTGGTTGGAATGGCTTGTCTGAGACGGCCTTCCAATCCAGTTTCAATGACAAGAGCCCGTCGTGGCGGGCCATTTCCTCTCGCACGAGACGTTTCTATCCCCTCTTTTGGGATGCTATATCCTCCCAAGAATTCGAATTGATGTCGAAAGCCTTCATGTTACGTTTTGACACATCTTTAAACCTGATCGACCCCTGATCGAACGTCCAAAAGCCAAGAAAGACATCTTTGCTTGACAGGAGCAGGAGTACTACAGGCAAAATCTTCAGTATTGCCTACCTTGCTTTGCCAAGATATGCCTAAATTATTTCACAGGCAACTACTACTTTCTACCAATAACACTACTATCACAATGTTATAGAATGTCGGTGACCGGGAGATTCCGTACGTGTATCTTTTAACAGTTGGTACCAAACCAACAACTTTAGCTCATATTACTCTTTTCTGTGTTATAACTTTTCCTGAGTTATAACGACCCAAATAGTAGCTGGCATTGTTTTTTTCCACTTATTTTCTCACATATCAATTTAAATTCTGAGAGCGAGGAAAGTGACGTCAAAGAGGAATACAAACACATTTAGCTTTACATTGAGACACGTCTTTAAACTGAACGAAAAACACTCAACCGTGAAAACAATATATGGCCTCAATAACAGATATAATTAAATTCCCCGTACCTCAGTTATATACACATTTTGCGCTGTAAATTTATATCGCAAGACTTTCACATTTGTTTTTCGTCCATAAACATTGGCATATCGTTAAAACTTTGAATGACTTTAGAGAATCTGTAAACGAACGCAAGCGTTATTAACAATGAAACACGAGCCTTTACATAGAATGTACACGGTCTATCAATATAGCTTACTATAGAATAGACTATTCCCAAATCAAAGTGCAGAGTGAAACAGTTTCTGTGTCAGTGGATATGTGCATGTGGATGGGAATAAGTTTGGAAGGACAATTTGACATATATTTGCTTACTATTTATATTCCATGCCCAACCCATGGAGAAATATTGTTCTCACTGTCGAACAATTGTAGATAACACCAAGATATTCCCGGAACACTTACGCCATAACTGTTTTACTTTGAACGTTTGAAACACGTTTATGATGTGCTTTATGCCAGTAGGACATATTCAATTGACTCCAATCCAGTGCGTTGGGTAATAGTCATCTTTTTTCATTATCAAATCTATCCTGGATCCCTTCTTGGGGAAGGCAGCGTGGTACAGTGTGTTCCCGTTAGCCAGCCACGCCGCCCACCAGCCATAGGTTCCGGTGGATACGATAGTGTGATTGCAGCTGGCCAGCAGGGCCAGGTCCTCTATAGCCGACATACCATCAGAGACGGCGACGTCTGTCATGTTGACAGCCACTTCCGTCTTACAGAAGATCGGATTGCAGCAAGCCATGACAAACTGAACCCTGGCAAAGCGAGAGCGGAAGTAACTCATAGCCCGGCGGTAGAACCCAATGGGTGTCGACATTCTGCCCGTCTCATCTTCAGTCCACGTGCTGAAGCTGTTCCGCACGTGCACGCCCACGTACGTGATGGGTTCATCACTATTATCATCGCCATGGTAGCGCGTGGTATTCGCACGCAAAAAATCCTGCGCTCGTTCTCGAATTGGCTTTTTGAACTGTAACTCCTCTCTGATATAAGGTTCGATATCTTTAAAATACTTGAAGGACTGAAGGAAGTTGCCAATCTTTACATCTGTTTGCGGCAAGTTCTCCATCCGTTCGTCATACGTGGAGGCCATCTCCTCTCGGAAATATAGGTATGTCCTATTAACAATCGAAGGGTCATATGTAAAGAGCTCAGGACGAAAATTGAATACTTCAAAGAATTCTGGATATTTTCTCGGCGGTACAATTAGCGCCGGCATTCTGTTATTACGGGCCGCTATCCCCCGGAGAGCGGCGTATTGGAACATGTTGTTTCCAGTGCGGCCCTTGTGATTATCAACAATCATATACAACGTCTCATTCGTAATCTTGGAAATATTGAACGGACCATTCATCACGGGTCTCCTTGCAGAATCCTCCGCGACATCCCTACTTACGGATGTTTCCAGGACCTCCCTGCTGAGTCCGTGCGGCCCGTCCAGCGTTCCGCCTCTGTCCTGGTTGTCCGGCCCGGCGCCACGCCAGACCAAGGTTTCCAAACGTCCAGACAGCGGAACGTCCAATTCGGATAGCCTGGAAACGTACACCATGGCGCACAAAGCCGACAAACTCAGGGCAAACAGGACGACCCGCGTCCGATTCATCTTCAGTGTATCTATCTCTATAACTAGTGAAAACAATTGAGCTTAATTCAGATCCTTTGCATTACACACTTTCTGCCACCAGTGCAACTTAAGTAACAATGGTTGAAGGTAAGCGCTGCTATGGGACCCAAACGCCGTTTCATTGATTTATTGATTTTCATTGACATTTAAGATTTTGAAAGGATGATATGGCCAAAGAAGGAACATGATACTGTGTCATTAATAAATCACCGTGCAAAATTTGTAAAAACAGAAGTTAAATCTATAGTTTAAAACAGTCACCTGGCCCGAGTGTGGTTTTTTTTTAAACTAATAGGTACAGGTTTATAATGACAAAAATGATTTTGGTAATGTATTGATTGATTTTCATTCGTATGTGTGTTTCCCAGCTAGCATGACCACAAAGAGGGCCCGATGCAGGCCTTCCAACAATCATCGGCCCGATGCAGGCCCTCCAACAATCATCGGCCCGACGCAGGCCCTTGATTGGCGTGCTTCCATTTGATATAAGTACTACTCTCCCAGCCAGCATGGCATTATCGGCCCAACGTTGTTTTTAGGTAGGCAACGCAACCGTTTGCTAGTATACATAGGCGCAACGTAATACCGACCGTCATCTGCGCTCTGCACCCAACCGTTGGCAATGGAATGTTGGCCCAACATTGTGCCTACTGCCGTTGTGCCTACTGCCGTACTGCCGTTAGCGCAAAACACAGCGCCATCTAGCGAGTTTTTGAAGCGACACTTCCATGCGGCAATTTTCCATAACTGTAAGTTATCGTGAATTTTGAGATTTTTATTCATGTGGCACATTATTATTGTCCTCTCGGTCTGCTTTATAGTATCGGATTATGTAATTTATGCACTGACTTAATTAGAACTGTAATATAATGGTACAGCGGAAGAAAACGGTCACTGAGTATGCAGTTTCTGACCTTTCCTGTATTATCGCTCACACGAGTGCCTAGCTCTTTTGTTTTGGAGCTCTTTTATTAAATCAAACACTGTCAAACCAGTGCAAAACCTTCAGCCATGGGCAGGTGAATGTCATTAAACTTATTAGGGATGGGGCAAGGGGTATTTCCGTTTTTCAGGAAGAGGCTTTTCTTTTCACTGTGAACTGGGAATGAGGAAAATAATTCTTCGTGAACTGGGAATGGGATATTAGCCGATAGCTGTGATCGAGTATTTTCATTAATCGTGAACTGGGAATTTTAATATTATATAACTTTGAATTGGGAAATGGCCAATTTATATCATGCATGCGCCCCTTATTACACAAGGCATATAATTATGGAAAATATAAATGGATTATTCCTATTGGTCCAAAAGAAGAAGGGTGCAGACAAATATAGAGAACACGTATCTGGGTGGGTAGTCAGAGCCATATATCTGCATTCTGAACTTCTATGTTGATGTGAATTATTTTCTCATGGAATTAAAGAGATCATTTTATTGAGTTAAGCCAAGTGGTTATAGTGTTACCTATAACAATATGCTGTTCACATTTTGTTTTACAGTCTGTTTAAATTTCATTGACAGTGACAGAATATGATATTACCCTCCTGCATGCTTTGGAGCGCGTGCAACAGCAGCAGGAGCACAATGGTGTGATGCTTGGCAAAATTTGCCAGCATCTCAACATGACTTGCACGCCAACCCCTCCGCCAGATGGAATGCCCTTCCCCATCCTGACCTTAGAAGCCCTACACACATTGGACGAGGTCCTCGCTAATGACGAGACCGTGTGGAAAACGGTATGCTGTAATATTTAACGATTAATGTTTTTTGCTGTTAAAGCCTGGCCACACAAAACACAGCTATATATAAGTCTCAGAGAACCCCCTTAGTCTATTGGTCAGTGTACTGGACTAGAGATCAAGGCATCCATGGTTTAGTGGACGGTCCCCATATGGGGCATATTTTATTCATCATCATTTTGTTGCCCCGAAAGCTTCCACTGGCCCAAGTTTAGTCAAGTATGCACGAATAAGAGACCAGCATTTTCAGTTCTCATAGGTTTGTCCATGTTTTTGTATTGCTTTGTGTAATTTAATTTATGTCTATTTTATCTTCAGTTTGACTCTTTCTTTTGCATATGTCCAATTAGGTCAGCAGCATCACCTTGATGGGCGTATCCACTGTCGACAAGACAGTGCAGCGTTTGATGGACTAAGTGCTGTCAAATAGTGTGGCAAAGCAAATACATTGGCAATGGAAGAGTGGTAAAGTGCCATTCCCTCGCCTAAACTAACGCCAGGTGGTGTATGGTAAGTGTGGCTGTATTCTTCTGATAAGATAAGGATTTCCACTTTACCCACTGTCTACTTAACTCATTTGCGTTACCTATTCAACGTGATATGACAGATCTGTCAAAAAATCCTGCGAACAGCAAATTATGAACAGTATCATTACTTTGTATGTGGCTACCACTGTATTGCCTTTAACAGGGTTCCAGAAATATTAAGCTAACAAAAAACATGTGTTAAGTATACCAGTATAGGTAAATGTTATTCATGCATATTATCGAACCAGCATGATATTTTAAACAGCTTTGCCATTGAGTCTACTTTGATTTAATTCAGGGGGTACTCGCAGCAACCCGACTACCAGTTGCGCCACAAATTCAGAGGTGGTGAAGAAGTGGCTGCGATTTGCTGGGGAGCGGGATGGCGGGCGACGAGAGCGTGACACAGCTGGCAAACGCAAGAATCAGGAATGAGTGGAAGCGACCGCATCTACGAGCGACCACCTCTATGAGCGGCCATGCACCTGTATGAGCGGTCGCGAGCGATTTTTTCAGACATTACGCG
Source organism: Arenicola marina (assembly GCA_964019135.1). NCBI lineage: Eukaryota > Metazoa > Annelida > Polychaeta > Arenicolidae > Arenicola > Arenicola marina. The sequence goes on from OZ025262.1 coordinate 32,871,227, forward strand.
TCATGTATACCTATTAAGAATTCATGTATTGCACTTCATAAGGTTTTTGTCAATAAATTAGTGAACAACATTTGCAGTGGTTCAATATCGGTAGAACGATGTTGGCCCAAGGTTGGCAGATGGTTGGGCCATTGTTGGCAGACAACGTTGAAACAATCATTCCCCAATGACCACCCACTCGTTGGCCCAATGTTCTTTGCCAACATTGCGCCAACATTGCCGACAACGTTGTTTCACGGTTGGCAGATGGTTGCCATGCTGGCTGGGCTCTAGCTTGTGACATCGTGACAACTGAACCTACAGGTAGTAGGATCGATCAAACATAGATGGGTTTTTCGAAATGAAATACTGAGTAGAGCATCTACAATTTAGATTACGTCAGCTGGACTTGACCCACGGCAGTTATGAACTCGTTGTCACGCCTGCTGCGTAGGATCCGCCCTGTTCACTTCCCTCCGTATGCGCCTCCCATCCCTGTCGGCCGAGCAGCGAAACCTTCGCCACGGACTCTACTTTGGCGTGGCTTTGGTGACTGTACCTTGAGTTTTGTGTACCGCTTCTCAAATGTTCTAGCTTGTGTGAGCGATAATAGGGATCGGGAAAGTATGTTCAGGATTACCAACGAATTGTCAGTAGGATATGCATGCAACGTGTCAAATGAAATAGCGATTGAACGAAATGCATGTCTAGTAAGCTTCAGTAGCCCAAGTACGTGTCACTTACTGGAGTACACTTGAAATCTTCAACTTCACCACATGAGTAGTCCGCTAAAATTGAAAAATGCGTAGGCCCGCTCCCAGCCTCGCCAGCTTAGCGATTAAATATAATACATAGTTGCGAATAAAACAACGGATTGTGGCTTTTAGTCATTTTATAACAGATTAATATGTATAGGTGTCCCCTAATTTGCGAGCGAAGTTAGAACATCAGATGTGAGAAAATATTTTTAATATAACATTAGTTTGAAAGCAGTTGACAAAAATAACCCTCCTCCAACTAAATGATCAATCTATGTATGAAAATGGAGCAATATGTGCTTTAACATAGCTCATTTCCATGAGAAACGAGCATTTGACTGACTTGAGGTGCTGTTTAATCATAAAAGACAGATCACCGATTGAAAATCACTCAAACATTAAATTTCTTAAATATAGAGGTGACTAAATAAAGTTAATTCATCTAAGCCTACTGCAAAAATGTGGTACATTGTTCGTTTTACATTGAAATATCAGATGTAGATCTATAATATAAACGAGATCTATGCATGTAATCAAGTGATGAGTTTGAATGGAATGGAATGGAATGTTGGTGTTTTAGGCCACTTTTGTGCACATACAGGCTAAATTGGGCCAAGGAACCTCCCGAGACGATGAAGGATGAAGGAATGAAACATGCCCCAGATTAGGTGCCCGAGCCCGGATTCGAACCCAGGACCTATTGATCTGCGGTCTAGTGCGCTAACCACTACACCAGCGAGGCCCCCGATAGTGATGAGTTTGAGCTTCTTTTTCTGGAACATGCATTGCCCTTTATTTGAAGTAATCAAAGCATGTCTACCTTTGAAAGGTCGACAGTTATTTCACAACAAATGCAGCTTAATCCTGGTTAAATCTAATGCTGAAATAAAAAAAAAATCTTGACTGTTCTTCAGAAGCTGTTATTTTTTCCTTCAATGCTGTTCTTTGGACATATTTTGGCTTCAATGGCTTTTCTTGACAAAGTTATATTTCAATAATTTTTGTGAACTGCCTACTTTTTGCTTTTTAACTTTCAGCTAAGCTTATTTGTTTCATTAGTCTATCAGTTTTTTTGTTTCTGTAGCTACAAAAAGTAACTGGTAAATGAAAAAATACAGGAAAGCATGCATGCCCTCAGACTTGGAAAAAAGCGTTGGTAAAGAATTCAATATTTTATCATGTGTTTAGGCAAATACATTCTGCAAATGTAATTGTTTGTTTTTATTAACTTATCCCTAATTAATGGGATTTTTCTTGCTTCAATATCCTGTTTGCGTACTTTTTTGGTTTCACCTGTGTAATGTTTTTTTTCTTCACAATTTTTTTTTATTCATTTTTGGAAAAAAAAATTGTTTAACTTTAGCTAGGCGTACTCTGAGTATTAATATTTTTCTTAAACCAAGTTTTGGTTTTAAAACTGTGCAAAGTGACCGCAATCATGGAAATAAATTCTAGTCCAACAAAGCAGAAAATTCGGCAAATGCAATTATTTTTGCCTAGACTTTTCCTCAATTGATGGCGCTTGTTTTGCTTCATTGCGCTTTTTTTTGTTTACTAGTTTACCCAATGAATGCCCATTTTCTGTTTTTTTGGCTTCATGAATTGGCTTCTCATTTAGTGTTTTTATAACAAAAAAAAGACTCAGTGTCTCTCTATATACTGGGTAGGTTTTTGGGAATTACCTTTTCTTTAACTTCAGTTACATATTTTTTTTAGTTTGTCAGGTTAAAAAAACAGCGAAAGGCTAACCAACCAAAAAAAACAATTCTAGTCTACGCTAGCTGGGTCTTAAAATGAAGTGAACCGACCAAGGAAAAAAACTCCAACTGGTATTCTGGATTAAGAAATCTGAAAGAATGTTTTGACAACACCATTTTTGTTTAAACACTTTGAGAACATCTTAGGTTGAGACAATTTTTGTTCTTGCCATACACAGAATTTGAAACGGGGGATGGTGTCCAAACTTGTCACTGCATGTTGGGAGTCCATGCAACCTCATATAGCATTCTTCCCCAGAAAGGTGGGGGGGCATGCCTCAGATGGAAAATTACATTAAAAAAAGGCATTCGTCCTCAAAAAGGTGGGGGGGGGGCGTCTGGAGCCCTTAAAACCCACCCTCCCTTGATCTGCCCTAGCTCTATCAGTGTTTTCTTCGACAAATTTGTTAATGTTCATGTTAATGTTTTCGTAACATGTAAATTGAAGAGCTTGCCATGTGCATATGACTATAAGTCATATACATTTTTTTAAATAACATACTTTACATAGTCATAGACACAAGCTTTCCATACTTGAAGCTTAAAACATTGACAGTGAGTTGTACCTTGGCAGATCTATCATCTGGTTCTTGTGTAACAGGGATGTGTGCTGCGATGACTGTCCAAAGATACCAGTGAAAAATAATGTGTTATTTAATGTTAACCTGCTTCAAACTTCAAACCATAACACTGTCAGTGTCACTCCAAGGTGGGCGATAATACCCCACGATGCCAATCGAAAAGCGGACGGTACCTTTCGTTAAATAAGGCTTTTGGGCTATTCGTATCTTAGGCAGTTTTCTGAAGATGATTTGGTTTAATCACGTAGTACATTAAACATTCGCCCATTCGGTTGTTTCTCACAGTCATCTGAATCGGATTCGAAGTGTCATAATTGTGCGGACGAAGCGTTACGTCCCACCCGGCAGTTCGAATTGACGCGCCGCCTACCTGCGAGGGTGTTTAATTCAGGTTAAATTTAAGCCAATCCTATAGTCCGGCACGGTCCGAAAAATCGGCCTGAGGGACCGGTATTATCGCTCATCTGTGAGGGGCCGGTATTATCGCTCATGTGTTCACGGTTTTTCAATCGCATGGATATGTGAAATTTCAATTTTTCGTTAATTTTTTTCTTTTTTTTTATACATGTGTGTTGCTATAGAAGCTCGCTTCGCTCGCTATTACGAGCGGATGGTCGTGTTAACTAGTAATATGTCATAGGTAAAACCTAAAGGCGAGCGTAGCCTCCAATGCTCCATACCATATCGATACAATTTGTTTGGTACCATTTGTTTAACCCCCACTGCTTGGTGAGAACGATTTACTGAACCCCTGATAACTTATTACTCATTAATGCACAGGCGCTCAGATCTGCTGACAAAACTCCAGCATTAATGGCCGGTCAATTAAAACATGTAGGACTATCAACTTTCATGTCTTGTTTTTCTAATTCTGTAATAAAAGAAATAATATCAACGCTTGTTCTGTAATAAAAGAAATCATATTTTTTTGTAGTTTTGAGGTCATAAATACCTGCAGCTATAACTATACAAACTGACGTTCACAAGTAGGGAAGCTATATGCATGTACTATAGCAAACACCTCTCTTTTAATTGTCTCAAGTTTAGCTGCAGGTGTGTATTTAGTTATTGAGACAACTATTACATAATAGCTCCAAGTATTGAGACAACTATTACAATAATAGCTCCAGGTATTGAGACAACTATGACAATAATAGCTCCAGGTATTAAGACAGTTTTTAGTTTTAATAACTTCCTATTCATGCCTGAATTTTGTTTAAGCTTAAAACCAATTTCGTACATTAAGTTCTGCTGTTTCAGTAGCTGAGATTCAGTAGGTAAGTTTCTGTTTTTAACATTGGCGAAAAGATAGTCAACTTAACTTAGTCCAAATCCAGGAATCGGTCAACCGTGTTCGACGCATCCTACACGGACGCCTGATGACGTGATATCAGTGATGAACTGACAACTGTCAAATAAACCCAGTTAAATGAACATGACGTTTCCCAGAAGGCAGTTAACGCATGCGTAAACAATGTAGAACATCTTCCGCTTCCGCTTTCCCCACTGGGGGTCGACTTGCGGTTGAATTTTTTTCGCTCTTTACAGCATGGGAATGTGATACAGATTTTGTCAGTTTTTTACGTGTGTGTTATCTAAAGAGCTCGCTACGCTCGCTATAATAGCATCAAGTCTGAAGGCCGCTAAAATACTGTATAGGGCTATAGAGTTTTCGCGATCGGCCGCGAGACTTCCGTTTTGGGGACAAACAAACACAAGTGTTCCATGTTGAAGCATAGACAGCTATAAGTCAATTTCTTTCCAGGTTTATTCTAAAGCCTATGAGTCCTATTTCACTAAACACAGATATCGGAGGTATTCGTTAAAGTATTTGGAGGCGATGAAGTGCAGAACTTCTGGAATATACAAGGAAAAGGTTATGGGTAACAAGCTGGTATTTGTATTAAATTAGACATGGTATAGGTTGTGCTGTCTGAACCTATCTGTCCGAACCTGTGCCATGTGATCAATATTGATTCTCACCACGTACTGGGGGTCATGCTGGGCTCTAGGCTAGTCGCCTAAATGGAACATCGTCGACCAAGATTGGCGAATTATCCTGAATCTAAAATTCACAGATTCCCAATACTGGCCTGCTTTGAACTCCTACATGAAGCGATTGTGCGGGTATTGTTCTCGAAAGGTGTTTCCTCTGACCTATTATTTGGAAACTATGTTGAGAGAAAAGTGGCTGCGATGGGGGTAGTGGAGGGATGGGATTATTATCACTTCTAACCAGTAGGTAGCGTCTTTGCCAGTGTTACCGACTTCAAAAAAAGGCTGATTATTCTGGTCGCTTTCTTTTGTACTTTCAAGAGGTCGTTTGCTCTGTATCCCCAGACCAAGATGCCGTAAACATGATACACGGCAGAATTGCGCAAAATTAAAAGGCTTCATCCGGGGGTAATGTACTTTAATCTATTGAGAATCCCAGCTCGATTGCCAATTTACGAGAGGGTAAGTCTGTGTGGCCGTGCCACCCTAAACGTTCGTGAATGGTTATAGTCCGTGAGCCAGACAAGATATTGGTACCATTAGAGGGCACTGGACTAAACTTATTTCATTTTGATAGTATACCCTAGGACATTACAAAAATGCATGATGGACATGCCAACATGGTAGTTTAAGTTGTTTATACAACTTTGATGATTACGATATTTATCAGCCAAAATGGGCCATGTGTTTAAGCCTAGTTGCTCATCGGCGCCCCATAGATCCACACAAGCGGATCTTCGGGATCGGGTGGGAATCTTTTTATTTGGTTTTTCTTTGTACATATTTCATTTTAACGTGTTTAACGCCGATAGACATTATTCTGTCCCTATAGCTAGGCCGTATTGAGCTTGTTAAGTAAGTATCATTATTTTTATGGTGGATCGGGACTCGCGTGACTCCGGACGCGTGGGTTGGATTCCTGAACAACGACACAAGTCGCCCAGCCCGCGCAAGCATTTCAATCAGCCTCATAACAGGTAAATATTTGTCAATACTTCTATGCATAGTGTTTATTTGATATAAGAAGTGTTACAGATTGCATTATTAATATATGTTACCATTGTGACCTTGTTACTGCCTGTATATAAAGTATTATTCTTCAATGCCGGAAGGTATTGCCTATAAAATATAAAGTCAAAGTCATAAATGCGGTTAGAGTGACGCGAATTTGCCGCAAAATTGCCGCTATCGTGAGAAAGCAACACCGTGCAATTTTAATGATACCAAACTTGCATTTGTACTGCTATGTTATCCTTTTTCTTGTTATCTTTCATGCTAACAATCCAATGGCAGCAGACGCACTTTCGCAAATAGACTAAAACACACGTCATAAAATGGTGTAGTTGCCATGGCGCCGAACGTGCTCTGAACAATACAGGCTCCACATTTATACCAGCCACAGGCGCTATGGCAACTATAGAGCCTTTCGTTGTCTGTCACTTAGTTTATTTGCGATGGCGTGTATGGAAGGCGGAGTAGTGTGTTCTAGCACATTTTGTAGCTAACGTCTTCTTTTTTTCGTTCAAATAGACTCTACCGCCCATCTGTGGAGAAGGCCCCGCTATCTGGGGGTTTGTCTTGACTCAATACAGGAATTTACGGTCTATGTTGACTTTTGGTGACACCACACCCCGTGTTACATATAGATCACTATTGATCTCCGTTAGTTAAGAATGAGATATTCTCCTATATTTACAGTGGATTGTTGTTATAAAACTCTGTTTGTTTTTTTTTTTGGGGGGGGGGGGTGCAGAAATGAGGTGACAAAGCAAACAGCAAGATGGATGTTGAACAAAAACTACTGAAGCGCCCTCGAAAAGACGAGAAGACCTGCATCATTTGCTTACAAATTTCTCCAATCAACGATCTGACTAAACCTAAAGATGAGCAATCGATTGTGACACTTCAGAAAAGCTGCTGAATTTAGGATGCACTTGCCAATCCTGAATCTAGATGACAGTGAAAAGGAAGAAAAACTATACTACCACAGGAACTGTTGATCATCCTTTACCCATAAAAAAAACCCTGGAGGGTTCATTAGCAACGAAAGAAGCTTCGACGCCAGGTGCAGAAATAAGAAAAACTACCAGAAAACTTTCCATGTCTAACACCTCGTGCGTTTTTGTATAAATATTTGTATATTCTGTAACAGGAAGAATAAATACTCTCAAGGATCAAAATCAGCTGAATTATTGATACAATAATGCCGTGGCCACCTCAGCCCGATAAATTGGATGCAGACTACATCAAACTTCCAGAATCCCTTCAACTGTTCTTGAGTGTTCTGTTCCAAAGAGACGGAACAGATGCACGATTCCAACGATTGGTACAATCAGCCGGCCACGATTGTGTTTATGCAGTTAGTGGTGGTACAACCGTACCTGCAAAGCACATTCTGCTAGCATGGGGTGTGAAATCCCTCACGGGAAATGTTGAACTCATCAAGGTTCTAAATCGTACCATCTCATATTCAAAATTGGAAGCTACATATGCCTTCAGAAGCAGAAGACCGAAACAGACAAGAGAGTCATCCTGCCATCAAATAGCCATCCATGTATCCCAACAGCCCTTGCCTATGACAACATTGATCGCTCGGAAGAAACACTCAGTGGTGGAGGAACCTCACATCGAGTTAATGGCATCATCATACAACCACAGGTAGCCACTCCTTCCCCCAAGCCAAAGAAACATGAACTGCCTGTGAAGAAATTCCGAAGCATCACACCAGTGCCGTTAGAAATACCAGAATACAACGCAGGCAATAGGCAAGGACCACCAATAGCTAAACCAATCGATCAGAATTATGAATAAGTGACCAAACGTGCACAAATGATCAACATAGTGTGGTCATTGGTGAGGCTCACCAACACTTCTGAGCAGTCTGTGAGCTCGTGGACTGGCTTCAATATGATGACACGCGACACCGTCACGGTTAAAAAAGACACTGTCGGATATCTGCCTACCATAAACGCACCTGCTACACGGTTATCCACTGTGTACGAGATTCTGAACAATGTGATCAAGATCAAGAATGCCCTAGACATTGATGACATTGTATGTGTGTTTGATCAGGCATTATATGCAAAAGCAGCGGAGATAACATGGAAGCATGAAGAGATGTACAAGAAGGTTGTTCTCAGAATGGGTGAATTCCATACCCCATGCAGCTTTATCTCCATAATTGGAAAGCGGTTTGCTGCTGCTGGCTTGCGCGATATTGGCGTTGAGTCAGGTACCGTTGCAGAAGGATCTGTGTCCAGCCTACTTGAAGGACGAAACTACAACAGGAGACTTCGCCTGTGTCAGCTAATGTATGAAGCTTTACTGAGACTGGCATGGAAGAATTTCTCCCCATGGCTGGAAGAACGCCACCGGGAAGACATACATCATCAGATCAAAGCATCCAAGGCCATGAAGACCCTAAATGCACATGTTTGTGGAGTAGCACTAAATAGTGCATTAATGAACACATCCGTCGCTACAATCATCTACCAATTCACAGAATACCTTGATCACCTGCGAACCAGTAATGGATAACTGGCTTCCTTTTGGGTGTCGTTCATGGACATGGCGGACATACTGCTTGGACTGATTCGTGTATCAAGGGAAGGCAACTGGCTTCTCCATCTATCTGCTATCCAGTTCATGATACCGTGGTGCTTTGCGTATGACAAACAGAACTTTGCCAGATACCGTTCTGTCTACTACTGCAAGATGCCGAGTCATCCTGAATCACACCCCAGTGTCCATCAACACAGGATGCAGGGGGGTTTCTCAGTCCAACTGAGTGACAAGAATCCGTTTGGGAAGATTCCGGTAGACCACACTATAGAAGAAATTGTCAACAAAGACACACAAACAGCAGGTAACCAAGTTTTTGTCCGGTAAGTGCAAGCGAAGCTCTGTCTTGCCAACCTGCCAGAGTATTGCTAACGGACTAAAGTGTACCGAAGCCTGTACCATGCAGACATGCGACAATATGAAGGAGGATGAACAGGAACAGGGACTGCAGGAGACAGATGATGATGATAGTGACAGTGATGACTATTGAAATATTGTATTAATGCTCTATGTACTTTAAGTTTGTGCATTGAATAACCATGCAATCAAACACGTACTGCATGGTAAGTGTGCGTGTTGATGACAAAGTAAGATAAGGTTTAGCAACCTAGATCAGTCTGAGCCAATACTGTACATTTTACATACCTGACTTACTGAATAGTTGAATGTAGGGTTCTGTTATGCATAAATGGGCATAATGGACAAAATAAAAATACATTGTGTGAAATTTGAGGTAACATTATGCATTCTGTTCTGATATGAATATAAACCTTTTCGCATGCACTGACTCGATCTTCAAAGATCGTCATACGATCCAATAGATGGATATTATTTTACTATAACGCAATAAATAAGTTTCTGAGATATAATTTATGCCTTGCGTATGTGCCAATTAGCACCATACGATTCACAAGTAGCACTATATTTGTTCTGGGGTTGGCATGCAAAAATTTAATTTTTTGGTCGGTGTGACAAAGGCCGATTTTCAGTGATTTTCAGTGAGACACCCCCTATGCAATAAAAGTTGTCTACTGATATTATACTACCCCTCAGAAATGTCCATCATGCTGTTTTGAGGTCCAGATACATATAGCTATCAGAAAATCATAAAAAAGTCTAGTGCCTTCCGGTGGTACCAATTGGTGTTTTTTCCATGATCAGCTCACGGACTATTACACCAAGAAGGTTTGTCAACACATTCAATGCTTACGTTATTTATGAAGATTTTAGTGATTTCTAGTGAGGAAAAACGAGTTGTGTTTCCTTTAAGCCAAATATTGATTATTTTGTATTTCACGGTTTTCTAGATTTACGGTGTTTAACCTTCTAGACAGTGTGGTGTCGTTTGCATATATAATTGTTGTAAATAGATCGCTGGCCTTAGAAATATCATTTATGTATATTATTTAAATAATAAGGAGCCAAGAACTGAGTCAAGAATTGAGTCAAAAGTTGAGTCAAGAATTGAGTCAAGAATTGAGTCAAGAATTGAGTCAAGAATTGAGTCAAGAATTGAGTCGAGAATTGAGTCAAGAATTGAGTCAAGAATTGACCCAAGAATTGACTTTTGAGGCACGGCCAGTAGTAATATTATAGGAATTCGATTTAGTGTCTTCGTGTTGCACGATACTGTGTGCGGTTGCGCAAATAGCTATCTAGGAGTTTTAAGGTTATTCCCGTTATTCCATGGTACCCAAGCCTATGCAGAAGTATTTTATGATCAAGTGTATTAAATGCTTTTGATAAATCAAGGAAAATACTAATAGGAGTTTTTACTTTGTCTAAACTGGTAGTGGTATATATTAAAACTTTGCTGATTGATAATATTTCGCTACTTTTAGCCTATCGGGAAAGACACCTGTAGTCAGATATTGATTAATGGCCATTGATGTCACCTCACTAACTTCATATTTCTTATTTTTTGATAAGATAGTAGAAAGTTTCTCATATCCCCAACTTGATTTAGGACGCAGTTTGTTTATGGTCTCCTCTGCATCTCTTTGGTTGATGCACGACAGACATATCTTCACATTGAGGCGTGAGGTAAGATGTAAAGGACTTATTGTCGGGGAAGGCAATTTGCTGGGCCAAACTACGGCCTATATTGATGAAATATTAATAAGAGGCCTTTTTATCTCTGGTTTATCATGTACTGTTGTATTTATATTGAAATAGTTAGGGAATTGGTCCTTACTAAGGGACTACTTACATGAACTGCATTCATCGTTTTCCACGTTTCTTTCAGAACAGTCTTGTACTTTTGAAAGAGGTAATCATAACCATGCTTCTTTGCTAAGCGCATATGTCTGGTGAGGATGCGCCTATATGTGGAAATATTGGGGTACTCAAGATTTTAGCCGCACTTCCTGCATAATTTGTCTCATAAAGCAATGGTCTTTAGTATGCCTATTTCACTCATTTACATACTTTACTTACTTACTAATGTAGTTATGTTTAGCAGTTGGAACTGCATCAATAACATTGACATACCTTCTAGCACTTTGTTTATGGTAATAATGTGGGTGAGGGTGCAAAACGATAAAGAGAGTGAAAAAAGAGAAAGTTATATACGTATTAATTTTTGAGCGGGATTTTGGTTCGAGTATGATATCATTACGTTTATTCAACCTCTTGTAAATTACGTCATGCTCGTTTTTGACCCTTAGGTGGTCCTGGCACCAGCGACCTCTGTTTCTAGCCTGGATCTCCTAACCTATACGATTAGAGTTTTCAGTGGTTTATCTGTACATTTTATGCCATGCATTGGTTAAAGAAATGAAGTGAATCACGAACCATGAGTCCAATCAGGATGTCATAGTTTTTATTGGTATCGTCATGTAGGTCAAATAAACGTACAGCTGGACTAAACCTGCATAGGCAATTATCAATCGTGCTGCTCCTATGTTGGAAGATTATGGTCGGTATTGTTATATTTGGAGATAACGTATGCGAGGAAATTACCTCGAAGTATTTTTCATACGTTTTTCATTTATTTTCAATAAATTAATTTGGAAATCTCCTGAAAGAATGATGTCACTCTGGTGTCAATCAAAATGGTTTGGTGTTGTTTCCAATCCACTGGTAAAAGTGTGGTAGTTAATGTTTGTGTCACAGGGTGTCTATACATATTTCCAAAAATAACAATATTTTGTTAATTTCAGGTCCCGTTATCTCTATAAACTGAGACTGCCGGATGTGTGAGTCCACCGGTCGTGGTACTATATTATAACTGAAGGCATCAGATAGAAAGATGACCAGACCTCCATATCCATTAACTAATTTACGTTGGGATACAAGCTCCTTTAATCAGAAGAAATGATAATTTTTCATGATCATATAACCGGCTCTCTTGAATACGCATGGCATTTAACGATACTGGCAGTCAGGTGCTGCGCAAGAAGGTTTAACTGATCAATTTGCATTCAATTATTCCGTGTTCAGACCCAGAATGGAGAAACTCTTCTTCCACTGGGTGATGCATTTGATTAATAAATCATCTTCGTAGTAGGGAGAGTGTATTACATTGCTAAATTAATCTATATCTGCATCCTCATTTATTAAATTAAGAGTATTCACAAAAGAGTTATTTGCCAAGCCACCGAATTCTTTTCAAAATAACTCATCTGTTGATCTAGTCCTGGCTGCCACTGACTTGTGGATGTAAGCTTCTAACTTGTAAAACTGTTTAAATTCGCGGTGACCTCCCTTCTCGAGGAATCGGCGGAGGTTGATCATTACACATGAGGCTAATCTTCATGTATGTTGCAATGAATGTCCCGTAAGCAACATCAAATGTCCTAACATCTCCATAACCAATGAGAAGACACAACCAGTTTGTGGGTTGTAGGGTGACAGGATTAGACACGTTTTGTTGATCATGAACCTTATCGCTCATCGCGCTCACCACTTCTCCAAATCAACATGCCAAACACTAATCAATGCCAATCACGCCGAGTAAAAATAGAATAAAAGAATAACAAGCATGTGGCTTGTGTTTGCTGTTGCAGACGGTTAATCGGGGGATAATAACAGAGCAATGAAGCAGGCCTAGTTAGTTATCGGTATATATATATATATATATATATATATAACTATATAGACGTCATTAGGACAACGGCAGGAATTAGGTCAACCGGGGGGTATTAGGTCAACGGCGCTATATATCTCACTCAGCCATCGTTTTTGTGATATTTTTTTTTATTAATGTACTCATTTGGGCGTAATTAGCTCTCAGGCCAATTATTATTGATTTCTGTGGCGTATTAAAAGATATATGGTCATGCGTTGTCCTAAGACCGTTGACCTAAAACTGTTGTCCTAATGTCAAAGGTGTTCTACAACACAGACGGCATTAGGTCAACAGGTTGACTTAATGCCATATATGTTTCGCGTTGTCTTAATACCGTATATATTTCGCGTTGCCTTAATACCGTATATATTTCGCGTTGCCTTAAGACCGTATATATTTAGAGTTGCGATAATACTACATGTTTCGCATTGCCTTAATACCGCATATATTTCGCGTTGCCTTATTACGGTATAAGTTTCGCGTTGCCTTAATACCATATATAATTATGATCTAAATTAACACGATTTAAATCATTGATTATTGATTATGATCTTTATACCAGGCACAAGTCGGGGAGACAATGTAAGAGACTCCGCATAATAAATCCCAATACTATAGCAAAAACAATTATGATGCATCAGCAAGACGTATTTATCAAATTTTGATCATTGTCTGAAATGTGAGGTTCACGGCAGTGAGGTAATAAATCTGAGGGCAAGCAGATACAACACATGGATTAGAGTATTATAAATTGAAACTTTCATTTCTTTATGTTCCAGTAATGCAATTAACATGATAGAATATAACTTAGCGCTATAGCGTATCGTGAACACGGAAGCGGGATGATCAAATACCCCGGTTCCTACGCCTAATGTATCCCTGCCTGCAGCCCTCCACACCCCTGCACCCACCGCCGCTTCCTACGCCAAATGTATGCCTGTCTCATGTCCCCCATTCCTTCGCCTAAAACACTCCTGCTTCCTACCGTCCCCCGTCCCCTGTCCCTACGCCTAAAATACTCCTGCTTCCCACCCCCATCACCCCCCCCCCCCCAGCCTCTGGTTCTTGCACCTAAGATACTCCGGCTTCCTACCCCCACCACCCCCCCCCCCAGCCTCTGGTTCTTACACCTAAGATACTCCGGCTTCCTACCCCCCTTTCCACGCCTAACACACTCCTGCTTCCACCCCCCACCCCCCCCCCCCCGCCCTCACCCTCCCCAGCTCTCCGGCTTCCTACGCCAGTGATACTCGTTGACTCCTGGCCGCCGATTCATATGCCTAAGACACTCCTGCCTCCTGGGCCCCGGTTCCTACGCCTAAGATACTCCTGCCTCCTGGCCCCCGGTTCCTACGCCTAAGACACCCCCTGGCTCCTGGCCGTCCGGTTCCTACGCCTAAGATACCCCTAGCTCCAGGCCCCCCGGTTCCTACGCCTTAGATACCCCTGGCTCCTGGCCCCCCGGTTCCTACGCCTAAGATACCCTGGCTCCTGGCCCCCTGGTTCCTACGCCTAAGATACCCCTGGCTCCTGGCCCCCCGGTTCCTACGCCTTAGATACCCCTGGCTTCTGGCCCCCCGGTTCCTACGCCAAAGAAACCCCTGGCTCCTGGCCCCCCGGTTCCTACGCCTAAGACACCCCCTGGCTCCTGGCCGTCCGGTTCCTACGCCTAAGATACCCCTAGCTCCAGGCCCCCCGGTTCCTACGCCTTAGATACCCCTGGCTCCTGGCCCCCCGGTTCCTACGCCTGAGATACCTTGGCTCCTGGCCCCCCGGTTCCTACGCCTAAGATACCCCTGGCTCTTGGCCCCCCGGTTCCTACGCCTTAGATACCTCTGGCTCCTGGCCCCCCGGCTCCTACGCCTTAGATACCCCTGGCTCCTGGCCCCCCGGTTCCTACGCCAAAGACACTCATGCCTACTGGCCCTCCTTTTCTTACGCCTAAGATACTCATGCCTCCTGGCCCCCCAGTTCCTACGCCTATGATACCCCTGGCTCTTGGCCCACCGGTTCATACGCAAAAGACACTCATGCCTCCTGGCCCACCGTTTCCCATGCATAAGATACGCCTGCCTCCTGGCCCCCGGTTCCCACGCCTAAGATACTCATGCCTCCTGGCCCCCTGGTTCCTACGCCAAAGATACTCCTGGCTCCTGGCCCCCCGGTTCCTACGCCAAAGACACTCATGCCTCCTGGCCCCCGGTTCCCACGCCTAAGATACTCATGCCTCCTGGCCCCCCGGTTCCTACGCCTAAGATACCCCTGGCTCCTGCCCACCCCCCGGTTACTACGCCAAAGACACTCATGCCTCCTGGCCCCCCGGTTCATACGCCTAAGATACTCCTGTGTCCTGGGCCCCCGGTTTCTACGCCCAAGATACGCCTGCCTCCTGGGACTCCAGTTCCTACGCCAAAGACACTCATCCCTCCTGCCCCCCCCCCCCCCCCGGTTCCTAAGCTTAAGATACCCCAGGCTCCTGGCCCCCCGGTTCCCACGCATAAGACACTCCTGGCTCCTGGGCCCCGGGTTCTACGCCTAAGATACGCCTGCCAAAAAGCCCACCGATTCCTATACCTAAGATATACTCCTGCCTCCTGGCCCCCGGTTTCCACGCCTATAAGTCATTCCTGCCTCGTGCCTCTCCGGTTCCTAGCTACGCCTAAGATATATTGCTGCCTCCTGGCCCTCCGGTTGCCCCGCCTAAGATACGCCTCCCTCCTGGCCCCCCGGTTCCTAAGCCTAAGACACTCCTGCCTCCTGGCCCCCCGGTTCCTACGCCTAAGATACACCTGTCTCCTGGACTCCCGGTTCCTACGCCTAAGATACGCCTCCCTCCTGGCCCCCCGGTTCCTAAGCCGAAGACACTCCTGCCTCCTGGACCCCCGGTTCCTACGACTAAGACACTCCTGCCTCCTGGCCTCCCGGTTTCCAGGCCAAAGACACTCATGCCTCCTGGACTCCCGGTTCCTAAGCCTAAGACACTCCTGCCTCCAGGCCCCCGGTTCCTACGCCTAAAAGACACACTTGCCTCCTGGCCCCCCGGTTCCTACGCCTGAGATACGCCTCCCTCCTGGCCCCCCGGTTCCTAAGCATAAGACACTCCGGCCTCCTGGCCCCCCGGTTCCCACGCCTAAGATACACCTGGTTCCTACCACTAAGACACTCCTGCCTCCTGGCCTCCCGGTTTCCACGCCAAAGACACTCATGCTTCCTGGACTCTCGGTTCCTAAGCCTAAGTCACTCCTGCCTCCTGGCCCCCCGGTTCCCACGCCTAAAAGACACATTTGCCTCCTCGCCCACGGTTCCTAAGCCAAAGATACGCCTGCCTCCTGGCCCCCCGGTTCCTACGCACGCATAAGATACGCCTGCCTCCTGGCCCCCCGGTTCCTATGCCTAAGACACCCCCTGGCTCCTGGCTCCCCGGTTCCTGCGGAAAAGACACTCATGCCTCCTGGCCCACCGGTTCCCATGCATAAGATACGCCTGCCTCCTGGCCCCCGGCTACCACGCCTAAGATGCGCCTCCCTCCTGGCCCCTGGTTCCTACGCCTTAGATACTCCTGGCTCCTGGCCCCCCGGTTCCTACGCCAAAGACACTCATGCCTCCTGGCCCACCGGTTCCTATGCCTAAGATACGCTTGCCTCCTGGCCCCCCAATTCCTACGCCTAAGATACCCCTGGCTCCTGGTCCCCCCGGTTCCTACGCCAAAGACACTCATGCCTCTTGGCCCCCCGGTTCCTAAGCCTAAGATACTCCTGCCCCCCCACCCCGGTTCCTACACCTAAGATATTCCTGCCTCATGGGCCCCCGGTTTCTACGCCTAAGATACGCCTGCCTCCTGGAACTCCAGTTCCTACGCCAAAGACACTCATGCCTCCTGGCCCCCCGGTTCCTAAGCCTAAGATACCCCTGGCTCCTGGCCCCCCGGTTTCTACGCCTAAGACACTCATGCCTCCTGGCCCCCCGGTTCCTACGCCAAAGACACTCATGTCTCCTGGCACCCCGGTTCCTACACCTAAGATACGCTTGCCTCCTGGCCCCCCGGTTCCTACGTCTAAGGTACGCTTGCCTCCTGGCCCCCTAATTCCTACGCCTAAGATACCCCTGGCTCCTGGTCCCCCAAGTTTCTACGCCAAAGACACTGCTGCCTCCTGGCCCCCGGTTCCTACGTCTAAGATACTCCTGTCTCCCCCCCCCCCCCCGGTTCCTACACCTAAGATATGCCTGCCTCCTGGCCCCCGGTTCCTACACCTAAGATATTCCTGCCTCATGGGCCCCCGGTTTCTACGCCTAAGATACGCCTGCCTCCTGGAACTCCAGTTCCTACGCCAAAGACACTCATGCCTCCTGGCCCCCCGGTTCCTAAGCCTAAGATACCCCTGGCTCCTGGCCCCCCGGTTCCTACGCCTAAGACACTCATGCCTCCTGCCCCCCCGGTTCCTACGCTAAAGACATTCATGCCTCCTGGCCCCCCGGTTCCTAAGCCTAAGATACCCCTGGTTCCTGGTCCCCCGGTTCCCACGCCTAAGACACTCCTGGTTCCTGGCCCCTAGCCCCAGTTCTGTGGCTGTAGGACGGGCAAAAATCTGACAGGGCCCGTCTACAGCCACAGTGCCAAGCAAGCCTGTAACCGGCTTGGGTTGCCGTCTCACCTCATCTCTGTGAAACAAACTAAGCAACACTCACCGCCAAATCCAGTATTTTTTAACTCCAGAGATGTTATGTTACTGGGTAGCACCGTTGATATCTTTCAACACTCGATGTTCCATGACATGTCCATCTGTTCTCACACAACAAATTTCGAATCGCCCGCTCACTCGCCGCTTGTCTTGGCGGAAGTTGTTAACTGCTCGCGTCGCGCGCAGAGCCAGAGCGAATATTTATCAACAATCACACGTGGACCGGCAACTCAGCCACCTTCCGCATGTGGAGTGCATTTGACATTTCAACAGTGCGCAATTATTACTCCCTTTAGTGGCGGATCCAAGGGGGTGGGGTGGGGGCGAGCCAAGTACTGTTAAATTAGTTTTTTAAAGTAAAATATTCGCACACGGGGTCTGGCGCCCCTCCCCCCACTTTCACAAATTTCTGGAGCCGCCACTGCACCTTCATGTTTATATTGTGGCAGTTCACATGCACGGACCGCCCCCCCCCCCCCGCCCCCCACGAAAAATTCAGTTCTATACTCCCAGGCCACAATAAAAAAAACTCCCCACGTACAATCAAAGGGCATAAAATAGAAGCATGATACAAAATTGACAATTTCCCGATTCACGGTTATTTTATATTAAAAGCCTCAATTCACGATTCATGACAATCCTTGATCACGCCGTCAGCCAATGCCCCCCCCCCCCCCCCAACCATGGCTGCAGGCCCACGTGTGATTGTTGACAATATTCGCTCTGGCTCTGCGCGCGACGCGAGCAGTTAACAACTTCCGCCAAGACGAGCGGCGAGTGAGCGGGCGATTCGAAATTTGTTGTGTGGGAAAAGATGGACATGTCATGGAACATCGGGTCTGTTGAAAGATATCAACGGTGCTACCCAGTAACATAACATCTATGGAGTTAAAAATACTGGATTTGGCGGTGAGTGTTGCTTAGTTTGTTTCACAGAGATGAGGTGAGACGGCAACCCAAGGCGTTCCGCGATCAGAGGCTTGCTTGGCACTGTGGCTGTAGACGGGCCCTGTCAGATTTTTGCCCGTCCTACAGCCACAGAACTGGGGCTACCTGGCCCCCCGTTTTCTACGCCTAAGATACGCCTGCCCAATAGCCCACCGATTCCTATACCTAAGATATACTCCTGCCTCCTGGCCCCCGGTTTCCACGACTATAAGTCACTCCTGCCTCGTGCCTCTCCGGTTCCTAGCTACGCCTAAGATATATTGCTGCCTCCTGGCCCCCCGGTTGCCCCGCCTAAGATACGCCTCCCTCCTTGGTCCCCGGTTCCTACGCCTAAGATATCCTCCTGCCTCCTGGCCCCCCTGTTCCCACGCCTAAGATATGCATCCCTGCTTGCTGATCCCACGGGCGGATGGACATATACCACTGGGTCAGACAATATATCATAAGAAATACCATGAACAGAATAAGTTTGAACTTTAACGGTGAACATGTAGTATGTACATCAAAGATGTAGGGAATCAAAATATGACTGTATGCATATATCCTTAAACATTAAATATATTCATCATGCATATAGATTGATATTGATATTGTAGATATATTGCGCCGCGAATAACGCCATCCGTCACCCGGCATCTTCGACCATCGGGAGTATATGCCCTCTCCTTCAAAAGAAAATATTCGAACATCAGGCGCACGGACATTAAAAGTGCCATCATCTTGGCGAAAACTATAGAGACTGACTAATTATTAACAGAAACAAATTTTATTAGCACAGCTTCGATTCCACCTCATTCAAATACTGCCTCCTGCCCGTTTGATTGGTATATTTATCATCGTACGTTCTTTTCATGACGATGGAGATACGAGTTCGCCATTATATTTTATTACATTATTATAGCCTGGTCTAAAACCTATCATATCAGTATACATCAGCACCTTAGACGCTTAATTTATGCTGCCTAAACATTTATAAGCTTATACAAAATTCAAACGCTAAATTGCACAAGCGCTTCCCATTTTTCAGAATGATGTTTTCACGATGCCGTATAAAAGGTTTGATTAGAGTTTGGTAAATATACATATGAGTATCCTCCATTGCTAAATACAACGAAAAATGTACACTAACAGAATTAATAGGAAACATCCACAGATGTGGCCGACTGTAATACACATTTTTTTTAATTGGCCAAGAAAATTAAGTAGAATAATGGCATCTCTGTTTATAGTTATTAATTATCATTAATATGTGCATTCGCAACATATGATCAGGGTCAACTTTAGTGTTGAAAGGCATATACTCTTAACAAGTGCTTCATATTAACATATATATTGCAATGCAATCAAGGTGTTAAGCCATCTGTGCATGACAAGAATAACTGTTATGTGAAAACAGTGTAATACACATATTATTCTATAATAGGAATCCACAATGCACCTTAATGCAAACTAAAAAAGTCAGTACATTTGCATGTTGCAATTTACAGTGATGGTTGTCAGGGCAACTTGTAGACCTAGGGGAAAGCTCATTGGTCAAATCCAATAACCAATAAACATGATAAATTATAGGTTTTAACATTAGTAAAGGAATGGTTAGGATGTAACCTATGTGCAATAATTAGTTAACTTTTAATATAAGCAGCATCAATTTATAGGTGGTGATTAATTATGACAAGTAAATTGCTACATTCACAAAACTTTTGCATACTCAAATGGAAGAGATTAAAAAATGATTAAAGGGATCATCAGTCAGATCAGGAATTTGTACAGTATGTAAATTGTTAAGAGAATGCTACTGTATTTGCTGTACCGGTACATCCTGTTAGCTACATGCAGTCACAGTTAATTTGTGATAGCTTGTTCAGTTATAGGAATGTTGACAATTACATATATTTATGCTCTACATGTTTTCAAATGTATATATCCCCAGTTGTGCTCGCGGGACATAGGTTAATTATGTATGATTGTGATAACATTATGATTTGCAGCACAAACTGTTTAAATGATAGTTCTGGCTGTTACATTTGTTCCATAAACTTGTTAACAATTGATTGCATAAGGTATATATTTCAATAAAATATAATACAGATAATACTAACCAAAATACAATTGCACAATCTACTGATTCCAAAATTGTTTGAACATACAATAAACATGATAATTAAATTTGAAATAAAATGATTCTGTGGATCAAATATAACAAAGGAGCTCAAGTTGGCAATATTATTATAATACTAATAATAAACTGAATATCTGCAACTATAAATCAAACTATATGCAATAATAACTGAATAACAATGAGAAATTAAGTTGTATATATCTTGATATTGCATAACCTATATAAACGGTTAACATTACTTGGACATGTCTACTTTATCCATGTAATTTAATCCTTAATCCTTAATACCATATCATTTACAGGATATGTATGATTGTATGATTTCTCAATAGAAATTGGAATGAAACTTCTACATGGTAAATAATACCAAATTGAAAAGAAGATGTTTGAGTGCACATCATATATATAGCAATTGCAATAACCTAAATAACATGAATAATATATGGCTACACAGCTAAGTAATAATGCACCTTTAGGTCTGAACAAGAGATTATTTTGGTTAGGTATTTGCAACAAAATTGTTCTGGTCTAGTTCAGGTACAGAAAGCCATGTTGGCCATCAAGAAAACTTACACATGCCTTCAGACTTCAATATGCTTATAAGTTGCACACTACAGGCAGAAGACATTAATTATTCCTTTGAAGGGAGTCCTTTCTATCTATATAGATCTCAGATTCTTTAGGTGAATACCATTATGACTGCAGGAGTGCATAACTTTGTTTTTGAATTGCAGTAAAACCATATTAATATAGGATCTAAGTGTTATGAAACATACTAATTACAATTATAATTTTGTATTTATTAGTATACAATACTATTTCTTAAAATATATTGTTACCAGTGTATAAATAAATACCCGGTACTATCTGGTCATTTCACTCCTGCCAAATCAATTGCTTGTCTATAGTCATATATAAAATATATTGCATTGTCACCTACAAAAATGCCCTTGCAATATTACAATCAGTTTAATCAACTTTATGTCAATTCATATTAAAAGCTGACAGTTTAGCCACATTATAACCCCGCCCTAAATGGCCTAAAACTGAGAGATTAATTAAGCTTTAGTCCTTAGTTATTAGTGTTCACTTATACATCTCAGTGGCAGGCGATTTCACTTGTCCTTGATAAATGGATAAGTGTTAATGTTGAGTCCTCCTCAGTTCAGGCCTTAATTTAATTATTAACTGATTTTTCTGAATTGTTGTGTTACATGTCATGAGAAGTAGGGTCCAAACAGGAACTTAGATTTGTTGACAAACAACACCCTTAGATGCTTGACCCTTGTCACATATGTCATAATGTAAACGTACAAGACTCCGTGACCAACCTACTTATTGGTAATGATTAATTGCCCTTTAACCCTAGCCTCTCTTTCGTGGGTCTCACGTCATTAATTGGTCATGCGCGGTGGAATCAATTTGTTTGTGCCGGCTTTGGCATTGCGGAATAAAACTTCAAACCTTACGGACGTCTAGCCTTCAATCACTACATGGTGTCAGAAGTTTAAGGAATATGGAGAACCTCAGAACCCCTGGATATATGCAATTTGATGCTGTTAATCTTGCAGAAGCCTGGCGTAAATGGGAACAATTGTTCAATGTGTATTTCCTGGCAGCAGAGTTGAACAAAAAGTCGAAAGCTACACAGGTAGCCATTTTGCTCAATCTGGCTGGCCCTGAAAGCCTTCAGATAAATGAAACATTTGTATTTGAGGCAGAAGATGACAAGAATGACATTAAGAAAGTTCTGAAGCAATTCAAGGATTATTGTATGCCGCAAAGGAACACGGTGTACGAGAGACATAGGTTTTGGAGCCGCAATCAAGAGGAAGGCGAGTCAATCGACCAGTGGACGACTGAGTTAAAAACCCGAGCGTCAACGTGTGAGTTCGGAGAACAAACTGACTTTAGTTAATAATCAGAGACAAACTAGTGTTCGGAATACGTAATGAACGAGTAAAAGAACGTTTCTTGAGAGAAACAGATCTTACGCTGGTGAAAGCATTAACTATTGCCAGAGCTGCTGAGGCATGTAAAATGCAGTTACAAGCCATGACGTCAACCGCGGACAGTACGTCACACGTCTCTATAGATGCCGTTCACAACAAGGTTATGAACAGCAAGGTCACCGCATTTCATAGCAGAAAAAAAACATTTAATTCATCCTGCAAATACTGCGGACATAGACACGAGCCGCGCAATTGCCCAGCATATGGCAAAGTTTGTCATAACTGTCAAGGAAGAAACCACTTTGCCAATGTGTGCCGGGGAGGCGGACAAAACAGAAAGAAGAATCAAAGACCCGTCCACGTGTTACATGACTCAGAAAATGAGAAGGAAAGTGAGTTATTCATTGGTGAATTGTTCATCGGAAACCTGAAGGAGGATATTGATTGGACTGAAGAACTCTCTTTTGGTCCAGAAAGTGCAAGCGTGAGCTTTAAATTGGATACCGGCGCCAGAGCCAATGTCATTCCCTTTGACAAATATCGTGAAATTCAAGTCGAGAATTCAATGAAAGCTACCAATGTCCTATTAACAGGTATTGGCAATGGAAAAATCAAGCCCAGAGGTTGCGCCTATCTGAGCTGCTCAGTAACACGCCGCAACGACGGTAATCGACAACAGCTGTTATTCTACATCACAGATGAGAAGCTCTCTATATTAGGACGAACAGCCTGTGAGAGCTTGGGACTGCTGCGTCGAGTTAACGCCGTGGTTACTGAGACAGAGCCTCACATCGCCTCCAAGGACGAGCTGCTCAAGGATTATAGTGACTTATTTCAAGGCCTTGGTCAATACGACAAGGTTTACAATATAGAGCTGAAACCAGGATTCAAGCCGGTGGTGCAAGCAAGTCGTACCGTGCCGTACGCTAAGCAGCAAAAGCTGAAGGAGACACTGCAGAGGCTGGAAGATGATGACGTCATAGCCAGCGTAAATAAGCCTACAGATTGGGTCAACAACCTTGTCATCACGGAAAAGAAGAATGGTGCATTGAGAGTTTGCTTGGACCCAAGGCCACTAAACGAAGCGATCAAACGTGAACATTACAACATTCCCACTCCAGGAGACGTTCAAAGCAAGCTCGCTGGAATGAAAGTGTTCACCGTTGTTGATATGCGTGACGCATTTTGGCATGTGAAACTAACCGAAGAATCTTCCTACCTGTGCACCTTCCATACGCCGTGGGGCAGAAAGAGATTTAAACGAATGCCTTTCGGTATATGTTCGGCCAGTGAGGTGCTACAGCAGCGAAACGACCAGACATTCTGTGACATACCGAACGTCCATATCATCGCCGATGACCTCAATATCGCCGGAAGGGACGACCCGGAACATGACGCCACACTCCGGAGAGTCCTCGATAGGGCGCGTCACCACGACGTCAAGTTCAGTGCCAACAAGATCCAGTTCAAAGTCAAGGAAGTGATGTACATGGGCAACATCGTCTCCAGTGAAGGACTGCGACCGGATCCGGAAAAGATCAAAGCTGTCACCCAGATGCCAACACCAACGGATAAAAGGAGCCTACAAAGACTTCTTGGCATGGTGAAGTACTTGGCAAGCTACATCCCGAATGAGTCAGACGTCACAGCACCACTCCGAGAGTTGTTGAAAGACGACGTTATGTGGAATTGGCAGCCATCCCATAACCAAGCTCTGGAGCGCGTGAGGGATATTCTCACCACCGAGCCTGTCATACGTTATTACGACGTGACAAAGCCTGTGACGATTCAGGGAGACTCGTCATCAACAGGAATAGGTGCCTGTCTTCTTCAGGAAGGTAAGCCTGTTGCTTATGCCTCAAGAACATTGACGCAAGCAGAGCGTAGTTACGCTCAAATCGAAAAGGAACTATTAGTAATATGCTTTACGTGCGCCAAATTCCATTCATATATATACGGCAAGCCAACGAACGTGGAGAGTGACCACAAGCCGTTAGAAGTCACCCTAAAGAAGCCACTGAGTAGAGCTCCACCCAGACTCCAACGGATGCTATTGCAATTACAGCGCTACACTTTGCACGTAATGTACAAACCTGGAAACAAGATGCACGTCGCAGATGCACTGTCACGCGCATACATCGAGGGAGATCCCCAGACTGATTGGGAAGACGATATCGCCGTCATGATTCATTCCTTCGTAGGTGAACTTCCGGTCAGTGCGTGCAAAATGGAGGACATTCAGCGTGCTACAGCTGATGATTCAACGCTACAACAGCTGAGACACGTGGTAATGACAGGTTGGCCGGATAGCATCAACACTCTACCAGAATGTCTTAAACCTTATTGGAACATGCGAGAAGACATCTATGAAGCGGAAGCAGTACTTTTCCAAGGACGGAAGATCATAGTCCCGGCAAAGCTTCGGCCGGAAATACTGCAACTAATACACGAAGGTCACATGGGTGCGGAGAAGTGCAAAGAACGAGCACGTCTTGTCGTGTATTGGCCAGGGATGACACGTGATATCGAAGCCATTGTAGCCAAGTGCCCAACGTGTCTTCGTTTCAAAGCCTCCAACCAGAAAGAACCAATGATGCCTCATCCAATGCCACAACGACCATGGCAGAAACTCGCAGCGGACATAATGACTTTCAAAGGTCGTGATTACCTCCTTGTAGTGGACTACTTTTCGAAGTATATCGAGACGAGCATACTTCAAGACAAGACAGCGGGATCCATCATTACCTGTTTGAAATCCATATATGCGCGACACGGCATTCCAGAAAAACTTGTCAGTGACAATATGCCGTTTAGTAGTCACGCATTCGCCACCTTCGCCAAAGAATGGGGCTTCAAGATCACAACATCCAGCCCCACGTACGCACAATCAAACGGGTTGGCGGAAAGACATGTACAGACACTGAAGCAACTGCTGAGGAAAGCCGACGCTGAGGGTAAGGATCCATATTTGGCCCTCCTCGCTCAAAGGAATACCCCAATTACGGGCATGAAGCAGTCTCCAGCTGAGCTTCTGATGAGTAGAAGACTGCGGGGGAAATTACCTGTTCACCCCGTTTCCTTGGATCCCAGACTTTCACAAGCTCGGACACAACTGGAACAACGGCAGATTAAGCAAAAATCTCACTATGACAGGACAGCCCAACCACTAACTGAGTTGCAAACGGGTGATGTGGTGAGAATCCGTCGAAACAACACATGGGAGCCAGCAGTAATCACCAAGCTGCACGACAGTCCTCGCTCCTACATTGTGCACCACGAGGGTCGCGATTATCGCCGTAATAGACGCCATCTGCTACCCACACCAGAAGCACTTCCAGATGCCTCTGGACATGACGAAGACCTGGAACCAGCGCCACAGCCTTCGGAGATCCCTGTTCCACAGCCACAGGCCTCACCAAGTGCAGTCCAACCTCAGCACGATGTGCGAAACCCAGATCGTCAATCTGCTGAAACACTGCAACCTCGTATCACGTCCCGCGGCAGAACTATCAGGCTGCCTGCAAAATTCCGTGACTATCACATGAACTGATTACGTATTCCATGGACTAGATTGTATCCCTAAGCACTAAGATATAATATGAGATCACGCTTAAGTTTCGTAAGAAGAGAGAAGTCACATATGTCATAATGTAAACGTACAAGACTCCGTGACCAACCTACTTATTGGTAATGATTAATTGGCCTTTAACCCTAGCCTCTCTTTCGTGGGTCTCACGTCATTAATTGGTCATGCGCGGTGGAATCAATTTGTTTGTGCCGGCTTTGGCATTGCGGAATAAAACTTCAAACTTTACGGACGTCTAGCCTTCAATCACTACAACCCTTGTAGTGTTATTTGTCAACAATTTTGAGTACCTGTGCCAGGCTGTACGTGGTATGGTATATTTGTCAAATTAATGACATAATCTATTTTTTTATCAACCGAACCAAACTCAGATGATTGTGGACATGACCAGATTGCAATAGCGAGCCCTGTAGGAGTGGGGGGGGGGGCACATTCCCAAATCATAAAGAATACTTTTTTTTTCCAGGTCACAATGAATTAAATGGAGAACTCACAGCATATAATAGAAGGAACTGATAATACCGATTGACAATTTCCCAATTCTCAGTTCACGATTAATGAAAATCATTGATCGTGACAGTCAACTAATATCTCAATCCCAGTTCACTAAGAATTATTTTCCTCATTCCCGGTTTACAGTAAAATGAATCCTGGGTCCCTAGGAATGTATATACTCCTTGCCCCCTCCCCCCCCCCCCTACCTGTAGGATGTAAACCTACTGAAGCTTTTATTTCATAGTGCCGAGTGTAGCCTGTCTGTAGGTCAACTGTCACTGTCATTGGGTGCCAGTGCTGATACTTGATACTAGGCCGGGTACTTGCCTACTGGCTGCCGTGGCGTTTCTGGCTAGACCGGTCTAGCGAGAAACGCCAAACGGACGCAATGACATATGTACAGCCCTTACCGCTTACCTCTATATCTAATTCTTACCTCTACTCTGTCAAATTAGACTCATAAATTGACAGCCTCATCACAATCACAAACTTTGTAGACTAAATTGGTCAAGTTGCAAGCAAATGAAATGGGTTAATCTGTCAAACACATCAAAGCTAAAAAAATCGTTGCCGGGCATGACGCCATGACTCATGAGCGATAAAAGAGAATCTGGGTCGAAGGTCATGAGCAGCCCCCCCCCCCACCCCCCCTGCGTCTTCACCCCACTCCCAACCAATCTCCCAGCTCTGAGGCTAGTTCCCTTGGCCACAGTGCTAGCCAACGTTGATGGGGGTTATTGGGTTAATGCGTTGGAGTTTCCATTTAAACTTTTTAAGATGGGCCCTACACTGATCATAGACATAAAAGTGAGATGGTTCCGAAACTTGCAAAGGCACTTTTTAGCAGGTGGGCCAACCCTTCCCCCTTGTGCGGGGCGCTCGTTTTTGGTGCTCAAATGGGCCCATGCAAGTTGCTCAATTAATCATATGTTAAACTTGATATAATAGAATAGAGAGAATATGTTACTGGTTACTTACCGGTGAGCGAAACGTCGTCTGCCGGTCACACAAAGTCGAA
The DNA here is from genome assembly GCA_964019135.1 of Arenicola marina. NCBI lineage: Eukaryota > Metazoa > Annelida > Polychaeta > Arenicolidae > Arenicola > Arenicola marina. The sequence goes on from OZ025262.1 coordinate 32,898,724, forward strand.
GCGCGCTGACGTCGAAAATGTGTTGGCCGCCAGATGGCGCCACCAAGGAGCTCACTCCAACAGTTAGATCGTTAGGCGTGGGAAATTTACCGTATATTCATATGTTTCTTATTTTAAGCACAATCTCCTTAATTTTAGATAAAACCTTTGTAGGGTGTCTAATGTTATCGCATAAAGCAATGCGCGTTCAGATATACGCTGTCAATTGTAAAATATAACGTTGTTTATATTTCACGTCCCAAGATATATGATCCGCAGAAAGTCGAATGTTTACAAGGCTCTAAAATTCGTAATTGATGTCGACCCCCCAAAATTTAAAGTTTGCATTCTTCAGAACAACGTGTTTAATCATTTGGATCATCTCTCTCTGACGTGGACTGCTCCTTCTCCGTTTGTCAGAGTGCTGAATATTAGGACAACGCGATTTGCGTTGCCCTAAAATTCTACGGTGTATAAAATGGTCTTAGGGCAACGCGGCGTTGACCTAAGGTAGCATGTATAGATCTATGTATATATATATATATATACTAACAACACATGAGTTCCGCTCCGAACGTTGCAAAATATAAAAAAATATAAAGTTCCCCTCCCATTTTCAGGCAAAGTTGTTTTGCGATTAAGCTGGGTTGCGTTTACCTGGCGCGCGCTGTGCTTATGCTTTCTTGGCATCACCCCCAAAAGCTTCATTGTTGGTGATTGTGTCTCGAGTTTTGCTTTTCTGCTTGCTTACAAAGTGGGAGTAAGTTTTTAATTCTTTGACGCGTCTGTTCATCGGTCGATGTTTTGAATTATTACTCGGTGTTTTGAAATCATTTGGTTTGATACGCATTACTTTAGTTCCCTCGGATATGTCGTGTTTTTGAAGTAACCTTAGGGCTTGAAACATATTTTTTATTAAGACGAAAATGTTCACTTTTCGTCTTATGTCGGTGTGTTCCGTTTTTCAGTCTGTTTGTCCGTTAACACGGGAGCATGTTGGCGGGAGGATGGCCTCTTCAATTGCTCCATGAAGGGGACATGTCAGACAAACGACGCGTTTGCGTGAGACATGACATCAGTATTTGGGCGCAAAGTACTATATCGATCAAGGTCACGCTTCCAAGGTCAAGGTGACATCAAGGTCAAGTTACGGAACATGTTTCTCCGAGTAACTTCGTTAATATTTAATCTAGAGATTCGGGGTTTGTTTTAGAGTATTCTGCAGAGACAGACGCAAAAGAGCTGTGGCCTCAGATTTCACCTCACATTTATAGGTTTCGAGTTATTGGATGATCAATTTTGACGTTGCCGAAAGTGCAAAAAATTCGCTGTGTCTACATAAATGCAGGTAGATGACTCACATGTGGTGGAATATATTCCCATATAACTGATATCATGTATGCCAAATGCACAAATTGTACAAATAGCATTACTATCACAATGTAATAGAATGTCGGTGGCCGGGAGATTCCGTACTTGTATCTTTTAACAGTTGGTACCAAACCAACAACTTTAGCTCATATTACTCTTTTCTGTGTTATAACTTTTCCTGAGTTTGAACGACCCAAATAGTAGCTGGGATTGCTTTTTTCCACTCATTTTCTCACATACCAATTTAAAGTCTGAGAGCGAAGAAAGTGACGTCAAAGAAGAATACAAACACATTTAGCTTTACATTGAGATACGTCTTTAAACTGAACGAAACACACTCAACCGTGAGGACAATACATGCCCTCAATAACAGATGCCTAGACATTTATCAATCCTCACCTATCTATCATGTGACATCAGTGAGGAATGCCCAAATTGGCGCTTAGATGCAATAATCTCAGAATTAAATTCCCCGTACCTCAGTTATATAGACATTTTGCGCTGTAAACTTATATTGCAAGACTTTCGCATATGTTTTTCGTCCATAAACATTGGCACATCGTTAAAATTTGGCATGACTTTAGAGAATTTGTAAACAAACACAAGCGTTATTAACAATGAAACAAGAGCCTCTACATTCAATGTACACGGTCTATCAATATAGCTTACTATAGAATAGTCTATTCCCAAATCAAAGTGCAGATTCAGTTTCTGTGTCAGTGGATATGTGCATGTGGATGGGAATAAATTTGGAAGGACAATTTGGCATATATTTGCTTACTATTTATATTTCATGCCCAGCCCATGGAGGAATATTGTGCTCACTGTCGAACAATTGTAGATAACACCAAGATATTCCCGAAACAATTACGCCATTACTGTTTTACTTTGAACGTTTGACATACGTTTATGATGTGCTTTATGCCAGTAGCACATATTCAATTCACTCCAATCCAGTGCGTTGGGTAAAAGTCATCTTTTTTCATTTTCAAATCTATCCTGGATCCCTTCTTGGGGAAGGCAGCGTGGTACAGTGTGGTCCCGTTAGCCAGCCACGCCGCCCACCAGCCATATGTTCCGGCTGACACGATAGTGTGATTGCAGCTGGCCAGCAGGGCCAGGTCCTCTATAGCCGACATACCATCAGAGATGGCGACGTCTGTCATGTTGACAGCCACTTCCGTCTTACAGAAGATCGGATTGCAGCAAGCCATGACAAACTGAACCCTGGCAAAGCGAGAGCGGAAGTAACTCATAGCCCGGCGGTAGAACCCAATGGGTGTCGACATTCTGCCCGTCTCATCTTCAGTCCACGTGCTGAAGCTGTTCCGCACGTGCACGCCCACGTACGTGATGGGTTCATCACTATTATCATCGCCATGGTAGCGCGTGGTATTCGCACGCAAAAAAGCCTGCGCTCGTTCTCGAATTGGCTTTTTGAACTGTAACTCCTCTCTGATATAAGGTTCGATATCTTTAAAATACTTGAAGGACTGAAGGAAGTTGCCAATCTTTACATCTGTTTGCGGCAAGTTCTCCATCCGTTCGTCATACGTGAAAGCCAACTCCTCTCGGAAATATAGGTATGTCCTATTAACAACCGAAGGGTCATATGTAAAGAGCTCAGGACGAAAATTGAATACTTCAAAGAATTCTGGATATTTTCTTGGCGGTACAATTAGCGCCGGCATTCTGTTATTACGGGCCGCTATCCCCCGGAGAGCGGCGTATTGGAACATGTTGTTTCCAGTGCGGCCCTTGTGATTATCAACAATCATATACAACGTCTCATGCGTAATCTTGGAAATATTGAACGGACCATTCATCACGGGTCTCCGTGCAGAATCCTCGGCGACATCCCTACTCACGGATGTTTCCAGAACTTTGTTCTTCCCTGTAGTCGCTTGCACTGTTTGTGTGGTGGCCTCCACTTCTGGGGTGGTCTTCGCCCCTTTGGTGTCCCGTGTTGCTTTGATGGCCTCCGTTACTGTGTTGGCCTCTCGTATCGTAGCACTTTTCTTTCCCGTGTTATCCGCAACGCTTGCACCATTGTCTCCGAGGTCGTCATCGGGTGGGACCTCCCTGCTGAGTCCGTGCGGCCCGTCCAGCGTGCCGCCTCTGTCCTGGTTGTCCGGCCCGGCGCCACGCCAGACCAAGGTTTCCAAACGTCCAGGCAGCGGAACGTCCAATTCGGATAGCCTGGCAACGTACACCATGACGCACAAAGCCGACAAACTAAGGGCAAACAGGACGACCCGCGTCCGATTCATCTTCAGTGTATCTATCTCTATAACCAGTGAAAAAAATTGAGCTTAACTCAGATCCTTTGCATTGGACACTTTCTGCCACCAGTGCAACTTAAGTAACAATGGTTGAAGATAAACGCTGCTATAGGACCCAAACGCCGTTTCATTGATTTATTGATTTTCATTGACATTTAAGATTTTGAAAGGATGATATGGCCAAAGAGCGAATATGATACTCTGTCACCAATATATCATCATGCAATATTTGTAAAAATAGAAGTTAAATCTATAGTTTGAGACAGTCGCCTGGCCCGTGTGTGGTTTTTTAATACTGATAGGTACAGCTGTATAATGACGAAAATGATTTTTGTAATGTATTGATTGGTTTTCATTCGTCTGTGTGTTTCCCAGCTAGCATGACCACAAAGAGGGCCCGATGCAGGGCCTCCAACAATCATCGGCCCGACGCAGGCCCTTAATTGGCGTGCCTCCATTTGATATAAGTACTACTCTCTAGCTTGTGACATCGTGACAACTGAACCTACAGGGAGTAGGATCGATCAAACATAGATGGGTTTTTCGAAATGAAATAATGAGTAGAGCATCTACAATTTAGATGTACATCAGCTGGACTTTATTGACCCACGGCAGTTATGAACTCGTTGTCACGCCTGCTGCGTGGGATCCGCCCTGTTCACTTCCCTCCGTATGCGCCTCCCATCCCTGTCGGCCGAGCAGCGAAACCTTCGCCACGGACTCCACTTTGGCGTGGCGTTGGTGACTGTACCTTGAGTTTTGTGTACCGCTTCTCAAATATTCCAGCTTGTGTGAGCGATAATAGGGATCGGGCCAGAATATGCAGGATTACCAACAAATTGTCAGTATGATATGCATGCAACGTGTCAAATGAAATAGCGATTGCACGAAATATATGTCCAGTAAGCTTCAGTAGCGTGTACGTGTACGTGTCACTTACTGGAGTACACATGAGAGCTTCAACTTCACCACATGAGTAGTCGGCCAAAATTGAAAAATGCGTAGGCCCGCTCCCGGCCTCGCCAGCTTGGTCAAAATCAAATATAATACATAGTTGCGAACAAAACAACTGATTATGGCTTTAAGTCATTTTGAAGGCCGCTAAAATCCTGTATAGGACTATAGAGTTTTCTCGATCGGGCCGCGAGACTTCAGTTTTGGGGACAAACAAACACACGTGTTCCATGTTGAAGCTTTGGCAGCTATAAGTCAATTTCTTTCCAGGCTTATTCTAAAGCCTATGAGTCTTATTTCACTAAACACGGCTATGGGAGGTATTCGTTAAAATATTTGGAGGCGATGAAGTGCAGAACTTTTGGAATATACAAGGAAAAATCTGTCCTCAAAACACTCGAAAGCTAAAAAAATAAAATTGGCGAATGCAAGTGATCGACTTAACCATTCCGCCAGCCGTCAAAATGTGCAGTGTATGAAGTAACAACAAACGAATGCGTCATTAAACCACGTCTTTAAGGTAAAACAATCGAAAGGTAAAATCGGCACTAAACCACGCCTTAAAGGTAAAATAACAGTTGGATGTTTTCGTATCCCGTTCGGATCACGAAAAGACACTGTTGCTTCATTCTTTCAAGTTTCTGTTTGAAGCGTTGCGCCAACGTTGTCACCGAGGAGAATCCTTGTGAATCATAATGCCTCGTTTTCGTAGGAAATGCAAAAAAACGTTAGTTTCTCAGTCGTGTTGTCCCGTCGTGACAAATATTTGTCATTCTGATGGCACAAATGAATGAAAAATATATCGTCTATTCGTTTTGTGCCGCTATATTTCTTAAATATTCTTAATCATATCGTTAGGCCTTATGCAATTGACCCACCCCTTTGCGCCTGGCTCTTGACCAGGTAGTCTGGTTGATCAGTCGAAGAGGGGGGGCGCGGACCTCGTAGAACGCCCCCCCCTCCCCTCCCCACCCACCTTCGCTTCTATTGGCCTCTGAAGTAAAAAACTAAAATTACCCCCCCCCCCCAGCACTCCCCTTAATGGTTGTAAGTTATTTAAAGGACTGAGTCCATGCCTCCTCTACCCCACCTCCAACCCCCCCACACACCCACTTCACTTTTTTTTTAATCTTTATTTCATCCTCGCGTAGATCGAGGCGTTCACACAGTACTTCTGTCTTTGATGTGTAGATATTTCGAGTACTTAATGAATTTGCATCTGCCTTACGTCCTGTATTATTAGATTGATTGTTATCTTGTTGAGGGTTCTCGGGGATTGTGTGTTGTCATGCACATAGTTACTCACTAGGTTGCACCATAAGCCCCTTAATATTGTGGAATATCCAGAACATTGACCGTTGAGTATGCCCGTCATACAACTTCGCCGTATACAATACTGGAGTAATGACATCGTTTTATCTTTGCAGCAGTAAATGTCGCACGCGTGGTGGATGAAGGTCGTAATATGTCAGCAGTGTACTATTACGCGACGTTACGGAAAGCTACGTACGTTCAAGTGATATATCTGACTTATCTGCTGTCGTGTCAACTATTCGATCACTGTCACTTTTCATAATGGTTTGGCGCTTCACCATTATACAGACAAAAGCAAGATAAGAAGTTCTTTCCAGTGTATTTTTTTTTAATTTTTTTTGAACGATATTTCATCAACAACACAGAGACCATCGACGAAAAGGTTAATTTATTTTACCCTTTTCACGATGTGGTTGAATTACATGATCATATAACGTCCGGTGATGGAAGGTTTATTCCCGCTTAATACAATACTTATTGGTCAGTCGTGCCAAGTTGCAGTCGGTCAGGGATTCGTGGTAATACACAGCAAGGGGTGGTATATCATATCAACTATTACCCAGGACAATCGCTGAGACAATGTAGGAAATCATAGTTGATCTACACTGTCATGAAATCCAGGATTTGCATCAAATAGCTTAATGCCGACGAGAAGACACGTTGAATAGACCGTGAAGCGGTATTAGAGGTACGGCCAAAGAAATCTCATGCAACGCATAATAACCTCCCTTGGCCTTGAAACCCCCATCCCCGTACCTGACATTATTGTACTTTAACAGAGTGTTCTGTTCAGACCCCGTGTGGGAGGTGGCTTGGTCTGTCCTTCGTGGGTCGTTGGTTGGTTGGTGTGTGTGTTGGGGGGAAGGAGGCTGTCCGCCTCACACCAGAGGCCCCCAGAAGAGCCTGGTGTTATGTTGCTCGTCTTCACTTATGAAGAAGTCCGAGCCAGCCTCGACGAACTCCTCCAGGCTGAGCAGACCGTCGTTATTGGTGTCGATGGCCTCGAAGGAGGGTGGAGCCAGCTCGGGCTTCAACCCCAGGATCTGGAAGAACTCGGTGAACTCGTCCGCGGAGATGAACTTGTCGTTGTTGGCGTCGACGGCCTCGAAGAACAGCGGCAGCGGGCCGGCCAGAGTCGCCTTCAGGGTCGGGTCCTTCACCAGCTTGAGCAGCGAGTCGTGAAAAGTCTGGCGGTCGATGGAGTCGCCGCCGCCCACCGTGCTCAGGTACTTGTCCCACACCTATAGCGGAGGCAGCAGGTTGGTTGGTTATTCAGGACGCTTTAACCACTTTTGGTAATCGCGTCAATAATGGGAGAAGGAAGGGAGAGTGAAGCCCTGTCTCCGGGGGTAACCCCCTACTCTTTACGAGGAAAGACTGTGTATCTTTATCCTGCACCCACACAGACATGGCCACAGCGGGGCGCGAACCACCGATCCACCTGCCTAACCAAGTGAGCTGTCTTGGCGGCCCTGCGGGGGCAGCAGGAGGAGGAGGAGGAGGAGGTGGAGAGACATTCATATATGAGAGGCAGGCGAGCGGGAGGGGGGGGGGGCAGAGCCATGCATGACGGGGCAACTACATGGTTGTGACAAAATGTCATTACAGTTACCAAATTAATTACTATATATATTTTGTCCATGGTTACTAAATGTGCATATATCTTAGATGCAACGTATTTTAATATTTATGAAAGTATATTATTAAAAATGTGTTATAAGATTTACTCGCAATACATATGATATATACTGTGATCTTCCATATATTACTAAAATTAACCAATAAGAACACGAAAATGGTAATAATACCGTAGACCATTCTAATGATAAGTAATTTGCCGCATTTCTGCCATGTTTATGTTGGCGTGTCGTATGCTGGAATATCACGGGACCGAAGCTAGTTTAATGGGGGAAATTACAAGCACGTATGCTAGGAAACAAAGGCCAATCAAATGTTTAACAATAAATTAAATTGACCCTATCGAAGGTGGAGTTCAAAAGGTCACGCATAGCGAAAAGGCAACACAAAAGATCCACATCAACAAACAAAATCAAGACCAGGTCGGGATTATTTTGAAAAGAAACAGGCAAATAAAACACACACCTTGTTCTGACTCTAACCGGAAACGGAACGAGCTACCCCCTGAGCTGTTGATATACCATGTATGACTAACACCGTGAGACATATAGTTCGATCGTACAAAGATAACCGATAATCGACTACCCCCTATAAATACGTTTGAACTTTGCAACTCCTGATATGTTTTTAACTTATAATTATTACGGCATATATATCTTCGGTATAATTAGCGGAAATAAATGGTTTCATAATATCATTGCGTTCACTGAAGGATATAAGATTGGTAAATTGGTTTTTAAATGTATAGTACGTTCATTTCGAAAAGTGTGCGATATAGGCGGATTTGCTGTTAATTAAGACGTCATGTTTGTTCATGGAGTATGGGTAGCCATGTGATCCACAACGTTTGTAATCAAGATGAGTGCATCGCAAGGGATAGCATGCAGAATTGCAAAATTGCAATGCAAAACACACATTACCAGTGCAGATGCATGGTGTGTACTATCAATTAAACAAGATATCGATATAATCATAAAAAACTAATAAAGCTAACGAGCAGTCAGAATTTCAACACAAAAAAATACATTAATGATATGCTGGTCATTTTATCGCTGTTAAAGCCCGCGAGAATGGTAACCATTCCAGATGCATGGCGTGTGCTGTCAAACTGATCCAAAGAACACTTGGTGCAAAAAAGGGGCTTTCCTGTGTGGAACCAGCTGGGCGGATAGTCGTTGCTATCGAGTTGAAAATTGTTTTCATGAAACCAGCGTGAACGTATCAAATAACATAGATTATAAGCAGGATCAATATCCAATTAACATTTACAGGCTCATAAATCGAATAAAAATTAATTTGTTTCCCTCCCTGCCTGCATGTTCAGTTTACCTACATAGCAAAATATATATATATCCTATATACTGGCGTATAAATGTATTCTCTGAATACAAAACACGCTTAAGGTATTAAATGTTATATTGATGTTGTGACAAAAAGTCACTCACACATGGGAATGTCATGGAGGTGTGTATGGCATGATTCACACACAGCCATGCTATTGGATACCGATATCCTAAATTGATAATAAAACTAACGAGCAGTCAATATAGAAATATAGATATATATATAAATGTCGGATCACCCTCCAATCCACCTCATACAAGGTGTTGCCCTGCCCCCGCCACACCGGCTGCCCCCTACACCTCTATTAAGGAATCCATATTGCTCTTGAACGCAAAACTCTCCTCTCAAATATAAATAATATTAATTTGCATGTATATATAAATTCCAGGCTTAGCATTGGAGTATCCATTTAAGTCACTTGGTAGGTACGTAAACTATACTTGGCGATAAACGGCTAAATTTTGTCATGAAAATTAACATAACCCACCATCAGCCACCAGCAACATCTTGTATGGAAGCCCAAGCGTATCGCTAAAGCAAAGCAAAGCCATCTTTAAACGATGTGCATGTCTACATTGCCACATCTGTCCTCATTAGGGGCTGATATTGTACGCCATCGATCTGATTAAATGCCATTAATGTGCATGTTTAAATTTACTTAATATTCTGCTTGTTAGGCCTACTTGTGCGTGATTTGTAACGGTATTACCTGTTTCCCAATTGCAAAATAAAAACATTGCTTACACCAAGTGCGTAAGGATATCATGGGTTCGCGCCCTGCATCGCGAGTATGTTTGATTCGAACCTGATTCATTGTCCCTGACGGTCTGGCCTTCACGTGCCCTAAAACATCGTCACTTCAATGGCGTGATAAATGGGTTTACTTGCACAGTACATGGACCGCTGTGATGATTGGTGGGTCTACTTACATATTACATGAACAGTTATGATGACTGGTGGGTTTACTTGCACATTACATGGACCGTTGTGATGATTGGTGGGTCTACTTACATATTACGTGGAGCGTTATGATGATTGGTTGGTGTACTGGCATATTACATGGACCGTTATGATGACTGGTGGGTTTACTTGCACATTACATGGACCGTTGTGATGATTGGTGGGTCTACTTACATATTACGTGGACCGTTATGATGATTGGTGGGTGTACTGGCATATTACATGGACCGTTATGATGACTGGTGGGTTTACTTGCACATTACATGGACCGTTGTGATGATTGGTGGGTCTACTTGCATATTACGTGGACCGTTAGAATAATTGGTTGGTGTACTTGCATATTACATGGACCGTTATGATGATTGGTTGGTTTACTTGCACATTACAAGGACCGTGATGGTGATTTGTGTTAATATGTTGATTGCCCGTTCGTCTCCTCTGCTTGAAATCTTCACCTCCCTTGATGGGTGGAGTCCGTATTAGACGCATCCATATTATGTATACTGTTATATGGTTTGATGTTCCTCTTTCTATAATAATCTACCCGTTAAATAGGATACGCGACCTTTCTTTCATATAACTTTCATCTTTTTCTAGCTAGTTTTCGGGAAAGTTTCCCTTCTGCAACGGAATCAAACTACTTGACATATCGGACCTCGAAGACCTCATGTTGGTAATCACGAATGAGATAATCTGTGGATTGCATATAATCTGCTTAGTTTGGATCCAAGCGGACAACACCAAACCGATCGAACTGGGACCATTGTAGTTAGTGTTAGTGGGTAGGCCATGACACTCAGTGCAGTCATTTGACTGCGCATACCCTCTACAATGGCATTCAATCAGTAGGCGCATCCAGTAACGCGCTCGTTTCGACTAATTAATGTATCACATATTGGGAATGCCAACGGAATATGGAAATAAATCCTATGGTTCATTTCGCTATTAACAGGATAACCCGACAATAAAATAAGGGCGGGGAGGGGGGGCGGTATTATATTGCTCGATGAGACGACCTACACCCCCCCCCCCTCCACCCCCACACACACACAATAAAGCCACTGTGACCGCGGACGACCTTCGCTTCTGTAGCCTTTCTAGCCTTGCCGTGTCTCTCAGCCCTTATTATTACTGATATCACTACCAATGTTATTATTAGTATTACCTATTCGCACAAGCTGTCGCTAGCGATCGCTGCAATCCCTATCCCTAAGAACAATAATATGTGAATTCGCTGTTGTGAACCTCGTAAAATAAATCAAGTTTATATTAAAAAAATCCCTATATACTTCATCCATGTGGGCGGCGGGGCGTTATGATCGATGCACAGGATGGGCGCCTCATGATGCAACCATTGGCGGAATCAAACTCTCACCCACCTAACTGCTGGCGCCCGATTCAGTCCTAACTTGAAAGTAAACTTGAACGTAAACTAACCCAATTGGTCCTATGCCCCATCCCGAAGAACAAAGGGTCTGCTTCATCGACCAAATTATATTTTCCTATGTATGGTCGCATAATCCACGCTGGCATAATGTCATTCTTCACAGAATATAACAACATGAACCATGGGAAATGCACCACACTTTGAACCGGAGGCAGCGGTATCAGCATCCAGGTCAAGGAATCCCTGACTGTATCTAGATTATCCGGTGCGGATTTATATGGATTTGAAACAATTTATCAATGACTATATGCTCGCAATTACAGACATATCCAGAACCATGGGATTAGACGAAATGTTAATCCATTGGTCGTGCGGGGTAGTACTAAGATTTAAATAATAAGCCAACGTTTGATGTCATCACACGAAGAACACAAGTGGTGGGGTTCATTCAAGGTTTGACATTGTCAGGACGGGATAGGTTCTTGGGGTTGGATCCAGGGACTCAACCAAACGTTGGGGGGTTGGTCGTTTGGTTGGTTGGTTGGTTGGTGGGTCGGTTGGTTGGTGGGTCGGTCGGTTGGTTGGTGGGTCGGTTGGTTGGTTGGTTGGTCGGTTGGTTGGTTGGTGGGTCGGTTGGTCGGTTGGTTGGTTGGTGGGTCGGTTGGTTGGATGGTGGGTCGGTTGGTCGGTTGGTTGGTTGGTGGGTCGGTTGGTTGGATGGTGGGTCGGTTGGTTGGTGGGTCGGTCGGTTGGTTGGTGGGTCGGTCGGTTGGTTGGTGGGTCGGTTGGTCGGTTGGTGGGTCGTTTGGTTGGTTGGTTGGTTGGTGGGTCGGTTGGTTGGTGGGTCGGTCGGTTGGTTGGTGGGTCGGTTGGTTGGTTGGTGGGTCGGTTGGTCGGTTGGTTGGTTGGTGGGTCGGTTGGTTGGATGGTGGGTCGGTTGGTTGGATGGTGGGTCGGTTGGTCGGTTGGTTGGTTGGTGGGTCGGTTGGTCGGTTGGTTGGTTGGTGGGTCGGTTGGTTGGATGGTGGGTCGGTTGGTCGGTTGGTTGGATGGTGGGTCGGTTGGTCGGTTGGTTGGTTGGTGGGTCGGTTGGTTGGATGGTGGGTCGGTTGGTTGGATGGTGGGTCGGTTGGTTGGTGGGTCGGTCGGTTGGTTGGTGGGTCGGTCGGTTGGTTGGTGGGTCGGTTGGTCGGTTGGTGGGTCGTTTGGTTGGTTGGTTGGTTGGTGGGTCGGTTGGTTGGTGGGTCGGTCGGTTGGTTGGTGGGTCGGTTGGTTGGTTGGTGGGTCGGTTGGTCGGTTGGTTGGTTGGTGGGTCGGTTGGTTGGATGGTGGGTCGGTTGGTTGGATGGTGGGTCGGTTGGTCGGTTGGTTGGTTGGTGGGTCGGTTGGTCGGTTGGTTGGTTGGTGGGTCGGTTGGTTGGATGGTGGGTCGGTTGGTCGGTTGGTTGGATGGTGGGTCGGTTGGTCGGTTGGTTGGATGGTGGGTCGGTTGGTTGGATGGTGGGTCGGTTGGTTGGATGGTGGGTCGGTTGGTTGGATGGTGGGTCGGTTGGTTGGATGGTGGGTCGGTTGGTCGGTTGGTTGGTTGGTGGGTCGGTTGGTTGGATGGTGGGTCGGTTGGTTGGATGGTGGGTCGGTTGGTTGGATGGTGGGTCGGTTGGTCGGTTGGTTGGTTGGTGGGTCGGTTGGTTGGATGGTGGGTCGGTTGGTTGGATGGTGGGTCGGTTGGTTGGATGGTGGGTCGGTTGGTCGGTTGGTTGGTTGGTGGGTCGGTTGGTTGGATGGTGGGTCGGTTGGTTGGATGGTGGGTCGGTTGGTTGGATGGTGGGTCGGTTGGTTGGATGGTGGGTCGGTTGGTTGGATGGTGGGTCGGTTGGTCGGTTGGTTGGTTGGTGGGTCGGTTGGTTGGATGGTGGGTCGGTTGGTTGGATGGTGGGTCGGTTGGTTGGATGGTGGGTCGGTTGGTTGGATGGTGGGTCGGTTGGTTGGATGGTGGGTCGGTTGGTTGGATGGTGGGTCGGTTGGTTGGATGGTGGGTCGGTTGGTTGGATGGTGGGTCGGTTGGTTGGATGGTGGGTCGGTTGGTTGGATGGTGGGTCGGTTGGTTGGATGGTGGGTCGGTTGGTCGGTTGGTTGGTTGGTGGGTCGGTTGGTTGGATGGTGGGTCGGTTGGTTGGATGGTGGGTCGGTTGGTTGGATGGTGGGTCGGTTGGTTGGATGGTGGGTCGGTTGGTTGGATGGTGGGTCGGTTGGTTGGATGGTGGGTCGGTTGGTTGGATGGTGGGTCGGTTGGTTGGATGGTGGGTCGGTTGGTTGGATGGTGGGTCGGTTGGTTGGATGGTGGGTCGGTTGGTTGGATGGTGGGTCGGTTGGTTGGATGGTGGGTCGGTTGGTTGGATGGTGGGTCGGTTGGTTGGATGGTGGGTCGGTTGGTCGGTTGGTTGGTTGGTGGGTCGGTTGGTTGGTTGGTGGGTCGGTTGGTTGGTTGGTTGGTCGGTTGGTTGGTTGGTGGGTCGGTTGGTTGGTTGGTGGGTCGGTTGGTTGGTTGGTGGGTCGGTTGGTTGGTTGGTGGGTCGGTTGGTTGGTTGGTGGGTCGGTTGGTTGGATGGAGGGTCGGTTGGTTGGATGGTGGGTCGGTTGGTCGGTTGGTTGGATGGTGGGTCGGTTGGTTGGATGGTGGGTCGGTTGGTTGGATGGTGGGTCGGTTGGTTGGATGGTGGGTCGGTTGGTTGGATGGTGGGTCGGTTGGTTGGATGGTGGGTCGGTTGGTTGGATGGTGGGTCGGTTGGTTGGATGGTGGGTCGGTTGGTTGGATGGTGGGTCGGTTGGTTGGATGGTGGGGTGCATAGGGTTCATCTCTCACCGCGGTCAGAGTTTCCTTCAGGTGCGTGGCTCTGTCCGGAAGTAGCTTGCCAGTGTCCGCGAACCGCGCGGCCATTTCCTCGAAATCCTTCCTGGTCAGCACGCCGTCACCGTCGAAGTCGATTCTTGTGAAGTACGTGTTGATTTTCTGTGTCCAGAATGCAGACATCTTGGCGGTGTTTTCTTTTGCCTTTTTTAAAAAATAAGTTAAAGTGACAGTGGACCCTGCTGCCTTTAGATCAATCAAGCGGTGCGGGCGCAAATCCGAGAGAGGAAGACGAGGGATGCGGCGGCTCTGGCAGCTGCTCTGGGACTGTGAGGAGGTGGTCTCCCTTCCGGATACAAGTAGTCCTCTTCCCGGGCGGCCCGTCACCGCGCAACTAGCGCCGCGCAGCGGAACGTCCCAGATTATCCGAATAGCGTCCTAGTCGACCCTCCGATTTCCGGGCGGGGGTGTCACTGGGCGGAGTGTCCCTGGCGGGGTGAGCCGGTGTGGGTGAGCCGGTGTGGGTGGGAGGGGAAGAGATGGTGCGGGCCTGTGGGACTTCAGGAGGGGGGATGGGACGGGCGTGTGGGACTTAAGGAGGGGGTGGCGGAGGTGGAGGTGGAGGTGGGGGTGGGGGTGGCGGTGAGGGTTGGGGTGGGGGTGGAGGTGGAGGTGGAGCTGGAGGTGGAGGTGGAGGTGGAGGTGGGGGTGGGGTGGAGGTGGAGGTGGAGGTGGAGGTGGAGGTGGGTGTGGAGGTGAAGGTGAAGGCGGAGGTGGAGGTGGAGGTGGAGGTGGAGGTCGTGGGACGGGGGAGGGATGCGTTGCTGTATTACCCTTCTGTTTAGATAACTTTGACCAGTGTGCGACGTGAACCCTAACGGTGAGAAAGAGACGACAGAGGGGAGCGGCGGAGAGGTGGGTGGGGGGGGGGCTTTATATTAAGGAACTGTTGGTAACCTGGGGATCTATGGGATCAGGGCTTCTGGATTCAGGGTGGTGTCTCGAGGTTAGAGAGGACGTAATAGGGTAAGAAATGTATACGTGCTAGCGGTAGATATGCGGCTCCTGGGGTATGAGAGATGGAAGGGATGGGGGACGTGAGGAGCGACGATAGGCTTGAGTGCCGGCACAGACCCTGGACGACTGGAGGTGATCCCTAAGCGCCACGAATGACCCAGGTAACGCCGGGACCAATGATATAGGGCAGCCGGAAATATATGTCCTCCTTCCCCTTCCGGATCTGACTGCTACATCCGATCCAGGAGCCACGTTGCCGCTGTCCCCAAATAGACAGCGTGTATATCTGTTTGCCTTCATGCCGGACGCCTGGCGAAAGATCCGTCTCAGCATAATACAGATGGCTATTATAAGCCGGCGGCGGGACGGCGTGCAGCTTCCGTGGGTCGGGACCGCCGAGTGTAGAGTGGAGAAAGAGGAGGAGGAGGAGGAAGAGAAAAAGGAGGAGGAGGAGAAGGAGGAGGAGAGGAAGAGGAGCGGGGGGAGGTGATTGAGGCAGGACGGGGAGTGGGGGCGGGGAAGGGGGGGGGCGTGATGGGGCTGAGGCAGATATTCAGAGCTGTCTGACTTGTCAAGGCTAGATTGACGGTTCAAGGGTGCAGGGTCTCCAGGAAAAATCCCGGAAGTGGCCGCCTGGCTTAGCTGGAGATGGCTTAGTCTGTGTCACGGACTTACGGCCAGCCTGGTACTCTGGGCGGCTGTGTGAGAGACTAGAGATGGCTTCGCAGCTAATTACGAAACAAGGACAGGTAGGTGAGTATTTAGGGCACTGAGTGTGTGTGGGGGGGGCGGGGGGTTGAGGGAGTGGAGCCGGGTGGGGGCGGGTCGGTTTGTGGGGCTGAGGCTTGCTTTGGCGGGATGGGAGCTTCGGATTAAATTAGAACATAGCGGAAAGGAGTCGACTGGGCAAGCCGCCATTCACACGGCACACGCCATAGTTATTACATGGATGATTTGATTATGGCGCGCACACACACACAAAAAAGAAAAATTGAGAGAATATTGTGAGAAGCAGAGATTTAGAAGACAAATTAATCGAAAGCAAATGAGGGTTAAGGCCAGAGAGAGCAGACATGTCAAAACACATGCAGAGAAACTGGCAGTGACTGATGGATGGCCTGGCGTTAGCAGTGATATAACTAGATGTCTGTTGGGCCTGATATTTTTTAATACCAAGATCAAGATCACTGATAACGTAAATGACAAATACGTTTGCTTTAGAATGGTAGGGTTCGTAACTAAGCTCGATTTGCAACAATCTAGATCAAAAAGGTAGCAGTTCGTAACTCCACTGCGCTGAAATCCGCCAAAAGGATGTACTGTATGTACTAGTTAAAGAACGAGCTGGAATGCACGACAGCGAGTTCTTTAACGTACTTATAAAATTGGTATAACAAGGCATGACATGTGCTCACGTTTGGACACAGGAATTGACTATTGTGTCAACTGCACTGCCCGACGAATACATGAGGCACATTGTGGAAACAACGGTTGTAAAGCCCCAGGGGGGAGGTTAGGGGTGGGAAGGCGTGGATGAAGTAGACATTTCGGAAATCATTGCTTCTTAGCTTCGTGAAAACATCTCCCCCTGAAGAGCGATATGACGGATATAATGAGAAATGTATGCAATTGATAACTGCGGAATTTCCATCTATTTTGAGATTTCTGAGCTAACCCCCGACTCTTTGGTGCTTAACATTGACTTATGCTTTCCATTGTTTGTCTTGAAATTGGCAAGTTCTGTCAACACCAGCCAACTCGGCTCCGCTCAGCTCAGCTCGACTGATTATACCGGGACACTTGACGAGTCAATATTAACAACTGTTCTTTATCTAGATAATGCACAGTTTTTCCGTTCATTATTAAAATAAAGCACTGTTTTACGTTCTTTATTTGAATAAGGCACACACTAATACAACACGGCTAGGTCTGTTTTTCGATCCATTCTTAAAGATAATGAACACTTAAGACAAAGGCGTGACGTCACCCAATTTTGTAATGTACTGTACTGTACTGTACTGTACTTACTGTACTGTACTGTACGGTACTGTACTGCACTGTACTGTACTTCACTGTACTGAGCGAGATACCTTTGCCGACGGGAGTGTGGGTGGCAAGTAAGATGGCGACGATGGGGTCTGAGGAGGTGGGAGAGAGGTGGCGGATATGAAGGCGGGCCATGGTTACCTCAAGGACACCATTCTGAACGGTAATTATTTTGCTTCCGACATCAAGAGCGCTATACACACGAACAGCTCTAGTCCTTCTGCGCAATAATTATCGCTAACGTCTGCTCCATTTCCTGGCCAGACAGAATGGCGTCGATTGACACTTGGATCCAGCATAATGTAGTTATACCATTATCATTGCTTGGCTAGAGCGTAGCACTGTCCCGCCATGCCAAGAACGCTATAATTACGACAAAATCAGATTCCAAGATGAGACGATGGATAAGCTTGTACACATCAGACATGGCAGGGGATTCATGATATATGATGACCAATCATCACTAGCGTAAGGAAAGAAGTGCCTGGTTCCTTCCTTCACATAATAAAGCTGTCCTAACAATCTTTCAATTTATTGGATAACATATTTTGTTGCGATTTACAAGAATATAAACACATCTCAGCATAAGACTCCGTATTTTGCAGAGCTGTCATGAATTCGCATTGTAGAGGTATCATCACGTCGCTGGCGGCCGGCCCTACGTCAATTATGAACTTCGGGTTATTGGGGAAAACAAAAAGGGAAAGCATTGTTCTTTTATTATTAGTATTTCATCGCTCTATTTTGAAACTAGCGCTCAAACTTCTTGGTAGACAACGGGAGTATTCCATTTGCCGTAGTTATAGGAACCGTTCGCCGGAGACAACGAGACTGGTTGGGCAATAATGTCAGATGTTATGTCCTTATTCAGATAGTGTCTAATCAGTGCCGGTCGGCGCCGGGGTCACAAAAGGTTTTAGATAGGTTAAGTTTTGTATTTTCGATGCAGAATTTGAAAAAAAAAATGACATTCCTTATATGTAGGATCATCATGGAAAAAAAAATATTTCAAGATAACACGGGGTCAAAGTTCAAAGCGCTTCACGCCTTTGACCTCCATCGAACTCGAAATTATAGTTTGAAAAAAAGGTGGCCTCTTATTTATAAAATCGAGTGAATTCATCCAGTACCATAACAGTACCCCAGTAAATGCAAAACAGTGATGTATTTGATGCCAAACTGCGAATAGATCTGTGATTAGATTTATTTTAAATCTTCGCGTAATTCTGATCGCCATTTTTTGGACGGCCGTGGGTGCGGGTGGGGAGGGGGCGGGGTCTTAACAATATTGCGACCGGGGGTCCATCAATTTGACGACTAGGGGGTGGGTGTCCAAGCCTCAGATTCCCTAACTTTCGTATATATGCAAACGGTGGGGGGGGGGGGTATGGGGCGGACCGAGGAGCAGACTAGCAGAGAAGTTAATCGCCACCTGCACCTGATGATTTGAGACGTTATTAGCGCTAAGCACAGGCATTAAGAACGGTTTTCTAGGCCTAAGAACATGAATGCATGCTAGCAGTACAGGGCAAGTTCAATTTAAGTCGACAACTTTTTGTGATTCTGGGGCCGTATTCATACTCGCCACTTAGGCTACGAAAATAGACTTAGCGCTAAGTGGAAAAAATACATAAGTAGTCACCCAAAAAAGAAGATTTTCTTAAGTAAGAAAGTGCTAAAGTTATATTGAATACCATTTCTTAATTTTGAGCACCACCACAACGAGCTGGTGAGGCTAAGACGAAAACGCATTTTTCGTGCGTAAGTTACGAGGAGACTATGAATTCGGCCCCAGCTGGATACCAAGCTACGACGTGCGTCACTTGCTCCGGTTTTATGGCTACTGACCCTGGGAAATATATGGAAACCCACCCATTGAAGGTCGTGTGTCTCAGTGCCACGCCAACATTCACAAGAATGAGTCCCATTCTTCTCTGCCTGAAGGCCTATTAGTAATAGAGGCTGAATACGCAGGGAAACTAATCCACCTGCATGTGACTCGTGAAAAAGCCATAATGTTGTTCATTGCCATTCACACCTCGCATACAACATGCTTATCCCCTCTGTCATTTAGTCAGAGTCGGCTAGTGCACCCGCATCAGGGAAGTGGTCAGGGGGGGAGGTGGGGGGGGGGGGGGTGTTTGTGGAGTGGTGGTTGGAAAAATAGGGTAGGGGTCGGGGAGTAGTCGGGGAGTGGTTGGGAAGTGTTTGTGGAGTGGTCGGGGAGTGGTCATGGAGTGGTCATGGAGTGGTCGGGAAATAGTCGGAGAAGGATCGGGCAGTGGTCATGATGTGGTAGGGGAATGGTCGGGGAATGGTTGGGGAGTGGTTGGGGAGCGGTCGTGGAGTGGTTGAGGAAGGATCGGTGAGTGGTCATGGAGTGGTCATGGAGTGGTCATGGAGTGGTCGGGAAATAGTCGGAGAAGGATCGGGCAGTGGTCATGATGTGGTAGGGGAATGGTCGGGGAATGGTTGGGGAGTGGTTGGGGAGCGGTCGTGGAGTGGTTGAGGAAGGATCGGTGAGTGGTCATGGAGTGGTCATAGAGTGGTCATGGAGTGGTCTATGAGTAGTCCGGGAGTGGCCGGGGAGTTGTTGAGGAGTTGTCTGGGAGCGGTTGGGGAGTGGCCGTTGAGTGGTCGAGGACTGGTCGTGGAGTGGTCGGGGAGTGGTCATGGAGTGGTCGCGGAGTGGTCGTGGAGTGGTCGGGGAGTGGTCGGGGAGTGGTCGGCGAGTGGTCGTGGAGTGGTCATGGAGTGCTCGGGGAATGATCGTGGAGTGGTCGGGGAGTAGTCGGGGAGTGGTGGGTGAGTGGTCGGGGAGTGGTCGGGGAGTGGTCGGGGAGTAGTCGGGGAGGGGTCGGGGAGTGGTGGGTGAGTGGTCGGGGAGGGGTCGTGGAGTGTATAATATTATACATAGGGCCGCCGTGTGCTGACTGACACCGTACTGATTATTGCCAACGGAGGCGAGCGCTCGTGGTCGTTCGTTTCAGGCGGCCAGCAAAACTAATGCGTGAACCCGGTATCATGTATTGTTAAACATATTCAATGACGAAAATTCACCACCAACCACGTTGTGGTGAACACCCAAAGAGACACGGATATGATGGATTGACAGATCATAAAACTTGCAGCACAATATTGTGAACGAACCCTCTTTATATGTCATGCAACATATACTAACAGACAGCAGGAAAGAAAGTAGTCCGTAAATCACCGGTTTGCGACCGTACTATTTTCCCCATTGCGCGAAAAATCACCAGACGTCACACAAAGCTGTCATATATGTACAAATATATTACAGATTTGTGGTGACGCCTGAGGAGATTTATTTCTCTGGTTCAGTCGTCCATCGTGCTTTTCTTTTTCTCTCACCTGTTTAGTATATATAAGTCCAGTAACATAGGCGTAGGAAGATTGTTGGGATTGGGGGGGGGGGGGGGCACAACCAATAAGTACGGCATGGAACACTTTTCGTTCGGTCATTCTGCAAGTGAGTAAAGCACCGCATTTGAGCCCTCATGACCCAGGCGGGGGGGGGATACTTAATACATTGCTGGACTGGGGGGGGGGGGGGGTCGTGCTAAATTAAAGCCCCTCCCCCCCCCCCGCCCCTTTTTCACCTCCAACGCTCAGTTGGGGCGTTTTACCGTCAGCTCGGAAGGGGTATTTTTTCGCGGCAACCCGCTATATGAAAGCACATCTTCAGAGCAGCCCCCCCCCCCACCCCCATTCCGATCGCAAGTTAGGGGTATTTTTGTCATCATAGGGGTACATCTTTCATCCCACATATCCGCTCTCTCCTGCATCAAGGCACCCGCGAAACCCTCTACCAGATTTGTATAATAGTGCCCCCCCCCCGCGGGGGCTCATTACTAACGCTATTTATAAAGATATACATCGCCAAAATAACACCGATTTGCGTGTAGTCTACTGTTTCATTGCAGTTTTAGGAATGCTCTGCAGAATCCACGCAGTTAGGCCTAATTTAGCCTAGTGACAATTAATAATATATTTATTTGAACACCAGTATCATCGGCTTTAGCAGCATTGCTGGCAAGATAACATGGTCGTCAATTATCACGCCAGATTAAATACATGTTCTTTTTCGCTTTTTATTCTAACACAAAATCTTAAGGAACCTGGTTGATAGGTCGACCGTGGCTTCATATACTCTAACCGCGAGGTTCAGACAACGTGCGTGCATTTCGCTCTAATATTGTATGAGATTATAAAATCATTTACTGGACCGTTATTTATTCACATAATTGTTTATTCTGACAGTCTCATCTCTAACAACATTACATTCCTACAAGTCTCATTTATGACCATGTTGCAACAACCTATTCATCAAATATACGTACGCTGATTCGTTATCAAAGGAGCCAAAAAGGTCGTCTAGTTGCCTCTCATTGGAAGCCACAAAGGAAGATGCTGTTGTCTTTTGGGAATTCGTGTCTGTTCTGTGCTTAAATATGCGCCACAGAAGGGTTCATCTACTTTCTTAAGGTAAGCACTTTACAAACGGCATTCTTGTTCTAGATAGCAGATAGAGTTTCTAACGGGATTCTTGTTCTAGATAGCACATAGAGTTTCTAACGGGATTCTTGTTCTAGATAGCACATAGAGTTTCTAACGGGATTCTTGTTCTAGATAGCACATAGAGTTTCTAACGGGATTCTTGTTCTAGATAGCAGATAGAGTTTCTAACGGGATTCTTGTTCTAGATAGCAGATAGAGTTTCTAACGGGATTCTTGTTCTAGATAGCACATAGAGTTTCTAACGGGATTCTTGTTCTAGATAGCACATAGAGTTTCTAACGGGATTCTTGTTCTAGATAGCACATAGAGTTTCTAACGGGATTCTTGTTCTAGATAGCACATAGAGTTTCTAACGGGATTCTTGTTCTAGATAGCACATAGAGTTTCTAACGGGATTCTTGTTCTAGATAGCAGATAGAGTTTCTAACGGGATTCTTGTTCTAGATAGCAGATAGAGTTTCTAACGGGATTCTTGTTCTAGATAGCACATAGAGTTTCTAACGGGATTCTTGTTCTAGATAGCACATAGAGTTTCTACCTTAACAACCTGAAATAACAGCCAAACACGAGAAGTTGCATGCATATTAGTATTATTACTAACACACTAGTTGTGCTTAAAGAAGACCCAGATGATAGCAAAGTGCACTGATTAAAGTGTCATGTTCACTAGAGACATTAACATAGTATCGTGTACCGTTTGCCAATAGTAAATAAATAAATACTGTTTACACAAAATCATGTTCAGAAGTTACATACACATTTTCACATAACTCAAATAAAATTGTGTTGGTACTCTAGCAAAATGTTCTCATACCTGTTTTACATTTTCATACAAAATTAAACCTTCAGCTTATAGAAGTCATCACAGTGAAGTGTCTTTAAATTATGGATAACATCAGATACGCCGTTGGCGGCACTTTACAGGACAAATTCCTGTGCCGGATCCATGAATGTACGAAAGGGGGCGGGAGGGGCATCATTATTTGGAACCGGGGGAGGGGAGGGGGTGCTGGTGAGGTCCAGAACGAATAGTAAACGTGTCCCCTGTGCCTGGTTCTTCAGAGAAAGGGGGGCACGTGTTTTTCTGCGCCTATTTTCCAGCGCAATGGAGGGCACGTGCCCCCTATGCCCCCTCTCTCTATCCGTCACTGGATTCTATAACAATTACTATACTATAGTCCTGTCTCGTTGTTAAATCGACACGATAGTTCTTATTAGATCGAATCTAGAACTTTGAAGTATCGGTAAGATAAATAGCCCTCGACGCGTGTGTATCAATGATTTTCATACAAACTACAAAAATTAACACAGACATTTGTGATGAAAAAGATACCCCTATAGAGTGGACGTTTATGAAGATACAGATGCCCCTATAGAGCGGATATTTTAAAACTTGCGACTGAGGAGGGGGGGGGGCGGCTATGAAAATGTGCGTTCATGGAGCGGGTTGCCGGGAAAAATGTGCCTATATGTGTCCCCATTAGCCCACCATCCACACCCAGACTCCATCACTGCCTATCTGTGTGTTCCCATTTGCCCACCACCCACACCCAGACTCCATCACTGCCTATATGTGTCCCCATTAGCCCATCACCCACACCCAGACTATCACTGCCTATATGTGTCCCCATTAGCCCACCACCCACACCCAGACTCCATCACTGCCTATCTGTGTGTCCCCATTAGCCCATCTCCCACGCCCAGCCTCCTTCACTGCCTATCTGTGTGTTCCCATTAGCCCATCTCCCACACCCAGCCTCCTTCACTGCCTATATGTGTGTTCCCATTAGCCTACCACCCACACCCAGACCCCATCACTGCCTATATGTGTGTCCCCATTAGCCCACCATCCACACCCATACCCCATCGCTGTCTATATGTGTGTTCCCATTAGCCCATCACCCACACCCAGCCTCCATCACTGCCTATCTGTGTGTTCCCATTAGCCCATCACCCACACCCAGCCTCCATCGCTGCCTATATATGTGTCCCCATTAGCCCATCTCCCACACCCAGACCCCATCGCTGCCTATATGTGTGTTCCCATTAGCCCATCTCCCACACCCAGCCTCCTTCACGGCCTATATGTGTGTCCCCATTAGCCCATCTCCCACACCCAGCCTCCTTCACGGCCTATATGTGTGTCCCCATTAGCCCATCTCCCACACCCAGCCTCCTTCACGGCCTATATGTGTGTTCCCATTAGCCCACCATCCACACCCATACCCCATCGCTGCCTATATATGTTCCCAATAGCCCACCACCCACACCCAGGCCCCATCGCTGCCTATATGTGTGTTCCCATTAGCCCATCTCCCACACCCAGCCTCCTTCACGGCCTATATGTGTGTCCCCATTAGCCCATCTCCCACACCCAGCCTCCTTCACGGCCTATATCTGTGTCCCCATTAGCCCATCTCGCACAAGCCTCCTTCACGGCCTATATGTGTGTTCCCATTAGCCCACCATCCACACCCATACCCCATCGCTGCCTATATATGTTCCCATTAGCCTACCACCCACACCCAGACCCCATCACTGCCTATATGTGTGTCCCCATTAGCCCAGCAACAACACCCAGAGCTTGGGATTTAAAGCTTCCTTTTTGGCTTCATGTTGTGTGCTTTTCGCGCATAACGCAACACCACGCTGCACGCGAGTTGCTCAGCAGGGCAATACCCCATGGATCAGATGATTCCTGGTTCTATATATGACTCGCCCATACAACGATTTCTGAATTTTATCCTGAGGCTTTACCACGATAAATTGGAAAAAAATCACGTGTTAGTTTGGAAAGCAGCATGAGAATTATAGTAGGGAAGGGGGGGGGGGGGTGGGAACAAAAATACCCGTGGCCCCCCAATATTTTGATCGGTGGAGCACGTGCCCAGGATGCCCCCCCCCCTGTTCCTCCGCCTATTGTCAGTAAGCAGTCCATTCACTTCATATTTTATGGTATTTCTTCTGAAATCATGTATATCTCAAATTGTATTCCGGTGCCCTGCTTTTCATCCAAACCTTATAGCCCTGTTGAATCCTCGAATCTTCGTACTTCGTTTTCCTCTATTACTGCATTGTTCATTATTTCTTCAGTTACGGTGCTCAGGGCGGATCCAAAGGGGGTGGGGGGGGGCCCTATGCAGCATATCTCGATCCGTCCCTTAAACCGCCCCCCCCCCCACCACCTCTATCCAAATCTCTGGATCCGCCCCTGTTGCTTTATTTATCACGTTATATGTTTTGCTGATGATATTGTTCTTACGTAGAAGCTGCCAGCGTGTATTCAGTTAGCCAGTGCTACCCACCCCGCTCGCCATGAATACCTCCCTTCATGAGGCCTTCTTGTCCCACGCCCCTCACATCCCATACGACACGTGTTATAATTACACAAGGCAGTCAATTTACGGATAATCCAGGATTCCCCATCAATCATGTTTACTATCTCAATGCGCTTTCATCTACCGATACATACACCTGGGCTTCACGACTCTCAGTGCAATCAACTGGAATTGCCTTCATCCCGGGACGATGACCTGCGGTACCTGGATTACTGATAGCGCATAACACCATCGGGAAAGATAAAAACAAGGATTACCCGTCATAAGGGAGCAAATATTGCGGTATACGTACTGTCCGTTACCCGCACCAGGCAATAAACCCCCGGGATTAGCTACTGGATTATCCTCCCCTGCTGTTAGGCAATCATCTCCATGGTAACGGGATGCCCGTAGTGTCTGGCCTTGTCTCTCGGTGTGGGCCAGCGGCGACGATCGAGGCCCCACGACCTGGGAAGGTTATATACTATTGGAGTTGCCACATGATGTGTTGGGACCTCCCGGGAACGATGCGAAACTATGCATGATATAAATAGCCTATATCTAGCTGGCTGGAGTAAAGCATAATCTGACCTAATCTGTAAAATTTAGTATATCACGTGGGAGAGGAGTATTAACTTGTTATCTTGCGGTTAGGTGCCACATAAATCGTTGTATAGATAAAATAACCTCTGTACAGAAATCCATATCATGCAAATCACGGTAAATTATCTTTAGGGTAAAGAAATACATTTTCCGTTTCTTCTTAATCACCCACAAACACTAAACAACTAAATTGAGATTGATAATTGTTCGCGCCGGTTTCCGATCCCACGGTCCCCACCCTGCCGCCACGCACTCACGGGCGCCGAGTTCCGATCCCTACCTGCCCCCCCCCCCCCCCGCCCGCCCACCACCCTCTCCACTCTCCCTGCCACGCGCTCACAGGCGGCGAGTTCCGATCCCTCCCTCCCCACCCCGGACCTTCTCTCCCGATTCCCTCTGTCGATTGGCGGTGGGCGCTTTTGGTTTTGGAACTCCTTCCAACTCCACCCCCGCTCCGTCAGCCCCCTTCCCTGCCTAAGCGCCACCTCCACCCCCGCTCCGTCAGCCCAATTCCCTGCCTAAGCTCCACCTCCACCCTCGCTCCGTCAGCCCCCTTTCCCTGCCTAAGCTCCAACTCCACCCCCGCCCCGTCAGCCCCCTTTCCCTGCCTAAGCTCCAACTCCACCCCGCTCCGTCAGCCTCCTTCCCTGCCTAAGCTCCACCTCCACCCCCGCTCCGTCAGCCCCCTTTCCCTGCCTAAGCTCCACCTCCACCCCCGCTCCGTCAGCCCCCCTTTCCCTACCTAAGCTCCAACTCCACCCCAGCTCCGTCAGCCCCCTTCCCTGCCTAAGCTCCAACTCCACCCCCGCTCCGTCAGCCCCCTTTCCCTGCCTAAGCTCCAACTCCACCCCGGCTCCGTCAGCCCCCTTTCCCTGCCTAAGCTCCAACTCCACCCCGCTCCGTCAGCCTCCTTCCCTGCCTAAGCTCCAACTCCACCCCCGCTCCGTCAGCCCCCCTTTCCCTGCCTAAGCTCCAACTCCACCCCTGCTCCGTCAGCCCCCTTCCCTGCCTAAGCTCCAACTCCACCCCCGCTCCGTCAGCCCCCCTTTCCCTGCCTAAGCTCCAACTCCACCCCCGCTCCGTCAGCCCCCTTTCCCTGCCTAAGCTCCACCTCCACCCCCGCTCCGTCAGCCCCCTTTCCTGCCTAAGCTCTAACTCCACCCCCGCTCCGTCAGCCCCCTTTCCCTGCCTAAGCTCCAACTCCACCCCCGCTTCGTCAGCCCCCTTTCCCTGCCTAAGCTCCACCTCCACCCCCGCTCCGTCAGCCCCCTTCCCTGCCTAAGCTCTAACTCCACCCCCGCTCCGTCAGCCTCCTTCCCTGCCTAAGCTCCAACTCCACCCCCGCTCCATCAGCCCCCTTTCCCTGCCTAAGCTCCACCTCCACCCCCGCTCCGTCAGCCCCCTTCCCTGCCTAAGCTCTAACTCCACCCCCGCTCCGTCAGCCCCCTTCCCTACCTAAGCTCCAATGCCACCTCCGCTCCGTCATCCCCCTTCCCTGCCTAAGCTCCAACTCCACCCGCGCTCCGTCAGCCGGCTTTTTCTGCCTAAGCTCCAACTCTACCCCGCTCCGTCAGCCCCCTTTCCCTGACTAAACTCCAACTCTACCCCCGCTCCATCAGCCCCCTTCCCCTGCCTAAGCTCCAACTCCACCCCCGCTCCGTCAGCCCCCCTTTCCCTGCCTAAGCTCCAACTCCACCCCCGCTCCGTCAGCTCACTTTCCTGCCGAAGCTTCAACTCCACCCCCGCTCCGTCAGCCCCCTTTCCCTGCCTAAGCTCCAACTCCACCCCCGCTCCGTCAGCCCCCTTTCCCTGCCTAAGCTCCACCTCCACCCCCGCTCCGTCAGCCCCCTTTCCCTGCCTAAGCTCCAACTCCACCCCCGCTCCGTCAGCCCCCTTTCCCTGCCTAAGCTCCACCTCCACCCCCGCTCCGTCAGCCCCCTTTCCCTGCCTAAGCTCCACCTCCACCCCCGCTCCATCAGCCCCCTTTCCCTGCCTAAGCTCCACCTCCACCCCCGCTCCGTCAGCCCCCTTCCCTGCCTAAGCTCTAACTCCACCCCCGCTCCGTCAGCCCCCTTCCCTACCTAAGCTCCAATGCCACCTCCGCTCCGTCATCCCCCTTCCCTGCCTAAGCTCCAACTCCACCCGCGCTCCGTCAGCCGGCTTTTCCTGCCTAAGCTCCAACTCTACCCCCCTCCGTCAGCCCCCTTTCCCTGCCTCAGCTCCAACTCCACCCCCGCTCCATCAGCCCCCTTTCCCTGCCTAAGCTCCACCTCCACCCCCGCTCCGTCAGCCCCCTTCCCTGCCTAAGCTCCACCTCCACCCCCGCTCCATCAGCCCCCTTTCCCTGCCTAAGCTCCACCTCCACCCCCGCTCCGTCAGCCCCCTTCCCTGCCTAAGCTCTAACTCCACCCCCGCTCCGTCAGCCCCCTTCCCTACCTAAGCTCCAATGCCACCTCCGCTCCTTCATCCCCCTTCCCTGCCTAAGCTCCAACTCCACCCGCGCTCCGTCAGCCGGCTTTTCCTGCCTAAGCTCCAACTCTACCCCCCTCCGTCAGCCCCCTTTCTCTGCCTAAGCTCCAACTCCACCCCCGCTCCATCAGCCCCCTTTCCCTGCCTAAGCTCCACCTCCACCCCCGCTCCGTCAGCCCCCTTCCCTGCCTAAGCTCTAACTCCACCCCCGCTCCGTCAGCCCCCTTCCCTACCTAAGCTCCAATGCCACCTCCGCTCCGTCATCCCCCTTCCCTGCCTAAGCTCCAACTCCACCCGCGCTCCGTCAGCCGGCTTTTCCTGCCTAAGCTCCAACTCTACCCCGCTCCGTCAGCTCACTTCCCTGCCTCAACTGCACCTCCACCCCCGCTCCGTCAGCTCCCCTTCCCTGCCTAAGCTCCAACTCCACCCGCGCTCCGTCAGCCCCCTTTTCCTGCCTAAGCTCCAACTCTACCCCCGCTCCGTCAGCCCCCTTTTCCTGCCTAAGCTCCAACTCCACCCGCGCTCCGTCAGCCCCCTTTTCCTGCCTAAGCTCCAACTCTACCCCCCTCCGTCAGCCCCCTTTCCCTGACTAAACTCCAACTCCACCCCCGCTCCGTCAGCCCAATTCCCTGCCTAAGCTCCACCTCCACCCCCGCTCCGTAAGCCCCCTTCCCTGCCTAAGCTACAACGCCACCCCCGCTCCGTCAGGCCCCTTCCCTGCTTAAGCTTCAACTCCACCCCGCTCCGTCAGCCCCCTTTCCCTGCCTAAGCTCCAACTCCACCCCCGCTCCGTCAGCCCCCTTTCCCTGCCTAAGCTCTAACTCCACCCCCGCTCCGTCAGCCCGCTTTCCCTGCCTAAGCTCCAACTCCACCCCCGCTCCGTCAGCCCCCTTCCCTGCCTAAGCTCCACCTGCACCCCCGCTCCGTCAGCCCCCTTTCCCTGCCTAAGCTCCACCTCCACCCCCGCTCCGTCAGCCCCCTTTCCCTGCCTAAGCTCCACCTCCACCCCCGCTCCGCCAGCCCACTTCCCTGCCCAAGCTCTAACTCCACCCCCGCTCCGTCAGCCCCCTTCCCTGCCTAAGCTCCAACTCCACCCCCGCTCCGTCAGCCCCCTTTCCTTGCCTAAGCTCCAACTCCACCCCCGCTCCGTCAGCCCCCTTTCCCTGCCTAAGCTTCAACTCCACCCTCGCTCCGTCATCCCCCTTCCCTGCCCAAGCTCCACCTCCACCCCCGCTCCGCCAGCCCACTTTCCTGCCGAAGCTTCAACTCCACCCCCGCTCCGTCAGCCCCCTTTCCTTGCCTAAGCTCCAACTCCACCCCCGCTCCGTCAGCCCCCTTTCCCTGCCTAAGCTTCAACTCCACCCCCGCTCCGTCAGCCCCCTTTCCCTGCCTAAGCTTCAACTCCACCCTCGCTCCGTCATCCCCCTTCCCTGCCCAAGCTCCACCTCCACCCCCGCTCCGCCAGCCCACTTTCCTGCCGAAGCTTCAACTCCACCCCCGCTCCGTCAGCCCCCTTTCCTTGCCTAAGCTCCAACTCCACCCCCGCTCCGCCAGCCCCCTTCCCTGCCTAAACTCCACCTCCACCCCCGCTCCGTCAGCCCCCTTTCCCTGCCTAAGCTCCAACTTCACCCCGCTCCGTCAGCCCCCTTTCCCTGCCTAAGCTCCAACTCCACCCCCGCTCCGTCAGCCCCCTTTCCTTGCCTAAGCTCCAACTCCACCCCCGCTCCGTCAGCCCCCTTTCCCTGCCTAAGCTTCAACTCCACCCTCGCTCCGTCAGCTCCCTTCCCTGCCTAAGCTCCAATTCCACCCCCGCTCCGTCAGCTCCCTTCCCTGCCTTAGCTCCAACTCCACCCCCGCTCCGTCAGCCCCCTTTCCCTGCCTAAGCTCCAACTCCACCCCCGCTCCGTCAGCCCCCTTCGGTGCCTAAGCTCCAACTTCACCCCCGCTCCGTCAGCCCCCTTTCCCTGCCTAAGCTCCAACTTCACCCCGCTCCGTCAGCCCCCTTTCCCTGCCCAAGCTCCAACTCCACCCCCGCTCCGTCAGCCCCCTTCCCTGCCTAAGCTCCAACTCCACCCCCGCTCCGTCAGCCCCCTTCCCTTGCCTAAGCTCCAACTCCACCCCCGCCCCGTCAGCCCCCTTTCCCTGCCTAAGCTCCATCTCCACCCCCGCTCCGTCAACCCCCTTTTCCTGCCTAAGCTCCAAATCCACCCCCGCTCCGTCAGCCCCCTTTCCCTGCCTAAGCGCCAACTCCACCCCCGCTCCGTCAGCCCCTTCCCTGCCTAAGCTCTAACTCCACCCCCGCTCCGTCAGACCCCTTTCCCTGCCTAAGCTCCAACTCCACCCCGCTCCGTCAGCCCCCTTTCCCTGCCTAAGGTTCAACTCCACCCCCGCTCCGTCAGCCCCCTTTCCCTGCCTAAGCTCCAACTCCACCCCCGCTCCGTCAGCCTCCTTTCCCTGCCTAAGCTCCAACTCCACCCCCGCTCCGTCAGCCCCCTTTCCCTGCCTAAGCTCCAACTCCACCCCGCTCCGTCAGCCCCCTTTTCCTGCCTAAGCTCCAAATCCACCCCCGCTCCGTCAGCCCCCTTTCCCTGCCTAAGGTTCAACTCCACCCCCGCTCCGTCAGCCCCCTTTCCCTGCCTAAGCTCCAACGCCACCCCCGCTCCGTCAGCCCCCTTTCCCTGCCTAAGATCCAACTACACCCCCGCTCCGTCAGCCCCCCTTTCCCTGCCTAAGCTTCAACTCCATCCCCGCTCCGTCAGCCCCCTTTTCCTGCCTAAGCTCCAAATCCACCCCCACTCCGTCAGCCCCCCTTCCCTGCCTAAGCTCCAACTCTACCACCCTCCGTCAGCCCCCTTTCCCTGCCTAAGCTCAAACTCCACCCCGCTCCGTCAGCCCCCTTTCCCTGCCTAAGCTCCAACTCCACCCCCGCTCCGTCAGCCCCCTTTCCCTGCCTAAGCTCCAAATCCACCCCCACTCCGTCAGCCCCCCTTCCCTGCCTAAGCTCCAACTCTACCACCCTCCGTCAGCCCCCTTTCCCTGCCTAAGCTCAAACTCCACCCCGCTCCGTCAGCCCCCTTTCCCTGCCTAAGCTCCAACTCCACCCCCGCTCCGTCAGCCCCCTTTCCCTGCCTAAGCTCCAACTCCACCCTCGCTCCGTCAGCCCCCCTTTCCCTGCCTAAGCTTCAACTCCATCCCCGCTCCGTCAGCCACCTTTCCCTGCCTAAGCTCCAACTCCACCCTCGCTCCGTCAGCCCCCCTTTCCCTGCCTAAGCTCCAACTCCACCCCCGCTCCGTCAGCCCCCTTTCCCTGCCTAAGCTTCAACTCCATCCCCGCTCCGTCAGCTCCCTTCCCTGCCTAAGCTCCAACTCCATCCCCGCTCCGTCAGCCCCCCTTTCCCTACCTAAGCTCCAACTCCAACCCCGCTCCGTCAGCCCCCTTTCCCTGCCTAAGCTCCAACTCCACCCCCGCTCCGTCAGCCCCCTTCCCTACCTAAGCTCCAATGCCACCTCCGCTCCGTCATCCCCCTTCCCTGCCTAAGCTCCAACTCAACCCCGCTCCGTCAGCCCCTTTTCCCTGCCTAAGCTCCAACTCCACCCCCGCTCCGTCAGCCCCCTTTCCCTGCCTAAGCTCCAACTCCACCCCCACTCCGTCAGCCCCCTTTCCCTGCCTAAGCTCCAACTCCACCCCCGCTCCGTCAGCCCCCTTCCCTGCCTAGGCTCTATCTCCACCCCCGCTCCGTCAGCCCGCTTTCCCTGCCTAAGCTCCAACTTTACTCCGCTCCGTCAGCCCCCTTTCCCTGCCTAAGCTCCAACTCCACCCTCGCTCCGTCAGCCCCCTTCCCTGCCTAAGGTCCAACTCCACCCCGCTCCGTCAGCCCCCTTTCCCTGCCTAAGCTTCAACTCCACCCGGGCTCCGTCAGCTCCCTTCTCTGCCTAAGCTCCAACTCCACCCCCGCTCCGTCAGGCCTCTTTCCCTGCCTAAGCTCCAACTCCAACCCCGCTCCGTCAGCTCCCTTCCCTGCCTAAGCTCTAACTCCACCCCCGCTCCGTCAGCCCCCCTTTCCCTGCCTAAGCTCCAACTCCACCCCGCTCCGTCAGCCCCCTTTCCCTGCCTTAGCTCCAACTCCACCCCCGCTCCGTCAGCCCCCTTTCCCTGTCTAAGCTCCAACTCCACCCCCGCTCCGTCAGCCCCCTTTCCCTGCCTAAGCTCCAACTCCACCCCCGTTCCGTCAGCCCCCTTTCCCTGCCTAAGCTCCAACTCCACCCCCGCTCCGTCAGCCCCCTTTCCCTGCCTAAGCTCCAATTCCACCCCCGCTACGTCAGTCCCCTTTCCTGCCTAAGCTCCAACGCCACCCCCGCTCCGTCATCCCCCTTTCCCGCCTAAGCTCCAACTCCACCCCCGCTCCGTTAGCCCCCGTTTCCTGCCTAAGCTCCAACTCTACCACCCTCCGTCAGCCCCCTTCCCTGCCTAAGCTACAACGCCACCCCCGCTCCGTCAGCCCCCTTCCCTGCCTCAGCTTCAACTCCACCCCCGCTCCGTCAGCCCCCTTTCCCTGCCTAAGCTCCAACTCCACCACCGCCCCGTCAGCCCCCCTTTCCCTGCCTAAGCTCCAACTCCACCCCCGCTCCGTCAGCCCCCCTTTCCCTGCCTAAGCTTCAACTCCACCCCCGCTCCGTCAGCCCCCTTTGCTGCCTAAGCTCCAACACCACCCCCGCTCCGTCAGCCCCCTTTCCCTGCCTAAGCTCCAACTCCACCCCCGCTCCGTCAGCCCCCTTTCCCTGCCTAAGCTCCAACTCCACCCCACTCCGTCAGCCCCCCTTCCCTGCCTAAGCTCCAACTCCACCCCCGCTCCGTCAGCCCCCTTTCCCTGCCTAAGCTCCAACTCCACCCCCGCTCCGTCAGCCCCCTTTCCCCGCCTAAGCTCCAACTCCACCCCCCGCCGTCAGCCCCCTTTCCCTGCCTAAGCTCCAACTCCACCCCCGCTCCGTCAGCCCCCTTTCCCTGCCTAAGCTCCAACTCCACCCCCGCTCCGTCAGCCCCCTTCCCTGCCTAAGCGCCACCTCCACCCCGCTCCGTCAGCCCCCTTCTCTGCCTGAGCTCCAACTCCAACCCCGCTCCGTCAGCCCCCTTTCCCTGCCTAAGCTCCAACTCCACCCCCGCTCCGTCAGCCCCCTTTCCCTGCCTAAGCTCCAACTCCATCCCCGCTCCGTCAGCCCCCTTTCCCTGCCTAAGCTCCAACTCCACCCTCGCTCCGTCAGCCCCCTTCCCTGCCTAAGCGCCACCTCCACCCCGCTCCGTCAGCCCCTTTCCCTGCCTAAGCTCCAAATCCACCCCCGCTCCGTCAGCCCCCTTCCCTGCCTAAGTTCCAACTCCAGCCCGCTCCGTCAGCCCCCTTCCCTGCCTAAGCTTCAACACCACCCCCGCTCCGTCAGCCCCCTTTCCCAGCCTAAACTCCAACTCCACCCCCGCTCCGTCAGCCGCCTTCCCTGTCTAAGCTCCAACTCCACCCCCGCTCCGTCAGCCCCCTTCCCTGCCTAAGCTCCATCTCCAGCCCGCTCCATCAGCCCCCTTTCCCAGCCTAAACTCCAACTCCACCCCCGCTCCGTCAGCCCCCTTCCCTGCCTAAGCTCCAACTCCACCCCCGCTCCGTCAGCCCAATTCCCTGCCTAAGCTCCACCTCCACCCCCGCTCCGTCAGCCCAATTCCCTGCCTAAGCTCCACCTCCACCCCCGGTCCGTCAGCCCCCTTCCCTGCCGAAGCTCCAACCCCACCCCCGCTCCGTCAGCCCAATTCCCTGCCTAAGCTCCACCTCCACCCCCGTTCCGTCAGCCCCCTTTCCCTGCCTAAGCTCCAACTCCACCCCCGCTCCGTCAGCCCCCTTTCCCTGCCTAAGCTCCAACTCCACCCCCGCTACGTCAGTCCCCTTCCCTGCCTAAGCTCCAACGCCACCCCCGCTCCGTCATCCCCCTTTCCCGCCTAAGCTCCAACTCCACCCCCGCTCCGTTAGCCCCCGTTTCCTGCCTAAGCTCCAACTCTACCACCCTCCGTCAGCCCCCTTCCCTGCCTAAGCTACAACGCCACCCCCGCTCCGTCAGCCCCCTTCCCTGCCTCAGCTTCAACTCCACCCCCGCTCCGTCAGCCCCCTTTCCCTGCCTAAGCTCCAACTCCACCACCGCCCCGTCAGCCTCCCTTTCCCTGCCTAAGCTCCAACTCCACCCCCGCTCCGTCAGCCCCCCTTTCCCTGCCTAAGCTTCAAGTCCACCCCCGCTCCGTCAGCCCCCTTTGCTGCCTAAGCTCCAACACCACCCCCGCTCCGTCAGCCCCCTTTCCCTGCCTAAGCTCCAACTCCACCCCCGCTCCGTCAGCCCCCTTTCCCTGCCTAAGCTCCAACTCCACCCCACTCCGTCAGCCCCCCTTCCCTGCCTAAGCTCCAACTCCACCCCCGCTCCGTCAGCCCCCTTTCCCTGCCTCAGCTCCAACTCCACCCCCGCTTCGTCAGCCCCCTTTCCCCGCCTAAGCTCCAACTCCACCCCCCGCCGTCAGCCCCCTTTCCCTGCCTAAGCTCCAACTCCACCCCCGCTCCGTCAGCCCCCTTTCCCTGCCTAAGCTCCAACTCCACCCCCGCTCCGTCAGCCCCCTTCCCTGCCTAAGCGCCACCTCCACCCCGCTCCGTCAGCCCCCTTCTCTGCCTGAGCTCCAACTCCAACCCCGCTCCGTCAGCCCCCTTTCCCTGCCTAAGCTCCAACTCCACCCCCGCTCCGTCAGCCCCCTTTCCCTGCCTAAGCTCCAACTCCATCCCCGCTCCGTCAGCCCCCTTTCCCTGCCTAAGCTCCAACTCCACCCTCGCTCCGTCAGCCCCCTTCCCTGCCTAAGCGCCACCTCCACCCCGCTCCGTCAGCCCCTTTCCCTGCCTAAGCTCCAAATCCACCCCCGCTCCGTCAGCCCCCTTCCCTGCCTAAGCTCCAACTCCAGCCCGCTCCGTCAGCCCACTTCCCTGCCTAAGCTTCAACACCACCCCCGCTCCGTCAGCCCCCTTTCCCAGCCTAAACTCCAACTCCACCCCCGCTCCGTCAGCCGCCTTCCCTGTCTAAGCTCCAACTCCACCCCCGCTCCGTCAGCCCCCTTCCCTGCCTAAGCTCCATCTCCAGCCCGCTCCATCAGCCCCCTTTCCCAGCCTAAACTCCAACTCCACCCCCGCTCCGTCAGCCCCCTTCCCTGCCTAAGCTCCAACTCCACCCCCGCTCCGTCAGCCCAATTCCCTGCCTAAGCTCCACCTCCACCCCCGCTCCGTCAGCCCAATTCCCTGCCTAAGCTCCACCTCCACCCCCGGTCCGTCAGCCCCCTTCCCTGCCGAAGCTCCAACCCCACCCCCGCTCCGTCAGCCCGATTCCCTGCCTAAGCTCCAACACCACCCCCGCTCCGTCAGCCCCCTTTCCCTGCCTAAGCTCCAACTCCACCCCCGCTCCGTCAGCCCCCTTCCCTGCCTAGGCTCTAACTCCAACCCCGCTCCGTCAGCTCCCTTCCCTGCCTAAGCTCCAACTCCACCCCCGCTCCGTCAGCCCCCTTTCCCTGCCTAAGCTCCAACTCCACCCCGCTCCGTCAGCCCCTTTTCCGTGCCTAAGCTCCAACTGCACCCCCGCTCCGTCAGCCCCCTTTCCCTGCCTAAGCTCCAACTCCACCCCCCATCCGTCAGCCCCCTTTACCTGCCTAAGCTCCAACTGCATCCCCGCTCCGTCAGCCCCCTTTCCCTGCCTAAGCTCCAACTCCACCCCCGCTCCGTCAGCCCCCTTTCCCTGCCTAAGCTCCAACTCCACCCCGCTCCGTCAGCCCCCTTTCCCTGCCTAAGCTCCAACTCCACCCCCGCTCTGTCAGCCCCCTTTCCCTGCCTAAGCTCCAACTCCAACCCCGCTCCGTCAGCCCCCTTTCCCTGCCTAAGCTCCAACTCCACCCCCGCTCCGTCAGCCCCCTTTCCCTGCCTAAGCTCCAACTCCACCCCCGCTCCGTCAGCCCCCTTTCCCAGCCTAAACTCCAAATCCACCCCCGCTCCGTCAGCCCCCTTTCCCTGCCTAAGCGCCAACTCCACCCCCGCTCCGTCAGCCCCTTCCCTGCCTAAGCTCTAACTCCACCCCCGCTCCGTCAGACCCCTTTCCCTGCCTAAGCTCCAACTCCACCCCGCTCCGTCAGCCCCCTTTCCCTGCCTAAGGTTCAACTCCACCCCCGCTCCGTCAGCCCCCTTTCCCTGCCTAAGCTCCAACTCCACCCCCGCTCCGTCAGCCTCCTTTCCCTGCCTAAGCTCCAACTCCACCCCCGCTCCGTCAGCCCCCTTTCCCTGCCTAAGCTCCAACTCCACCCCGCTCCGTCAGCCCCCTTTTCCTGCCTAAGCTCCAAATCCACCCCCGCTCCGTCAGCCCCCTTTCCCTGCCTAAGGTTCAACTCCACCCCCGCTCCGTCAGCCCCCTTTCCCTGCCTAAGCTCCAACGCCACCCCCGCTCCGTCAGCCCCCTTTCCCTGCCTAAGCTCCATCTCCACCCCCGCTCCGTCAACCCTCTTTTCCTGCCTAAGCTCCAAATCCACCCCCGCTCCGTCAGCCCCCTTTCCCTGCCTAAGCGCCAACTCCACCCCCGCTCCGTCAGCCCCTTCCCTGCCTAAGCTCTAACTCCACCCCCGCTCCGTCAGACCCCTTTCCCTGCCTAAGCTCCAACTCCACCCCGCTCCGTCAGCCCCCTTTCCCTGCCTAAGGTTCAACTCCACCCCCGCTCCGTCAGCCCCCTTTCCCTGCCTAAGCTCTAACTCCACCCCCGCTCCGTCAGCCTCCTTTCCCTGCCTAAGCTCCAACTCCACCCCCGCTCCGTCAGCCCCCTTTCCCTGCCTAAGCTCCAACTCCACCCCGCTCCGTCAGCCCCCTTTTCCTGCCTAAGCTCCAAATCCACCCCCGCTCCGTCAGCCCCCTTTCCCTGCCTAAGGTTCAACTCCACCCCCGCTCCGTCAGCCCCCTTTCCCTGCCTAAGCTCCAACGCCACCCCCGCTCCGTCAGCCCCCTTTCCCTGCCTAAGATCCAACTCCACCCCCGCTCCGTCAGCCCCCCTTTCCCTGCCTAAGCTTCAACTCCATCCCCGCTCCGTCAGCCCCCTTTTCCTGCCTAAGCTCCAAATCCACCCCCACTCCGTCAGCCCCCCTTCCCTGCCTAAGCTCCAACTCTACCACCCTCCGTCAGCCCCCTTTCCCTGCCTAAGCTCAAACTCCACCCCGCTCCGTCAGCCCCCTTTCCCTGCCTAAGCTCCAACTCCACCCCCGCTCCGTCAGCCCCCTTTCCCTGCCTAAGCTCCAAATCCACCCCCGCTCCGTCAGCCCCCTTTCCCTGCCTAAGCTCCAACTCCACCCTCGCTCCGTCAGCCCCCCTTTCCCTGCCTAAGCTTCAACTCCATCCCCGCTCCGTCAGCCACCTTTCCCTGCCTAAGCTCCAACTCCACCCTCGCTCCGTCAGCCCCCCTTACCCTGCCTAAGCTCCAACTCCACCCCCGCTCCGTCAGCCCCCTTTCCCTGCCTAAGCTTCAACTCCATCCCCGCTCCGTCAGCCCCCTTTTCCTGCCTAAGCTCCAAATCCACCCCCGCTCCGTCAGCCCCCTTTCCCTGCCTAAGCTCCAACTCCACCCTCGATCCGTCAGCCCCCCTTTCCCTGCCTAAGCTCCAACTCCACCCCCGCTCCGTCAGCCCCCCTTTCCCTGCCAACGCTTCAACTCCACCCCCGCTCCGTCAGCCCCCTTCCCTGCCTAAGCTCCAACTCCACCCCCGCTCCGTCAGCCCCCTTCCCTGCCTCAGCTTCAACTCCACCCCGCTCCGTCAGCCCCCTTCCCTGCCTAAGCTCCACCTCCACCCCCGCTCCGTCAGCCCAATTCCCTGCCTAAGCTCCACCTCCACCCCCGCTCCGTCAGCCCCCTTCCCTGCCTAAGCTCCAACTAAACCCCCGCTCCGTCAGGCCCCCTTTCCCTGCCTAAGCTCAAACTCCACCCCGCTCCGGCAGCCCCCTTCCCTGCCTAAGCTCCAACTCCACCCCGCTCCGTCAGCCCCCTTTCCCTGCCTAAGCTCCAACTCCACCCCCGCTCCGTCAGCCCCCTTTCCCTGCCTAAGCTCCAACCCCACCCCCGCTCCGTCAGCCCCCTTTCCCTGCCTAAGCTCCAACTCCAACCCCGCTCCGTCAGCTCCCTTCCCTGCCTAAGCTCCAACTCCATCCCCGCTCCGTCAGCCCCCCTTTCCCTACCTAAGGTCCAACTCCAACCCCGCTCCGTCAGCCCCCTTTCCCTGCCTAAGCTCCAACTCCACCCCCGCTCCGTCAGCCCCCTTCCCTACCTAAGCTCCAATGCCACCTCCGCTCCGTCATCCCCCTTCCCTGCCTAAGCTCCAACTCAACCCCGCTCCGTCAGCCCCTTTTCCCTGCCTAAGCTCCAACTCCACCCCCGCTCCGTCAGCCCCCTTTCCCTGCCTAAGCTCCAACTCCACCCCCACTCCGTCAGCCCCCTTTCCCTGCCTAAGCTCCAACTCCACCCCCGCTCCGTCAGCCCCCTTCCCTGCCTAGGCTCTATCTCCACCCCCGCTCCGTCAGCCCGCTTTCCCTGCCTAAGCTCCAACTCCACTCCGCTCCGTCAGCCCCCTTTCCCTGCCTAAGCTCCAACTCCACCCTCGCTCCGTCAGCCCCCTTCCCTGCCTAAGGTCCAACTCCACCCCGCTCCGTCAGCCCCCTTTCCCTGCCTAAGCTTCAACTCCACCCGGGCTCCGTCAGCTCCCTTCTCTGCCTAAGCTCCAACTCCACCCCCGCTCCGTCAGGCCTCTTTCCCTGCCTAAGCTCCAACTCCACCCCCGCTCCGTCAGCTCCCTTCCCTGCCTAAGCTCTAACTCCACCCCCGCTCCGTCAGCCCCCTTTCCCTGCCTAAGCTCCAACTCCACCCCCGCTCCGTCAGCCCCCCTTTCCCTGCCTAAGCTCCAACTCCACCCCGCTCCGTCAGCCCCCTTTCCCTGCCTTAGCTCCAACTCCACCCCCGCTCCGTCAGCCCCCTTTCCCTGTCTAAGCTCCAACTCCACCCCCGCTCCGTCAGCCCCCTTTCCCTGCCTAAGCTCCAACTCCACCCCCGTTCCGTCAGCCCCCTTTCCCTGCCTAAGCTCCAACTCCACCCCCGCTCCGTCAGCCCCCTTTCCCTGCCTAAGCTCCAACTCCACCCCCGCTACGTCAGTCCCCTTCCCTGCCTAAGCTCCAACGCCACCCCCGCTCCGTCATCCCCCTTTCCCGCCTAAGCTCCAACTCCACCCCCGCTCCGTTAGCCCCCGTTTCCTGCCTAAGCTCCAACTCTACCACCCTCCGTCAGCCCCCTTCCCTGCCTAAGCTACAACGCCACCCCCGCTCCGTCAGCCCCCTTCCCTGCCTCAGCTTCAACTCCACCCCCGCTCCGTCAGCCCCCTTTCCCTGCCTAAGCTCCAACTCCACCACCGCCCCGTCAGCCCCCCTTTCCCTGCCTAAGCTCCAACTCCACCCCCGCTCCGTCAGCCCCCCTTTCCCTGCCTAAGCTTCAACTCCACCCCCGCTCC
The DNA here is from genome assembly GCA_964019135.1 of Arenicola marina. Taxonomy (NCBI): domain Eukaryota; kingdom Metazoa; phylum Annelida; class Polychaeta; family Arenicolidae; genus Arenicola; species Arenicola marina. The sequence goes on from OZ025262.1 coordinate 32,938,370, forward strand.
GTCAGCCCCCTTTGCTGCCTAAGCTCCAACACCACCCCCGCTCCGTCAGCCCCCTTTCCCTGCCTAAGCTCCAACTCCACCCCCGCTCCGTCAGCCCCCTTTCCCTGCCTAAGCTCCAACTCCACCCCACTCCGTCAGCCCCCCTTCCCTGCCTAAGCTCCAACTCCACCCCCGCTCCGTCAGCCCCCTTTCCCTGCCTAAGCTCCAACTCCACCCCCGCTCCGTCAGCCCCCTTTCCCCGCCTAAGCTCCAACTCCACCCCCCGCCGTCAGCCCCCTTTCCCTGACTAAGCTCCAACTCCACCCCCGCTCCGTCAGCCCCCTTTCCCTGCCTAAGCTCCAACTCCACCCCCGCTCCGTCAGCCCCCTTCCCTGCCTAAGCGCCACCTCCACCCCGCTCCGTCAGCCCCCTTCTCTGCCTGAGCTCCAACTCCAACCCCGCTCCGTCAGCCCCCTTTCCCTGCCTAAGCTCCAACCCCACCCCCGCTCCGTCAGCCCCCATTCCCTGCCTAAGCTCCAACTCCATCCCCGCTCCGTCAGCCCCCTTTCCCTGCCTAAGCTCCAACTCCACCCTCGCTCCGTCAGCCCCCTTCCCTGCCTAAGCGCCACCTCCACCCCGCTTTGTCAGCCCCTTTCCCTGCCTAAGCTCCAAATCCACCCCCGCTCCGTCAGCCCCCTTCCCTGCCTAAGCTCCAACTCCAGCCCGCTCCGTCAGCCCCCTTCCCTGCCTAAGCTTCAACACCACCCCCGCTCCGTCAGCCCCCTTTCCCAGCCTAAACTCCAACTCCACCCCCGCTCCGTCAGCCGCCTTCCCTGTCTAAGCTCCAACTCCACCCCCGCTCCGTCAGCCCCCTTCCCTGCCTAAGCTCCATCTCCAGCCCGCTCCATCAGCCCCCTTTCCCAGCCTAAACTCCAACTCCACCCCCGCTCCGTCAGCCCCCTTCCCTGCCTAAGCTCCAACTCCACCCCCGCTCCGTCAGCCCAATTCCCTGCCTAAGTTCCACCTCCACCCCCGCTCCGTCAGCCCAATTCCCTGCCTAAGCTCCACCTCCACCCCCGGTCCGTCAGCCCCCTTCCCTGCCGAAGCTCCAACCCCACCCCCGCTCCGTCAGCCCAATTCCCTGCCTAAGCTCCAACACCACCCCCGCTCCGTCAGCCCCCTTTCCCTGCCTAAGCTCCAACTCCACCCCCGCTCCGTCAGCCCCCTTTCCCTGTCTAAGCTCCAACTCCACCCCCGGTCCGTCAGCCCCCTTTCCCTGCCTAAGCTCCAACTCCACCCCCGCTCCGTCAGCCCCCTTCCCTGCCTAGGCTCTAACTCCAACCCCGCTCCGTCAGCTCCCTTCCCTGCCTAAGCTCCAACTCCACCCCCGCTCCGTCAGCCCCCTTTCCCTGCCTAAGCTCCAACTCCACCCCGCTCCGTCAGCCCCTTTTCCGTGCCTAAGCTCCAACTGCACCCCCGCTCCGTCAGCCCCCTTTCCCTGCCTAAGCTCCAACTCCACCCCCCCTCCGTCAGCCCCCTTTACCTGCCTAAGCTCCAACTGCATCCCCGCTCCGTCAGCCCCCTTTCCCTGCCTAAGCTCCAACTCCACCCCCGCTCCGTCAGCCCCCTTTCCCTGCCTAAGCTCCAACTCCACCCCGCTCCGTCAGCCCCCTTTCCCTGCCTAAGCTCCAACTCCACCCCCGCTCTGTCAGCCCCCTTTCCCTGCCTAAGCTCCAACTCCAACCCCGCTCCGTCAGCCCCTTTCCCTGCCTAAGCTCCAACTCCACCCCCGCTCCGTCAGCCCCCTTTCCCTGCCTAAGCTCCAACTCCACCCCCGCTCCGTCAGCCCCCTTTCCCAGCCTAAACTCCAACTCCACCCCCGCTCCGTCAGCCGCCTTCCCTGTCTAAGCTCCAACTCCACCCCCGCTCCGTCAGCCCCCTTCCCTGCCTAAGCTCCATCTCCAGCCCGCTCCATCAGCCCCCTTTCCCAGCCTAAACTCCAACTCCACCCCCGCTCCGTCAGCCCCCTTCCCTGCCTAAGCTCCAACTCCACCCCCGCTCCGTCAGCCCAATTCCCTGCCTAAGCTCCACCTCCACCCCCGCTCCGTCAGCCCAATTCCCTGCCTAAGCTCCACCTCCACCCCTGGTCCATCAGCCCCCTTCCCTGCCGAAGCTCCAACCCCACCCCCGCTCCGTCAGCCCAATTCCCTGCCTAAGCTCCAACACCACCCCCGCTCCGTCAGCCCCCTTTCCCTGCCTAAGCTCCAACTCCACCCCCGCTCCGTCAGCCCCCTTTCCCTGTCTAAGCTCCAACTCCACCCCCGGTCCGTCAGCCCCCTTTCCCTGCCTAAGCTCCAACTCCACCCCCGCTCCGTCAGCCCCCTTCCCTGCCTAGGCTCTAACTCCAACCCCGCTCCGTCAGCTCCCTTCCCTGCCTAAGCTCCAACTCCACCCCCGCTCCGTCAGCCCCCTTTCCCTGCCTAAGCTCCAACTCCACCCCGCTCCGTCAGCCCCTTTTTCGTGCCTAAGCTCCAACTCCACCCCCGCTCCGTCAGCCCCCTTTCCCTGCCTAAGCTCCAACTCCACCCCCGCTCCGTCAGCCCCCTTTCCCTGCCTAAGCTCCAACTCCACCCCCGCTCCGTCAGCCCCCTTTCCCTGCCTAAGCTCCAACTCCACCCCGCTCCGTCAGCCCCCTTTCCCTGCCTAAGCTCCAACTCCACCCCCGCTCTGTCAGCCCCCTTTCCCTGCCTAAGCTCCAACTCCACCCCCGCTCCGTCAGCCCCCTTTCCCTGCCTAAGCTCCAACTCCACCCCCGCTCCGTCAGCCCCCTTTCCCTGCCTAAGCTCCAACTCCACCCCGCTCCGTCAGCCCCCTTTCCCTGCCTAAGCTCCAACTCCACCCCCGCTCTGTCAGCCCCCTTTCCCTGCCTAAGCTCCAACTCCACCCCCGCTCCGTCAGCCCCCTTTCCCTGCCTAAGCTCCAACTCCACCCCCGCTCCGTCAGCCCCCTTTCCCTGCCTAAGCTCCAACTCCACCCCCGCTCCGTCAGCCCCCTTTCCCTGCCTAAGCTCCAACTCCACCCCCGCTCCGTCAGCCCCCTTTTCCTGCCTAAGCTCCAACTCCACCCCCGCTCCGTCAGCCCCCTTTCCCTGCCTAAGCTCCAACTCCACCCCGCTCCGTCAGCCCCCTTTCCCTGCCTAAGCTCCAACTCCACCCCCGCTCTGTCAGCCCCCTTTTCCTGCCTAAGCTCCAACTCCACCCCCGCTCCGTCAGCCCCCTTTCCCTGCCTAAGCTCCAACTCCACCCCCGCTCCGTCAGCCCCCTTTCCCTGCCTAAGCTCCAACTCCACCACCGCTCCGTCAGCCCCCCTTTCCCTGCCTAAGCTTCAACTCCACCCGCGCTCCGTCAGCCCCCTTCCCTGCCTAAGCTCCAACTCCACCCCCGCTCCGTCAGCCCCCTTTCCCTGCCTAAGCTCCAGCTCCACCACCGCTCCGTCAGCCCCCCTTTCCCTGCCTAAGCTTCTACTCCACCCCCGCTCCGTCAGCTCCCTTCCCTGCCTAAGCTCCAACTCCACCCCCGCTCCGTCAGCCCCCTTTCCTGCCTAAGCTCCAACGCCACCCCCGCTCCGTCAGCCCCCTTCCCTGCCTAAGCTTCAACTCCACTCCCGCTCCGTCAGCCCCCTTTCCCTGCCTAAGCTCCACCTCCACCCCCGCTCCGTCAGCCCCCTTTCCCTGCCTAAGCTCCAACTCCACCCCCGCTCCGTCAGCCCCCTTCCCTGCCTAGGCTCTAACTCCAACCCCGCTCCGTCAGCTCCCTTCCCTGCCTAAGCTCCAATTCCACCCCCGCTCCGTCAGCCCCCTTTCCCTGCCTAAGCTCCAACTCCACCCCCGCTCCGTCACCCCCCCTTTCCCTGCCTAAGCTCCAACTCCACCCCCGCTCCGTCAGCCCCCTTTCCCTGCCTAAGCTCCAACTCCACCCCGCTCCGTCAGCCCCCTTTCCCTGCCTAAGCTCCAACTCCACCCCCGCTCCGTCAGCCCCCTTTCCCTGCCTAAGCTCCAACTCCACCCCCGCTCCGTCAGCCCCCTTTCCCTGCCTAAGCACCAACTCCACCCCCGCTCCGTCAGCCCCCCTTTCCCTGCCTAAGCTCCAACTCCACCCCCGCTCCGTCAGCCCCCTTTCCCTGCCTAAGCTCCAACTCCACCCCCGCTCCGTCAGCCCCCCTTTCCCTGCCTAAGCTTCAACTCCACCCCCGCTCCGTCAGCCCCCTTCCCTGCCTAAGCTCCAACTCCACCCCCCCTCCGTTAGCCCCCTTCCCTGCCTAAGCTCCAACACCACCCCCGCTCCGTCCGCGCCCTTTCCTGCCTAAGCTCCAACTCCACCCCCGCTCCGTCGGCCCCCCTTTCCCTGCCTAAGCTTCAACTCCACCCCCGCTCCGTCAGCCCCCTTCCCTGCCTAAGCTCCAACTCCACCCCCGCTCCGTCAGCCCTCTTCCCTGCCTAAGCTCCACCTCCACCCCTGCTCCGTCAGCCCCCTTTCCCTGCCTAAGCTCCAACTCCACCCCCGCTCCGTCAGCCCCCTTTCCCTGCCTAAGTTCCAACTCCACCCCCGCTCCGTCAGCCCCCTTCCCTGCCTAAGCATCAACTCCACCCCCGCTCCGTCAGCCCCCTTCCCTGCCTAAGCTCCAACTCCACCCCCCCTCCGTTAGCCCCCTTCCCTGCCTAAGCTCCAACTCCACCCCCGCTCCGTCAGCCCCCTTCCCTGCCTAAGCTCCAACTCCACCCCCCCTCCGTTAGCCCCCTTCCCTGCCTAAGCTCCAACTCCACCCCGCTCCGTCAGCCCCCTTCCCTGCCTAAGCTCCAACTCCACCCCCGCTCCGTCAGCCCCCTTCCCTGCCTAAGCTCCAACTCCAACCCCGCTCCGTCAGCCCCCTTTCCCTGCCTAAGTTCCAACTCCACCCCCGCTCCGTCAGCCCCCTTTCCCTGCCTAAGCTCCAACTCCAACCCCGCTCCGTCAGCCCCCTTTCCTGCCTAAGCTCCAACTCCAACCCCGCTCCGTCAGCCCCCTTTCCCTGCCTAAGCTCCAACTGCACCCCGCTCCGTCAGCCCCCTTCCCTGCCTAAGCTCCAACTCCACCCCCGCTCCGTCAGCCCCCTTTCCCTGCCTAAGCTCCAACTCCACCCCCGCTCCGTCAGCCCCCTTTCCCTGCCTAAGCGTGTCGCTTTTTTTTCTAAGCCGACGACTGAAACAAGGCGGGTGGGGGGGGGGGGGATGGGGATCGTGTTGCCATTTCACGCAGAATACTATTCTTTATTTTTAGGTCACGATGAATTAAATGGAGAACTCCCCGCGTACAAAGTAAGGGCGGATACATGATATAAATTGGCCATATCCCGATTCAGGTTTATTTTATGTTAAAATTCCCAGTTCATGACGGTCGGCTAATACCTCGATCATTCGTAGCCCACGGTAAAATGCATAGCCCATTGCCGAGGAATGGAAACAGCCCTTGCCCCTCTACCCCTACTTTGAAATCAGCAGCTAGATATTCATCACATCCCCTCCCCACCCCTCCCCCAGCTATATATTAGATCGTAGTATGTCCCGAACAGTGTGAGATTTTAGGATCGCGTGGTAACCCGACCTGGACAGAATGGCTGAACACGTCGCCGATGTCAGTAACGGTGGTAACCAGGGTAACATAGTCACACTACGGAACGGGAACGCCAAGCAAAGACATTAGGTGCCCCGCCAACCAATACCACCAAGGCCTCAGCCGCGGGGAGCTCGTCTTACCCCCTCCATCCCTCGGTCCTCCCACCTCCGCCCATCCCTCCGTCCTCACCCCTCCCCCCATCCCTCCGTCCTCCCCTCATCCCTCCGTCCACCCCCCTCCCCCCTCCTCCCCAACACACCACCAGCCGTGGCTCACTGGGCCCAGCAGCAGTAAAACATTATCTGAGGGAGTTTTGCAGTCCAGTGGACTGGTCCTATTGCGACACCTGCTGGGCGGTGAGTTATTCGCGCCCACCGACGCTCGGGTCTTGCAGCCTCAAGTCAAAAGTCGTCCTGCGGCGTAAAAACTTCCCCAACACTGCTCCCTGTGGCTGAGCACTGGATCACGTCTTCGCACATCCCCCAGGGCACATGCGGGTCGAAACTGCACTGTTTGACATGTGGATGCGCTCAGCACTGTTCAACAATGGTTTGCAAACCGAGAACGAGTTGTCAGGTGAATCCTTGCAAAGAAGCAAAGACAAAGTGGTCCGGCGGGCAACCTAAGTCGACCATCTTGCCTGGACCACTCCGTGCGTCTATTTCGTCATCGACAGTTCAATAGGGTCATCGAAGGCTGGCCGTACACCAGCATGATTGTACATGTCCAGATATATAGCCTCGATATCGATGTATCGATCGATAGAGCAGCTTATGTAGTAACTATAGGCTCAAAGAGCACATGTAACCAAAGCACAAATAATTGCACAATGTACACATCGGCGCAAGCGAGACATATGCCGCATTTCTGAATTGGTGTCAAGACCCGTGTTTACTGAAAGTTGTACGCCAATTTTTCTTTTAATGTGTGGCACCAAGGATAGTGTTGGCACCCCCTTCGCCCCCGTTTTGCCCTGCGCCCTAAGTGTGACCCTACACCCTGTTCAAAATCCTTAATCCGCCATTGATTAGTATAAGGTTTAATTAGAATCCGCATCACCAGTATCAGCCATGTTGCAGACATGAGGTAATCAGGGGCGGATCCAGAAAATCTGGATAGGGGGGCCGGTTTTAGGGTCGGATCCAGATATGTTGGATAGGGGGGTTTTCGGTTTTCATATGTTAAATGGTATACATACAGATTTTTGCCTCACCTGAATGGTCTAAAAAATGGCGTTTTAGATACTCCCCCACCACCCCACCTATCTAACCCTACAGACTACAGATTGATCTAAGCTTCTTTAAATGGGGAATAGGGCTGTGTAGGGTGAGAGAGGTGGGGGGGGGGGGTACCTAAAACGCCATTGTTTAGACCATTCAGGTGTAGCAAAAATCTGGCTAGGGGGAGGGGCGATTTTAGGGTCGGATCCAGATATGTTTCGGTTTTCATATGTCCCTGGTAATCGCTATCAGGAATAGTAATCGGTTGTAAATGACTGTCATTGGTTGCTCTCTATCATGTAATCTTAATCGATGGGTTTGTTTTTAAAAGAAATGTAATCGTAACCATCATAGAATACAATGATTACAATATATTCGTAATTTTAAATCTTACTAATGCTTAATGCATTGAATACTATCAATGCTTAATGCTTTGAATAATATCAATGCTTAATGCTTTGAATACTATCAATGCTAAATCATGCTAAGGTCATGTCGAGCAACTTGTCATTGGATTTATCCTTGTTTCCACGACGTAAGACATAACCAGACATAGCAATTATCCTGGATGGGGAACCACACCGTTTCTCCAATCTCTTCTTCCGAACGTCTTTGCCGACATTAAGGACTATCACAGATGTATCCTAGTATGTCGATAAAGGCTAAAACTATGTTTTTTTTGTCGATATTTCCGGGTTTTTTGTTCCATTCTTACGCTCCGAGTATATGTGCGTTTTGCTACTTGTACTTTGCTTTCCTTCCATGTAGCGTGTAACTCCGGCAAATGGAGAAAATAAATAAAATCAATCAATCACTATTACATAGTTTGATTGGAGGAAGCATTGTTCTAAGCTTCCTTAATTGGGGTTTGGGGCTGTGTAGGGTGAGAGAGGTGGGGGGGGGGGGGGACCTAAAACGCCATTTTTTAGACCATTCAGGTGAAGCAACACCTGACAGGTGGAGGGGCACAAACTCTAAATGGGTCACTGAACTTCTAGGCCACATCAAGGCCACAGCGGAGGTGCAACTGCCGAGATTTATGTTCCCGCTCTGATTTTAGACCAAGGCGTTGCTGTGAAATTGGGTGGATATGCCCACGGTTGTGTGGTAAACGTCTCTGCGTGATTAGAATGTCGCCCGAGTGAGGTAATGGGTGGGTTAATCTGATTAATTGGGTGTCTAGATCAATATAAAGCATTGTACCAAGTAACACATTGAAGCTGGTTTCGCCTATCACGGTGCTTACACATGTCCGCAATTAACTTTCTAGAGTATTGTACTCTGTACAAAACTGCGACCAGGTCCACCAATTGTTGGACGACCGGGGGAAGGTAGGGGTCCAATGAAAAGTTGCGACCGGGGAGTGGGGTCCACGCCGCCTCAGATACCGTTCTTCCACAAAAGGGCAAACAACAAGGGGAGGAGGAGGGGGGGGGGGGGTCCACGCCTACGATGGCCTAAACTTTGCATTAGACAACGGCATTTTTCCTCAAAATTCACCCCCCCCCCCCCCCCCCCTATCAAGATTTTCGTGATCCGCCTGAATTACATCAACACAGATAGTGGCATTTTAGAAAAAACGACACTAAACGTCGTGAAAAATCGACATTCGACACCAATAATTCTCAAAAATCGACACTGGACAAAGGACCCCCCCTTCCAGACCCCTTAGACGGTTGTATTGCTGCTCCTGTTTGTATTTGTCTTGCTTAAACATGTGTGGAATAATATTGTGAGATTGGCCGTGAAACGGAGGCGGTGGCATCAGCTCTCTGCCAAACTGCAGCCTCAGATGGCCTAAACTTTGCATGAGACAACGGCATTTTTCCTTAAAATTCACCCCCCCCCCCCCCCCTATCAAGATTTTCGTGATCCGCCTGAAATACATCAACACAGATAGTGGCATTTTAGAAGAAACGACACTGAACTTCGTGAAAAATCGACATTCGACACCAATAATTCTCAAAAATCGACACTGGGCAAAGGACCCCCCTTTCCAGACCCCTTAGACGGTTGTATTGCTGCTCCTGTTTGTATTTGTCTTGCTTAAACATGTGTGGAATAATATTGTGAGACTGGCCGTGAAACGGAGGCGGTGGCATCAGCTCTCTGCCAAACTGCAGCATCTTAAAATGCGTGAAAACTACTTCCGGCCTGGCAGTTTGGAGACAAACGAACACGCGCTTTTTGTTCAGTGCGCAAACTATAGTTACGATATAGAACCACATAGACATATAACGTACCAGCGTGATTTGATTTGCGATCATTTCACTGTAAACTGTACGTAATAGTCCGGGCAGCCTGTGCAGAATCAGGGGTCAAAACGAAACAAATTGTAATAGTAATCAAACCTGTTTTTTCTCATTCCTTATGTATCTTGTAATATCATTTCCAAAATCTACCAAAATCTATTCATTGGAACATATTTTTCACAGGCGTAGTTTACCCAACCCCCAAAACACCAGCATGGATAACGTATTTGACCTTACACGAAGTGGCAGAAAAGATTTGTAATTGAGATCCCTACTACGAATTTAGACCTTCGTAACCTACCCCTACTATATGTAATGGAGTGTTATTTCATCTACCAAATGCAACCAACAAAAATCTTTAATATTACAATGTCTACCTAATTTTTAATGGGGGACCCCTCCCCAGGTTTTGCGGCTGTCTATCGACACCGTGCATTTGCACAGCGCGCCGGATGGGTCTCAAGTGTGACAGACTGTAACTTTTCTATAAATTGTCCGATTTCCACAATTTAATCGACTATATACGCGTTTTATCTTTGGGCAGATCACCAGCGTGCCGGTCTAAATATGCAGGGTAAAAAATGGGGAGGCTCTATCTGCAACGTTTAACTTTAATAAGTGAAACGTTATAGGCTTATGAGATGGGCCTCACCCCCAACATCGGGGGGAGGGAGGGGAGGTATTTATGTTCCTCGGGAACGGGCTTTTCATTTGACCTTGACCTTGAACTAAGAATGATGAAAATAATTCTTCGTGAACTGGGAATGAGGTACAAAGCGACCGTCGTCATCAATGATTTTAATTAATCGTGAAATTTTAATATTAAATATCGGTGAATCAGCAAATCGCCAATCCATAACACGCATCCGCCCTTTCCTTTGTATGCGGGGAGTGCTCGTTTTAATTCATCGTGACCTGGGAATCAAGAAATTTGTTCTTTGTTATCGGGGAACACGATGCCTTCTTCCACCCCCCCCCCCCACCTCGCGCCCAACATGGTGTGCCCCCCCCCTTCGATAATTTATTGTGTCTACGTTCCCGTAATTTAGGAGACAACCCCAACCTTGTCACCCCTCCCCTAACTTGATGCCTTCCAAATATTGGGTGTCTTCCCTCCCCAAATATTGGATGTACTCCCCTCCCCAACCTGGGGTGTCTTCTCTCCCCTCATTCGGGGTGCCCCGCCCCCCCCCCCCCTATACCTTGCCCTTCCTTTTAGTACTGGGGGTACTAAAACTTGCCAGAACTTGAACGCCACCCCTCCAGAACGTTGTGGTGGCGGATCTAGGAATTTCAAAACGGGGGTGGGGTGTTTACTTGGGGCACCACCCCTAAATTGGGGTGGCTCCCCTTCCCTAAATTGGGATGTCTCCCCTCCCCTATCTTGGTGTACCACCCGAATATTGAAGGTCCACCTACCCCCTAACTTAGGCTACCACCCCAACTCTTGGTGTCTTCCCTCTCCTAACTTAGGGTGTCTCCCCTCACCTAACTTAAGGTGTCTCCCCTTCCATAACTTAGGGTGTGTCCTCTCCCCTAACTTGAGGTGCCTCCCCTCTCCTAGCTTGGGGCAGAGCCCCAATTTGAAGTGTCTTCCCTCCCCTATCTTTCGGCATCACCGGAATTTTGAATGTCTCCCCTCCCCTAACTTGGGGTACCGCCCCAACTTGGGGTGTCTTTCCTCCAGTAACTTTGGGTACCATCCAAACTTGAAGTGTCTGCCCTTCCTACTATCTCAGTCTCACCTCCCCTAACTTAGATTATGTCCCCTCTCCTAACTCCCTAAACCCCCTAACCCCCGCCCCCACCCCTTCCCCCTTGGATCCTGCTGAGTACCATCTGTACCGATAAAAATTTACATTGACAGAGATGAAATATACAATATTGGTCGTCGTAGGGGAAAAAAGAAGTAATTTAACCCCCCCCCCCCTCATCCCCTTCCCCTTACACATACATATTTTATTCATATGATCAGGATGAAACGCGTCAACAATCGATTGCATTGCGAATATGGGACAATGTATGAAAAAGTCTGTCAAACCTGAGACCCGGCCATCCGGCTCGCCATGCAAATACACTGCGTCGATCGACAGTCGGAAAACAGAAAAAAAGAGGTTCCGAATGTAAAGATTTCCTTATAAATGTATCTATGTTTGTTGTATTTTGCAGTTTAAATAACTCTCTATCACGCAAACTGGAAATATGGGTATTGTAGGTCACAATTCGTAGTGCGGGTCTCAACTGCCTCGCCTTCCTGTCATTTCTTCTATGTAAAAATACGTTGCTTCTTGTGGGGTTAATAGGGGTTAAAAATATGTTCCAATGAATAGATTTTGGTACATTTGGAAACACTACTCCTAGATACCTAAGGAATGAGAAAAAACTATTCATTACTATTGCAATTTGTTTTGGGTATACAGCCCTACCTTGCCCGGACATAAATATAGTTGTAAGTATGGGACCCCCATCTCAGGTGGAGTGGGGCCGGCGCGATAGCTCAGTGGGCTAGAGCGCTCGCATTGAGTGCTCTGGCCACATGAGAGCCTAACGGCACGTGGATCGTTGGTTCGAGCCCTGCTGTGGCCATGTCTGTGTGGTCGCAGGATAAAGAACCCATGTCTTTCTCCGCAAAGAGTAGTGGGTTACCCCCGGGAACATGGCTCCACTCTCCCTTCCTTCCCATTGACGCGATAGGACGTTAAAGCGTCCTGAATATACAACCAACCCACAATCACAGACATTAACAACCAACACGCCACGACAAACTGTAATTTTGGCGGTGATGGCTGCCCATGCTTGGCACACTCGACCACTTCAGATTTGGGGGAATAACCCAGCTAGCTGCATGTCGGGTGCCAAGTTTACTGAGCGTGCGTGGCCAGTAGTATGGCAATGGGCAAAATGAAACAGTGAAAAGGGTCACAAAGACAATGAAGGAAGAGTGTCATGATGGGTGGCGGGGGGGTGAAGGTACTTAATACATTGCTGGATTTGGGTGGTTCCGCGGTAAATTAAGCCACCCCCCCCCCCCTTGTTCGCCTCCAAACCCCGCTCACAAGGAGGGCCCCGTAGGGGCTTTTTCGACACGGCGACACGGCGATTTTTAAAATCGACAACGCGACATTGGGGTTGTCTTAGAATCGACATGCGACATAAGACTTAGTGACACGCGACATGGAACTTTTCTTAAAATCGACACGCGACATGGACCTTATCTTAAAATCGACACGCGACATGGACCTTTTCTTAAAATCGACACGCGACATGGACCTTTTTCTTAAAATCGACACGCGACATGGCTACCCCCCCTCAGGGGCCCTACAAGGGGCGTTTTATCTCGAAAATTCGCTCGAAAGGGGCGTATATCCGTCAAAATCTGCTCGGAATGGGTATTTTTTTCCGTTGACCCGCCTTATGTCGCAATTCAATACCCACCCGCTCGGCTAATAACTCTCGTTTTCACGGCAAACCACTCTGTGATAGGTCGCAATGTTTAAAATGTCTGCTCAATAGGGGTAACTTTTTCATTACAAATGTCCGCTGTCTCAGGCATCAATAGGCCCCGGCGGACTCCCAGCTGGTGGGGGGCTTCCGCGGGCGCCTGAGAGAACGGATATTTGTGATGAAAAAGATGTCCCCTACCGAACGGATTTTGGCGGTGAAAAACGGGGGCTTTATCGCGAAACCCTCCCAATCCCAGCAAAACGTTACTGTCGTTGTTTTCAGGCTACCCCGGTGGAAGACATTTTCTAGGTAACAGGCGTAACGGGCAACGCAAGATTGTTTTGTCCGCCCCCTACCCCCCCCGTTACGGGCGAAATTTAATCATAACGTTGATGAAATTGATGGTTGCCCTATGATTGGTTTTGCTTGTTTACATACTCAGAAAGCACGTGTGGTTGTGTTTACATCTACCTAGCAACAACCGACCGCATTGTCAAATTTGTATCAATGCGCATTTTTGGAAAATCCGCCTGCGCCTTAATTCATCCAAGAAAAGAGCTAAAATGTTATGCTGTTTGTACCAGTTTTAGGCACAATGTAATAAAAACTGATCAAACTATCTTGCGGATTTCAGTAAGTAGAGGCAAATTTTGGACTATTTTCAAGGTGTATTATTTGGCGCCGACGATTTACCAAGATGGCGACGGGTGGGACAAAAATGTCAGGGTTTAACCACTATCAAAATGGAAAGTATGGTACTGTACCGCAAAATCCGCCGAAAGAGATGGAAATTACACAAGATATGCATCTCAAGATGTCGAAGAAGATTGCTCAGTTAACGAAGGTTAGCCCAAATACCGGCGTCATATGCGTTATCTGGTTGTCCAAGATGACGATCGAGTCCAGGACAGGTGACGTGCTCGGACCTCGGTAGCCAGGTTAGGCAGGTAGCCGCCTGTACATCTTTGATGAAGGGGTGATTTAGCACTAGTAGCCGGGTACATCGTTATACCGAAACCGACCGAAACTGACCGAAACCGGTCTAAATATACCAAAACCGAGTTGCGTGGAACAGTTTAACTTCACAGAAGATCGATTTCAGTGGGCCCGGATATTTTGTAGGATGTAATTTACTACGGCGCCGCAGTAAATTTTCCGCGCCGATGTAGCTGGCGGAGGCATGTAGGTGAAATCTGTCACGTTATTATCAAAGACCTTACCTCATAGATTCAGAAAATGTTTAGTTCGATGATTTTGGTATCCAAATAAGTGTGTAATGTTGCATAAACCATTCCGGGCGGCAGCCTCAGCTCAAATGGCTGCTTTCTCGGCATGCCGTAATCTCGCGCCCCGCCAGCCGAGCGCGAAGTCTCGCGGTGGAGGGGGGGGGGGGGTGGGGGGGGTGCATTAGCGTGCGGTGCCGAGTGCCGAGGAGCCGGCTTCGCTCTGGTTGGGGAGAGGGGTGGAGGTGTTACTGGACAGTGGACCGAGGAAGCTAGTAGGTGGGGGGTGGCGTCGCGCGAGCGAGTTATAAAAATATATCATGTTTTAGCAGTGGATGGTCACAATTACATGCAGCAATAACTGTTCGGCCCTGCTTCCGCATATTCTGATGTTGACTAATATTTAATTGTGTTGTAACATAAATGAGTTATTTTGGCTTTGTAATGCAGCTGTTCCAAATTGCATTCCCTTGGCATGATGGCCCATGAAGTATTCCAACTTTGCGTTATGACCACCCGTGTAATAAGTCTAATAAATATAGTTTCAAGGGATTGCTTTATCTATCGTTGGGCATAAGAGGCATACATGATATACACATGTTGTTCAAATGTCTGTTTTCAGTCATTGTTGCAGTTGATTACCTGTAGTGGATAATTATACATTACACATCAAACATTTATCAGCCCAGTGGGAACTATATACCCAACCTGGAAATCCAACGTCTCAAGGAGAAGTGCAGTGAAGCATATAGATATATCATGAAGTCTTAATTATTCCCATACTGATGATAATATTAGTCTTATCTAAACTTTATAAAGCAGGCTGTCAGTATATAACTATCAGGTAACAATAGAGGGTCAAAACAAAATGCATAATCATGCACCTTGCAAAGTGTGCTGTACGCTTAAATAATTAAGTTTCATCAAGTATGCATGATCAAGTTCATTATGTAAATAAGTGGCATTCAATACTGAAAGGAGATTGACGTCTTCTTTCTGTGGTTGCATGAATATATATATATGGCATGTACAACAGAGAAGAGAATTAATCTTGAACTTAATTACTGTCTTACTTAACCTCTTTTCAATTGGCTCATTTTGCTGTTCAATTTCAAAATGAACCATAGGGGCCGCCTCGATAGCTCAGTGGGTTAGAACGCTCGCCTTGAGTGTCCTGGCCTGAGAGCCTAACAGCACATGGGTCGGTGGTTCGTGCCCCGCTTTGGCCATGTCTCTGTGGTCCCAGCTATAGGATAAAGATCCCATGTTTTAGCTTCTTCGCAAAGAGTAGAGGGTTACCCTGGGGGACGTTGCTCAACTCTCCCTTCCTTCTCCCATTGGCGCGATATGGCCAAAAGTGGCTAAAGCATCCTGAATATATACAAGCATGCAACCAAAATGAATGTGAAAAGATTTACCGGCATATGTTCTGGTTTCTTTTACAACAGGTGATCTACGCCCTGAATACCAAGAATGACGAGCATGAGTCGATGCTGGAGGCGGTCAAGGAGCAGCAGGAAGCCCGGGTGCAGCAGCTGTTGGCCGAGTCCAAGGCCAAGCTGGAGACGTACCGACAGAAACTGGACAACAGCTCTCAACAAAACGCCCGACTCCAGGGCCTGGAGGCCTCGGTCGCCGAGCATGAGCAACAGCGGGAGGCGGCGCTGCGGGGCTTTGAGAGCTACAAGAAAGCCGCCGAGGACAGGGAGGCCGAGGCCAGAGCTGACCACGCCAGCCGTATTGGTCAGATGGCGCAGGAAGTGTCCGCGATGAAGGGTCGGTTTGAAGAGAGACTCAATTCCATGGACTCGGCGCGGGAGCAATGGGAGAGGGATAAACAGACGGCTCTTCACGACCAAGAGGAACGCCATCGCAAAGAGATGGCCGAGTTGTTACAGCGGTCGGAGAGTCAACAGGGGGATAAAGCGGCTGCAATACAGGAGTTGGAAAATAAATACTCCGCCGAGTTGTCAGGCCTTCATAATCAGTTGCAGCAACTCGAGTCGGAGAAAGTGCGTTTGAGCGAGGAGTACGAACATAAAATGACCAAAGCACAAACCTTTTTCGAGAAGGAACTAGAAGCTTTGAAGCTTTCTCAGACTTCGTCGCATGACGAACAGTTGCAGCAGTTGAGGGACATGTACGAGAAACTGCAGAAGGATTCCGCTTTTCAGGAGGAGCAGCAACGACAACGGAACGATCGGCTTATAACGGACGTCGCAGATAAGGAGTCAAAGATTGCGCATTTGCAACAAGAATTAGAGAACTTGCGACACAATATGAAGAATATGGACTCCAATTCGTCTTCGTTGAATCAGCAGGTGAGTTGTAGTTATTTGCATAATGTTGCATCAAATCGCATGCGCGGAGTGAATTAACCAGGCTGTCTGATAAGCTTGTTGATTATCAAGTGAAATCTAGTTCCATTATACCTCCTTGTCTTATGGGTATGAATGCCCAGGCTGGGTAGGTATGATTAGGATGTACATCAATCAACTTGGTGGATTATATGTTTCTTGGAGGGGACAGCATGACTATGGGCTTGACGTACGTAGGTTGCATGCATACGAACTTGATGGACATATACTGTGGCTGTGTATTAACCATGAATGTGTGAATACATTGGTCGACATATACGATTGAAACACGGCACGGATTCACTCAGCATTCACGTCGATTTATGCAGACATTTCTTACATACGATGTATGCTGTTGCTTGACCTGTAATTAGCCTTATTGTCTGTTTTGGGTTTTAAGCTGCATGAAGCTAAGTCCGAAGCGTCCAAAGCCGTCACAAGGTTAAAAGAACTGGAGGCAGACCTAATTGCATCTAGAGAAAGGTGTCATCAACAAGCCAATGACCTCATCAAGAAGTCCAGTGAGTACATGTCTTGGTGGTTAATATTATCACCCTGTTATCTACTTCAGGCTGTTGTTGTCTTGATAGAAGCTCATTTAAATTAATTGGTAGTACTTTCATTTATATGATATACAAGGAAATAATTACTAATGCGACAATACGGTGGTGGATCCAATGTTACAGCTGTGTTGGGCGAGCTGGAGGCCACCAAACTTCAGAACGAGGCGACTCTCCAGGACGTGCGCGCGCAGCTGGACAAGGCTCGAGACCGGATAGGCTGGCTGGAGGGCGCAAAGAGAGCCCTGGAGAGTCAGACACAAAGCCAAGCCCAGGAGCAAACCAGCCACCTCAAGTCACTGGAGACGGTAGGACGCTCGATAACGCTACTAATATGTGATCTGGCACCTGCGTGTGGAGCATATTTTATTTAACTATTCTTTATTTTGAATCTGTTTCTTGGCTGTCGTGCGCAATATTGGCCGAAAAGGTTTTTATTCGTTCTTAAATCACGTCGCGGATCATTGGGGTCATTGGGGGAGGGGTGGGGGGGGGGGGGGTACACATACATGCGTGATTGGCTATACTTGTTGACAATACACGTTCCATGTCCTTCTGTTCGAAGAGCTAAAAGCTTCAAGTTTCTTTCGATGTGTTCTATCAAAAGTAGCCGTAATATAAAACTAATCAAGATACATTTCAACTGTCCTGTGGGGTTCGCCGCAGATGGTTTTATCTATAGACATTGCAGACTGTAGACTGTGTGCAGTATGTAGCTGTGACCATGACACTGACCTAGTTGTCGCGTGGTATCATTATCCAGGCTCTCGAAGAAATGTCCATCCAGAAGCAGAAACAGAAGGAGAAGTACGAGCGAGACTTCAATGCGTTACAAGAGCGTTCGCGAATGGAGCTGGAGAGGATGACCGCTGACCACAAGGCGGCGCTAGAAGCACTCAGACAAACAATCTCCATGGAGACACAGACGCTGAAGACAGAGGCGGCCAAGACTCTGCAACAAGTCAAACAGGTGAGGGGCACACTCGAATAGCGCTTGCTGGAACAGTGCCGTGCTGGAACAGTGCCGTGCTCGAACAGTGCCGTGCTCGAACAGTGCCGTGCTGGAACAGTGCCGTGCTCGAACAGCGCCGTTCTCGAACAGTGCCGTGCTGGAACAGTGCCGTGCTCGAACAGTGCCGTGCTGGAACAGTGCCGTGCTCGAACAGCGCCGTGCTCGAACAGTGCCGTGCTCGAACAGCGCCGTGCTGGAACAGTGCCGTGCCCGAACAGTGCCGTGCTCGAACAGTGCCTTGCTCGAACAGTGCCGTGCTCGAACAGTGTTCCTGGTTTTCGGGCAGTGTCGTGCTCGAACAGGGCATTGTTCGAACAGGGCCCCCGCAGTGCAGTAGTTAGTGCACTAGACCTCAGACCAATAGGCCCTGGGTTGGGATGCGGGCCTGGGCACCCTATCTGGAGCATGTGTCACCCGCTCATCGTTCATCGTCCCGGGGGGTTCCTTGGACCTGTCTAGCCATAGTGTGCTCACAAGCGGCCTACAACAGTAATTCCCTTAGTTTTTGCTCAGTAAAGTGATTCTGTAATTGATGTTAACTTCAGGACTTGGAAAGTACAATTGAGACGGAAGAGTCCAAGCATAGAGTGGAGATGACGTCACTGCGGGAAGACATGGACAGGACTCAAACGGATCTCGGCAATAAACTCAGCCGAGCCGAGGAAGAGGTGCGTATTACTACACATCTGACGGAAGCAATTCAACTCTTGATTACATTGTCAGCGATTATCCGCTTCTACTACTCCAGTCCTCTCAATATTCCTGGTGTTGCCACAGTATTAATCATTTGATGTTTCTGATATGAACCACACCATCTGAGCCAGTAACATTTCCCAGCACACCAATGATTGAGCCGGCCAGTGCTGACCACGTGGTAGCCGATGACCCAATCAGCGGCCGTTGCCATGGGATCTTATAATGTCGAAGTTGATCAACAGGTGGCGCGCCTGGAGAAGATTGTACGTGACAGCACCCATGGTCTGGGGACGGCCAACACACAGGTGACCAGCCTACAGCAGGCGGTGGAGAGACTAAAGGCTGAGCTAGACGGCACCAGGAACGAGCTGCGGGCTGCCAAGACCAAGTCCTCATCCCTACAGGTAATTAAGGGGCGGTCGTCGAAATTCAGTTCACTCAAGTTACACAGTGTGTCATTGTAAATGGTAAAGGTGGATGCATAAACGATAAGCTGATGTTCTTCAATAATTCTTGTGTGACCCCGGTAATGTTATGTAGCCCTTAATGTTACCTTTAGTGTGTAAACATCTTCATCGGTGCATGTAAAGAGCTGTAATTGTTGCGTAATACTGCGAACCGAATAGAATCTGCTCTATGATAAACTAATTACAAAAATGGACTATCTTTTGTTGTGCGTTGGCGCTACTTTACTGTACTGTGATATGGTCCTTCTAACGGCAGAGCGAGTACGAGAAGCTCAAATTGCAACACGACAGCAAATTGACGGAGCACAGGGTGGAGTTGAAGACAAAGTTGGACCAGCTCTCTACTGACCTGGACAACAACTGGAAGACAACGCTTCGGTAAGATATTGTGATAATAAGGTCAATAGATGCCGTGGTGATAAGGTCAATAGATATCCTGATAATGAGGTCAATAAATGTCATGATGATAAGGTCAATAGATGTCCTGATAACGATGTCAAGAGATGTCATGATCGATGATGAGGTCAATAGATGTCTTGATGATAATGTCAACAGATGTCTTGATGATAAGGTCAATAGATGTGATGATAATGAGGTCAATAGATGCCAGGATGATAAGCTCAGTAGATGTCATGATAATGAGGTCAATAGATGTCATGATAATGAGGTCAATAGATGTCATGATAATGAGGTCAATAGATGTCATGATAATGAGGTCAATAGATGTCATGATAATGAGGTCAATAACGATAAGCCATGATGATAAGGTACATAGCAGCTATAATTGGTATTTCACCAACTGAAAGTGTGCTTTGCTAGGCCGGCCCCAGCGAGGTGCCAATCCAACCTGTGCAAAGCCTTATGTTTGTGCAGGATAAAGATCCCATGTCTTTCTTCGCAAAGTGTAAGGGGTTACTTCCGGAGACATGACTCTTCTCTATCGAGATGAAACCTTGGTTGCAACAGCATGCCCTAATCTAATCGATGTGACCAGTTATTTAGACACGTATCAAATGATACATTTTGTCGGTCGCTACATTTAATAATGAATGAAGTACGTCTTGAACTGGTTGACAGGAAGGAGTGCGAGAAGCTGCGCCGCGAGATCACTGCGCAGAAGGACGAGGACAAGAGAGCGGCGCTGGAGCAGCTCAGTCGGCTCAAGGACGCCGAGATGGCTGCCGGGAAGGAAGGCTGGGAGTCCAAAGTCAACGAATTACTGCGCCAGGTCAGTGTTCACATAGAGGTCGTCATGGTATCGACCATTCCGCCTCGGTATGTCCTTCCAAGGGAATTATCATCCAACAGGTTCTCAGGTTTGCATGATAATGCATAATCCACTAAACAAATGTACTGCTTAGTGTTTTGGATTATTTTGTAATAATCTGGTGACTTTGTCGTGATGGACTGCAACATTTGCACCATATCCGTATACTCTTCGTGTGGCAAATTCGGCATAGAGCTGGCTTTAAAGAAGCCTACTTACATGCGCCATCAGATTTTTTACATTTAAGAATCAAGACTAAAAGTATCTGAAAATTAGGATACATAAGTTTTTATATATCTCTTTGAGTCTGTAAAACAACAAGTTCAACATAAAACTGCGCGGTTTATTTATATCGCGCGCGGACGTGATAGCGAGCCGCGGTCGACATCACACAGAATACCGAACAGCGAACAGGCGCGCTGGGATATAAAGCGGGCCACCAACTTCTGCTCCGGTGACCAAATTGCTTCTCTCCGGATAGCTCACAGACTTTCAGGATTAAATTCGAGACATATATACTTATTTGACAAGGAGAAGAGGTTGGTAATACAAAAAATTACAGAATATACTTTAACTGTCAAAGATGTCCATCATGCCATTGACCTGGTTATTATGGTCATCTCTTCGAAGTTTGGAAGTTGAATAGCAACAATCTGTTTTTATATTAATTCAATTAATTTATGATATCGGTTGTAGGTCTCCGAGCTGACGGCGTCACTGGACAACACGCGGCAAGACGGGGGTGAGGCGCTGAACCAGCTTAGGCAGGAGGCGGAGGCAGAGAACCAGCGCCTGCTGCAGGAGATGTTGGAGTCTGCGCAGGACTACGGGCGCCGTATAGAGACCCTGGAGGCTGACTACAAAGTACAACTGGACCAGCTACGGCAAGAGCGGGACACGGCCACGCAGGTAGTCTCGCACACACAGTTACCCCCGACCCCCCAGCTTTGACAATGAAGTGACGAACTGTGATTCTGCGGAAGTACTGAGTTGCCGGTTTAAAGCACAGGGTCGCCTGATGGTCTTGTACGTAGCGCGTTTGGCTATTATGGAGTATGCTCTGTCCAAGCGGCCGGTTTGTCCTACGAACCCCTCGTGTGTAAATGTCGATATCTGTGCATGATAGATATCTCGATGTCCTTCTTCGCGAAGAAATTCTCGCGGTATGGGTCAACTTGAGTTCCATATTTAAACCAAGCAACCCAGGTAATACACTCCGCCACGTGCTGTAGGGACATGTGTTGAAGTAAAGTTTGTGCGTGTTGTAGTAACGTTGATACGTGTATTTGATTTGAATTATTCACCAAAAGTAGAACCTTATACTCTGTAGGCATGGCTCGTATCTATCCTTAGCGCCTGATGTCCTTGCAGCTTAACGCGTCTTGCATGTCAACCAACAGCGACATTATTTTACCCTAATATCTATGATTCCATCTCCATTAATGTAGAACTTGGAGCGCCGCCTACAGAGTCGCCACATGGAGGAGATGCAGGCGGCCGCCATGGCACACAGGACCCAGCTTGATAAAGAGCGAGAAGAGGCAGGGAACCAGCGACAGCGTGACCTCGACGCTCTCCGCGAGAAGAACGGACAGCGGCTAGGTATGTCACGTGTCACCGATTTTCACGCTATAATGGTGGGTGTCACCTCTATCGTATCACAACATCACGTGTCGCCATCGCATGACACCAGAGCATGGAATCATTATATATGTTAGTCACTTTCTCGCGCCTGTGTCGTTGATTATGGAACAATGTTATTTTATGAGATTGTTCTCACAAAACATTCACCTACTCACACAGAGTCACTTCGCACGGAGCTGGAGCACAAACACGCCCTTGACCTTGAACAGACGTCACGTGGTCACCAGCAGCACATGCAGGCGGCGCGCATGGAGCTAGAGCGCGCGCTGGAGGTCACGCGCCAAAAGGTACCGCAGACCACGTGGTCGACAATTTTTGTGTCTCCATTGCATTGCTCGTGATAGCACTTATGGTTGTTGGATGCCGCGGTAAGGGTCGATAAGTCGTTGGGTAAGTTTGATGATACCTAATACCTAAACATTGATGAGAAATTATCGTCAATATGCCCCATGTTTCCGGATGCATCCCCCCCCCTCACCCCTCCCACTCTCTATTTTTGGACAAAATGTGGGCCTTACCTTCCAACTTAGTTTAACTATTATTTCAGTCTAATAACGTATGTATTACATGTATTGCAATCATTAATTTAGAGTCTTCTTTGTGGCAAAAAGTTTCCGCAAAAACAGGAGATATTTCTTTCCATCTGATGTAAAGTATCTGGAATATGAAGTAATGATATATGCCAATGTTTAATACTACCTACAGGAAGCGGAGAATGCCATGCATACGTCAGAGTTGCAAGAAGAAGTCCAGATTCGTCAAAATAAGATCCAGACATTGGAGCGTGAGATCCAGAAGACGCAGGAAGGAATTAGGGACATGTCTCACGAGTTGGACTCCAAGGGCAAGGAGATTCTGCGGATCCGCAGCGAGGCCAACCAAGCAGCAAAGTAAACTGCCGATGCCAGCTTTGGAAGCGAAACTGATTTAGTAGATATTTAGTAGTTGTGTTTCGGGAAATATTTCTTTGGAACCAAACTTATAGTAGATGTGTCTTGGGAAATATTTCTTTGGAAGCGAAACTGATTTAGTAGATATTTAGTAGATGTGTCTTGGGAAATATTTCTTTGGAAGATGAACTTATTTAGTAGATACATATGTGTTTAGTAGTTGTGTCTTGGGAAACATTTCGCACTATGTGTTTTGTCATGACGTTGCTGGTCCATATACCGCAGCGTCAATATCACGACATCATGCTTTATATACTGAGTAATGAATGAGTGTCTGTATGACTCATGGAAGGCATTGTCATCATGCATTGGCGCTTTGTTTTGTAAGGTTGATTCCTTATAATGATGTTTATACCCATCTGCCTTCCCCTAATGTTATGCCCTCATCTTCATGCGATTCGCTTGTTACGATTCCCGCAATAGGCCACCCGGTCCCTCCAAAGCGAACGAGACGACGTAGACATCTGAACCATTTGTAGTCGTAGATAGTATGTACAGCGTATGAATTCGTGTGTATTCTGCTATCCTTGGCAGTGCCTTGGAGGAGCAGCTCCGATCAGCTCACCGCGAGGATCTGCAGCGAATCTCGGAAAAACACAGTGAGGAAGTTCGGCAAATGCTGGGCGAGGTATCATCGGCACAGGAGCTTCTCAAGGAAAAGATTAGTGATCTCCAATTCCTGTAAGTCACAAGTAAATGTCTGGCTTACTTCTCTACGAGGATAACTATTTCTATTAGTTCACTTCAAAATAAGCCAAAAATCTACCTTCTACATGTTCAATTGATGTGGGTAAATGCTGCATTAACATCGCAAGCGTGAGGTCGTTCTTGACAATAGTTGTCTTTTATGATGTAAAAATCTATAGACAAATTACACGTCACTAGCCGTTTATCTTAAACCAACCCTTGTTCTGACGTACAACTGTAGGACTGACCTCAGATACACGTCCGGTGAAAACTCGCGTCTTTTAATTATCATGGCGAAAAGAACGCCACATTTATGTTAAGTTTATACTTTCTGTTGTGCCACCTACTCCCCGTCTGATGCCCGGTATCTGTTATACCAATCCGGGGTGCAGCTTGGAAGAAGCTGAAGATCGGTACCGGAATCGGGAGTCGCGTCCGGAAGACCTCGCCGCCATAGAGAGGCTCCAGAACGCCATTCTGGAGCGGGAAGTCAACATGAAGCGAATGATTGTAAGCAATGATCTTCATTAAGTCCAGTCACCTACATTTGTTTGAAATACAATATTTCTTTGCTGAACTTCCAATGTTTTCCTCGTGTCGCTTGAAGTCTGGAAGAGTTTGTGAGTTGTTTGAGTGTGGGACTTTATTTTGAAGAGAAAAAAAGCCTATGCCTGTGCAGCAACTGCATTTGAATAACTGAAATTACTATATTGTGTAATAAAGTTGGCGCCAATAACGTAGTATAAGTTGGTTATAAGTTAAAAAATCGATCCTATGTTGCTTTCATGCCCCCCCCCCGATAGCTCAGTGGGTTAGAGCGCTCGCATTGAGCGCTCTGGCCACCTGAGAGTCTAACGGCACGTGGATCGGCGGTTCGAGCCCCGCTGTGGTCCTGTCTGTGTGGTCGCAGGATAAAGATTCCTTCTCCTTCTTCGCAAATAGTAGGGGATTATCCCGGAGACATAGCTCCGCTCTTCAATTCTTTCTCCCATTAACGCCATATATGACCAGAATTGGTTAAAGCTGAATATACAATCTTGTTTTGTTTTCCACAGGACGAGAAGAAATACTACCAAATGGAGCTGGTCAACAGAGAAACGAATTTTAATAAAGTATTTAACTCCACGCCAAACGTCGGCGTCCTCAACCCCCTGAGTGTCAAGGTCAGTGGCAAGGGCAACCCAGCATTGTATTGCATGGCATGGGTTTGGAAGGGATTGTGTTGGGTTGGGTGCTAACATGAATCAGACTTGCGTTGGACGCATCATATGTGATGTCCGAAAACAAAATCATATACTTATGGTTTAGTTATGGTTAAGCTTAGTTAGTAAATAGTAACTTAAAAATAAATGATCTTCGTGTTTATGGCTATTATTATTAATCCATAATTCTACAGCGGGAACCTCACTCAGTAGCCATGAGTTCGAACCAGGGATCGTATTCCTCAGTTTTATTTCAATAATCTCCATCACTAGCATTGTCCTTGGAGCCTAATTGCCCGTCGAGGTTTATCACGATCTAGTGACTTCAAACCCCGATGGATTCATTCACAAGTTATTCCTTATGTCGTTTGTCTGGCAGAAGCCGAAGAGCGGGGACCGAGTGCCCATGAAGTTTTCCAGCAGTCCGGCCATCGCTAACCGCCTGGACCCCCTGCCCGGGTCTCCACTCCACGAGGAACGCTTCAACCACATGAAACCACTGCCGCCCTCCGTGAAGAAGTTCGTTAAGTGAGACATCTTTCACTGACCGAGCAAGGTCTACATAGACCTTTATTCCGCCGCTTCATTCCGCCGTGGAGCTAGCAACACGTCCAGTTGAACAACCTTGGTCCCTGGTGAATGACTTGACAGCCATCCAGAAGCATTGATTCATGCTGGTGGATTAGAAGTCACATTGACATGAGGCACCCACAGCGAAAAGTCTGTGTGACTACTGTATTCCCGGCCATGTAATCGCATATATTTCTCTGACAACTTTTCAGAAACTGCAAATGTCCTGTTATAAATTCTACTTAAGTCCCGGAAATCGGTTTATAATAAAAAAAAAAGGAAATTGTCAAGGTAACTATTCCTATAGCTTCCAAGAAGTCCCATGAGACCCGTGTATATTCCAGGTACCAGCGCCATCTAGTGGCGGCCCGGCGTGTACCAATGAATCTTGAAACCACCAGCTTTCTAACTCGCTCTTGCCAGGCTTTCGCCGGCCTCATGTAGTCTGCTTTACGGGTACCGTTTGTCTAGCAATTACTGCTTTTGGTTTGGCTTTTTAACGTTAAATTAATTTATGGGTTATCAACCAACGTATGTTGCGGCAGTCCGTATGATGTGCCCTGGCGCATGCTTAACCCCCGTCCCTGGCCGCTGTCAGTGTTATCCTTCGCAGAACAAATCTCCCAAAACGCGGCCGAATGTCACATTGTGCAGTGCTAGTGAGTGCGGTATAAATACACGTTTTGAATGCCCATATTGTCCGTTGCTGTCCTATAACGCTCTGATCGTCTACGTTATGCATATGAGAGTCTATGGCTACTATATCTACTACTACTAGTTAAATATCGCAGTTGCCGAATTATTTGTAGCCCTCCTCTTGTATGACCTCCGTTCGCCGCCCTCTCTGCCAACGGAAGGCATGCTGAGTTCAGTCGGCCGACCCCCGCATATGGTCTCAAGCTCTTGGGGAGTCTTGAGTGCGTGCGTGTGTCAGTACTGAAAACCGCTCCAGCTTGTAACATTGAAATGGGGGTTCTTCATTCTTATACCCTCAATGTCAGGTCTTCCAAGAGCATAGTTTTGACCAGTGACCTAATTCATCTACAATAAAATGTCGTTGTTTAGAATTAACATAAGTAAATTACTAATACAATAAGATAGCACATTAATCTTGCAAGTTTAGATCCCCTGCCTAGAAATTAAGCCGAAAATACATTTGTTCGAAGTCTGTTCAATGTAGCGCGAAACCACCTTAGGTCTGATTAAGTACTTTAATTGTTAACGTGTAAGTATTGTTTTAGCGTGTTTTTTCGTCAGTGGAACTATTCAAATCAAAGCGTCTTGTCCATCTCTCGTGTAAAGGCGTGAGTAACACGTGAGCTGCCTCGCCCACTTTAGTTATTTTGTCGGGTTCGCTGACCAACCCCGCAGGTTGTATACATACGGGCAACATTAGACTGGTATATTGTGTCAATTGGTGGGTTTCAGAGTGCTAAATGTTGTATCGCTTTAAAATGTTACCTTTTACGTCTGAGAACATCGAAATTTCTGTGATGTATTGTGTCAACCATAACATATGATATTTGCATGAAGCATTTAGCTATATATGTAAAGTCAACGTGGGATCAACTGCTGCGGTGGTTTGCTTTCAATATGTTGACCAATGCGCCACGTTAAAATAAGCATGTACGCGGGAGACAAAGTAGACACTTCGCGATGATGCCCTGTACTTAGTGTTAGATTTGTTATTAATATATTAATGTGTGGGAAATACGCAGGTTTGAGATGAATCTTTTAGACGTTGCCAGGACAACATCAGATTGCTGACGTCACACCCAGTTTCTGTCTGATTGGATATCGTTTATGTGCGCTCCTTGGACCGGGAGACCAGTTATGGGGGAGATTTTTCATATCCTAAACAGAACTCCGTAACATGTGCCTTGACGTAGATACGGTAGTTTGATCTTTGGCGGTTGTATAAGGCCGCGTTGGGTAGGACCCTCTTAGAATACATAGCTTGTTTATTGTATTTCTGTCTCCTCTTCGTGATATGTGAGGCAGAAAACTATTGTTATTGAGTGCAGTATCTCATTATATGCAATGGAACAAAAGAAGGAGCTTACCATGTAAGATAATTAGCAACACGTTCTTTGATGCGGAATCTGTGATATTTGATGACCATGTATGTGGTCCTATATATGTGCTTTGTTTTGTATATATGCTGAGAATGTTATTATGGATATATCATAGCAAATAAAAACATTATATCTCTGATCCTATTTATCTTCCATATTTTACTTCCATTTCACTGTCGCCACTTTCGGTGCATGAACAAAGTTTTCATCATCGTCGTTTTTTCATCAAACCGAACATAATGGGTGATGATAAAAATGCCAATACCGTAGAAACCAAATGATAAACTGGTGGTATGTGGGGCAGCAATGACCCGTGCGAAACCTATAACAAGTCTACTCACTACGCATAGGTGACTGAACGGCTAGCGGAATAGTAAATTGGTCATTTATGGTGTTGAAGTAATCTCTGACACAGTTGCCTCCCTTCTTGCCTCCTGCCCACCATGGCGATGCCAGGCAGTTCCACACATTCACGTTTTGACACTTACATACCACACGTAGAGAGGTTAGAGCCCTGCAACATCTATATCCGAAGACTCCCTGTTGTTTCGATTTACTGGCCATTTTTACGACGGGCGTCGTCGACAACACTTACATGTTCATGTCACGAGCAATATAATTAAATGGCCTTCCATAACAGAAAGGAAAGGAAATGAAAAACGTATACCTGGAGTAACAAAAAAGTAGTACTAACTTATATCTGCTAATATAAATAAGCCAGTGAGTGGAATGCAAACAGTATATATCCAGGACTTAATTTAGTCGTGCAGACCTTGTGATCTGATAGAATCTCTAACAATCTTTGGATACAATTCATCGAGCAGTCAGCGATATTCATAAACCCTGCATAAATATACTACACATGAGGAATGAGCCAACATCTAAGCAAAAATCTTCAAAAGGCGGGAGAAGACGGAAGGTACACAATTTCCCTGTGTAAGTTACGTCGTTAGTATAAAAACCGTCCCTAGTACTGAAGGGTAGAATGACCCTTGCCTGCTTGTCACCTAGCTTCCCGCCAACTCTAGGTCCCCAGCACACGAGGAACATACTCCATGACAACGCGAACTGACATAAAACACACATACAAATAAATATGCAGTGGAAGCTCTACAATGGAACCTTATATGAACCAAACCAGTTACCATACGAGCGGCTTTCGATCGGTTGTATATTCAGGACGCTTTAACCACTTTTAGTCATATCGCGTCAATGGGAGATGGAAAGGGGAGTGGAGCCATGTCCCCAGGGGTAACCCCCTACTCTTTGTGAAGAAGAACAGGAGATCGTTATCCTGCGACCACACAGACATAGCCACATCGGAGCGCCAACCACCGATCTACTTGCCGTTAGGCTCTCAGGTGGCCAGTGGCCGATTTCACGTGCATAGTTTAGCCGGCTACGGGGCTTAGACGGCTAAACTTTCCCATCGTTTACACTGTAACTTTAGTCGACTTAGCCCCGTGGTTGGCTAAACTGCGTTCGTGAAATCGGCAACAGATCACTCAAGGCGAGCGCTATAAACGACTGAGCTATGGAGCCGGCCCCGAGCGGCTTTCGAAGTTTGAATCACCCTCATATAACATTAATAACTCGGATCACTGGCTGCGTTGTGACCGGCGTTCTACGCAACATGACTTTTTGACACGGCAGATGAACACCAATGTTTCGTAGTAGTTATCCTAGCCTGGTTACAAGCCAAGGGCAGATTTCGATATCACATCCGATGATAACCGATAAACAGTGGGATAAGTTATCCCAGCCCAGCTACAAGCCATGCGAAGGCGTTTTCGTCGCTAGTACTTTTGCCTTGAAGTGTCCAATCACTCCGATGTGGTCTGAAGCCGCCTCGTGTCTGAAAGGTCACGAGAAGGAAGGCGGTGGTTATCACGTCCCAGAATCAATCGGCCATAGCAGATGAAATCTCTAGAAGATCAACATATTATCAAGTAACATGGTGTTCCATTAGCTGTAGAAAGCAGGACACATGGCAGAGATGCGCTCAATCAGAATTGTGATATCCGCCACTCATAGTAATCCCAGTACGTGGCCCGTTTAACATGTGAATCATGGTCAAACCTTCTTTTGCCGTCGTCCAGCAGACGAACATCGTCCAACACCACGGCGGGATGTTCTCGCATGAAAATGAAGTCAATCTGTCACGGGAAAGTGAAACGGCATATCACATATATATGGAATGGCGCGACAATCACATTATGCCAACGTAAAGCAACGTTATTTTCTTGGTAATCGGTGAAACACAACTGGTAAGTGAAGATTATGTCGTGTATTGCTAATATAACAGCGACAAGAGTTTAACATAAATGTCCAACATTCAATTATGACAAAAAAGCGTGTGACAATACCTTATTTAAGTTTAATTGTGGCGGATTGCAAATCGCCATTATTGTCGATCGACTTTTTCTCTGAGAATCTTAATCATGCAATGTTCTACACTTGTGTCCTGCTGGCATGTGTAGGTAGAATGAACAATGAAACCCATTACAATTTGCTAATCAAGCGCGGTGAGATGCCAATATAGAATACAAAAAGGCAAACAATAAAACGTTGCCACCTCTCATACCCGTTTGGAGAATTCAGGATCCAGCGTGCTGAAGGTAAATCCGGACTCCTCATAGCCATATTTCAGTTCCCAAATGTCATGGAAATGGTGGGTTTTGTGGCCTTCCACCGTCTCTTTGCCCGCCAGGAACCTGAAGACAAACAACAGAGTTCAAACGTGTAGAAGCGAATGAAAGGCACTATAACAGAAAACGATAACATTGGCAAACAAGTCTATTCACAACATTTTATTAAAACCCATCCAAAGGTTAAAGGCGAACAGCATAACGTTTAATAGATGATGCCTGTGTCATACCGAACTTCTTCGTTGTGTTTCTCAGCGTTCAAGTCTCCGGTCAGGAAGACTGGGTCCGGAAGGTCTTTGACGTAGTTCCAAATCTCACGCACAGACTGCAGTCTCGCCTCATGACTCAGGGACAAATGGGTGTTCAACACATTTATCTAAAACAAATCGGATCAATTTGCATGACGTGTAATATTTGAACATTCCCACATTATTGTTCCGGTATCATCAGATAAGGAGAACTGCACAGATATGTATATACTTAAGGCAACAATGGGGTCATGCAACCGAAGTTGTAGCTGCATTTATAATTATGATTATAATTATGTTAAATCTGATTATGACATTTTAGTGAACCAGACACCCACCCACAGGCCATACTTACAGGACCCACGCCGGGAATGTCTATTTCAGCATGCAGCAGCACCCTCTGGTGGTCATCCGCGGCGTCACTTGCGTTTCTACGGATAAAGTGCAATAGTCTAGCATCCGAGAAATCTCTGCTCGTTATTCTCACATATGTAGACATATATAATCATATACATTACTACGGACCCTTATTAACCAATTAGCTCCCAAACCGTTAAGAAGGCAAATATGACTTCATGCGAATTACTGGGGTCAATACATAGTGGGAACATTATGATGCAAAATTGGTCAAACCAAGTATTATATCATTCATATCACTTTGTCGCTGTTTAACTGACGGATTTACCCAACTCGCCGAGTTACACGACGTGAATCGTGTTTGATGCTAACATAACACCGAGAAGAGTAAGGTACCTGGACAATAAAATGTGGTTCCTGCGGATGATGGAATGCTTGGTGAAGATGGCGACTCCCTCCACTATCAGGTGTGGAAGGCCGTGTCGTTGTACCTGACCGGGCTGGAAGACAAACTGCAACACACACACACAGCGAGTAGGGAGCGTGTTCGCATGCGCAATGAAGATACACACGCAAATCGCCTACGTCAAGCTCAGCTCATCGTCATAATATACATCACAGTACACATTAATACGTGTCAATTTAAGCACATGTTAGTCAGTACAGTTTTTTCAATTGGGTCCATTTATTACCGGCTAGCTTGTCTGATTTTGGGAAAATTACCTAATCTTCAACTCCATTTTCACTCTTCAGTAGATGGAAACAAATTCAGGTGAATCGTTCGCATTGGCAATAGACAGAGACACCGGTGTTATTACCATTGTGTATTACATCTACATTTAGGAATGAGAACATAACTTGCGTGAAAGATATCGCGTTAAGCCTAGGTTAGTGGTCATTAAATTACTCACTTGGTAAGCAGGCAATAATTTGGCCAGTTGTTGGAGCTGGTTCGGCCCAGCTTTGCCGCAGCTACCATCTTCGAATCTTACTTCTTGGAATGCTATCACATCAGCGTCTGTATTTAAACACAACTGACAGAAGAGACAAGACATTAGTCAGCAATAAAAGAAATGCAACGTTGTTGTTTTAAATTTAATTAGGTCCATTTAAGGCACATAAGGGCTGAATTGGGTCAAGAACCCCCGCCCCTCCGGGGGACAATATCTCAGATGCAGACGCTAGGGCGCAACCCTATGACATAGTTATCCAAGCTTAGCCTCCTTACCAAGTGACAAAGTGGGATTGAAAAGTTCGCTTTCTAGTATGTATAAGACAATGAGCATAGCCCTGCGGCCGGTACTCAAACGAACCTGACCTGACATTGACATTAGGTATTGTATTCCATGTACCAGACTAAGTGGAAACAGCCAGCTAAATCACATACACAAACGGAAAATACCACCAGTCAGATATGTTGTTCACCATATTCCCAAAATGATAGAGCTAGTCGTTCATTAATCGCCATCGTTAAAATTTAGCTTATTTATTTAAATTCGAACACACACAGACAACCAGTAGTTGTAATCAGGAATGAAAATAATTAACTAAATGAGCTTGGGAAAAAACTCACCTTGGCTAATCGTTTGATGCGGGCGAGATATTGTCTCGTATCACCGTCATGATAGACCTTCGTATGCCATATATTGTAGGTCAAAATAGAAAACGATGCGTAATGTATATCACTGGGCGGATCTACTGTTCGTATGGTGCCCGCCGCACCATCAGGCCTGTTAGTGTCACCGAGAATAGCTTCAGGATGCGAGGCGGTGTACATATCTGTATGCGCCTCCCCAGTGTCACACAAACCGTCACTATTCCCCACCGTGCCTAACACACCACACTTCCCCTCCACCGCGCGGCGCGTCTGCTCGAACGGTCCAGCGTCCCTTACACACGTCGGACAGGGATCTCCGGGATCACCGGCTGAATACGGATGGAAATAATGCTCCCACATGTAGAATTTGTCGTCGAAGTATTCGAGCACTTTGAAGTGGTGTGTGAAGCCGGCGCCGGCGCTGGTGAACCACGTGGATGAGAAGCTGTAGAGGACACCCATGATGAGCGGCATGGTGGTGAGCTCCCTCGTCACGGGGTCCCGCATGTTGAACACCGCCGGACTCACGTCATTCGAGGTGTACACCAACTTCTGCCAACGAACAAACAGATATTTCCATTAAAAAATCAACCCTTATTATTTCTAACAGTGGATTTGTGATAGTTAGATCAATTTGTTGGAAATACTCAGATCATCTTTTGCTCGATAAATCAAATCAGGTTTAGAATGTAATGTACATACACTTACAATTATTTACAGAAATTATCTTCGTGGATACAGGTACATGCACTGTGTTGAGAAAGAATAACTTCTGGTATTTGTACTACCAGAGCATATTACAGGAAGTATTAGACATTTACACATTACAAACCTAGACACCCAAATTATGCATGATACATTATATACTGTTAACTATCATTATTTCTCTATTGCAAAACACAGAAGATATAGGGCTGTACAGTTCTCGCGGAATCTGTTTCCGGTTTAGGTCTTTTGGGGACCAACAAAAAAACACGTGCTCTTAGAACGAGTGCGCATCACGCTGGTGCCTTGCTGCAACTGCGTGACGCGCACTCATTGTAGTCAACGTTTTAGTGTTGGGAACCGGCCAGCTGCGCGGTTTGTGCGTGAAGAATCGAGTGGGTCTGAAACTATTTTTTGTTTGCTTTGGTCCAGGCATTGTTAACTATAAAATCATAATATAGTTAAAGACAACACATTTATCTCTCCATAATGCATGTGGTCCGTTCGATGAGACCGTTGAAAGCGTTGTATTTTGAGCCAAATCATCGATGTTTACAGTTCTACAACAAACGGAGCACCATTGTCCTCACCTGCTCAGTCCATATAAGGAGCGTTGTTACGTAACCATAGATACCGCGCGCAGACACGCGCGTCATGATGATTATTACGTCATACGACATGGAAAACCCTGCGCAGCACATTAGATCGCCTGACACTGACAGTCACTCATGAGACAACCGCATTCTGGTTTATCAACTGCCTAACCGCTCATACATTACATAAATCTACTCGGATGGTTATAATTCGGATATGCACAGAACTTCAGTGGTTAGTTGTGCTTCCAAGGACAGCTTTAGCCGATCTTGTGTGTGAGGCGAGCGAAGGCAAACAACCGGAAGGTAGGCAGCACCTACAGGCTGTTGATGCTAGGCATTGACGCAGAGCATAGGTATCCCTGTCTCGTGGGGTCTCGATAAGATCCCGAAGTGACTGTACAGCCCTATTGCTTCTAAAAAGCACATATATGCAAATATTATGCCTATCTACAACATTTAGGTATACAAATACTGGTACCACACATACTTACTAATTTTTGTACTTTGTCATCATGCTTGAATGCTTGCCTTGAGATTGAGGTTGTCTCCATATATTCAGGGTTATATTTTCTTACAAACTTCAAGGCAAACTGAATGCAAGAAAGACAGGAAAGCAAGAGTATATGTTTGGGTGAACGACTTTTAGCAAATTATATTACTTGTAAATTGAATAAATGGTTAAATGTTTATTCAGTACTTTTGGCATAATACCCATGGTATACATATGTAATTTACAACACAGTTATCAGGTTGATAATGGACATGTCAGCTGTAGTGCAGCTAGAAAGGAGTGTCTTAATATAAGTGCTTCATGAACAATAGTTGCTACATAAGTTTAGAATGTTAATATGATTACCATATGGCATATTACTTATAACTTTTTGAGAAAGCAAAACAAACATATTTACATTTTACCAGTAGTTATTGAAAATGACAACTCTGAAATGAAATATATCACATCAATTTTGTACACCATAAAATATCACTTAACAAGCCTACAAAATATATACTAAAACAGCTGTTAAGAAAGTTACCTGTTCAGGTAGGTAGACATCTGAATCATTGCCGAATACATAAGTAAACTCATTCAAAACACTACCAAAGGCAATGTTGCTTGGCACTATAGTCGATGTATGAGAATCTACAAGTAAGCACAACATTATTAGCAAATACATATTATAAATAGAAAGTACCTTTAGTCAAGAGTAGTTCAAATAAATTATAACATCAATATTATATTGAAACAGTAATGATAAATTAACCTAAGTCAGTATTTTTATAAGACATATAAAACTATAACAGTAACATCTTGTTTTCAGGCGACACTTGTGTTTGTGTTGTTGGGTGCTTGCAGGCTTTTGGCGAGGGTGTATGGGTGGAGGGGCTCACCTCCCGTCCATGGTAAAAATATGGAGGTTAGACTCGGCGTAAGGCTTCACAAGTGAATAATTCATGGGGATTGGTGTCACTTGTGTTAGCCTGAAAATAAGATGTTACTGTCGTTAGACAGTTGGTAATAGACGACATGTTACCATGGTTACTTCTCGTCCATTACCAACTGTCTAACAACAGTAACATCTTGTTTTCAGGCTAACAAGGTCCCCACCCCCCTCCACCCATACACCCCTGCCAAAAGCCTGGAAGCACCCAACAACACAAACACAACTGTCGGCTGAAAACAAGCTGTTACTGTCATTAGTGGAGGTGGATGATGTTAACCACTGACACTGTCTGTAGATATAGTCAGTCAGCGTCTTTGAAAGAAAGTGTCAGTCCTCTATAGGTCTATCCCCCTGCAGTATTTTAGGGCCATTCTGTAGTTTGCTTGCATGAGTTGCTATAGCAACCACAGTGGTGATGTCACTGCTTGGGTTGAGTTTAGCAGTCAGTTAACGAGAGAGCAACGAGCGGGACAGGTTGTGATTTTTTTAGGAAGTCACTTAGTTTCTGAAGATGATGGATACACTGCCTCACAGAGCGAGAGGCTGGCAGCAGTGGCACCAACTGCTGCCAGATAAGTGACACACCATTTGATGGAGTGGCTAGCTGGTTAGCTTGTTTAATTGGGTTTTAAAAGTTTTTAATAAATCATTGAAACTTGACCACTGCATTCGCCTCATTGCCTTCGCCACCACATGTTGAGCTAAGACCGATCTCGGGACGAATACCCACGTAGGGTTGTCGAAATTAAGTCTTAGAGGAATTAAATTATTACAACGAGAAGTACAAGTTAAGAGTAAAGTCATTATCCTTTCGAAAATATTACACCCCCTTTTATCGCCCACAATAACAAGACCATATCTTAACTCATGTAAGTTTAAAAGTTACGGTACCTTCATTTCTGTTTATCGAATCGGAATATGTTGTCTCTAATATTGAAAACATATAAGAAATACAAAGGAAAGACAACACAGCATGCAATGACCACCCCATTTCTTCTGCTTTCACGTTTCGATTTTAACCCATATGTTCATTATTCATTCGCTAGGTGACGCTCCGTCCCAATTATTTTATTCGCAAGGTGACGCTCTGTCTCAGTTCTGTCAATCGTCAGAGAGATGGCGCTTCGTTCCCGATTCCTCGGATTTTGTGCTCGTCTTTAAAATCATTCGCTATACATATTTCGGTTGCTGCCTCCTCCAGTCTTGCCCTTTTAGACGATTGGGGGAGCTGAACCCCTGAAGACACGGCCTACATCAGTCATGGAACCCATGCGCGGATCTAAAAAGTGTCGTTTGTTGGGTCCACTTTCGAATTCTTTTGACCGGAAGTTGGGAGCGAGGGAGCGAATCTTACGACCGGAGGCGTCCAGTAAAAACACAAGAGAGAGGGGGGGGGGGGGGGGGCGAAGGGCATAAATAACATGGAATACCTAATAAAAAAGATACCCCTTTAAAAGCTGACATATGCGCGAACAGCAGAGAACAGCGATACTTTAAAACTTGCGACCTCTTGAGTTTGTGTGTGTGTGGGGGGGAGGGGTTATATATAGAGCCGGTCAACGGAATAAAAACCGTTCCGAGCGGATTTCAAGGGTAAAACGCTCCTTCCCAGCTGATGTTGGAGGTGAAAAGCGGGGAGCTTTACCGCGAAACCCCCCATGCAACCAAGCCGCTGATAATACATTAAGTACCCCCCCCCCCCCCGCCCCATAGGGGCTTAGCGGGCAGAAGACGGTTTGCGTCCACTGCTGGATTATTGGCTATGATAAAGCATAAATAGTGTAAATAACATCATAACAAACAAAATAAAATAACGGACACAACACGTATCGGTTGATTTATTTTATAGTACTGTTTAAGGGGCTTCATGATGTGTGCAGTTCAACAAGCGCAACATTTACACGAAACCCGGATTTTGCGTTCGGTTTATCTTGATCCGCACACGAGCGGAAAGAGCGCATGCTCCAAATCATACAATGAAGTCACTGTCGCTTGAAGTTTGAGTCCATTTTCCTTAATCTTTTCCTTAAGCTTGAGTATGACATTGACAATCGAGGTGATTGTATGTACGAGTGAGAAGTATTCATCTCTGAAACTGACAAAAAAGTGACATATTGCTTTGTTTGTCCGAATTGTTTGTTCGACATAACGTACGCACATGGAAGACCTTTTTCAACCACATGATTGGTTAAAAGCAACTGTGACGTCAGTGAATGATTGGCAGCCTAAATCAGTCTATTGCAAACGAAAAGTTTGGAATGGCTGTTTACTGTATTTTTAGTAGTATTGTAAGAATTGGCATATGGAGTCTTTATGGAATAACAAATTCATAATAATTGTTGATAAGAAAACTATCATTTATAGAACTTGGTCGAGAAACAATATAAACCATTTGTATGACCAATATGAACATGGTAAGCTCCTATCGGCCAATCAGTTGCAGCAAAAGTTTAACGTAGACATAAGGGCAATGGATTATAATAGTTTAATCAAGGCCATACCAAACTTCGCATATTATTTTATGATACATTATAAGATGTCACGCGATACTAAAATACAGACCTTTCAATGCAAGATCCTTCACAGGATAATATCATGTAGATCCCGTCCAGGGGCGTAGCTAACCGTACGCACGTACGCACGTACGTACACATTGGGCAGTGCAAGCACGTGCAACCAGTGGAATTATATATCAGTGGAATGCAACATACGACAGTAATTATATTTAGTGTTCGTCGTACGACACACTCTCGCCTTTTTTTTTATTTCTTAAATATCCAGTAGTTAAATATTTTTGGACGCAAATTTGTGAATTGGTAAATACTAACACATGTGAACAAATACGCATAGAAAAAGTTGATGTCTTGTTCGGAATAAGGAAGTATGACGAGTTTATGTTATGTATTCATTTCATATAAATATACCCAAAATGGCATATTTATACTCAGAAAACAGAATAATGATATCTCTCGTCTGTTTAAAGCTTTCAACGAGCTAAAACAGACTAGAATGTGAAAGATACAGAATGATATTGAATGGCCACCACCCTGACTTTATCGATTTATTTCAGCATTTCTATTTGTTATGTAAATGATTGAATGTATATGTACAGGTGGCTATCGTATGTGTAGCGAATGCATGTGAACAGTGTTTTATCGATGCACTTGTGTTGTACCAATTAACTTTAGTAAATATAAAAAAAAAGGACAAGAATAATCGGAATATGGAAAGGTATTATTCTGGGTTCGGGTGTATTGTGACAAGTTTTATTTCATCAAGTGGGCAATACATTTGCTTTTCCAAACTATTTATCACATTGTTGCCC
Source organism: Arenicola marina (assembly GCA_964019135.1). Lineage (NCBI taxonomy): Eukaryota > Metazoa > Annelida > Polychaeta > Arenicolidae > Arenicola > Arenicola marina. Next base: position 32,976,544 of record OZ025262.1, read on the forward strand.
CTCCTTGGTACGCCCAAAACTGACCCATCCCTGGGCCAAAAACTTCCGGTGTCACTGTATAGCGAAAAGACGTGTCTTTTCGCGAAAAGACACTAATCTCGCGAAAAGACAGTCCAAATGCCAATTAACACCGGTTTGAAGCTGTTGAACCGGCTGATTCTATTTGTAATGTCTTTACTGAAAGATTTAATGAAAAACTATATTGTTTAATCGGGTTCATATACGTATTTAACAAATATTTCAACACGGACGCCGTTCAGCGATCGGTACGGCTGCCGCCATGTTGGATACATACTTGCCCGCTGCCTCACTAGATGGCGTAACGCGGCAAATGATGTTATGTACATGTTTGCGTTATGAGGTCTTTTCGCGAAAAGACGGTTACATCGGCGTAAAAGGGACATGTATCGCTGATAAAAGACACTTAAAGCATTAGTCATATTTTGTTGTTGTTGCCATTTTCCACGAAATAAAATGTTAGTATTATTGGGGTAGGAGACGCGCATGCCGCAGTTAGTGGACACCAATTAGTGGAGGTAGAAGTCGGGAGACACCCGGTTTCGCGGGGCGCCGGTTTCGTGCAGGGCTAATCAGTTAACACCAATTAGTTTGTTACATCGAGTTTACATCTAAGGACAGTTTAGTTAAAAGACACTTAAAGCATTAGTCATAGTAGATTTGTACAGTTTATTTACACACAGTACACACATGTATTTTCGTGAAAAGACTGTTACATCGGCGTAAAAGGGACATGTATCGCTGCTAAAAGACACTTAAAGCATTAGTCATAGTAGCTTTGTTCATAGTAGTAGATTTGTATTTACACACCCCGCACCACACACACATTACACACATTACGCCTTCTTCTTGTTACTTGGCGTCGTCGTTTTAGCGCAGCGCTTCCGTTTGCGCTGGCATGGCTTCTTGCCGCCAGTGGGTGCCGTGACCACGAGTTGGCCGTCTGTTGAGCGGACACAGCCTTTGAGCAGTTTGTATGCCTTCATGAAGCGTGCCAGATGCCGCTGACGCTGGTCTGAAGTGCGGGATGCCCATACATCCATGGGGACGGCGAACCGGTCGAACTCCTCGCAAAGCTCGTAGTCCCCACGGCCAACCATGCTGTGCTCTACTTGGCGGTACTGGTGGACCACAACGTTGTGCAGCATGTCGACCAGTCCCACCAGGGATTGGGGTTTCCATTGGGTTTCTAATTTGAGAACATGATTAATGCTCTCGCAGTTGTTGTTTGTCCAAGAAGGGGAGATGCCGTGTCTTGATGATGTTGCGTAGTTTTCCTTCAGGATGGGAAGGATCCGTGTCTTGAAGTAGTGAGTGGCCTGTGGTGCGTGGGCGACAAATCGTTGTTCTGCGTCAAGGGCACGCATGTCGAATACGGCCGCGGACTCAGCGTTGACGACGCCCTGGCGTCCAAACACAGACTGCGTTATATCCGTCCTCAGCTTGGTGCTGACGCCGACCTTGTCTTGCAAGTAGTCATTCAAGTTCCCCTTGAGGTGGCGGGTGCAGCTCATCCTGCGGCTGGACGGGAAGGCCTTAGCGATCGCATTCACCATGGCCTTTTCGTTATCGGACCCGAAGACAGGTGCCGCGGTGCCGTGCAAAAGGACAGACAGGCGAGAGAAGAAGTCGAAGTAGGTAGAGAAGTCTGAATTTCCATGCAAGAACATGGGTCCGGCGAAGATCGGGTGGTCCCCGGTTGCTCGGCGTTTCACTCCAAGATGTTTGAACACGCCGACAGTGACGTGCACCTCCCCGAGGTTGAAGGTCTTGTCAAACCCAAGTATTGTTGACGTAGAACCGGGTCCCGAGCAGCAGAAACGTTTGATGTCCTGTATCTGGGCGTCGGTGTACAGCATTATCGATGGCACAAGGCTGTCACCGATTGTAATGCGTCTCAAAAAGTCGTCGCCTCCTCGAGCTCGAGTTAGCAATTGCTGTAGGTTGTCTGCGCTCCTTCTTTCCGGCTCCGATATCGGGCACTTTCCAGCTGCTTCATTGACTTAGGAAGGGCATAAACATTCCCTCCCGCCGCCTTACACAGAGAGTCGAACGCCTTCCTGGTTTGTTTGTGTGTTACTTCCGCCTTAATCGACTCCATGACCTCCGGTTTCGTACGGATGTAGGGCCGCGTGTTCCTTTCACTACTGCCATGTGGTGCGGTGCCCGGGAACTTCCCGATGTATTCCACGCAAGCAAGCCCGCTAGCGTCCTTCAGCCACGTCACTCGGCGTTGGTAGTCAGGACACAAGGAGTGCTTGCGGTAATTCCGCTGGACGTGGACCAACGCGCTGGCAAGTCCAGACAGCCCGGAGAGGATGGCGCCGAGTCCGCGTCCAGACAGACCGGAGAGGAGGGCGCCGAGTCTGCGTCCAGACTGGTGCTCCGGCTAACCGGAGAGGCGGGCAACGCTGGCCATTCCGTCAGGTCTAGGTCTAGGTCCATCTAGGTCCATCATGGGTCTAGCGGCACGCTCTTGTAAGACCACAAAGTGGTTCGGGCGGAACGTAGACATGGACTGAGGCGCCTGCATTTGCGTCCACATCACCGTTACGCAAGAGTATGCGGACGCCTTTACCCCGCGTCCGCAGACCTTTCTGGTCAAAGGACCGGCACGGAACTCATTGTTCAACGTAGGAGGGCAGTAGGACCGCAGTGCCACATTGAGAGCAGCACTGGCAGCATAAATATGCAGTAACTCCGACCATGCACCTGGTTTTACTGCGGCCAGGAGTAGATTGTCGTATGGGTCACAAACGACCGTGTTGTCAGCGATAAGGTCCCTGTACTGGGGGGACTGGTAGTCGTAGCACTCCCTGTGTTGCGCGATTTCCAGCGCAGTCATTAACCGGATGACGAGATGTTGGTCTTCGTTGCCTAACATCCCGCGGGATATGGCCCTGTACATGCAGTTACCATCTCCACTTATGGCAAGCGGTTCATGGCGGGCTAATATAATGGGCTGAAATTTTCGCAGTATCCTCACTGACACAGCGTCTATGGGGCCGGGCGGTGGAGGACTCTGTGCAGTCGGCATGGTAACGCCGTACGTACGCAGCAGCAGGATCTCAGACTCCACAGTCTTGAGCAGCAGATCGGGACGACGAAGCACGCCATGAAATGCGCGCCAAGGCCGCTGCACAGTCGTAGTCACCACTGTCATTAAATGCACATCGACGACAGATGAAGTTAAGGTCTTTGACTTCATCACCCCAGCATTGCAGCAATCGGGGACTCATCGGGACACATGCAGTGCCTATGGCTCCATTGCTGGCAGAGGGAGCATTCGATGCTGTTCTTGTTGCAGGATGAACCACAAGTACTACAGGGATACTTGGAAGAGCGTGTTTTCTCGTAAATTCCATGTTGATGCCAAGAAAGCAAACAAAGATCGCTCTTCCCAGCCAGCAGCTACCTTTTTATACCCGATTTCTTCGCCCGTTGTAAGCCAATAGACGATACGGTGGCCAATGGTAGTTCTCTTTATTAACCATGTCATGGCTTCATCTACCCATAATCAGTAGATAATATAACAGTATAATCAGTAAACATGAGAAGCCAGTGCTGGACCAAAGTGATTACCCCGGCACCAATTATCCCGACTTCTACCACATTGTTATTTAACTTTCGCTCCAGACCTCTCGACCCAATCATGTAACAAGCCAACTGATGAGAAGCCTTGCTAAACTAAACTGTCCTTAGATGTAAACTCGATGTAACAAACTAATTGGTGTTAACTGATTAGCCCTGCACGAAACCGGCAAATGGCAACAACAACAAAATATGACTAATGCTTTAAGTGTCTTTTATCAGCGATACATGTCCCTTTTACGCCGATGTAACCGTCTTTTCGCGAAAAGACCTCATAACGCAAACATGTATATAACATCATTTGCCGCGTTACGCCATCTAGTGAGGCAGCGGGCAAGTATGTATCCAACATGGCGGCAGCCGTACCGATCGCTGAACGGCGTCCGTGTTGAAATATTTGTTAAATACGTATATGAACCCGATTAAACAATATAGTTTTTCATTAAATCTTTCAGTAAAGACATTACAAATAGAATCAGCCGGTTCAACAGCTTCAAACCGGTGTTAATTGGCATTTGGACTGTCTTTTCGCGAGATTAGTGTCTTTTCGCGAGATTAGTGTCTTTTCGCGAAAAGACACGTCTTTCGCTATACAGTCGCCGCAGTCATTTGGCGCGGAAAACTGGAGAACCGCGCGTTTGCCATAGTTTGCCGATCATGCACGCTTGTCGCCATTTCGGATCGCCGTATCTATAAAACTAGATTATGTCAAGCTTAATACTCAGTCACGATAAATTCCGTTTTTAACGTTTAATGAATATTACTGGGTTATTCTGCAATCGAAAAACCCCAGAGTTGGATTTTAAATGCAAATAAAAGTATAAATTCTGACCGCAGTCGTCATGATAATCTCTTTCGTGTACTGTTGTGGAATGTCAGTCAGCCTAAGTTGGTTGGCGGGTGGTACGCGAGCAATTTATAATGTGTTGCATATCGGTACCGGTCTGGTGCGACATAATCGGACCAAAAACCCACGGGGCCTGAGAGCATAACGGCACGTGGATCGATGGTATGAGTCCAGCTGTTGCCATGTCTGTGTCGTCGCACGATACAGAAACACCATGTCTTCCTTCGCAAAGAGTAGGGGGGACCCCCGGGGACATTGCTTTACTCTCCCTTCTTTCTCCCATTGACGCAACAGTGGTTAAAACGTCCTGAATATACAACCAACCAACCAAAAATTGACTGCGCCAACGGGATTATCCCTTTGGCGCTTCGCGTTTGACGCTTCGCTCCGAACGTCTTTGGAAGCGAAAGGTCTGTGGTTCGCGTCCGAGCCATGGCGGGTACCGAAGTTTCCGGGTCAGTTCGGCACGACCTACACAGGTAAACGTCCTAGGTCAATCAATCGGTTAACTCTCAACAAACAATCGACCGACTGTCTGGTTTCTTTCACATACACAGCAGACGACACGATTACCACATTGAGGCTATAATTCAGCGCTCTAGAACTCGTCTCACACGAGAATATACCTGTCAGATCGTTATATGACAGTCTCACCTGGCGTGGTTAGGTAAGTAGACATACAAAAATGGTCTTACCCATTTAACTATAGCGACGCCCGCTAATTAATCAACTCAATTCATGACCTCATAGCTACTAGATATGCTGCTACCCACGCACCTGCCCAAGATAACACTGATCACACCACTTAAAGGTCCCAACCCCGATGATAGCGTTGCATAGATTTACAACATGATGTATTGTAAATCCTCTGATGTGAGGTGACGAACTTCTGTGGATCAAACATAAGTTCCTTCCTTGTTACGCAGATGGTACATATAGATACAGCAATCGCTCAGGTGCGTGATATTACGCCGTCCGTCAGAAGGCCTACCTGGCGATAAGCGGGCTGCCTTCCCCGGCACGGCGCGCCTGCCTAGCTCTCAGCGGACACGCCTGTAATAAACCCCACAGGGACAACAACACCGAACGCATTCCATGTGATCATCGAACCTATTCAAGGGGATCATTGAACGCATTCCGTGTGATCATCGAACGCATGCCGTGTGATCATCGAACCTATTCAAGGTGATCATCGAACGCATTCCGTGTGATCATCGAACGCATTCCATGTGATCATCGAACCTATTCAAGGTGATCATCGAACGCATTCCGTGTGATCATCGAACGCATTCCGTGTGATCATCGAACGCATTCCATGTGATCATCGAACCTATTCAAGGTGATCATCGAACGCATTCCGTGTGATCATCGAACCTACTCAAGGTGATCATCGAACGCATTCCGTGTGATCATCGAACGCATTCCATGTGATCATCGAACCTATTCAAGGTGATCATCGAACGCATTTCGTGTGATCATTGAACGCATCCGTGTGATCATCGAACGCATTCCATGTGATCATCGAACCTATTCAAGGTGATCATCGAACGCATTCCGTGTGATCATCGAACCTATTCAAGGTGATCATCGAACGCATTCCATGTGATCATCGAACGCATTCCATGTGATCATCGAACCTATTCAAGGTGATCATCGAACGCATTCCGTGTGATCATCGAACGCATTCCATGTGATCATCGAACGCATTCAGTGTGATCATCGTACGCATTCCATGTGATCATCGAACGCATTCCATGTGATCATCGAACCTATTCAAGGTGATCATCGAACGCATTCCGTGTGATCATCGAACGCATTCCATGTGATCATCGAACCTATTCAAGGTGATCATCGAACGCATTCCATGTGATCATCGAACCTATTCAAGGTGATCATCGAACGCATTCCGTGTGATCATCGAACGCATTCCATGTGATCATCGAACGCATTCCGTGTGATCATCGAACGCATTCCATGTGATCATCGAACCTATTCAAGGTGATCATCGAACGCATTCCGTGTGATCATCGAACGCATTCCATGTGATCATCGAACCTATTCAAGGTGATCATCGAACGCATTCCGTGTGATCATCGAACGCATTCCGTGTGATCATCGAACGCATTCCATGTGATCATCGAACCTATTCAAGGTGATCATCGAACGCATTCCGTGTGATCATCGAACGCATTCCATGTGATCATCGAACGCATTCCATGTGATCATCGAACGCATTCCATGTGATCATCGAACCTATTCAAGGTGATCATCGAAACGCATTCCATGTGATCATCGAACCTACTCAAGGTGATCATCGAACGCATTCCGTGTGATCATCGAACGCATTCCATGTGACCATCGAACCTATTCAAGGTGATCATCGAACGCATTCCATGTGATCATCGAACGCATTCCATGTGATCATCGAACCTATTCAAGGTGATCATCGAACGCATTCCGTGTGATCATCGAACGCATTCCATGTGATCATCGAACCTATTCAAGGTGATCATCGAACGCATTCCATGTGATCATCAAACGCATTCCGGTGTGATCATCGAACGCATTCCATGTGATCATCGAACGCATTCCATGTGATCATCGAACGCATTCCATGTGATCATCGAACGCATTCCATGTGATCATCGAACGCATTCCATGTGATCATCGAACGCATTCCGTGTGATCATCGAACCTATTCAAGGTGATCATCGAACGCATTCCATGTGATCATCGAACGCATTCCGTGTGATCATCGAACGCATTCCATGTGATCATCGAACCTATTCAAGGTGATCATCGAACGCATTCCATGTGATCATCGAACGCATTCCGTGTGATCATCGAACGCATTCCATGTGATCATCGAACCTATTCAAGGGGATCATCGAACGCATTCCATGTGATCACCAATGCATTCCATGTGATCACAGAATGCATCCAGGAATTCTTGAAGATTTGCGATCAGCTGTTGGCAATCTGGGGATCGTTATCCGTACAATTCAGGGTCTGTATCAAAATCGCTAAATGACAATTGATAAGACGCGAACCAGAAGAACAACACAGCCACGTAACGTGTACAACATGTGTCATGTACGTCGGTCCTCCCATCCAAGGGTAATGGAGTTAGGCCTATCGTTATAACCACAGTATCAGATCCAGGGGGCACAGGTGGCACTAGCCCCAGTTCTGTGGCTGTAGGACGGGCAAAAATCTGACAGGGCCCCGCTATAGCCACAGAGCGAAGTATTTTACCCCTGAACGCCTTGGGTTGCGTCTAACCGCATCCCTGTGAAACAAACTAAGCAACACTCACCGCCAAATCCAGTATTTTTTTAACTCCATATATGTTATGTCACATGTTATGTCACATGTTATGTCACATGTTATGCTTGATATACTTGAACAGACTCGATGTTTCATAACATGTCCATCTTTTTCCACACAACAAATTTCGAATCGCCCGCTCACTTGTGGCTCGTCTTGGCGTGAGGTTGTGAACTGCTCGCGTCGCGCGCAGATCCAGAGCGAATATCGTCAACAATCACTGGTGGGCCTGCAGCCATGTGGAGGGGGGGGGGGTGGGGGGGGGGGGGGGTTCTCAGGAATAGGTTTTCCTTTTCACCGTGAATTAGAAATGTAGAAAATACTTTCTTTTTACGCCCTTTGATTGTACGCGGGGAGTTTTATCGTGACCTTGGAGTAAAGAAATTAATTGTTCGTGATCTGGGAACTCCCCCCCCCCCCCCTTACTCCCCATGGCGTGTGATTTCGATTTGTCACGTGAGGTTTAAACCATAAACCTTTTGCAAACCTGCAAAAACGTAAAAGGGCTATTTACCCTACTGACAATCACCACCCCATCTTCGGCGCGTGTCTAGATTTGTCTGTGGCCAGTTTATCAACAATGACACGTGGACCGGGGGTTCCATTAAAGAAATGTTTGGGGTAAAGGAGGGTCGACAAACGGTCTAAGTTTAGACTGCCTCGTAAACGTAAGTACAATGTACGTAAAAGGAAGTGACAAGCCAGCACGAAATCACCACCCCTTGCCCCCTCCCTCAACCCCACTCCTCCCCCCCGCGCTCCTGCCCCTAAATGGTCAGCATTGCTCCCCCCCTCCACCCATCCAATACACGCCCATATGCCAACATACATCATATTGGGGCAGGGCCACCGAAGCAGTGGGCAGTGGGGACACCTGCCCCCTCCCCCCCCCCCCCCGCCCCCCCCTCCCCCTCATTTGTTGGGGCTTCTCGAAAAACCATACCCGGGTCAAATTAACGCACATTGCCCTCCCCCCCACCCCCCACCACTCTGTCACACATTTCTGCCTCCCATTTTCATTTGGAGGGGGGTCCGTACAGCTGCCACAATATAAACATGAAAGTGCAGTGGCGGATCCCGAAATTTGTGAAAGGTGCTTGGCTCGTGTCCCACTCCCCTTCCAGGTCACAAGTTTTCCTGGTCGCAAGTATCTCACTAGACCCGCGCCTGGATAGATACTTAAACTAAAATATTTAGCGGTGCCCCCTGCCTCCCTCCCCCACCCCCCTCCCCCCCCCCCCCTCCCCGCCCCCCAGTTTATGAAACTTAAGGCCTTAGGTTTGGGTTCTTCTGCGCAAAATCGACATTTAAAAATAGCAAAACAACTCAATATGTACCTATAGCTCTGACAACTGGGCGGTCATGAGTAAACCTCGCGCCGAACCAGCTGGCAAAACATCCATCGCAAACACCGCCGGTAGGCCACACATGTAATCTATACAATCTCTAACTCGCTATGCGGAAGCGGCGGCCCATAACTGCAGTGTTAATCACGCCCGCCGTCAAAGATGGATAGAGTGGCAACTCGGCATGAGGAAAAAAAAGACCGCTCTGCTATGGTGATGCGCTTATTTACGTCATTCACAAAAATTGGTAGGCTTTTGGGACAGATTCTTAACGTTTCTTGGAACTACGTATCGGATGCCGATATTTTGAAGATACGTGCGCCGTATCGTATCTTATGTGGCCAATTTTTGCAACCTACTCCACGAATGAATTCCGTTAACCAGAAAATTAACGCGCTGCTTCGCGGTACTGTTGGCGATATTTCTATTTAAAATCACACTGTATATGATAATGCAGCAATGTTTGGGGAGTTAAAGTTACTATTTTAGGCTCTTCGAATACTTGTTTTCTATTGGTAATTCTTGGGGATCATAATATGTACGATTCTTGTACATGACGTCATAGCCATACGGTTATCTGATTGGATAGGACCACGTGTTACTGCACGCACCACCAATTTAATAACGCTTTAGTTTGTGTACGAGGCAAACAAAAGGAGTACAACTTAATCGCACACAAGTCGCCGCAGTAACTCGCATTGTTGAAACAGATATGAACAGCGAAACAGCTGCATTGTAGCAAACACAAGGACAATTTGAGGTGATGACACCGACACAGTGATAAACTTAACAGTAAATTCTTCCCACGCAACACTGGGGTCTGGTAAAGTAAGAACGATATATCTTTGGTGTGAGTATGTGAAAAACCACCCGTCGTGCCGCACAGCTTCTTTGCCGCATACACTATAAGGCGGAAGGACAGCTCGGGGAGGTTTTTCTCTTGATGAAAAATTATACAAACATATCCCTTACTTTTCAAATGAATGCAAAACTATTTCTTTCTCATGTTTACATGACCCATCTAACTTCACAGGACTTCAAATAAGTAAACGTGTTCATGGCAATAACTCGCATGTCTCCCAGTTAATATGGAGACTTGTGTAAAGCTTACTTTCCTACACCGATAAATATTTGAACACAGCATATCCTGCAACTGCCAAATTACACGTCCGAAATTGTAGTGAGTATAGGTGTTGTTTTTTTCCTCTCACCCAAAAAGGTTATAAGAAAGTGCGTCGAGAGAATACAACGTAAGCCAAACACAGCTGCAGGGACAGTGTTATTAGACGTCGGGAGAAAAACTTAAATGAGAACTGACATAACATAGACATAACAAACACAGTAACAGCAGCCATAAGGCCATCGGATCTACAGGACATTTTGCAAGCTCCATTCTGAAGGTTCATCGACAGAGGTAAATATACAATATACATGGAGTGATCGATTGGAACAGCACTCCACGTCAACATCTCACTAATGTCAATACACGAGAATCTGTGACGTCATCATGTCGGTGGCAGGGGTATGTTCAAGCATATTATCATTCAAACTGGTCAGGAAGTTAAGACATCATTTACTCACTTAACTGATAACTGATAACCTCAACCGGAAAACAAATTGCCTCATCTATTGAGCGTTAACAGTGAAGTGTTTACGGTCATCGAAGTGTAATTATCAAATCGACCTACCTGATGCAGACTGGTAAGGTTAGTTTTACTGGCGCAACGACCTTCCACCTGGTCATATTCACATAATTTCCCAAATATGGCATATATTATATATTTATATGTGCCACACATGGCCGTTGAACCGTGTCGCCGTATCGACCACGGCCAAATGTCCAAACCTGTTGGTCCCGAAGCAAAAACTCTTCACGCATCACAATACAAAGGATGTGTCCAGTCAATACAGAAACATCGATACGAAAAAACAACACCCAAAGACACCTGTGTGTGGTGAAATACCATCTCAAATACCTGATCATACTTAGCACCTTCCAATTTTTGACGCAAAATTTAGTCCATGGTTTTAAAAAAATCCGTTTCCGGTAAGACGCGTGTTGCAATGTCACGTGACCTGCTTCAAGCAGACGGACAGCTCCCCTCATTTACTTTACTGCTTAGTCGCTTTTTTTCTGTTTTTTGTTTTTAAAATTTCGGATTATTCCAAGACGACATAGATATCAACATCAACAAAATAAGTACTGGAGAACAAAGATTATCGACAATTCAACTGGAATGTTTGTTGACTAAACCATTCAGGTCATGAAATCAGGACTACAGTAGACACGTTATATAGTTCATGAGAAGTATATCAACCGGGGCTAATCACCGAAATTCCCATAAACTGGGCAGTTACAGGGATATTAACACCGTGTACCCAAGTCGCCATCCACCTGAGGTTCGGCACGACGACGTGGACAAGTCTTATGGCGGTAGGTAACAGTAACCTCTGTATGTACGATTCTTGGTTCTTATCGCGTACCCTTTTCTTGTTTACCGCGATACGCTAACAGCTATCTCTATATTCGTTCATATTCGCTATACAATCTTCCATCATTTTTGTTTGACCTCTTTACACGGCGGTCAACATATGTCACAGGATATGAACCCTTCGGTGGGCACTTGTTGTCATGTTCTCGGAGACCCGTTAGTGACCCTTCCAAATCTCATCAATCTCAATTTTATCTAGGAAATTCTGTCATCCCCACAAACGTCACTGGCGCATTCTGCATGAAGCCATGGAACATCACGCCGTCACGTCCGGAAAGATACTTACGAATCTCGCTGCCATAAATAGATGTCACATCTCCTCACACTCAGCCATGTGACAGTGGTCTACACTTGCCCAAGGATCTAGCTAGGTCCCTAGTTGGTCAGGTGAGAGCCCCATAACCCCCTCGCCCGGGAGATGCTAGCGAATGACAAGTAATACTGATTTTATTACATAGCGCTCCCTGGCGGAAAACAAAGTAAGTGCGCCCTGAAAGAGAAAGACCTAGACTCGAGCTCAGCCCACGTGTCGTTGAATTGGCCAGACGTGCACCACTGCTGTTGCTGGTGGGCGGTAGGCTACTTGAGACGGAATGACCCCCTGACCCGACACGGATAATTTTTGGTTGTACGTTGGCTGTCTCGAAACCACTGTTTACGTATTTGACTCCTGAAGAATCAACCCATGGCGTTTAGCTGTGAGTCGCATTAACCTATCAGCGGTTTGTCCGTGAGCTCAGAAGCAATCAACGGTTTGTTCGTGAGCTCATTGCCAATCAGTGGTTTGTCCGTCCGTGAGCTCATTGCCAATCAGTGGTTTGTCCGTGAGATCACAGCCAAGCAGCGGTTTGTCCGTGACCTCAGAGCCAATCAAAGGTTTTTCCCTGAGTAAACGGCTCCCTACACCGCGCCGAGATAGGAGAGTCACAACAATAATTAAAAACTGCTGTGCAGATGTTTTTGCATTCCATCCCCAATTTCAACAATCGTCAATGCAGTTCCGTGATTTTAAAGCCGCGTCGTAGAACATTATAGGGGATCAGCGGCTACACACCTAATATGAGCAAAACACCGGTAAATTTGTTTCACTATAACTAACTAAAAAAATACAACAAATACGGATAAAAAAAATCACGTTGATTAAAAATGGAAATTAGTTGAAATGAAATGCCTAGATTTATGCCTGATACCATGCGGGGAGTTTGGTGGGGGCGATTTCGAACTCGTGATCTTGCCATTCCCTCACAGCGTTCTCGTTACCTCGCCCACCTTTCACGTCACAAGGGGCAGGAGTGTGGCCCGTACAGGCCGCGACACCTCCACCAAAGGCCCACACCTAAGGCCCTCCGAGAACCGCAAAAAGCCTTTGACACAGTCGTGAACCTCTCCTCTCTTAAAGACAAATATAGAAGCAAAGAGCCCTTAGGGCGAGTCATGTCACAAGCTCCACCCCCCCCCCCCCCACTCCCCCTCTACCGCCGCCCCGTCACCGTCCCCTCGTGGTTGAGACCTACTTCACAAGGTAATATACCGCCAACCGCATCGAGGCGTGAGCGGACGTGACGCATAAGGAGCGCTCAGGCCGACATATCTGGTTGGGCTGTCTCCACCGCTAGATGTCGCTGAAATACCAGCCCCTGACCTCAGATCGAGTCGTTGTTTTTCAACAATAGAACGCATCGGACTGGATCAGCGATCGTAAAAGCAGCCCCGCATAGGGTCTAGCTCACTACTTCAAGGCCAAGCAGGGACTTTTCACACAGTGGTCGTGGAAGTGCGCTGCAGCAGCCAGTTTCACTGACCTTGGCCTCTCTTTGGGACAGGCGGGATTAATGCTGCTGACATGAAGCGCCTGTCTTCGCGGTGGGAGTTCCGACCGCACACTGGGCCATATGGTCGGCTACTTCCGGTTCTGCTGCTGACCATCCTAGTCACGTGGCTACCTGTCGCTTCCTGTAAGTTTTCCTTTTTACGCATATTTGTTAATTTTTTCGCATATTGCTGTAATTTTGGAATTTCGATTTTCAACTAGTTCGACGCACCATTTGACTTGTAAGCGGTTGGTCAGGTTGGCTTGCAAATCAGGAACATATATTTGCGTAGAATGCTGTGCATGCTTCCACCCGAGAACAGTGGCCCTGTGGTATAGATAATTTGGGGTGTTCAGTGCTAATTATAATAGGTATGGTTGGTTGGTTGGTTGGTTATTTAGGACGCTTTAATCAACTTTGGTCATATCGCGTCAATGGGGAAGGAAGGGAGGGTGGAACCATGTCCCCGGGGGTAATCCCTTACTCTTTACGAAAAAAGACCGGGGATCTTTATCCTGCGACCACACAACCACCGATCCACGTACCGTTAGGCTCTCAGGTGGTCAGAGCACTCAAGGCGAGCGCTCTAGCCCGCTGAGCTATCGGGCCGGCCCCTAATAGGTATGTTCTGCAATGTAGTCGATACATGGAGGCCTCGTAAAACCAAAACGTTATTTTCGAAATGTATAATAATAGTAATAATAATAATAATTATAATAAAAATAGTAACAATAATAATAATAGTACTACTAATAATAATTGACGTTATGAAAGTCTCAACATTGTTGTCGGGATTAAATTCAAGCGGCGTTCTATGATTCTGACAATTGTTCCGGCATTATTTCGCGACCTTGTCTATGTATAAAATAGTATGCGCCCGACAAAAGATGCCTTGACGGGGACATCTACTTTTATCAAATGTGATTCACAGACACTCCTTCCAAGAAGTAATTATCAAAATGACATGCCAAATATGAAAAAACATCGAAAGCGCATATCTCGAAAAAGACGCAAATATGCCTAAAGGCATTTATCATTGTGCCGACGAGTCCCCTCGACAACGCATAACACCTGTTTCAGTTGAGTTGTGTGTTACACAAATCACGCGCTCAAGCAAAAACTATTTATTACACGTCATTTTCTATATATGTTCTATGTCTACATATTATGATCTGTTTGCCACATCTGATTGATATGAATGCCGATCGACATTACAAGCCAACACCCAGTCCATATATCACACGCATGGACGGTAATCTGAAGCACCACAGTAAGGGTATCATATATATCGTCGGAATGCCACAAGGCGCTTGAAGTCTAAACACTTGATGCATGGCATTGACCCAATAAAGCATAATCCTCGGGCAAAAAGGATCGCGGGCCGCACTGAAGTGATTCGTCCATTTGGTGAACAGCTCCAAGTGTTCCGCTTGGTAGGCTACAAGCGTGGGTCGTTAACCACATGGCTGAAGCCGTGCCGTGCCACAAGCCTGCTGACCCCACCCACTGTACCCCAAATCAAGTCAATTGTTGTATATGTCTAAACAATGCAAATAACATGCTGATAACTGGTAGCATGATATATCACCTTGAGCCATGGGAACCTGGTACGGCTCTCCACCTGCTGGAGGGTTCATATTTCACCGACAAAAATGTTTTCACTTCTGGAGAAGGCAAACCTGTAGCAGTTGCGAGGTATATCGGAGGAGACTTCAACGGCCGCACCTTAGACAAACAATTTGTCTGATATGTTGACGTTTGGTGCTGGGAGGGGTGTGGAAGCGTCATTTCCAGCGTGATTACCTTCTTTAAGGTCTACGAGTTAATTTATACACGTGTTTGCCAAGGGGTGGGTTTGGACACTGTTGGCTATGCTGTCTCACCTTTCGCGGAACTCGAGGTTCTCCCTCATCGTGCACCGGTGCCGGTCAGGCGTGACGACATATTTTTATTATTATCTCTATTCGTACGTAGCATAAAAGCATGTACACAGTGAGTTGATACGTAGAAATGTCAAAAAGTGACGCATTCAAGTAGTACAAATAAAATTAAGTATAAAGTTTAGGTCGTCAGTTGACATAGCACCGTGGGAAAAGTCCCGCTCGTATAAAATAGTTTGGGCAAAAGCCCCATAAGACATGTCGTCGTGGCTAAGGGAGGCCCTAAAACGCGTATAACATGTTCTCTTCATAGGGTTGGCGTCAGACACGATATGATTAAGAGACAACTTATAAGTTGCTAAAATATGCCCTATGTTAGATGAGAAAATTGACACGCCACCACTAGCAGCTATTTTGAAAAGAAATCGTAGGGTGCTATTATCACTGTTGTGTGCTCCGTGAGCGCATTTTACAGTGCGGATGGCAATCTGGTCTGCGATTGGGAGACACTCGGCTATGACAAGAATTAATTTGCCGTGAGTGCGTGCTGGTAACTTCAAGATATAGGTGGGGTTGGATGGTTTAAGCAAGACAATGCGATATCTGTGGGTCACGTCGCGACAACGGGAAGGGTCACGATAGAGATTAACCATGTCTTCAGAAGTCTTGCCTAGTTTGAATCTCTTACCAGCCAGTTGGGCTGGCCTTGCAGAGCACACTGCAGTGGCGGATCTAGGGGGGGGGGGGTAGGGGGGTTGCACCCCTCCCCCCTTGGGAACCAGAACATACAACATACATGTTATCATACATGTTAAAGTCCCAAGTCTTCAGAGAACAGCTCCACCCCCCTTGGGAAACTGAACATACACTGTTAAAGTAGGGCTCTCGAAGCCCAAGGCCCCCTCCCCCCCGGTCGCAAGTTCTTCAGAGAGCACACCCCTCAGTCGGAAGTTTTCAGAGAGCAAGCCCCCCCCTTGGCCAATTCCTAGATCCGCCCCCTGACACTCGACAATAGCCGAGCACGCTAACAACTAGGACACAGGATGATTCTTATAAATAAGAAGGGATGAGCAACCCAGGCTTACGGGTTGGGGTTTGGCATAGAATGACATCCGATAACTAGGAATTTTATATTAGACGTATGTTAGAACACAAAACGTCACAGTGACGAAAACGTCATACCACACGGCCTGCGCCATCTGAAACTAAATGTACAGTTTCACACTGTGCCTCGATTGACGTGTCTATTGACGGGGGCTATGAATATATGAGGCAGTAGATCTTCAGATACATATACATGTATATATAATTGTTTTCATAAACGATGGAATAGGGAGTATCGCCCCCCCCCCCCCCCCCGGGTCTATCACTTGGAACCTTCTACTCTTAGAAACCTTAGATTTCCTTACTTTCCTGCGCATTATTCGCTAATTTCGGCCGTTCAAGTGCTCACTAATTGTGAAGTATTTCTTCAACTCCAACTGGCCCCGTCCCGTTTAGAAGCGACACACAGGGTTGTGTGGGCGATAACCGGGATGGTTGAAGTCAAACTTAAAACTGCGTATTTTATTCCACCGGGGTCGGACGTTTTCGTCACTATGACGTTTTGGATTCTGACAGATGTATAGACGAAGTTTGTAAGAGAGTCCAGCTATTGGGCTCGTGGTATTGCGCTCTCCATCGATGAAATCCTTCATATTTCGAGATTTTGAACAAAACAATTTCACCAAGAGGATGGGCTGTAGGGACAAACCAGACAAACCACGGCTTACGGGTCTGCATGAAGGGGGAGTAAGCTGTTAGACCAGTCATAAGGCGAAGCAGTCCAGTGGATGTCAGTGTAATTGAATCCCTTTCGACGAAAACCCACAACAAACATAAGAGATTCGGCGAGCAAGGGGAGCATGGCGTACCTGGGTAACACTGACAGAAACTGAACGGGGTGACGAGCTTAGGGCGCTGACAGAACAGGAAGCAAGCGGCTCAACGCAAACAACAAGCGCCCTCCTTGAGCTATGTTGACACATGTTGTTTGCCAGAAAGAAGAAGAATCAACATGACCTGCGATGGAAATTTTTAACAGCGCTTTGCTGCCTGATGCGACGGTGACTACAGCGTGAAGGTGTGGTACTTGATACTAGGCTAGGCTGGAATGTGGGGTGCGATAGAGCAATCAATGCTTGATGCTAGGCGTGGTTAGGATGTCGGGTGTGATACTTGATACAAGTCTAAGCTGGAATGTTGGGTGCGATAGAGGAATCCATGCTTGATGCTAGGCGTGGCTATGGTGCATGGTGTACTTGATACAAGGCTAAGCTGGAATGTGGGGTACGATAGAGGAATCCATGTTTGATGCTAGGCGTGGCTAGGGTGTATGGTGTTGTACTTGATACAAGGCTAAGCTGGAATGTGGCGTGCGATAGAGAAGTCAATGCTTGATGCTAGGCGTGGCTAGGGTGTGGAATGTGGTATGGACACTAAGGTATGCTGGTATGTGGGGTGTGATATATGCATTGTTGCTTAAAGGCCAGCTTCTGGCTAAATTTCTTGAAATTAATATAATTTATTCATAGAAAAATAAAGATTGAAGCAATCTGTGCGGTTGTGCAAAATATATGGCTCACGGTTTTGTAAGTGTGATACTTGTATTCACGGAATCCAAACAAACGTAATGTAGAAGTAGGATCCGGTTAACTTGTTGACCGTGCTTATTACAGGCAGGTTCAGGGTTCATCTAAATACTGTTGAATTTGTAATATCTGGAATAGCATTTTACCTGAGTTTTTACCACACTGTATGACTGCCCGACCTATGTGTAGAGTCTAGTGCGGTGCTAGATGTGGCTGAGTTGTAGGGAGTGGCGCTTGATGATAGACGTGGCTGGGGTGTGGGGTGTGGTACTTGATGCTAGACGTGGCTGGGGTGTGGGGTGTGGTACTTGATGCAAGACGTGGCTGGGGTGTGGGGTGTGGTACTTGATGCTAGACGTGGCTGGGGTGTGGGGTGTGGTACTTGATGCTAGACATGACTGGGGTGTGGAGTGTGGCGCTTGATGCAAGACGTGGCTGGGGTGTGGGGTGTGGTACTTGATGCTAGACGTGGCTGGGGTGTGGGGTGTGGTACTTGATGCTAGACGTGGCTGGGGTGTGGGGTGTGGCACTTGATGCTAGACGTGGCTGGGGTGTGGGGCGTGGCGCTTGATGCTAGACGTGGCTGGGGTGTGGGGCGTGGCGCTTGATGCTAGACGTGGCTGGGGTGTGGGGTGTGGCACTTGATGCTAGACGTGGCTGGGGTGTGGGGCGTGGCTCTTGATGCTAGACGTGGCTGGGGTGTGGGGTGTGGCACTTGATGCTAGACGTGGCTGGGGTGTGGGGCGTGGCGCTTGATGCTAGACGTGGCTGGGGTGTGGGGTGTGGTGCTTGATGCTAGACGTGGCAGGGGTGTGGGGTGTGGTACTTGATGCTAGACGTGGCTGGGGTGTGGGGTGTGGCACTTGATGCTAGACGTGGCTGGGGTGTGGGGCGTGGCGCTTGATGCTAGACGTGGCTGGGGTGTGGGGCGTGGCGCTTGATGCTAGACGTGGCTGGGGTGTGGGGCGTGGCGCTTGATGCTAGACGTGGCTGGGGTGTGGGGTGTGGCACTTGATGCTAGACGTGGCTGGGGTGTGGGGCGTGGCGCTTGATGCTAGACGTGGCTGGGGTGTGGGGTGTGGCACTTGATGCTAGACGTGGCTGGGGTGTGGGGCGTGGCGCTTGATGCTAGACGTGGCTGGGGTGTGGGGCGTGGCGCTTGATGCTAGACGTAGCTGGGGTGTGGGGTGTGGCACTTGATGCTAGACGTGGCTGGGGTGTGGGGCGTGGCGCTTGATGCTAGACGTGGCTGGGGTGTGGGGTGTGGCACTTGATGCTAGACGTGGCTGGGGTGTGGGGCGTGGCGCTTGATGCTAGACGTGGCTGGGGTGTGGGGTGTGGCACTTGATGCTAGACGTGGCTGGGGTGTGGGGCGTGGCGCTTGATGCTAGACGTGGCTGGGGTGTGGGGTGTGGTGCGTGATGCTAGACGTACTTAATGCTAGACGTGGCTGGGGTGTGGGGTGTGGCACTTGATGCTAGACGTGGCTGGGGTGTGGGGTGTGGTACTTGATGCTAGACGTGGCTGGGGCGTGGGGTGTGGTACTTTATGCTAGACGTGGCTTGGGTGTGGGGTGTGGTACTTGATGCTAGACGTGGCTGGGGCGTGGGGTGTGGCACTTGATGCTGGACGTGACTGGGGTGTGGAGTGTGGTATTTGATGCTAGACGTGGCTGGGGTGTGGGGTGTGTTGCTTGATGCTAGACGTGGCTGGGGTGTGGGGTGTGGCACTTGATGCTAGACGTGGCTGGGGTGTGGGGTGTGGTACTTGATGCTAGACATGACTGGGGTGTGGAGTGTGGCGCTTGATGATAGACGTGGCTGGGGTGTGGGGTGTGGTACTTGATGCTAGACGTGGCTGGGGTGTGGGGTGTGGTACTTGATGCTAGACGTGGCTGGGGTGTGGGGTGTGGCACTTGATGCTAGACGTGCCTGGGGTGTGGGGTGTGGCACTTGATGCTAGACGTGGCTGGGGTGTGGGGCGTGGCGCTTGATGCTAGACGTGGCTGGGGTGTGGGGTGTGGTGCTTGATGCTAGACATGGCTGGGGTGTGGGGTGTGGCACTTGATGCTAGACGTGGCTGGGGGGTGGGGTGTGGTACTTGATGCTAGACATGGCTGGGGTGTGGGGTGTGGTACCTGATGCTAGACGTGGCTGGGGTGTGGGGTTTGGCGCTTGATGCTAGACGTGGCTGGGGTGTGGGGTGTGGTACTTGATGCTAGACGTGGCTGGGGTGTGGGGTTTGGCACTTTATGCTAGACGTGGCTGGGGTGTGGGGTGTGGCGCTTGATGCTAGACGTGGCTGGGGTATGGGGTGTGGTGCTTGATGCTAGACGTGGCTGGGGTGTGGGGTGTGGTACTTGATGCTAGACGTGGCTGGGTTGTGGGATGTGGGTGTGGTACTTGAAGCTAGACGTGGCTGGGGTGTGGGGTGTGGGGTGTGGCAATTGATGCCAGACGTGGCTAGTGTTTGGGGTGAAGTACTTGATGCTAGACGTGGCTGGGGTGTGCGGTGTGGTACTTTATGCTAGACGTGGCTGGGGTGTGGGGTATGGTACTTGATGCTAGACATCGCTGCGGCGTGGGATGTGGTACTTGATACTAGACGTGGCTGGGGTGTGGGGTATGGTAGTTGATGCTAGACGTGGCTGGGTTGTGGGGTGTGGTACTTGAAGCTAGACGTGGCTGGGATGTGGGGTGTGTGGTGTGGCAATTGATACTAGACGTGGCTAGTGTTTGGGGTGTGGCACTTGGTGCTAGACGTGGGTGAGGTGTGGGGTGTGGTACTTGATGCTTGACGTGGCTGGGGTGTGGGGTGTGGGGGGGGGGTACTTGATGTTAGACGTGGCTGGGGTGTGGGGTTTAGTACTTGATGCTAGACGTGGCTGGGGCGTGGGGAGTGGTGCTTGGTACTGGACGTGGCTGGGGTGTGGGGTGTGGCACTTGATACTAGACGTGGCCGGGCTTTGGGGAGTGGTACCTGTTGCTAGACGTGGCTGGGGCGTGGGATGTGGGATGTTGTATTTGATGCTAGACGTGGCTTGGATGTGGGGTGTGGTACTTGATGCTAGACGTGGCTAGTGCTTGGGGTGAGGTACTTGATGCTAGACGTGGCTGGGGTGTGGGGTATGGTACTTGATGCTAGACGTGGCTAGTGTCTGGGGTGAGGTACTTGATGCTAGACGTGGCTGGGGTGTGGGGTGTGGTACTTGATGCTAGACGTGGCTAGTGCTTGGGGTGAGGTACTTGATGCTAGACGTGGCTGGGATGTTGAGTGTGGTACTTGATGCTAGACGTGGCTAGTGCTTGGGTTGAGGTACTTGATGCTAGACGTGGCTGGGATGTTGGGTGTGATACTTGATGCTAGACGTGGCTAGTGCTTGGGGTGAGGTACTTGATGCTAGACGTGGCTGGGATGTTGGGTGTGGTACTTGATGCTAGACGTGGCTAGTGCTTGGGGTGAGGTACTTGATGCTAGACGTGGCTGGGATGTTGGGTGTGGTACTTGATGCTAGACGTGGCTAGTGCTTGGGGTGAAGTACTTGATGCTAGACATGGCTGGGGTGTGGGATGTGGTACTTGGTGTTAGACATGGCTGGGGCGTGGGGTGTGGGGTGTGGTACTTGATGCTAGACGTGGCTAGGGCGTGCTGTGTGGGATGTGGTACTTGATGCTAGACGTGGCTGGGGCGTGGGGTGTGGTACTTTATGCTAGACGTGGCTTGGATGTGGGGTGTGGTACTTGATGCTAGACGTGGCTGGGGCGTGGGGTGTGGCACTTGATGCTGGACGTGACTGGGGTGTGGAGTGTGGCACTTGATGCTAGACGTGGCTGTGGTGTGGGCTGTGGTACTTGATGCTAGACGTGGCTGTGCTGTGGGGTTTGGGGTGTGGTACTTGATGCTAGACATGGTGGGGCGTGGGGTGTGGGGTGTGGTACTTGATGCTAGACGTGGCTGGGGTGTGGGGTGTGCTACATGATGCTAGACATGGCTGGGGCGTGGGGTGTGGGGTGTGGTACTTGATGCAAGACGTGGCTGGGGTGTGGGGTGTGGTATTTAATGCTAGACGTGGCTGGGGTGTGGGGTGTGGTACTTGATGCTAGACGTGGCTGGGGTGTGGGGTGTGGTACTTGATGCAAGACGTGGCTGGGGTGTGGGGTGTGGTACTTGATGCTAGATGTGGCTGGGGTGTGGGGTGTGGTACTTGATGCTAGACGTGGCTGGGGTGTGGGGTGTGGTACTTGATGCTAGACGTGTCTGGTGTGTGGGGTTTGGTACTTGATGCTAGACGTGGCTGGGGCGTGGGGTGTGGTACTTGATGTTACACATGGCTGGGGCGTGGAGTGTGGGGTGTGGTACTTGATGCTAGACGTGGCTAGGGCGTGCTGTGTGGGATGTGGTACTTGATGCTAGACGTGGCTGGGGCGTAGGGTGTGGTACTTTATGCTAGACGTGGCTCGGGTGTGGGGTGTGGTACTTGATGCTAGACGTGGCTGGGGTGTGGGGTGTGGTACTTGATGCTAGACGTGGCTGGGGTGTGGGGTGTGGTACTTGATGCTAGACGTGGCTGAGGTGTGGGGTGTGGAGTTTGGTACTTTATGCTAGTAGTGGCTGGGGCGTGGGGTGTGGTACTTGATGCTAGACGTGGCTAGGGTGTGGGGTGTGGTTCTTGATGCTAGACGTGGCTGGGGTGTGGGGTGTGGTACTTGATGCTAGACATGGCTGGGGCGTGGGGTGTGGGATGTGGCACTTGATGCTAGACGTGGCTGGGGCGTGGGGTGTGGTACTTGATGCTAGACGTGGCTTGGGTGTGGGGTGTGGTACTTAATGCTAGACGTGGCTGGGGCGTGGGGTGTGGTACTGTATGCTAGACGTGGCTTGGGTGTGGGGTGTGGTACTTGATGCTAGACGTGGCTGTGGTGTGGGGTGTGGTACTTGATGCTAGACGTGGCTGGGGTGTGGGGTGTGGTACTTGATGCTAGACGTGGCTGAGGTGTGGGGTGTGGGGTTTGGTACTTGATGCTAGTAGTGGCTGGGGCGTGGGGTGTGGTACTTGATGCCAGACGTGGCTGAGGCGTTGGGTATGGGGTGTGGTACTTGAAGCTAGACATGGCTGGGGCGTGGGGTGTGGTACTTGATGCTAGACGTGGCTGGGGGATGTGGTGTGAGGTGTGGTACTTGATGTTAGACGTTGCTGGGGCGTGGGGTGTGGTACTTGATGCTAGACGTGGCTGGCTCGTGGGGTGTGGTATTTGATGTTAGACGTGGCTGGGGTGTGGGGTGTGGTACTTGATGCTAGAGGTGGCTGGGGTGTGGGGTGTGGTACTTGATGCTAGACGTGGCTGGTGTGTTTTTGGTCATGGCACTTGATGCTAGACGTGGCTGGGGTGTGGGGTGTGGTACTTGATGCTAGACATGGCTGGGGCGTGGGGTGTGGGATGTGGTACTTGATGCTAGACATGGCTGGGGCGTGGGGTGTGGTACTTGATGCTAGACGTGGCTGGCTCGTGGGGTGTGGTACTTGATGCTAGAGGTGGCTGGGGCGTGGGGTGTGGCACTTGATGCTAGACATGACCGGGGTGTGGGGTGTGGCACTTGATGCTAGACGTGGCTGGGGCGTGGGATGTGGTACTTGAAGTTAGACATGGCTGGGGTGTGGGGTGCGGTACTTGAATCTAGACGTGGCTGGGTGTGGGATGTGGTACTTGAAGTTGGACCTGGCTGGGGTGTGGGGTGTGGTACTTGATGCTAGACGTGGCTGGGGTGTGGGGTGTGGTACTTGATGCTAGACGTGGCTGGGGTGTGGGGTGTGGTCCTTGATGCTAGACGTGGCTGGGATGTGGGGTTTGGTACTTGATGGTAGACATGGCTGGGGTGTGGGGTGTGGTACTTGAAGTTAGACATGGCTGGGGTGTGCGGTGTGGTACTTTATGCTAGACGTGGCTGGGGTGTGGAGTGTGGTACTTGATGCTAGACGTGGCTGGGGTGTGGGGTGTGGTACTTGATGCTAGACGTGGCTGGGGTGTGGGGTGTGGCACTTGATGCTAGACGTGGCTGGGGTGTGGGATGTGGTACTTGCAGTTAGACATGGCTGGGGTGTGGGGTGTGGTCCTTGATGCTAGACGTGGCTGGGATGTGGGGTTTGGTACTTGATGCTAGACATGGCTGGGATGTGGGGTGTGGTACTTGATGCTAGACATGGCTGGGGTGTGGGGATGGTACTTGATGCCAGACATGGCTGGGGTGTGGGGTGTGGCACTTGATGCTAGACGTGGCTGGGGTGTGGGGTGTGGTACTTGATGCTAGACTTGGCTGGGGTGTGGGATGTGGTACTTGAAGTTAGACATGGCTGGGGTGTCGGGTGTGGTACTTGATGCTAGACGTGGCTGGGGTGTGGGGTGTGGTACTTGATGCTAGACGTGGCTGGGGTGTGGGATGTGGTACTTGAAGTTAGACATCGCTGGGGTGTGGGGTGTGGTACTTGATGCTAGACGTGGCTGGGGTGTGGGATGTGGTACTTGAAGTTGGACATGGCTGGGGTGTGGGGTGTGGTACTTGATGCTAGACGTGGCTGGGGTGTGGGGTGTGGTACTTGATGCTAGACGTGGCTGGGGTGTGGGGTGTGGTCCTTGATGCTAGACGTGGCTGGGATGTGGGGTTTGGTACTTGATGGTAGACATGGCTGGGGTGTGGGGTGTGTTACTTGAAGTTAGACATGGCTGGGGTGTGCGGTGTGGTACTTTATGCTAGACGTGGCTGGGGTGTGGGGTGTGGCACTTGATGCTAGACGTGGCTGGGGTGTGGGATGTGGTACTTTAAGTTAGACATGGCTTCGGTGTGGGGTGTGGTCCTTGATGCTAGACGTGGCTGGTGTGTGGGGTGTGGTACTTGTTGCTAGACGTGGCTGGGGTGTGGGGTGTGGTACTTGATGCTAGACTTGGCTGGGGTGTGGGATGTGGTACTTGAAGTTAGACATGGCTGGGGTGTGGGGTGTGGTACTTGATGCTAGACGTGGCTGGGGTGTGGGGTGTGGTACTTGATGCTAGACGTGGCTGGGGTGTGGGATGTGGTACTTGAAGTTAGACATCGCTGGGGTGTGGGGTGTGGTACTTGATGCTAGACGTGGCTGGGGTGTGGGATGTGGTACTTGATGCTAGACGTGGCTGGGGTGTGGGGTGTGGCACTTGATGCTAGATGTGGCTGTGGCGTGGGGTGTGGCACTTGGTGCTAGACGTGGCTGAGGTGTGAGGTATGGCATTTGATGCTAGACGTAGATCGGGTGTGCGGTGTGTTACTTGATGCTAGACGTGGCTGGGGCGTGGGGTGTGTTGTACTTGATGTTAGACATGGCTGGGGCGTGGGGTGTGGGGTGTGGTACTTGATGCTAGACGTGGCTGGGGTGTGGGATGTGGTACTTGAAGTTAGACGTGGCTGGGGTGTGGGGTGTGGTACTTGATGCTAGACTTGGCTGGGGTGTGGGATGTGGTACTTGAAGTTAGACATGGCTGGGGTGTGGGGTGTGGTACTTGATGCTAGACGTGGCTGGGGTGTGGGGTGTGGTACTTGATGCTAGACGTGGCTGGGGTGTGGGATGTGGTACTTGAAGTTAGACATCGCTGGGGTGTGGGGTGTGGTACTTGATGCTAGACGTGGCTGGGGTGTGGGATGTGGTACTTGATGCTAGACGTGGCTGGGGTGTGGGGTGTGGTACTTGATGCTAGACGTGGCTGGGGTGTGGGGTGTGGTCCTTGATGCTAGACGTGGCTGGGATGTGGGGTTTGGTACTTGATGGTAGACATGGCTGGGGTGTGGGGTGTGGTACTTGAAGTTAGACATGGCTGGGGTGTGCGGTGTGGTACTTTATGCTAGACGTGGCTGGGGTGTGGTACTTGATGCTAGACGTGGCTGGGGTGTGGGGTGTGGTACTTGATGCTAGACGTGGCTGGGGTGTGGGATGTGTTGTTTGATGCTAGACGTGGCTGGGGTGTGGGGTGTGGCACTTGATGCTAGACGTGGCTGGGGTGTGGGATGTGGTACTTGAAGTTAGACATGGCTGGGGTGTGGGGTGTGGCACTTGATGCTAGACGTGGCTGGGGTGTGGGGTGTGGTACTTGATGCTAGACGTGGCTGGGATGTGGGGTTTGGTACTTGATGCTAGACATGGCTGGGATGTGGGGTTTGGTACTTGATGCTAGACATGGCTGGGGTGTGGGGTGTGGCACTTGATGCTAGACGTGGCTGGGGCGTGGGGTGTGGTCCTTGATGCTAGACGTGGCTGGGATGTGGGGTTTGGTACTTGATGCTAGACATGGCTGGGATGTGGGGTTTGGTACTTGATGCTAGACATGGCTGGGATGTGGGGTTTGGTACTTGATGCTAGACATGGCTGGGGTGTGGGGTGTGGCACTTGATGCTAGATGTGGCTGTGGCGTGGGGTGTGGCACTTGGTGCTAGACGTGGCTGAGGTGTGAGGTATGGCATTTGATGCTAGACGTAGATCGGGTGTGCGGTGTGTTACTTGATGCTAGACGTGGCTGGGGCGTGGGGTGTGTTGTACTTGATGTTAGACATGGCTGGGGCGTGGGGTGTGGGGTGTGGTACTTGATGCTAGACGTGGCTGGCGTGTGGGATGTGGTACTTGAAGTTAGACGTGACAGGGGTGTGGGGTGTGGTACTTGATGCTAGACGTGGCTGGTGTGTGGGGTGTGGTACTTGTTGCTAGACGTGGCTGGGGTCTGGGGTGTTGTACTTGATGCTAGACTTGGCTGGGGTGTGGGATGTGTTACTTGAAGTTAGACATGGCTGGGGTGTGGGGTGTGGTACTTGATGCTAGACGTGGCTGGGGTGTGGGGTGTGGTACTTGATGCTAGACGTGGCTGGGGTGTGGGATGTGGTACTTGAAGTTAGACATCGCTGGGGTGTGGGGTGTGGTACTTGATGCTAGACGTGGCTGGGGTGTGGGATGTGGTACTTGATGCTAGACGTGGCTGGGGTGTGGGGTGTGGTACTTGATGCTAGACGTGCCTGGGGTGTGGGGTGTGGTCCTTGATGCTAGACGTGGCTGGGATGTGGGGTTTGGTACTTGATGGTAGACATGGCTGGGGTGTGGGGTGTGGTACTTGAAGTTAGACATGGCTGGGGTGTGCGGTGTGGTACTTTATGCTAGACGTGGCTGGGGTGTGGTACTTGATGCTAGACGTGGCTGGGGTGTGGGGTGTGGTACTTGATGCTAGACGTGGCTGGGGTGTGGGATGTGTTGCTTGATGTTAGACGTGGCTGGGGTGTGGGGTGTGGTACTTGATGCTAGACGTGGCTGGGGTGTGGGGTGTGGTACTTGATGCTAGACGTGGCTGGGGTGTGGGATGTGTTGCTTGATGCTAGACGTGGCTGGGGTGTGGGGTGTGGCACTTGATGCTAGACGTGGCTGGGGTGTGGGATGTGGTACTTGAAGTTAGACATGGCTGGGGTGTGGGGTGTGGTCCTTGATGCTAGACGTGGCTGGGATGTGGGGTTTGGTACTTGATGCTAGACATGGCTGGGATGTGGGGTTTGGTACTTGATGCTAGACATGGCTGGGGTGTGGGGTGTGGCACTTGATGCTAGACGTGGCTGGGGCGTGGGGTGTGGCACTTGGTGCTAGACGTGGCTGAGGTGTGGGGTATGGCATTTGATGCCAGACGTAGATCGGGTGTGCGGTGTGTTACTTGATGCTAGACGTGGCTGGGGCGTGGGGTCTGTTGTACTTGATGTTAGACATGGCTGGGGCGTGGGGTGTGGGGTGTGGTACTTGATGCTAGACGTGGCTGGGGTGTGGGATGTGGTACTTGAAGTTAGACGTGACAGGGGTGTGGGGTGTGGTACTTGATGCTAGACGTGGCTGGTGTGTGGGGTGTGGTACTTGTTGCTAGACGTGGCTGGGGTCTGGGGTGTGGTACTTGATGCTAGACTTGGCTGGGGTGTGGGATGTGATACTTGAAGTTAGACATGGCTGGGGTGTGGGGTGTGGTACTTGATGCTAGACGTGGCTGGGGTGTGGGGTGTGGTACTTGATGCTAGACGTGGCTGGGGTGTGGGATGTGGTACTTGAAGTTAGACATCGCTGGGGTGTGGGGTGTGGTACTTGATGCTAGACGTGGCTGGGGTGTGGGATGTGGTACTTGATGCTAGACGTGGCTGGGGTGTGGGGTGTGGTACTTGATGCTAGACGTGCCTAGGGTGTGGGGTGTGGTCCTTGATGCTAGACGTGGCTGGGATGTGGGGTTTGGTACTTGATGGTAGACATGGCTGGGGTGTGGGGTGTGGTACTTGAAGTTAGACATGGCTGGGGTGTGCGGTGTGGTACTTTATGCTAGACGTGGCTGGGGTGTGGTACTTGATGCTAGACGTGGCTGGGGTGTGGGGTGTGGTACTTGATGCTAGACGTGGCTGGGGTGTGGGATGTGTTGCTTGATGCTAGACGTGGCTGGGGTGTGGGGTGTGGCACTTGATGCTAGACGTGGCTGGGGTGTGGGGTGTGGTACTTGATGCTAGACGTGGCTGGGGTGTGGGATGTGTTGCTTGATGCTAGACGTGGCTGGGGTGTGGGGTGTGGCACTTGATGCTAGACGTGGCTGGGGTGTGGGATGTGGTACTTGAAGTTAGACATGGCTGGGGTGTGGGGTGTGGTCCTTGATGCTAGACGTGGCTGGGATGTGGGGTTTGGTACTTGATGCTAGACATGGCTGGGATGTGGGGTTTGGTACTTGATGCTAGACATGGCTGGGGTGTGGGGTGTGGCACTTGATGCTAGACGTGGCTGGGGCGTGGGGTGTGGCACTTGGTGCTAGACGTGGCTGAGGTGTGGGGTATGGTATTTGATGCTAGACGTAGATCGGGTGTGCGGTGTGTTACTTGATGCTAGACGTGGCTGGGGCGTGGGGTGTGTTGTACTTGATGTTAGACATGGCTGGGGCGTGGG
Organism: Arenicola marina; assembly: GCA_964019135.1. Lineage (NCBI taxonomy): Eukaryota > Metazoa > Annelida > Polychaeta > Arenicolidae > Arenicola > Arenicola marina. Next base: position 33,005,443 of record OZ025262.1, read on the forward strand.
GTGTGGGGTGTGGTACTTGATGCTAGACGTGGCTGGGGTGTGGGATGTGGTACTTGAAGTTAGCCGTGACAGGGGTGTGGGGTGTGGTACTTGATGCTAGACGTGGCTGGTGTGTGGGGTGTGGTACTTGTTGCTAGACGTGGCTGGGGTCTGGGGTGTGGTACTTGATGCTAGACTTGGCTGGGGTGTGGGTTGTGATACTTGAAGTTAGACATGGCTGGGGTGTGGGGTGTGGTACTTGATGCTAGACGTGGCTGGGGTGTGGGGTGTGGTACTTGATGCTAGACGTGGCTGGGGTGTGGGATGTGGTACTTGAAGTTAGACATCGCTGGGGTGTGGGGTGTGGTACTTGATGCTAGACGTGGCTGGGGTGTGGGATGTGGTACTTGATGCTAGACGTGGCTGGGGTGTGGGGTGTGGTACTTGATGCTAGACGTGGCTGGGATGTGGGGTTTGGTACTTGATGGTAGACATGGCTGGGGTGTGGGGTGTGGTACTTGAAGTTAGACATGGCTGGGGTGTGCGGTGTGGTACTTTATGCTAGACGTGCCTGGGGTGTGGTACTTGATGCTAGACGTGGCTGGGGTGTGGGGTGTGGTACTTGATGCTAGACGTGGCTGGGGTGTGGGATGTGTTGCTTGATGCTAGACGTGGCTGGGGTGTGGGGTGTGGCACTTTATGCTAGACGTGGCTGGGGTGTGGGATGTAGTACTTGAAGTTAGACATGGCTGGGGTGTGGGGTGTGGTCCTTGATGCTAGACGTGGCTGGGATGTGGGGTTTGGTACTTGATGCTAGACATGGCTGGGGTGTGGGATGTGTTGCTTGATGCTAGACGTGGCTGGGGTGTGGGGTGTGGCACTTGATGCTAGACGTGGCTGGGGTGTGGGATGTGGTACTTGAAGTTAGACATGGCTGGGGTGTGGGGTGTGGTCCTTGATGCTAGACGTGGCTGGGATGTGGGGTTTGGTACTTGATGCTAGACATGGCTGGGATGTGGGGTTTGGTACTTGATGCTAGACATGGCTGGGGTGTGGGGTGTGGCACTTGATGCTAGACGTGGCTGGGGCGTGGGGTGTGGCACTTGGTGCTAGACGTGGCTGAGGTGTGGGGTATGGTATTTGATGCTAGACGTAGATCGGGTGTGCGGTGTGTTACTTGATGCTAGACGTGGCTGGGGCGTGGGGTGTGTTGTACTTGATGTTAGACATGGCTGGGGCGTGGGGTGTGGGGTGTGGTACTTGATGCTAGACGTGGCTGGGGTGTGGGATGTGGTACTTGAAGTTAGCCGTGACAGGGGTGTGGGGTGTGGTACTTGATGCTAGACGTGGCTGGTGTGTGGGGTGTGGTACTTGTTGCTAGACGTGGCTGGGGTCTGGGGTGTGGTACTTGATGCTAGACTTGGCTGGGGTGTGGGTTGTGATACTTGAAGTTAGACATGGCTGGGGTGTGGGGTGTGGTACTTGATGCTAGACGTGGCTGGGGTGTGGGGTGTGGTACTTGATGCTAGACGTGGCTGGGGTGTGGGATGTGGTACTTGAAGTTAGACATCGCTGGGGTGTGGGGTGTGGTACTTGATGCTAGACGTGGCTGGGGTGTGGGATGTGGTACTTGATGCTAGACGTGGCTGGGGTGTGGGGTGTGGTACTTGATGCTAGACGTGGCTGGGATGTGGGGTTTGGTACTTGATGGTAGACATGGCTGGGGTGTGGGGTGTGGTACTTGAAGTTAGACATGGCTGGGGTGTGCGGTGTGGTACTTTATGCTAGACGTGCCTGGGGTGTGGTACTTGATGCTAGACGTGGCTGGGGTGTGGGGTGTGGTACTTGATGCTAGACGTGGCTGGGGTGTGGGATGTGTTGCTTGATGCTAGACGTGGCTGGGGTGTGGGGTGTGGCACTTTATGCTAGACGTGGCTGGGGTGTGGGATGTAGTACTTGAAGTTAGACATGGCTGGGGTGTGGGGTGTGGTCCTTGATGCTAGACGTGGCTGGGATGTGGGGTTTGGTACTTGATGCTAGACATGGCTGGGATGTGGGGTTTGGTACTTGATGCTAGACATGGCTGGGGTGTGGGGTGTGGCACTTGATGCTAGACGTGGCTGGGGCGTGGGGGGTGGCACTTGGTGCTAGACGTGGCTGAGGTGTGGGGTATGGCATTTGATGCTAGACGTAGATCGGGTGTGCGGTGTGTTACTTGATGCTAGACGTGGCTGGGGCGTGGGGTGTGTTGTACTTGATGTTAGACATGGCTGGGGCGTGGGGTGTGGGGTGTGGTACTTGATGTTAGACGTGACTGGGGTGTGGGGTCTGGTACTTGATGTTAGACGTGACTGGGGTGTGGGTTGTGGGGTGTGGGGTCTGGTACTTGATGTGAGACGTGACTGGGGTGTGGGGTCTGGTACTTGATGTTAGACGTGGCTGGGGTGTGGGGTGTGGTACTTGATGCTAGACGTGGCTGGGGTGTGGGGTGTGGTCCTTGATGCTAGACGTGGCTGGGATGTGGGGTTTGGTACTTGATGGTAGACATGGCTGGGGTGTGGGGTGTGGTACTTGAAGTTAGACATGGCTGGGGTGTGCGGTGTGGTACTTTATGCTAGACGTGGCTGGGGTGTGGTACTTGATGCTAGACGTGGCTGGGGTGTGGGGTGTGGTACTTGATGCTAGACGTGGCTGGGGTGTGGGATGTGTTGTTTGATGCTAGACGTGGCTGGGGTGTGGGGTGTGGCACTTGATGCTAGACGTGGCTGGGGTGTGGGATGTGGTACTTGAAGTTAGACATGGCTGGGGTGTGGGGTGTGGCACTTGATGCTAGACGTGGCTGGGGTGTGGGGTGTGGTACTTGATGCTAGACGTGGCTGGGATGTGGGGTTTGGTACTTGATGCTAGACATGGCTGGGATGTGGGGTTTGGTACTTGATGCTAGACATGGCTGGGGTGTGGGGTGTGGCACTTGATGCTAGACGTGGCTGGGGCGTGGGGTGTGGTCCTTGATGCTAGACGTGGCTGGGATGTGGGGTTTGGTACTTGATGCTAGACATGGCTGGGATGTGGGGTTTGGTACTTGATGCTAGACATGGCTGGGATGTGGGGTTTGGTACTTGATGCTAGACATGGCTGGGGTGTGGGGTGTGGCACTTGATGCTAGATGTGGCTGTGGCGTGGGGTGTGGCACTTGGTGCTAGACGTGGCTGAGGTGTGAGGTATGGCATTTGATGCTAGACGTAGATCGGGTGTGCGGTGTGTTACTTGATGCTAGACGTGGCTGGGGCGTGGGGTGTGTTGTACTTGATGTTAGACATGGCTGGGGCGTGGGGTGTGGGGTGTGGTACTTGATGCTAGACGTGGCTGGCGTGTGGGATGTGGTACTTGAAGTTAGACGTGACAGGGGTGTGGGGTGTGGTACTTGATGCTAGACGTGGCTGGTGTGTGGGGTGTGGTACTTGTTGCTAGACGTGGCTGGGGTCTGGGGTGTTGTACTTGATGCTAGACTTGGCTGGGGTGTGGGATGTGTTACTTGAAGTTAGACATGGCTGGGGTGTGGGGTGTGGTACTTGATGCTAGACGTGGCTGGGGTGTGGGGTGTGGTACTTGATGCTAGACGTGGCTGGGGTGTGGGATGTGGTACTTGAAGTTAGACATCGCTGGGGTGTGGGGTGTGGTACTTGATGCTAGACGTGGCTGGGGTGTGGGATGTGGTACTTGATGCTAGACGTGGCTGGGGTGTGGGGTGTGGTACTTGATGCTAGACGTGCCTGGGGTGTGGGGTGTGGTCCTTGATGCTAGACGTGGCTGGGATGTGGGGTTTGGTACTTGATGGTAGACATGGCTGGGGTGTGGGGTGTGGTACTTGAAGTTAGACATGGCTGGGGTGTGCGGTGTGGTACTTTATGCTAGACGTGGCTGGGGTGTGGTACTTGATGCTAGACGTGGCTGGGGTGTGGGGTGTGGTACTTGATGCTAGACGTGGCTGGGGTGTGGGATGTGTTGCTTGATGTTAGACGTGGCTGGGGTGTGGGGTGTGGTACTTGATGCTAGACGTGGCTGGGGTGTGGGGTGTGGTACTTGATGCTAGACGTGGCTGGGGTGTGGGATGTGTTGCTTGATGCTAGACGTGGCTGGGGTGTGGGGTGTGGCACTTGATGCTAGACGTGGCTGGGGTGTGGGATGTGGTACTTGAAGTTAGACATGGCTGGGGTGTGGGGTGTGGTCCTTGATGCTAGACGTGGCTGGGATGTGGGGTTTGGTACTTGATGCTAGACATGGCTGGGATGTGGGGTTTGGTACTTGATGCTAGACATGGCTGGGGTGTGGGGTGTGGCACTTGATGCTAGACGTGGCTGGGGCGTGGGGTGTGGCACTTGGTGCTAGACGTGGCTGAGGTGTGGGGTATGGCATTTGATGCCAGACGTAGATCGGGTGTGCGGTGTGTTACTTGATGCTAGACGTGGCTGGGGCGTGGGGTCTGTTGTACTTGATGTTAGACATGGCTGGGGCGTGGGGTGTGGGGTGTGGTACTTGATGCTAGACGTGGCTGGGGTGTGGGATGTGGTACTTGAAGTTAGACGTGACAGGGGTGTGGGGTGTGGTACTTGATGCTAGACGTGGCTGGTGTGTGGGGTGTGGTACTTGTTGCTAGACGTGGCTGGGGTCTGGGGTGTGGTACTTGATGCTAGACTTGGCTGGGGTGTGGGATGTGATACTTGAAGTTAGACATGGCTGGGGTGTGGGGTGTGGTACTTGATGCTAGACGTGGCTGGGGTGTGGGGTGTGGTACTTGATGCTAGACGTGGCTGGGGTGTGGGATGTGGTACTTGAAGTTAGACATCGCTGGGGTGTGGGGTGTGGTACTTGATGCTAGGCGTGGCTGGGGTGTGGGATGTGGTACTTGATGCTAGACGTGGCTGGGGTGTGGGGTGTGGTACTTGATGCTAGACGTGCCTAGGGTGTGGGGTGTGGTCCTTGATGCTAGACGTGGCTGGGATGTGGGGTTTGGTACTTGATGGTAGACATGGCTGGGGTGTGGGGTGTGGTACTTGAAGTTAGACATGGCTGGGGTGTGCGGTGTGGTACTTTATGCTAGACGTGGCTGGGGTGTGGTACTTGATGCTAGACGTGGCTGGGGTGTGGGGTGTGGTACTTGATGCTAGACGTGGCTGGGGTGTGGGATGTGTTGCTTGATGCTAGACGTGGCTGGGGTGTGGGGTGTGGCACTTTATGCTAGACGTGGCTGGGGCGTGGGATGTGGTACTTGAAGTTAGACATGGCTGGGGTGTGGGGTGTGGTCCTTGATGCTAGACGTGGCTGGGGTGTGGGGTGTGGTACTTGATGCTAGACGTGGCTGGGGTGTGGGGTGTGGTACTTGATGCTAGACGTGGCTGGGGTGTGGGATGTGGTACTTGAAGTTAGACATCGCTGGGGTGTGGGGTGTGGTACTTGATGCTAGACGTGGCTGGGGTGTGGGATGTGGTACTTGATGCTAGACGTGGCTGGGGTGTGGGGTGTGGTACTTGATGCTAGACGTGCCTGGGGTGTGGGGTGTGGTCCTTGATGCTAGACGTGGCTGGGATGTGGGGTTTGGTACTTGATGGTAGACATGGCTGGGGTGTGGGGTGTGGTACTTGAAGTTAGACATGGCTGGGGTGTGCGGTGTGGTACTTTATGCTAGACGTGGCTGGGGTGTGGTACTTGATGCTAGACGTGGCTGGGGTGTGGGGTGTGGTACTTGATGCTAGACGTGGCTGGGGTGTGGGATGTGTTGCTTGATGCTAGACGTGGCTGGGGTGTGGGGTGTGGCACTTGATGCTAGACGTGGCTGGGGTGTGGGGTGTGGTACTTGATGCTAGACGTGGCTGGGGTGTGGGATGTGTTGCTTGATGCTAGACGTGGCTGGGGTGTGGGGTGTGGCACTTGATGCTAGACGTGGCTGGGGTGTGGGATGTGGTACTTGAAGTTAGACATGGCTGGGGTGTGGGGTGTGGTCCTTGATGCTAGACGTGGCTGGGATGTGGGGTTTGGTACTTGATGCTAGACATGGCTGGGATGTGGGGTTTGGTACTTGATGCTAGACATGGCTGGGGTGTGGGGTGTGGCACTTGATGCTAGACGTGGCTGGGGCGTGGGGTGTGGCACTTGGTGCTAGACGTGGCTGAGGTGTGGGGTATGGTATTTGATGCTAGACGTAGATCGGGTGTGCGGTGTGTTACTTGATGCTAGACGTGGCTGGGGCGTGGGGTGTGTTGTACTTGATGTTAGACATGGCTGGGGCGTGGGGTGTGGGGTGTGGTACTTGATGCTAGACGTGGCTGGGGTGTGGGATGTGGTACTTGAAGTTAGCCGTGACAGGGGTGTGGGGTGTGGTACTTGATGCTAGACGTGGCTGGTGTGTGGGGTGTGGTACTTGTTGCTAGACGTGGCTGGGGTCTGGGGTGTGGTACTTGATGCTAGACTTGGCTGGGGTGTGGGTTGTGATACTTGAAGTTAGACATGGCTGGGGTGTGGGGTGTGGTACTTGATGCTAGACGTGGCTGGGGTGTGGGGTGTGGTACTTGATGCTAGACGTGGCTGGGGTGTGGGATGTGGTACTTGAAGTTAGACATCGCTGGGGTGTGGGGTGTGGTACTTGATGCTAGACGTGGCTGGGGTGTGGGATGTGGTACTTGATGCTAGACGTGGCTGGGGTGTGGGGTGTGGTACTTGATGCTAGACGTGGCTGGGATGTGGGGTTTGGTACTTGATGGTAGACATGGCTGGGGTGTGGGGTGTGGTACTTGAAGTTAGACATGGCTGGGGTGTGCGGTGTGGTACTTTATGCTAGACGTGCCTGGGGTGTGGTACTTGATGCTAGACGTGGCTGGGGTGTGGGGTGTGGTACTTGATGCTAGACGTGGCTGGGGTGTGGGATGTGTTGCTTGATGCTAGACGTGGCTGGGGTGTGGGGTGTGGCACTTTATGCTAGACGTGGCTGGGGTGTGGGATGTAGTACTTGAAGTTAGACATGGCTGGGGTGTGGGGTGTGGTCCTTGATGCTAGACGTGGCTGGGATGTGGGGTTTGGTACTTGATGCTAGACATGGCTGGGGTGTGGGATGTGTTGCTTGATGCTAGACGTGGCTGGGGTGTGGGGTGTGGCACTTGATGCTAGACGTGGCTGGGGTGTGGGATGTGGTACTTGAAGTTAGACATGGCTGGGGTGTGGGGTGTGGTCCTTGATGCTAGACGTGGCTGGGATGTGGGGTTTGGTACTTGATGCTAGACATGGCTGGGATGTGGGGTTTGGTACTTGATGCTAGACATGGCTGGGGTGTGGGGTGTGGCACTTGATGCTAGACGTGGCTGGGGCGTGGGGTGTGGCACTTGGTGCTAGACGTGGCTGAGGTGTGGGGTATGGTATTTGATGCTAGACGTAGATCGGGTGTGCGGTGTGTTACTTGATGCTAGACGTGGCTGGGGCGTGGGGTGTGTTGTACTTGATGTTAGACATGGCTGGGGCGTGGGGTGTGGGGTGTGGTACTTGATGCTAGACGTGGCTGGGGTGTGGGATGTGGTACTTGAAGTTAGCCGTGACAGGGGTGTGGGGTGTGGTACTTGATGCTAGACGTGGCTGGTGTGTGGGGTGTGGTACTTGTTGCTAGACGTGGCTGGGGTCTGGGGTGTGGTACTTGATGCTAGACTTGGCTGGGGTGTGGGTTGTGATACTTGAAGTTAGACATGGCTGGGGTGTGGGGTGTGGTACTTGATGCTAGACGTGGCTGGGGTGTGGGGTGTGGTACTTGATGCTAGACGTGGCTGGGGTGTGGGATGTGGTACTTGAAGTTAGACATCGCTGGGGTGTGGGGTGTGGTACTTGATGCTAGACGTGGCTGGGGTGTGGGATGTGGTACTTGATGCTAGACGTGGCTGGGGTGTGGGGTGTGGTACTTGATGCTAGACGTGGCTGGGATGTGGGGTTTGGTACTTGATGGTAGACATGGCTGGGGTGTGGGGTGTGGTACTTGAAGTTAGACATGGCTGGGGTGTGCGGTGTGGTACTTTATGCTAGACGTGCCTGGGGTGTGGTACTTGATGCTAGACGTGGCTGGGGTGTGGGGTGTGGTACTTGATGCTAGACGTGGCTGGGGTGTGGGATGTGTTGCTTGATGCTAGACGTGGCTGGGGTGTGGGGTGTGGCACTTTATGCTAGACGTGGCTGGGGTGTGGGATGTAGTACTTGAAGTTAGACATGGCTGGGGTGTGGGGTGTGGTCCTTGATGCTAGACGTGGCTGGGATGTGGGGTTTGGTACTTGATGCTAGACATGGCTGGGATGTGGGGTTTGGTACTTGATGCTAGACATGGCTGGGGTGTGGGGTGTGGCACTTGATGCTAGACGTGGCTGGGGCGTGGGGGGTGGCACTTGGTGCTAGACGTGGCTGAGGTGTGGGGTATGGCATTTGATGCTAGACGTAGATCGGGTGTGCGGTGTGTTACTTGATGCTAGACGTGGCTGGGGCGTGGGGTGTGTTGTACTTGATGTTAGACATGGCTGGGGCGTGGGGTGTGGGGTGTGGTACTTGATGTTAGACGTGACTGGGGTGTGGGGTCTGGTACTTGATGTTAGACGTGACTGGGGTGTGGGTTGTGGGGTGTGGGGTCTGGTACTTGATGTGAGACGTGACTGGGGTGTGGGGTCTGGTACTTGATGTTAGACGTGGCTGGGGTGTGGGGTGTGTGGCACTTGTGTTTGAACACATTGATTATAGATGATGTGACCGAACAGAAACAGTTGATAATGTGGCTTTTATTCGTATACCTGAAAAGGCTTTCATCCTTTTATGTAAGGGCGTCGTTATTAAATGATACTTTTAACACAGGCTAATAAACAGACACCCCCCCCCCCCAATCCCCGCCACCACCACCACCACGTGTCGGACCGTCCTCATATGTCGTCCCTGTTTCAGGACCTGTAAACAACGCTGGCGTTACAAAAGGCAGACTTACAAAACCTGAAACACTTCACATCAGGACGGGGAGGGTGTTGGGCAGCTAAGAGGGGTAGGGGGGGGGGGCGGGGGGCGTAAATATGGTAAGAGGAAGGAATGGTGATACGCAGGCTCAGAAGTAAGATTTGAGCAGTTGATACGCAGGTTCAGAAGTAAGATTTGAGCAGTTGATATGCAGACTCAGAAGTAAGATTTGAGCAGTTGATACGCAGGCTCAGAAGTAAGATTTGAGCAGTTGATGTCGACGTGACATCAGTGCCACAAGAAGTTGTTTCAAGATGTTTTTTTTGTTGTAATCAGTGTTCTCACAATACTTGTATGTATACACGTTACCAATAACGTACGTCATTTTATTTTTAGCAAATGAAGGTGGCGGTGGGACAGGGTGGTGGGGGGGGGGCAAGTGCCACTTAGCCCCCCACCACCCACTTCCGTTAGTTTGCCGGGGGGGGGGGAGCACGGTTATACGGAGCTGGTGGGGGTGGGGGGGTCTGCGGGTGGCCCCTGAAGCCTGAGGGAGCGGACATTTGTGATGAAAAAGGTACTTCTATAGAGCGGATATTTTAAACCTTGCGAGCAGCGGAGGGGGGGGGGGGGTGCACTAAAAATGTGCCGCATAGAGCGGGTCAACGGACAAAAAATCCTCGTTGGAGCTATCTACTAATACTGATCGGCACGTAATGTCCATTTGTTATATGTACTTAAATGAGTAACCGTGGGCATCGCGACTGTGACATCTCGCACGCATTGGGCATGTTAAGGCGGGAATATAGGGGCACCCTTGTGTCTGTGATTAGTGTATTTATCATTGACAACCAAGGGGCATTCAGGTAATCACAGAAACGACTATAGCACAACGTTGTGTCGCAGTGACACATAATACAAAAAACATTGTGTTCTTAACACATAGTACAAAAAACACTATGCGCTTGCACATAATACAAAACAAACTATGTGTACTTAACACACACATTGAAGAGCTGAACATGGCCTGTAGTTATCAAATGAAAGTGAAATAGAGTTACTACTTACATGCGACAAACGACCTTGTACAGCAAAGGGTCGACATATATAATCTGATCCCCGCTGCAGGGAATTGTATGCATGGCTAAAGCAAAATGTTTACCAAATCATGATGTGTGCAACGAATACAATTTTGCAAAGAGAGTTGATGTCATGAGGGATTTATAAAGGCTACTTTCTGTGCATCATCTAACGAACATGGCATTGAGTTTATAATAACTGTAAACTACATACAATGTGTGATAACTAGGCCTAAATTTGCAATATATTGAACATATATGAAACCGAAATTACAGTCAAATCAGCACGAAGTCAGATGGTGATCAAGGAGTCATTTACAAATCACATCCAATCAATATCTCCCTGTTGGCTATAGTTTGCTGCTTTGCTTTTACAGATGACTTTCCGACATCAGAACACGGTGACCTTGACCTCAGTGGAACGCAGCTCGACGCGGACAATGTCAAGGTCGTCTTTGCGGACTCGCTGTCCAGCGTGACGGTTCCATCCACCATCCTGCAGTGGGATATCCGGATTGCTGCTCCGGGACGCCTGTTCCTCCAGGTAGATATGTCATTATATTTTGGAAGTTATCTAGCCGGATCGCATACTGAATCATTTGGCATATTAAATTAAAGACATTAATTAGTGTTAGTAACAATTAAATTAAAGAAACCTGCTCTTGGTAACAAGAATCAGGGGTATTTTTTTATATCAAAAATTGATTTCTCGCCATCAACAATTAATTTATTACTAATCATGAATAAATGCGTGGAGGGCTCACCAAATCGGAATCTTGTGTTGGTGAGTGCCATGGTGTGTTGTGTCCCCTAGTAAAACGATTGATTTCGTCATAATATACTGAGAGGCAAAGACACCACAGATATAACGCGTTGGGTTTGCAAAGTGACATTAATGTTAATAACTGGCCCGTCCCTTGCGTCTTTTTACTCAGTATAGTCATCCGTGTGCCACACATTCGTGAGTTCGGACTTCTATTTTGCAATTCGCTTCTAAGGTATCATGAACCCTCGAAATGTGACAGCGATCGATACGTGAAGTGTTAATTGATCAGGGCTGCAAGTAAAACATCTGTTGATGCAAACACTATCAAGCTGACGTGCCAATGTTTGTTGATTTTTTTACGATGCAGCCGTAATTTCATATAGCGAAACGATGCTCAGTGGTACAGGGTAAAACTTGGGAAAAACTAGAACACGTGCCCACACGGCAATACCAACAAAAAGGCGAGGTGGGGGCCGGGTCTCATGGGGTGATGCCAGAAAGACCACCAGCTTAAACCAAGCCCAGGAAAAAATCTAAAGGAAAGCCACTTCACGTGATGTGATGTATAGGGATTACGTGACCACCGAACCGGAAGTCTTGGAGACGTAACGAGGGCCTTAGTGGCCTTTGACTGCTCTTACCATTCGTCAGCTGAGTTTACGTGCATGTGTGTAAACTGGGCTATTCAAAAAACAAGTGATCAATCCACCCGGAATGACATAATGCTGTGCCTTGTCTTTCCTACTAATTTAATTGGGAGGTCACAACACGTACATATCGTTTCATGGTTCTAACGTGATAGTCAACAGGGGCATATTCAGGAATTTGACAAAGGGGGGGTGAGACCGGGGAGGGGGGGGGGTTGTATCCACAAAATGTCACTTTACGATGTATTTCGTCGAAAAAACAGACGTTTACAGTGTATATGCTGAAGTTACCAAAGGGGGGAGGGGGGTGCAACCCCTCTACCCCCCTCCCCTATATCCGTCCCTGGTAATCTCAAGTAACTGGCCTGTCCTTGTCTGTCTTCTGTGCAGCTTAAACCAGCGTTTAGGCAATTATCATGCCACCAGACTGTTGAGATGTAAACTCTGTTAGCATGTCGGTTAAATATTTTTGGGTAATGTAACTCTACCGATTCGGTTATGGTCATTCTTCGATGCCAGGGCGAATTATTGTTTTAACGTAACTCACGTATGACCATGTACTCGGTAGGTCACCAATTACTATTATAGTCCATTTGGTGGGCTCTAACATGGAACTTTTGGCATTCAATAGGGAGCATCCGTGGGTAAGCTGGTAAGTTACTAAGTTGGCTGAGCTGCAGATCAAAGGCTCATGGGTTGGACCTAAATATGGGTCGTTTTACATCGAACCCCACTTCCTCCCTCCAGATATGGCAGCCGACCGACTCCGACCCCCTAGTCCTGAGGCTTCGGGATCAGGCCGAGTTCACCGCGCTCAGCGTGGGACTCAAAACACTCCAGGCATCCGACTATGGATCCATCGACGTGAATCCCGGAGACGTGCTGGGAATCTTCCAGCCGGATGTGTCAGTCCTCCCACATAAAGTGACGTCATGCCCTGAGGGTCAGCTATACGCGACCTTTGGCGTCGATGACGTCAAAATCGGGCGGACGGTGCGCGCGGTCAAGGTCACCGGAAGTGACCCCTGCAGATCGTATTCGGTGAAGACCACAACGATGGGACGAAACGGTAGATACCAGGAGAGTTTCGAGCAAGAGAGATTAATTATTGCCTCCGTGTTAGGTATAGATCCCTTATAGATCCGATCGTCTGCCGGGTTATAGAATATCATTTAGGGTAGCAACCGAAATAAATGGTCTTTAAAATACTGTGTTTAATTTTTATTAAGTGTATTTTATGGAGTATCTATTTAAATCCTACCATTTCTAATGTAATTCCTACACAGGGGATAGCTCTTCAACCTTGTATATCTGCTACACGACATTCAGGTTCTTTCCTTTGTATCTATTGATAGGTACAATATATATATTGTAGTGTCAGGCTGCAAGTTATTTGTCACGCAACAAGAGATCCACCCCGTCATATATAGATAATAGGTATGACATTCGTTAGGTATGCATCATAAGTCGTATCTAAAAGGTCCTTTACCCCGCCTATAGGGCCAGTACATTGGATCCGGACAGCCGGGTGGTCTATTCCGGAGAACATCCAGAAGACCGTCGCCAACGTGCCCACTGCCGCCAGATGTCGCCATAAGTGCCTAGAGGAGACTGATTTCCAGTGTCGCTCCGTCGACTACGGAACCCGCGGTCTCGGCGACTGTCGCCTGAGTGACGTCACACGGGCTGACGTGACTGTTCCCGCGTGGGACCTCGCGTGGGCGTCCTACGATCACCTTGACATGACATTCACTGATGCATCAGGTATAGCAGTTCTAAATCCAAGAAAACATGTCAATCTGTATGCCGGCAAATATATATAAATAAAAATGTTTACATGCCTATGTATCTTTATACTTGTAAATCCTTATGCCAGTAATTTGTATGCCTGTAAATAAATATAGCGCTTTGCATGTGTTTTTAGTACATACTTAGATAATTACTGTTTCACTAATGGATTTTACTCATTGACATTTCAGCCAACTGTCCGAACAGTGAGTATTCTTATTTTAATAAATTACTTAAATGCCGTTAGCCACACACTTCAATGTTATCCACAGAAAAACGTTTAGCTACGCCGCGTAGTCAATATAATAAATACATTACTCAAGTCCCAAGAAGCACTAACATATCAATATCCATGTAAGTTGTTTATGTTTTTTATGGTCATTTAACTTGTTTATGACCATTTTCTAAATTAGTTTTTAGAAGCACGACAACTTTAAAGGCCCACAAGTCCAGTCATGCTATGTTCTCTATTTTCCAGGCCACCTAATGCCAGAGGCAGATGGTTTGACCGTGGCGCCACCTGGCTTCCCACCAGAGCCCAACGTGACGGTTGTCAACATGAACTTCCGGTTTCCAGCCGACTCGCGGGTGACCCACATTGCCGCCTTCCTGGCTTTTCCATTATCCTCCCTCCGATTTCAAGTGTTGCGCAAGTCAAACTTAGATGGTAATGACTGCCTCTTCGACCTGGTAGCCGAATGGCAGGTGCCCGAGCAGACCGAGACGGGCTGGATTCAGGTATAAAGCGTTGTTCATAAAATAACAAATAAGATATCATTCAATATATGTCATTTCGTGATTTCAACTGTACAAATAATAATTGAAATACAAGATTAATACTAGTGGTAGAGATTATGAATAATTAGGCATGTAATGCTATGCATGCGTGTTATAACTGTAAAGTGTTTATTATAATAGCTAGCAGAAGGTAATGCATTCTGCCTTTATACAAGCTGTAACTGACGCGATGTAGCCTGCCGGACTGTTCATCGTGCAGTGGCATTTCACGCATAGTTACCTTGTGTGGGATCGTTGTATCACTCGATTTCATTGTCCCCAAAGCTTTAAATCGTAGCATGACTAGGCACAAAACTCCTTCTTTTAAATCTATTTTTTTCCGCTTGTCTCGCCAGTTTGCAGTGCCTGATAACGTGACGCTTGAAGCGTCCAGAGACGATCACTTCGGATGGTCAAGTCCTCGTGGTGACGTCATGGGTGCCAGCATGACGTCATACTATGGAGTATGTGCGTCATCTCTGACGGAACTTCCGGCCGTCGGTGATCAGGTCTCGCTCGGTCCCCTTCAAACACCGGACAACATGAGAGCTTATGGGATACGGTTGTGTTACGGTAAATTAAAGCGCTTTAGATTATATATGCCTGGAGTTTGATCTAGCAGTTTCAAATTACAGGCGTGCCTTCGTTATCACGGCATTGTGTGGTTCATACGTTAAGTATAAGAAGTATGTGACGATGTATATCACTGTAATATTATATAATTCCTACTGTCAGGTTAGTGTGACAATATTTCTACATTTAGTTTTAATAATTTAAATGGCGATCATTCTACTCATGGGTGTTTTCTTTCCTTGCAGATCTCATTTCTGACATGGAAGGTAAGATCAAGAGGCATACAACGTAATGTATATGATGAACGCTAAAATATTAAACCCGTTGTCAATTGATAAGATGATACCCATCAATAAATGCACCAGCGCGTGTCCTGTAATGCCGGGTTTACACGGTGCGATCATTCCGTCAACAGTCATAACAACGGTCGAAGCATTGGATGGTCAACAGTTCACACGGTCAAACCGCGTAACAACTAACTCAACAATTATAACCACCGCCACCTACCGAACATACCATTCGAGCATCATTCATAACGTCACGCATACAATGCATGCCACACATATATTCATAACTGTCATAACGCAAACCTGATCAACGTGATCATCTCAAACGCTGATTG
This sequence comes from Arenicola marina, assembly GCA_964019135.1. NCBI lineage: Eukaryota > Metazoa > Annelida > Polychaeta > Arenicolidae > Arenicola > Arenicola marina. The sequence continues at coordinate 33,020,635 of OZ025262.1, forward strand.
GCTAAAATGATCAACGCTGATTGGTTGACAATTCTCAAATCGTGAAGTGGATCGAAACTTTAGAATATGCGTTAAGCTTACAATGCGTGGAAACATGCCCTCCAAATAATTGCACAGTTGGTCGAAAATTAAGTTGAATTGTTGCAATAAATTTTACAACCTATTGCATCGTGTGAACAGGGCATGCAGAATATCGTTACAGTCGATCTCTAACACTTTGAAGAAATGCTTGATTATGTCACGGACATTTTCAGATCGGGAATGTGTTGACACAGTAGCCCCGAGATTCGAAGACTACGGCTCTGCAGGTCAAACGTCATCGGAGTTGCTTGTGGCCACCACTAGATGGCTCCACTGTACAGGACATGTGACCGGTTGGGAATTCTTTGCTCTGAGCACTGGCACCGTGTTCGTTGATGTTTGGCGGTCGCAGAGCGATGGCTCATTCCAGCTTGTCGGCTCCAACAGCTTAACGGTGTCCATCATTGGAAAGCAGGTAGGGCATGCAAGATGGCCAAATTAAATATATATTTGTACGTATACACCCCTGTTTTAATAATTGAATGTTATTTTGGGAAATTATCTTTTCTTGGGTCGCAGTAAGAATATTTAATTAACTACTGCTTTAATATTAGTTATTCAGCCTCGAACAGTGAGTATAAACTATCAATACTGTAATAACGATTGAATGTTAAAATGCGATAATGGTGTATTTTGCCATCGCAAAAGCACGAACATTGCAAACCTACAAGTCCAATAACGAAACTGCGCTGTAGACCTATGGTGGTTTGTTTGCCCAAGGTCAAATGAAATGTAAAAAACCAGGGCCCAGGAACCTCCCGAGGCCAAGTTAAAGCGTCATGAATATACAACCAACCTCCCTAGGCTATAAATTGCTCCAGACGAGCGATGCAGATGGACAATTGAACTGATCGCTGGCATCAGTGACACTTTGCTTACTGACATGCATCTTTTTTACCGAATTTCATTTCACAAATTGATTATGATCATTTTCAGGTTATTAACATACCGAGGGGTGACCGCATTGCTGTCCTACCTAATGACGTCATCGGGCTTCACTACCCTGATGCCGTCAGCGGCGGAGTAATACAGCTGTTGGACGGCGGCACAGAGGCTTTGTGCTGCGGCGCTTCCCTTGAGAGCCTCGACCTCATCTACACCTTCGATATGTACGGGGACGCCTTAACTTCCGGTGACATCCTGCAGCGAGATGAGAGTTCAATCCGGGCCGCCATTCCCCTCAGGGCCGTCCTTGACACAGGTTAAGACATGCGTATGGCTGTATATAGTGTAGTCTGACTATGAGTAATTATCGCAAAATGTGGATATAATATATCGATATTTTATTGGAGGCTCGAGCCTTACATCATGTCTAGGAAGGTCATCTGCGCGTGGATGAAGGTCACATATGAATATCTCCTTTGAAACATAAAATGTGGAAATAAAAGTTGAAATAAATTTTTTAAGAGTTATCATTTACTATTCAAAAATTGTGAGTGACATCGAAGTCTGATCCTGGATCTCGTTGTCCACAGATCCAGGGACTCCTGTGGCGTTCTTCCCTCTGGATCAGTGCCATTCCTACAAGTCCGAAGTTCACGACATCGCTCGAGATCTTCTCATCGCATCCCGCCTCGGAGTCCAGTTTGGAGAGAGTCGCCATGGCAACCCAACGGGCGCCGCCATCTTCGCCGGATCCTCAACGAGTTATATGGAAGTTCCGGAATCCGCCGTGATTGACACACGGTACTCCATCACCATTCTGGTGACGCTGAAGCCGGATTCGGACGGTGACGGACCGCTCCTGTACTACAATCGGGATCCCCCCCTGGGCGAGGGCGTGTTTCTGCGAACCTACAACGGTGGACTATGGTTCCGGTTAGTGGAGCGGGGCCGGGAGGGGGCGGTGGGGGAGTCTCTGGTCCTCGAAGGCGTCCTCCGGACCGGGGAGTGGAACCACGTGGCCGCTGTCTATGACTATGACTCTGGCTTGGCCGCGCTCTACGTGAACGGGTCGGAGGTTATCAGTATGGACGTCGGGCGGCGGGAACTAGCCACCGACGGGTCGGTCAGGCTGGGAGCCGTGCTCGGGGACAGTAATTACTACTCCGGCAAAATGGAGTGTCTCAGGATTTACAGTCGTCCCCTCACAGCTGACGAGGTCGCACAACAGATTGACTGCAACGTCCGTGAGTAGACTGCCGCCGATCGTTTAGTACATGTGTACCCTTCGTCGTGTTTCTTTAATGCTAATATTTTATGCCCATGTTATTTTAAGAGATCTGTTCTATGTTTGTTCTCGTTCGGACTTTGTTCACCAATGTCAACAGTACTTGCGCTTTGAATCGCATTGGTACCTTATGAATCCAGACTGTTTTATATACTGTTATAATATATTTTAATTAGTTTATACGACCCGATCAGGTAAGGTTTTTTTGTTTGGTTATAAGCATGGTCATTGACCCATACATATATATGTTTGCATAAAATTCCTTTTGTTACATCGTTGTGCAATATATGATACATATCAAGTTGAATTTAAAGTGAGAAGCTAAATGCACAACACACATCGTTTTTTTCTCCACCTTCTTTTGTATTGCTGTCAGTAGATACCTAAACAATACATACAGCACATAATATAATGACAGTGAATACAATGTCTCTCAATACTGTTGTGGCAGCTTACCCTCTACTGGACGATGTGCCCACCATCAGTGCAGTTGTCGACGCTGACGTCATCACAGGCGATAACGTCACGCTAAAATGTCGCTTTCCGCTACTGGCTAATGTCTCTGACGCCCGCTACGAGGCTCGTTGGTACGTGGGGTCCGACCTCGACCTGTACTATCGCGAGTGGGTGGATGGCGCTAGCGGAAGTGACGACTACGGCGTCAGTCGGCTTACCCCGGACGTTCACAAGGGCGATCTGGTCAACACACAGGTACCTGGTCGTGACGCAAAATTTATTTTGTTTTCATCATCGTATAAACGATGGTTGTACAATTAACAAAACAACGCATGATTGTCAGTTGGTTAAATGCAGATTCCATTCAGATTATTACCGCAATTTGATTTAGTTTTGAAATGACAAAATCTATCCGACAATTAAAATGGAAATTTTCGAGAAAGAAAAATTGCCTATTTTTCTTTAATTACGTTGCTTAGGTGATGCAGATTCCATCCAGATTTATTCCACACGTGTTGTTAGTTGTTGGCATAATCTTTGGCATATTAACATAATATGCATATATTCTTACGCATACACATTTTCTATTTAGCCGACGCGTAAAATACTAATTTGAGTGAAAGAAAATTGCTTATTTTTCTTTAATTACATTGTTTAGGTGGAGTGCCGCATCTTCACCTGCTACGAGGAGAGTTGTGGTAAAATAGAGAGCTGCGCTAAACGGAGCGACACACTACAACCAAGGGTCAAGGTAGGCTCCGTCGCGGGGGTTATCGTTAACGCTGCCATTCTGTTATCATGCCATCATGGTGGGACGAGTCAATGTTATTATCCTGTTTATACAATCAAATAAATGAAGTTATTGTCCCCTTTTTTTTGTCAATATTGTTAATCTTTGCAATCGCAATAATTTTGTACTCAATGAAGCATATCGGGAGTTTTGTGGTACACCGTTACCAAACCAAATTACAGCATGTCACATTTAAATCAGATGCGTGTTCAATCAATAGCACTTAATTATGTTTCTGTTGTTTTTTCTGACATGTTTTTTCAACACCCTAACAAAAGCAGACTCGCCATAGCATTTCACTGATCCTACAACAGTAAATATATCTGCAAGACCCATCTGTGTGGTATGCCTCCATCGTACAGGATATTGTAATATAAGTTCTTGTACCGGACGAAAATTACGACGCGTAACTTTAACCCGGGATGGTTACGATTTGCTTAGGTGATGACGACAGGCGTCCTTAACCTTGAAGAAGGGCAAGAAGGGGTCATGATCATGATTGACATCAATATGCCACCTGACCTCATCTGCGGGCAGCCAAGTTCAAACATATTCGTGAAGGCCAAGGTGAATGAATACACCGATTAGTAAAGTCCTGCAAGCCTCCTGATCTTCTTGTTGTGAAGACATCATAAAATAATTAATACTAATAATTGCGGATCTGGAGATAAGTTTTTTGCGCCATACCATATTTAACATATAACAAATTGAAATAAAAAAAAAATAAAAAAATTTAACATATAACATTGCAATGATATTTTAAAGTAGTTGAACAGTACAAAGCTGGTCTCTAAACGTCCATTCTGTTGTCAACTTGAATGTCTCATTTTCGTCTTTACCATAAGTGGTCAAATAAAACGGTGACCGCGTTTCGTCTTTTCTCACCTAGACAAACTCAGACGACAATTTCCGGTGTCCCCTCAACTCGGTTATGCTGAGACAAGTCGTCATCGAGTCGTCTCGTACTCGCGAGAACGGAGACATTGACTGCGGCATCCACGTCACGAACGCCAACTGGTACGACACCTTCGGGCTGAACGTCAAGGCGGTCGCTGACGGCATCATTGACGGCGACTGGGAAGGAGATCTCGTTATATCTCAGACCTGTCTCAGTGACGTCACGGTCGTCGGCACACAGACGCTGGACACTCTTCAGGTAGCAGTGGTTTCTGGATCGGCTGCAAGAGGTCGCTGCGGAACAAACACTTGACGGTTCAACTGAACTATATTATTTAATCATTTACAAATTGATGTAGAATTTAATTACAATATATATTTTAACTATTTCAATTTGTTCAACTAAGGTTCGTTCAAGCGCGAAATATTTATCGTGATTTCCCTGAACTATTACAGCCCTGAATATTATCATCAACGTGTTACATCTGTCAATTCTCAGCTGTCACGTCGACGATTAATTGGCGTTGAAGTAACAATGAAAGCAACCATCCTGTATATAATTGTCTGTGGTGTGTATGGTTTGGCTACTCAGACTAGCGGCAAAGTGTGCAATGTTTCATATCACCCCAGCTGCGGGTTGCTGACCGGGACAAGGACGTCTACTGCGGATCCATCAATGACCCACACATGCGAACATTCGACGGCCGGTAAGTCACATTTACAGAGACTTTGACTGGAATGATGATGGACATTTACTGAAATGATGATGATGCCATTGACGGCAATAGCAATCAACTGTAATTATTGCCGTGCCAATAACGGTAATGATTCCCGTGTTATTGACTGTACTTTTTTTTGTGATCCCCGTTTTTTATCGACTATAATGTTCCCCGTGTTATTGACTGTAATGATCCCCGTGTTAATGACTGTAATGATTCTCGTGTTATGGACTGTAATGATTACCATGTCATTGACTGTAATGCTAACCGTGTTATTTACTGTAGTGATTCCTGTGTTATCGAATGTAATGATTACCGTGTCATTGGCTGTAATGATAACCGTGTTATTAACTGTAATGATAACCGTCTTATTAACTGTAAAGATAACCGTGTTATTAACTGTAATGATGGACTTGCCATTAACTGCAATGATAACCGTGTTATTAACTGTAATGATAACCGTGTTATTAACTGTAATGATAACCGTATCATTAATTGCAATAATAACCATGTTATTAAGTGTAATGCGTAACGTGCCATTAACTGTAATGATAAAGGTGTCATTGACGGTAATGAGCACCGTGCCAATGACATATATGCAGGTAAATCCAATATTGAGGTATGGAAAGAAATGTCTACTTTGCTGATAGTTTACATGGGGCTTGGTGACTTAATTTCAGAACCTATGACAACTTTTATGAGGGCGAGTTCGTGTTATACCAGCACACGACACTCCCACAAGCGGTGGGTATGCCTGTGTTCGTTGTCAGTCACCAGCCTGGTCCATTCGTGTAGCTGACGGTATTATATTGACTAGATCCACCATCTGCATCATTTCTGTTCAACCATGGATGGACTTCCTTATGTAACGGATGGTGGTGTGGACAATCCCATGAGCGTTCTGCCATGTTGGGGTGGACAAATGTTTCCGCACAGCTCGCGTATTGTTCACACCTACCATTTACTACCGCACTACATTTCGTGGGCTCTTACACGGAAGGCCCATTGCATATTTCAAGCTGTCTTCTACTGATCTTGTAGCCTTGTTTAAATTTTCATTGTCATATGTACATATATCTCATCCGCTCATGTCATTACTGACAGAAGTTGAAAATATCTGTCAGTATACTACTATGTTCGGTTTGTAAATTAGTTTGTTTGTTTGTTTGTTTGCTTGTCGGTTAAATTTAGGGCGCACGGTTACATGTAGGAATGTTATATTGCACCTAGAGATAGATATGAAGAATTGTGAGGCTTAGTTCGTTAACGGTGTATGTAGGTCAATGGTCAAGATCACAGCGATTTTTTGAAAAATAACGTAAAACGCTCAAATCTCCGTTAATACTTTCGTACATTGTTCGCTTTTTGATGCGTCACACCCATTTTTGAGAAAAACGACGTTTTATGTTTTTTGAAAAACGCAAAATATGACCTTGAACGGCTTTTCTATAGTTTGACCCATTTTGGTTGAAGATATCGCTCTATGCCTCTAACACGCCATAGAAATATGGATGACAATGCGTTTTGTGAAATCTGAGATTTTGCGGATACGTACTATGACGTCACGGTGACGTCACTTCCGGTACATTTAAAAAATCGCCAAAAATCAGAAAAAAATCACAAAAAATTGCGAGTGGACTCATCTTGCGTCAAATGTGGTCACATGTTTGCTTGTAACATAAAAACGGTATGTTCCTATCTTACTTCCGATTCTACAGCTGGCGCAAAATTCTCTATGGGAATCTCCATGTTAAAATACTCAATCCTTTATCATTACAGTCACATTTTGTCGCATAATTCAGAAGTGCCTTTTCCAAACAGTACACAAAACAATTACGTACTGTAAGACGGTACCCAGCAGAGGTTGTCCATTGCCTGTGTGATTCGATCCGGAAATGACGTCACAGGAAATTGTCAAAAGTTTCCCCATTGTGAAAGATAGGGATTTTTGGTACTTGCAGGGGATCCCACGGGCGTCCTATTAAAGCCATGGCTCTGTGCTTTCAGTTGTAGATGGATAGTAGTAGGATGAGACATTAACTATAAACAAGGCGATATAGCCCGGTAACTTTTTGGTATATAGTCAAACGCGTTTAACATGGGACCCTATGGAGATAATCAAACTTTCTTCAATATGACGTACTTCCGGTTAAGCGATATCACTTTGCGAGTGTTACAGTGCGAGATGTGGACGAGTACAAGAGATTCAGAGTAGACTGACCGCAAACGCGTGTCTCAGTTTCGTTTCCATGGCAACCGAAGATTTTCCCAATGATAAAGTATACAAATTCCCTCTAATTTAGAAAATTCGTCGAAAATCGGAAAAAGTAGCTAGAGCTTGGATCTTTGCGTATAATGGTAGGGAGGATATGTCTCCAGATTACTATTGGCAGTAAAGCATTATTATCTTTTACATCTTATCTGCAGGGTCTTTTCTTCGTCTGCTCGTTTTTCATTTATCCGCAATGGTGAAGAATAGCGATTTTGGGTAATTAGGTGAAGCTATATCTGAAGGCCTAACAGTCCTACCGCCGTTCTAATCTGCGTTTTGGATGGAGGGCACCAATGTTTGTGTTTAGATATTTGGACATTCCCGTGCGTCACGCCATGACGTCACCATGACGTGATGACATCATAAGTTTCCTCTTAACCTAAATTAACCTCTATTACTCGACTATTATACCTCATAGCGACTACCGGTTGATTTGACGCTGTACCTTATATCAAGGGACAACTGCTGCGATGCGTAACGTTTTTTGCGGTACGGAAACGTGTGCGTCAAAACTGACGTGCACCTCGCGTTAAATGGCGATAGAATTGCTCTAGGACGCTTAGTTTGGCCGCTAGAGCGCTCGCAAGAGGTGCACCCCCCTTTGCTGAAGCTCCCATTATGAGTCAACGGCGATATCGAGCGGCAATGCCTCTGCTTTGCGATGGCCGCCGTTTGCTTAATAGCGACGCTAGAGAGTCGGGACTGGTTTCAAAGGACGGGCAAATGTCGACTTTGGTGGGGAATCCGCATTCGCTTCTAGCCTAGCACGCTTAGTTTTGACGCTGGAGGGCTCCGTAATTAAGCAATGATGAGTCCGAGGACAGGCATTAAGGCGGGACCAAGCACACGTAGAAAGTCGGGATTTGACCGAATTCACTCAAAATGGCGCCCTTTATCTGGGAAAACAGCCCGCGTGGCACAGCAGCCGTTAGATTGTGCTCATTCAGCATCCGCATCGTAGAGGTCCAATTTGGGCCAAATTGCGCTTTCATCGAGCCCAATACGGCTTTCAGTGGGCAGTGTGGGCTAGAATGCTTTCGGATATCGGCATTATTGAGCCCAAATTGGCCATTGAAGGCCATGTTTAGCCCAAATTGGCCGCTGAAGGCGGTAATTATCCAATTTGCCCGTTTATAGCGCTATTTAGCCCAAATTGTTCGTTCAAGGAGCTGTTTAACCCAATATGCCCACTGAAGGCATCATGTAGCCAGCATGAGGCAAAATCAGCTTATAGTATATGTGTTTCTGCATGTCATCGCCTGTACCATAGTTTCGGCGCATAAATGGTGAAATGAAGATGAAGTCACTTCTGTCAGTAACTCAGCCTACGGCTGTCTTGTTTTATCATTGTCGGTCAATAGCACGTGTGCTAATGTTTATTGTTGCCTTTTACATACCGACGTTAAAATAAAACTTTATCTTATCTTATATTATCTTAAAGAACGAGCTGGAGTGTATTCGCTGACATCAAACCTCAGATAGCGTCGAGTGTTTTTTTTTATTTGGGGAGTGTGCGATGGAAAGCCATTTCACACATTAGTAGTCTTGTTGTCTCTAAGCAACGTATTTTCTCATCATGTACGCCTTTTCCTTGCCATGTTGAGGCCAAGCAATAAGACCAATTGTATTGTGCGACTGATACGTGAGTTTGCTTTAAAATGGAACCCATCTCTCACTGACTTTCATTATTATGCTCATGTTTGTGGTAACAATTCACAAGTTCACAAGCTATCTCGCCTTGGATCTACCGCTGAATCGTACGAGTTCAATCAGATGTATACTTGCGTTTTGCCTCAATTACCATTTTTATCCCAAGCTGAAGAATAACACAATCGTTTTCCCTGACCCAACAGGTGCACACCTTCTACAGACGATGCGGCAGCGATAGCACACAGGCCACGTGTAATTGTGCCGTGGCCGTTATGGCGGGCGATGACGTCATCCTGTTCGATCGCTGCGGACCTACTGTGGCGGGGGAGGACCAGTTTCCATTCACGGTCAAGGTCTTTGCCAATGGGAATCTGGAACCTGGCGTCAGGGTTACGAGACTCAGCAGTGGGCACAAATACAAGGTAACAGACATAGCATGGGGATTTTTATTTTTTTGCATTCTTTACCAATGCGTAACAATATAGGCATGTATACAGTCCCAGTTGTGTAATAAAAAAAAACCCGATATGTTACAATTTAATCGGGAGGTACGTCAATAACACGATTACTTATTATAAATTAGTCATTTTTCCTGCTCAGCGAAGGCTACTTAACGGCCATTATGCCTCAAATTGTGCTGTACTGAACGCATAGGTATTGGATCGACGGCATTCCTACATCGCGAGCAAAATGTATTATTCACTCCGTTAAGATTCCAAAATCAAGAAATGTGTTGTACATCACGCATTGTATTAATTTGTCTGAGACTAGTGATCTCGGCGTCACCGTGATGTATTCCACAAGTGCGTGTTTTAGTATTATCGCCTGACAATCGCCCCCGCATCCAGGTCCAGCTTCCGTCCGGCAGTCAGGTGTTGGTGAGGACAAGCTACCAGGACTACCTCAACGTCTGGATCGAACCCGCTGCAGGGGAATTCCTGAACACCAGAGGTCAGTCAACGTGGAAGGTTGGTTGTAATCAACGCATTCAGGACTTCAACGCATGCAGGACGCTTTAAGCACGTTTGGTCATATCGCGTCAATGGGAGAAGGAAGGGAGAGTGGAGCCATGTCCTCGGGGGTAACCCCCCTACTCTTTGCGAAGAAAGACATGGGATCGCGAACCACCAATCCACGTGCTGTCAGTCAACGTGGAAGGTTTACCACTATAACCTGCATCGAACCTCAATGTCTGGGTGTGGCGACCGACTGAATACTGTGATATAGGCTATATCACTATAGTGACAAGACATTATGTCAATCTGTTAGACTTTATCTGTTAGCGAACATTTGCAACTGATATGCATCAGTCAATGTGTTCTGATTTATATTAACAGTGACCGCTATTTGCGCTATAGTCTGAATGTCGTTATCACCATTGAAGTAGCAACAATCTTTGTATAAATATACTTTGCCAGGAATTATCATTCGCTAAAATTGTAGGTATGGTTATGCGTCAGTCAAAGTAATGCGATTTAGATTAGAAATGTCCGTATTTATCGTATCACGGTATTGTCCTACAGGATTGTGTGGAGTGTATGACTGGGACCCATCAAATGACTTCACCCAGAGAGACGGAGTCATCTTCAGCGACACAACCAGCAGATTCCCTAACGCCTTCACGTCCTCATGGAGGTACCCGCGCTGTGACAATGATCAGCGTTCAATGCTTAATACCCCGCAGCGACATATTAACCACGTACCATACTGTAACCGGCAGATTTCCCAACGCCTTCACGTCCTTATGGAGGTAACTGTGCTGTGACAATGATCAGCGTTCAATGCTTAATACCCCGCAGCGACATATTAACCACGTACCATACTGTAACCGGCAGATTTCCCAACGCCTTCACGTCCTTATGGAGGTCACTGTGCTTTGACAATGACCAGCGTTCGATGCTTAATACCCTGCAGCGACGTATTAACCACGTACCATACTGTAACCGGCAGATTCCCCAACGCCTTTACGCCCCTATGGAGGTAACTGTGCTGTGACAATGACCAGCGTTCAATGCTTAATACCTTGCAGCGACATATTAACCACGTACCATACTGTAACCAGCAGATTCCCCAACGCCTTCAAGTCGTTATGGAGGTAACTGTGCTGTGACAATGACCAGCGTTCAATGCTTAATACCCCGCAGCGACATATTAACCACGTACCATACTGTAACCAGCAGATTCCCCAACGCCTTTAAGTCCTTATGGAGGTAACTGTGCTGTGACAATGACCAGCGTGCAATGCTTAATACCCTGCAGCGACGTATTAACCACCTACCATACTGTAACCAGCAGATTCCCCAACGCCTTCACGTCTCATGGAGGTAACTGTGCTGTGACAATGACTAGCGTTCAATGCTTAATACCCTGCAGCGACATACTAACCATGTAACATAATGTAACCAGCAGATTCCCCAAAGCCTTCAGGTCCTCATGGAGGTAACTGTGATGTGACGTAACAATTTTCCGAAACGAGCAAAAGGTGATTGGTCCTGAAGCAGTAAATGACCCAACGTTATGTTTCTTGTGTTCTAGAGTACCTGTTGAAGACTCCATTTACAATGGCGTCTGCCCCTCTACCGGCGAGCCTGCAGGATCACCGGGGCCACTGTACTGTGCCTGTAGCGAGGCAAACTACGGCAGCTGTTCAAGCAACATCGCGAGGATACCATGCGATGCCGAGGTCTCTGAACACAGAGGTAAGTACATATTCCAGTTAACGGAACCTATTTACTAGGTTTAATCTCATGAGGTGATATTAATGTGACATGTTTGGAAATAAAGTGGTCTCTTTCAAATTTTGTTTATGGTGGAACTTATGGAACGATATGTTGAATTATGGTACAATGTATTAAATAATATGCCAAGAATTGAAACCTCGCATTGAAATCAGAGTGCAACAAGCGTACGTTATTGCATTTCCTGCCATGGCGCCTCGTTGTTAATCATCATGGCGACTCGCCCCATGTACGTCATGTATATCTGGTTTTGTCATTATTTTACTTTCGGCGCTCCACAGATGACGTCATATGGCGGAAAGTGGCCGGCGTCTCTCTATCAGCTGATCACGTGATCGCTGTACATTACGGGGTGACGAGCTCAGAGCAGTGCAAGGATCTCTGTCGCCAGGCAACCGGGACTTGTCGCGCCTTCCAATATGGCCGCCGAATGCCAAACCGGATTTGTGAATTGCTCTCCACCACCATGGCGCTGTCAGAGAATTTCTTCACGGCGGAAATGGACTACTATGACTACACAGAAGGTCATTTTTGTCATTTATATGGACGACTCGAATCTAAAAATTTAGCCAGCAGTCAAAAAAACAAGGTTTACTGATTTGTAAGGTTGCTGTAGGTAATATAGAGTAAAACTGCCACTTAATATCGTTCGCATTATCAAATTACACGTAAGAATAATAATAATTATTATTATTATGCTGTTGTTGATAATGCTTTTCTCCTGGGTTTTATTTTGTGCCGTTGCCTTGTCCTGTATCGTATTTCTGATATTCATTGAATGCAGTCTGCTGACCCCTTTCTATTTGCAGGCACTATCACGGGTTCTCCGCTACTGTTTGGTGAGTTGGAACCTGCAGGACGGAGCCGTTGGATATGCATGAAAGATCAATACGTTGTGATATCATCTGTATTTTATTGTTTGTTCGTCACTTTGGTTTAATATAAATATAGGCCTACTGCGCATAACGATTAAAGAGTATCAAACAATAGCAAAACTTTTAAAAACGAGCTATTATGGCACATCAACTCTCCTATTTTGTTATCCGATAATGCGATATCGTATTATATGGGATCTTTCAGGTCAAGACATCACGGATTTGTTGCTGCAGGATATGGTTGTGACAGAGTGCATGAACGGATCGCTTGTCACTTCCGGCCCGCCATTCCAGTACAACATCGACTTCATTCCTGAGGTAAAAACATAACATGAGATTAACTGAGCTAACAGAGGCCCTAGCATCATTACATAGCGATATAACCTGTTATATTTGGGAACATAGTCGACGTTAGGTCTGACCATTTTCTTGTCCTTGTACGCGCATTGCGCAAGGAATACCTGAGCTGTACGGGAGCAACTGTCCCTAATATGGGCTAATTTAACGCCGAGGAGTAAGAAAGCGTCATTCCGTTTGGTAAATAGTGTTTGCCATCTTTTGTACAATCTTAGTAAATTGCCTCACAATCAGAGGAATAAACAATTAAATCATTTATATGAATAATTTGCTAGGAGGTGGTTAACTGGCCTGATGGCTGGAATGAAGTGGACGCGTTGATCGTCTGCACGGACAGTATCACCAAGTCCGGGGTGTCCGCGGCCTGCGAGCGGGTCACCGCTCTGGATCGGGACCTGGCCATCGACAACTGCCAACAGGACATCAAGGTAAGGACCGGAAAGATACATTTCTAATCAGTCAATTCGATGTAACCTACCATTGGAGTCATATTTGATGACCATTAGATAACGCTGTTAAAACTTTGATGTAAGCTGTTATTAAAGTAATTTATTTGAGTTGTTTAGTTAGTGTCTTAAAATTTTGCGTAATGCAAGCAATATATTTCCAAAGTCAACTATTTTACGTCTTGAATGGTGAACTCGATCTAAGTTATAATTGAAGTATATGCCAAGGCGATCAGTTGGCCAGTACCGTTTACTGCACGGATCAATTAGTAATAGAGAATACTTATAACAACAAGTTTGAAACGACGTAAGGGTGTGTGCGTATGGCACGTAAGCTCTTTAATGTTCCATTTCTTTTGAGAAGAACTGCAGCTTGACTTAAAACCAATAGTATCAAGTGGCGAGACTGAGGTTAAACGTTACTTACGCCGAATCACTTTGAATAGGTCTTGCATCTAATCTTATGCATTCAAATGCGAAAACATTTGATGTGCCGTATCGTCGATTAGATCATGGTAATTATTCATTAAATATTGTCAACTTCACATCAACCCCAACCTAAATTTTGATTTGATTCAAATTTGCTTAGGCCGATTAATCAATTCTGTCGCTCGTAATGAATATAATTGACTGAAATTTCACGACGAATTCGTGGAAGCAATACTTTCTATTTTGGACCATTTATAACATCCCCATCTCCCGTTGGACAGGTGACGGGAGACCCGGGGTGGGCGTTGGCCGGGATCAACTCCCTGGCCGAACAGTGCCTGATGTACGTCAACAAGGATTTCACGTTGTGGGTCAACGTCTCCGGGGATCTGGGGCCTGATCCGGAGATCATCAACAGCATCTGCCTCAACGACTGCTCCGGAAACGGATTCTGCCACAATGGTGAGTCGTTTATTATATTTAGTCGATTTTTAAACTACTGTAAAGGCTAGGGGGGATCTAGGATCTAGGGGGGGGGGTCGCAGAAATCCAGGGGGTAGAATGAGGGGGGGGGGGGCGACGAGTGGGTGAATGACCGGGGGGCGCCAAAACAACGAGGACTCATATGGCTTTGATTTTGCAAGGAAAATGGCGTCATTCGTCAAAAATTGAACAATTTCAACTTTGACAGTCCTTAACATCCGCTTGCTTGAGAGGGGAGGGGGGAGGGCGGGATTAAAGCCCCTAACCAGGCCCTTGGATTCGCCACGTTGAAAGGTTAAGTATTGTCATTAAGTAAAAAGTATATCAATGATGGTACCGTACTGGTGAATATTTTCAGTGTTTCGAATAAATTGCATTGTGGGCGCATTGTAATAAGGGTAAATGAGTATCGAATATATATATTGAATATTTATTGGGAACAAATCCTTGACATTATGTGTGTATGCGTGATTAATCATTGGGGGCCATTACGTTTCCTTTGTGTAAGAAAGTAGTAATCATCAAAGACAAAGAAGCTAATGCCGACTCCATGTTAGATTGCGGCTTTTCAGCTGACATTGGTCTATATAATAATGAGAGAGTACCGCTCCTCGCCAACCGTGATAAAGATGCATAAACAAATTGTCACTTTCTCTTAATTTGCATGGCTGCCTCTTTCTCATTCGCCAGCCACGTGTTTCTGTGAGGGTTCCTGGCTCGGCGAAGACTGCTCTATCGATGGCCGCATTCCGCCCCGTGTCCTCGCGATCCAAGATGGCGGCCTGTGTGACGTTAGAGTGGATTCCTGTAACCGTCTCGTGGTCCTCGGCATGAGCTTTGTACGCTCATCAAGATTAACGTGCCACTTCCAGGAAGTACAGGTGAGAGTGCGGCCATGAATATCCTTGTCATAACTAGGTCTATATCTAATGTTAATGTTTATGCAATGATTTTTTAACGGGCGCATACTCGCTGTATACTCCTGACGCGGGGGTAGTTTAACATTGGGACAGATCAAATATACAACGGGTTCATAAAAGATGCATAATAACTTACCGATACCTGTTTTCTTTCCGCCAACACCACGAATAAGCATGCGGTCATAGTCCCATGAGCATATGAAGGATATAGCAGTGT
This sequence comes from Arenicola marina, assembly GCA_964019135.1. Taxonomy (NCBI): domain Eukaryota; kingdom Metazoa; phylum Annelida; class Polychaeta; family Arenicolidae; genus Arenicola; species Arenicola marina. Next base: position 33,036,135 of record OZ025262.1, read on the forward strand.
CAAACAAGCTGACTCGAATCGTACAGAAGACAAAATACGGCAGCAATTAAGCTTACCAATGTACCGAAAGGATTCATTGTTTCTTAGCTCAACAAAAACACAATATATCGTCCGTGATCTAATGTTTGTCCTGTCGACGACACAGCTGACCCAGTCGGGTTTCGCCATCATTGGAGACTTCGTTGCCATGGCGGCGTCCTACGTCAGCGTGACGGAGGTGCGCTGTGTGCTGTCGGAGGAGGTGAACACGAAGAGCTTCCAAGTCAGCATCAGTAATGACGGACTCAACCACAACGAGACCCAGCTGTTTGTGGCCTTCAACCCGGACTGCTACGCCTGCGAGACTCTCGTCGGGACTTGTACCCTGAAGGTGTGTATAACAGAGACCTCCCGCAGAGAGGGGACAGTTTTCGTGTATTATACGTAAGCATGACTTACCCATGATACATATTGACCGTTTGAGTAAACCGTTTGAGTCCTTGCAAATGATAATACAGGTAGCGATTAAAGGCATTTGAACGCGGAATTATGTGGTATTGGAAATGAAGGCTCACCTTATATTATCAGAGCGGACTACGTTACATCTATGGAACTAAGCTTATATTTACTTGTTTGGGTTAGTATATGTCAGCTGTTGGCTTCCAACCAATGCGTTATTGGCACGATGTCGGCCTACCCAGAGAGTCATGTGCCACAGGTAACGTACGATTCATTGAGACACTGTAATGATTCATATTCCTTGTTGTCACCACACGCGCGTTGTGGTTGTTGTCAGAACGATTCCTGTGAAATCGATGGGCAGTGCTACGCCGCGGGGGATCCGAACCCCGACTCTGCCCTGGAGGCTTGTAACCCGTCCATAGCCAGGGACCGGTGGTCGCTCGACGCCAGTAAGTTTAGACGGCATCGTAATACTGTCACCGCTATGATCTCAAGTGGAAGTATGTTCAAACTCACGTCAAATACACTTCTTTCATATTGTGTGTGATGTTCTGTTGTGTAGGGTGAAACCGCACCAGAATTACTGTTGTATTGGGTTGGAATTTGCATTTCAGATATTGGATAATCAGTTGATACATTGACGGAATGATAATGTGTATATGTTGCAATACGTGACAATGTCGCATTGGTCGATTTTTCCTACATTATATATTGGATTATCGTGTATAATACACGCCTAAATGGCATGTGGTTCTTCTGCATTCCACCAGGGGACTCCCGCGTCGGCCTCTTCCCATTGGACGACTGCAGTATGACGTCAGACCTGTCCGACTACGGGAACGACGCTAGCAATGTGAAAGGCGTAGAGTTCTCGGGCACGGGGCCCGATGACTGGCCCTATGCAGTGGCGACATTCAGCGGTAGCTCCTACATCGAGCTGCCCAACAACGGAGCCCTGGACACCAAGTACTCCATCACCATCCTCGTCCATATTTTCCCGATCTCGGATGACTTCGCCACCGTCGTGAGCTTCGGGACGTCCGGTAGAGGCGTGCATCTGGCGCAGGACGGCGCCAGTGGCGTCCTCTTCCAGCCGACTTTGCGGTCGTATGAGTCGAAACCAGAAGACGTGGTGGTGGGAGGGGGACTTGTGCTAAACACGTGGAACTTCATCGCCGCGGTGTATAACTACTCTGATGGTCAGTGCTTCGGTCGTACCATTGTGCACGTCAAATAACGCCTTACTGCCCCCATTTTGCAATCGCCTTTACTAATGAAATGTCTGTTTTACTACGCTACGCATAGATAGGATTACAGGCTAATCCAGCCAAAGATGATATTTGATCATGTAATAGAATGGCCACAAGGCAATTTACGGAAAATGGCTTAAGTCGAAGGAAACATAATCGGTTGAGAGTTTATTTTATGTGATGTTACCAATTACGTTAGATCATCACGTTTAAGACAACATCCATGAGGTTGCCTTTATGCAATGTTTGGGTTATTGTCATTGTACATGTTATAACCTTAAACAAATTTCATTGAGGTCGCTTAGTTATCTCGCACGTATAGCCCATACGGCTATTGTCGAGTGTGCTCTACTGGGTGGACCCCAAACAGCCGGTGACTGATTTCGAATTCCGTCTGTGCAGCTAACTATGTTTGTCCGGGATGGACATCCTAAGCGTAGGCGATAAGTCCCGGATACAAGGTCCTTCTCTAACCTTGACCCGTGACCCCATTAACACGGTTTTTAAACAGTGTCCTACTTTAACCGCCACCCATACCCTCATGTGTTGTCAGGTTCGGCGCATCTTATGGTAAACGATAACAGCTCGGAGACTGAGATCGGCAAGCGTCTCCTGGCGACAATGGACACTCTCCGAGTAGGAGGCATCGCCGGCAGCAGCGCCTTCTTCCAAGGACAGATGGCGTGTTTACAGATCTACAACAGGGCGCTGTCTCCGAATGACGTCATGGCCAGGCGAGAGTGTCCACTCCGTGAGTATTGCAATTATTCTAACACCTATTTTTATTTGAGTACATCATTTCATTTTAGTCATGTTTTATTGTCGTCTTGAAGTCTTGTGACATTAGCGCTTATAATTATATTTTGTCGCTACTCACTATGCAACGATGTATTTTAGAAAATTACCAAGACATATATTTTCTTATTATCATGAAATATGGTATCTCATGTGAAGCGGCATTTAGGTTTTTATTTTTTATTAAATAAATTCATCGGACATCGTGTAATTATGTTGTATTCTTTGCTACATTTAAACTCACGAAATCCCGTCAGTCGTCTTTACCAATTAATGCCAAGCGCCGTTTCTTATAGCGTACCCGGTCATCAAGGGACCACCAGAGCTGAGAGTGGACCTCTCACCAGGCGGCGCTGTCAACTTCCTGTGTACCTACGACACGTTGTCCCTGGACAATACTTCCTACGTGGTGACATGGTTTCAAGGCGATGAAGCGGTCTTCAATGAGACGACCAAGGGGAGCAAGGATCTTGGTCAAATCATCAATCGCTTAGGCATAGAACACGTGGTCGCGAGTTCACTGTCAGATGGCGTAAGTGACCATGGAATGGTTACGTATTTTATCGTTATGTTATGGGGCACGATGTGGTTTAGTGTGGCAAATAGTGGGCTCATATTGGTTGTTATAGAGCAATAACCAAAGGAAAAACATGTATGTACTGTTACTGGCTCTTGTGCTTACGACACATATTAATTTAATTGTCCATTTATACATCTTTCTAATTGCTGTTTTTGTAACACTTTGGCAAATCTGTGACATTGCCTCACCCATCACCTAACCTATAACAACAGGTGACATACTGAAAAAACCCTGACAATTGTGTATGGATATAATTTCTTCGTCCCTCTTTCTGTCTGTCAGCTGAGATGTCAGGTTGAGGCGTGCTACACCGGCCGCTGTGACCTTGACAGAAGCTGCCCGTTCGTCAGCGACGTCTTTAAGCCAGAAATCAGCGTATGTATCAAGTACATAACAAATGTACAAACAATATATGTAAGGTACATAAATAAACGTATGACACCGCGGTTTACAAGCAATGGAGTTCGGGCATGACATGTTTCCCGCGTGATAACTTATCTTATCATGTTATGAGTGTCGCCTTCCTATCTACAAAACCTTTCATTTAAAAATTCACATTGTGGAGGAACTCGAATACCAAACGAATATTAATGCTGCTGCATAGTTCGAGACCTATTCATTTGAGACGTACTCATGAGAGACATTTATTTTAAACAATTATTTGAAACCTATATATTCGAAAAAAATTCTCTTTTCATGTATTTCTTATCATGAAAAATCTCATGCAGCATTTAGGCTCTTATATTTCATTAAATAAATTTCATCTGACATGATGTAATTATGTTGTATGCTTTACTACATTTATACTCCATGCATTTATTTATATTTATTTCCCATGCCTTGTTGTATTGTAGGTGATAACTGAAGGCCCCTTGATCCTAATCGAGGGTGAAGAGTCCATCCCTGTTGAGTTCACCACATCCCTTCCCCCCAACTTCTGGTGCCAGCTCTTCAACAGCTCAGACTGCCAACTCGTCATTGAAGCGGAGGTCCCCTCGTCTAGCCAGGACTTCCGGTGCGCCTCTGGTAAGGTTATCCCGCAACTGGTCTTCAGCGGGACCAGCGACAACGTGACGTCATGCGGAGTGCTGGTGACGTCATCTAATTGGGAGTCGACCTTGATCCTGATGGTGACGGCGACCTTGGATGGGTTGTACGACGGGGATCACACGCGGGAGATGGTGTTTTACGAGACGGTGTACGTCAACGCCATAGTGGTCTACCGGGAAGTGGTGACCACGGTGGAGGTGAGAACGCCTTCTGGCATAGTCATAACGTCAATATTCTTCCGTGTTGTGGCAAGAACTATTGTTTTATGTGGTTATCTTCTATTTTGACACTTTATGCTGTAATCGATGTCCTTACTTTTGGTAGATCGACTTGAATCAACCGCCGATGTGAGCTCCTTTTATATATTATGTTTTAAATGATATAAACAAGGACATGGTTGAAGGGCTGAACTTAACCTTGTTTGCGTCACCGATAGATATACCAGGGCTCTGGAAGGTGTAAACGGCGACACGCGACACAGGCATATTATAAAAATTGACATTCGAAGTTGACCCCCAAATTCCGACATTGAGGATCTAAAAAAGCGACATCGACACAGATTTTTGAAAAACGACACTCGACTTAGCCAACAAGCGACACAAAAGGTCATGAAAAATCGACATTCGCCACTGAAAAGTTGGCAAAAATCGACAGTGTACGCTGGATCCCCCCCTTCCAGACCCCTATATATGGCTTGAGGTCTTGGTGTTGAAGCTGATTCATAGGTTCAAATGTTCACCCCACGTATTGTTGTTTTCAGGTCTCAGTGGTGGACAGGGACTCGCAGGTCCAGTGCTCAGCAACCAACGACCCTCACATCAAGACCATGGACGGGAGGTAGGGCTAGTCTCGTGGGCTCCACATGGCCGGCTGCATGCAATGCATGATCAGTGCGTTGAAGCATAGATCATGCATCGACTTATGACGTGGAGCGACGATATTCCGATCTGCTGTATCAATGTCACTGTCTACTGATGGCAGTTAAGCTAAACATGTCGAATAGTTTAGGTGCTTAGTACTAGGCATTACGGTTATGATATGGGACTGTTATTGTAGTCACACTACAAAATTACATTCATGCGATATTGGCGGATTAGATATAAATTTACATATTGTGCGTAGTGATTGTAGAAAAAAACATATCTTGTACATTGCGACCACGGATTGCGACACAGGTCCGTCACGTGTGATGTTAAGCAGTTGGGGACCGTTTCGAGTTCTCATAGGGGGTACGGGTGGGACGATTCAAGCTCACATTGAAAGAACACTAGCCTGCAGACCATCAATATTACTGACGCGCCAGCATATCACAAAGAAATTTGGATAGGTTGGTTGGGGATGTGTTCAACCAGACGTATTACGTTTTTATGCTTACTGCAATACGATCAACAAAGCACAAGCTATATATGTCTGGTAAAAAGATCAGGATTTTCACCTTAAGTAATGCAGTGCCGCGAACTACCTGGAATACTAACACTCTATACGGACCTCTTTCTTGCAGAACCTTTGATAACTTCTTTGAAGGGGAGTTCGTATTATACCAACACGAGACGAAGCCATATAAGGTAAATTTCCTTCGAATATGAATACGGCTGCCACGTGCTACATTACCATTACTAGACGTATAAACTGCTGCGGACTGATATTGTAAGCGCATGGATGAAGCTCACACAATCTGGCGAGATTAATAGGTACCGCATATGATATTTTCCGGTGACCTGTGGAAGGACGGAACAAGTGTCTGTCCTTTACTAGTTCTACATACATTTGTCCTGTTCCCCATATCAGTTGGTTTGAGTTCACGGTTGAGTTCAGTGCTGGATAGGGGGAGCCGGTTTCGGTTTTCACATGTTACATGGAATCAATTTCGGCCCTAAAAAGGGGGGTGGGGTGCGGGGCCACGTAGTCCCCCACCCTGGATCCGTCCCTGAGCTTTAACATCAAACGCTAACCCCCTAGATTACTAACGCATAAGACTATGCCTTTTATTGTGTTGATTTGTGTCATATTATCGTCAAATCTTCTTTCATACAAGGTTCACGCGTTCTTCCGGCTATGCTCATTGAACCACGACGCTACCTGCACATGCGCAGTGGCCGTCATGTCCGGTGATGACGTGATCGTCTTGGACCGCTGCGGACCGCGGGCGGCTGGTAACCATGGCAGCCTGCAGGTTGACGTGTTCCTCAACGGGGAGCTGACCGCCGGGACTAAGATAGTGCAGTACAGCTCGGGTATCACCTACAGGGTAAGTCACGCAGTACAGCTCGGGTATCACCTACGGGCTAAGTCACGCAGTACAGCTCGGGTATCGCCTACAGGGTAAGTCACGAAGTACAGCTCGGGTATCACCTACAGGGTAAGTCACGCAGTACAGCTCGGGTATCGCCTACAGGGTAAGTCACGCAGTACAGCTCGGGTATCGCCTACAGGGTATGTCACGCAGTACAGCTCGGGTATCACCTACAGGGTAAGTCACGCAGTACAGCTCGGGTATCGCCTACAGGGTAAGTCACGAAGTACAGCTCGGGTATCACCTACAGGGTAAGTCACGCAGTACAGCTCGGGTATCGCCTACAGGGTAAGTCACGCAGTACAGCTCGGGTATCACCTACAGGGTAAGTCACGCAGTACAGCTCGGGTATCACCTACAGGGTAAGTCACGCAGTACAGCTCGGGTATCGCCTACAGGGTAAGTCACGCAGTACAGCTCGGGTATCGCCTACAGGGTAAGTCACGCAGTACAGCTCGGGTATCACCTACAGGGTAAGTCACGCAGTACAGCTCGAGTATCGCCTACAGGGTAAGTCACGCAGTACAGCTCGGGTATCGCCTACAGGGTATGTCACGCAGTACAGCTCGGCTATCACCTACAGGGTAAGTCACGCAGTACAGCTCGGGTATCGCCTACAGGGTAAGTCACGCAGTACAGCTTGGGTATCGCCTACAGGGTAAGTCACGCAGTACAGCTCGGGTATCACCTACAGGGTATGTCACGCAGTACAGCTCGGGTATCGCCTACAGGGTAAGTCACACAGTACAGCTCGGGTATCGCCTACAGGGTAAGCCACGCAGTACAGCTCTGGTATCACCTACAGGGTAAGTCACGCAGTACAGCTCGGGTATCGCCTACAGGGAAAGTCACGCAGTACCGCTCGGGTATCACCTACAGGGTAATTCACGCAGTACAGCTCGGGTATCACCTACAGGGTAAGTCACGCAGTACAGCTCGGGTATCGCCTACAGGGTAAGCGACGCAGCACAGGTCGGGTATCACCTACAGGGTAAGTCACGCAGTACAGCTCGGATATCGCCTACAGGGTAAGCCACGCAGTACAGCTCTGGTATCACCTACAGGGTAAGTCACGCAGTACAGCTCGGGTATCGCCTACAGGGTAAGTCACGCAGTACAGCTCGGGTATCACCTACAGGGTAATTCACGCAGTACAGCTCGGGTATCACCTACAGGTTAAGTCACGCAGTACAGCTCGGGTATCAACTACAGGGTAAGTCACGCAGGACAGCAGGGGAAAGGAAGAAAAAGAAAAACCCTTCTGAGCGGATTTTGGCGGTAAAACTCCCATACCGAGCGGATTTTGGAGATGAAAAAGGGAAAATTTACGGCGGACCCCCCCCCGGGCTTTCCACCTACCCCAAGGTGTCTCCACTCTGGTATCATACGGTGTGTGGGTTGGGGTATAATAGTGTAGTAACATCTAGGATAAGCCATGGAATACACCTCAGTGCCTCACATCACGTTGTGTTTATTAGTTGTGTAATGGTATATATGTGCAATTAATTCCTCGCGAGTAACATAAATATTTACAATATCATATTTTGCCTTGATATTGATAAAGGACCTGTGTCTTTGCCATTATATTTATAGGTGTATTTGCCACTATATTTATAGGTGTATTTGCCACTATATTTATAGGTGTATTTGCCGACGGGCGCCTATGTGACAGTCTCAGACAGCTACCTCAACTTTATTGACGTCTGGTTCACGCCAGCGGCCTCCGACTTTAACGCCACAATGGGAATCTGCGGTACCTGGGACGGGGTCAGAGACAATGACCTTATGTACCCGGATGGAAGCTATGACGTCACCGGAAGTAACGAGTACCTTCTGGCGTGGAGGTATGTAAGAAAATACCATGACATGGGTGATTCCAGTGAAATGTTCAGTGAAATGGTGGTTAAAGCAGAATGGAAGAACCAAAAGCACAGCACAGGCAGTAGGTCGAAATGCAGGACGGATTATGACTGATGTCGTACGGATGGGTTACAGGGCGTGGCATTAAGAATGTATGTGTATACTGGTCGCCATAGTCGAAGTATGGGAAGTATTGTAATTTGGATTATAAATCATTAAAGGAAAAGTATCATATATATTCATGTTATAACCAGAATTACATTCGATTGATCGATTATGACAACATTATAGCGTTGATGTACACCACTTAAAGTCTACCCCAACAGAGCTATCCCCCAAATATACATAACTGTTCGGCGACTGATGATATCTTATGCTTTTTACCTATATTTATTGCCGAACGTCAAAACAGATTTATGCCACCATTAATGCCAAATGCAAGTTTTCAAATTATACAAATTCAAATGGGCGTCTTAATCGTTTGCCAATCGACAGAGTGGAGCAGTCTATGAGCCTCTATCGCGGCGTCTGTGCTACGGGGTTCGCATTCGAAATACCACGGACAACGTACTGCCATTGCGGACCTGGCATGTCGTCAGATGATGACCAGTGCGGCATCAATTATAACTGGCCGCAATGTGACCCCTCTGGTGGTAAGTACAATATGCAGCAACGCAACTTTATGGAAATGAATCACTGGGATTTCTCGTCTTTCACTGTAACTATGCTCTGTGGAGATCCCAGGTATATATCGTATTTGTGAACTTGTCCGTCCTGTGTGTATCACATAATTGTTGCAATAGAACTGTAGTTCAGATCTATAGTCCTTGAACTCACCCTGTAATTTGCATCCTAGTTTAGTTAGACACTATCTGCAGCTGGCCATGACTTGTCGATCGTTCATGACACATGACACCCCACGCATGCCATGAAACAGGAGTCGCACAAGTTGGTCTATAAGAAGTATAGAATTTACCAATTTGTTCATTATCTAAATAATGCAATGTAACAGTACGTTGCCGGTTATTATTTAAATGCAACACACTCACGTTAATAACGCACGTTCAGGTCCGAAAAAATAATGCATAAATGCATTCGTTTAATAATGCACACTCAAGACTGTATGATGTCATAATTTGTTTAATGTGCCATGCATTCAACACAGTTTGGCCGCATGCGTGAGGTTGAGAAAGACCGCTACTTTATGATGTTTGCTGATCGACGCTAGTCGCTGATCCAACTGCCGCATCACATGCAGTTGTAATTTAATCACTGCGCGCACGGGGATATAGTTCCTATGCAATATACGCGGCGTCTATATTAAAATATGCATATATCATTGCAAAGAGATCCAGCGACGGACTCTCAGGTAGTAATGTCGTACGTGGTACAGAGTAATCCCGTTGTGTCCCCAGGTGTGGTGGTGACGGATGCGGTGCTGGAGCGGAGTCGGCCTTCCATTGGCTGTAACGCTACCGGCGAAGAAGACGTCTTCGAATTCGACGTGACCTTTGTACCCGAGGTCAGTGTGGGCTCCTATACCTGTCATATCTGCGGAGGGCGTCTGCTTTGGTTTCGCGTCTTACTAGCTGACGAATTATGGCTGGGGATTTCGGGAAGGTGCGATCGGTAACCAGGATGCTGAATCCAGCATCTGGTATATTCGCGGGTCGGGCGGTTTGTGGCCGTTTGGTTACATCCAGGTACAAACTAAACTGATATCACGATGTGGTATTCGTCATTCGGTTAAGGCGATTGTTAGATGCAGTATAGAACCGCTCTAAACTGCATTTCCTTCGAACAGGCCCATATATTCGATTCACAAATGTGTTCTGTTTACTTGGCTTCACACACGGGCTAACACACATGTCATGACTAAGAGCATGCCTTCATTTATTTAATATCACGATTTCGGTTTAATCAGAGATAAGTGGTGGGAAGTTGATCTGTATGATGCGGTAACTACTCTCCTTGTACTAAACTGTTCGACGTTGCATGTATAAAGACATTATAAAGAACAAAGAATTCGTTTAACCAATGTCCTTTTGCAGGACCCTCCTGATTGGTCTACGCTGAACATCACTGAGGCGGAGGTGACGGTGATCTGTGAGACGGCCATCACTAGCTCAGCGAGCTTCAAGGCCTGTAACGGTCTCCTTGGCCTGGCCCTCGATATCAACGTGGCACTCGCCAACTGTATCATGGACATCCGGGTAACTGCCCCAAGCTCGCATAATATGGCGCACAGCGCACGCTGGAGGTTATAGCGTCTAATTAGGATGCGTATACAGAAAGGATGCATCTTCCATTTCATTTTAAAGAAATTGATGACTTGGGTATAACGGAATCAGGAACATATTCAGTCTCTCACTGAATAATGTACTGCTAATTAATGTTCGGGCAGCAGTGGACTAATCGGACTATAATCTATATACAAATAGATATACAAGTATATGTGATGTATCCACTCAAATGCAGAAATTGGGGCGGAATAATTACAGAACCATAACCTAATGAACCCTAACGAATCAGTATGAGTTTAATAAATCAGAAGTTGCGTGAAACGTTTGCGAAGCAATGTGTTCTGGTTCATCTGAATACTTCGGGTATATGGCAAATGAACCTTTTGCAGATCACGCGCGATTTTTCGTGGACAATCGTCGCCGTGGCAACCATCCAGCAGCAATGTGTCCAGTTCCTCGAGAAAGATGTGTCGATATGGGTGGGTGGCCTTCCGCCGCTTGGCATCCTGGGAAGGCTGTGTCCGAGAGACTGCAGTAATCATGGCGTATGTGTCGATGGTGGGTAATGTTATTTTCCTCGCTTTACCTACCGTCTCTAGTATGCGTGCCGCTCGTCGAATTGAAACTAAAAGATATCATAATGCAGTTTTCGTTGGATGTATGATCTAAAATATAAGAGACAATTATAAAATGTATAATATTCAAAATAATCTAGCATTGAGTCTACATTTTGTAAAAAATTTTGATTGTTTACTGTATCTACGCCATGCCCGGGGCACCATATGTACCAAGTAATAATTAGGATGGCGACCCAATTTTACGTGTTGCATAGTTATCGTAGAGATTGAATTATCACTTGTGTTTTTCTAATCTAAAAATAAGTAATGCATCAAAATTTATTATATGATAAACTGGGTTCTCGACTATGACTTTCATGTCTGCATCCTTCTTTGGTCCCATTTATGTCACGTTTTGATGTTCCAATGCCGAGACAAATACCCCTCTCCCTCCTCACACAGGGCAGTGCGTCTGTACCATCGATTACGCTGGCGTCGACTGTGGAGTCTGGCTGGAAAACCCGCCAAGAATCACTTCCGGGGATTTTAGCTGTGACGTCACCAGGCAAAGTTGCATCTCATTTACGATCACGGCGGAAAATTTCTTCGAGTCGGAGCTGCTGACCTGCCACTTTGAGAGAATAACGGTACGACTAAAGTGATAATACGGTTAACTATCAGCTGTTGTATATTTATCTTTAGGAGTTGAATTGCGTTATTTTATGCACCCTATGACACTGCACTGAAACAGTTTTATTCCAACATCGTGTGAACACCGCTGGCTTGGCGGCCACTGCAATAAATGATAACGAGAAAAAAAGTCACAAAATGTAAACGACGGTATTAATGTCGATTATAAAATTGTAATTATTTAAATATTTCAGACGTTAGCACTAACCCGTCATACTGAGAATATATAATAGCGCCATGAGAATGAAGCTTTAAACAACAGCGTTAAATGGCATGGTACCCAAATAATTGCAGGTCGGTGAGGTTGACTACACACAAACAGGTGACGTCACCAAAGTGACGGCGCACTTTCTGTCAGTCACGGAGGTAGTCTGTACCATAGAGGGCACCGGGGCCTTTGACTTCTTGCTATCCTTGAGTAATGACGGTATCAAGGAGAGTTCTACCATCATCATAATCGGCTTCAACCCTAGCTGTGAGACCTGTCAGCTGAACCCTCCACGCTGCATCCGGCAGGTGGGTTGACACGTGGTGTTTGATCACGTGGTAACGATATATATATATGTATGCAAGATGGGTTAACTTAAGACTGGGTAGGTCTGAAGTTAAATCACACGAATGAGCATCACGAAACTGGCCATCAATGAACAATAGTATGTTATAGATTATGTATTTTCCGTAATGGTGTATCAAACTGTTCGGTTTCTATATAAATGTATTAGAAATTAGACATTTTTGTTCGTCCTTTTTCATTTTTAGCTGTGTTTACCAGAATGACAAGATTGGTAAAATTTAGATAATAAATTCAATTAGTGGAATTAGTTCATACTTAAGCTTGCACATAAATTTAATATTTAAACGTGTCGAATAAGGAGTGTTATTGCTTCCCACCAGCCCAACACCTGTCTGATCGACAGCGTCTGTTACGTCAGCAACGAGCGGCGCCCCGATGACTTCCGGTTTGTGTGTCTTCCCGAGGAGGTGCAGTTCGAGTGGACGATTGTGGGCTGTGAGTGTATCGTGCAGACCGCCGTGTGTTGCATGATCCCGGCGATGTGGAAATAAATAGACCACTGTAATACTCTGGCAAAGCTGACAGAATCAAGTTCATCATGTGGACAAACACATCAATCTAATTAGATATATAAAACACATGCAGATGGCATAATGTGGATGTGTGTTATACTCTATTTTACTGTCGAGAACCTTTTGGATAGAGCGTCTAGCTAAAGACATATAATAGCCCATTACAGCCATTAATTATTTTTTTATCTGAAACGATTGACGTAAATGTTAAAGGAACTATTCTTGTGTTGTTCTTGGCTAAATGTTCTTCACGCACAGTTCCTTATAAGAAGTGTCACATAATTGCGTGTTTGGTCCTTTTAGCTCCTTTCCCTGCGGGAATATTCTCACTGAATGGCTGCACCGGATCCAAAGACCTATCATCCAATCAGAACCCCGCAAACCATGCACCGCTGTCGTTTCTTGACGGACCACGTGACGACCCGCGAGGCGCCGTTGACTTCAGCGGCGCTTTCGGCGGTGAAATTACCATAGCCAACAGCAACGGCAGCCTGGACACTCGCTACCACCTTTCCATTTCGGTGCACGTGTACTTACAACGCCAAGGGACCATCGCTCAATTCGGGAGCGCTTCAACAGCATTCGGGTTGTACTTGACTTCTGACGATCAGTTGGAATTCAGGATCCACGAGAGAGGAACAGACGCCAGTAGCTACGACTCGGTTCAGTCGGACGCCGTCGTCATGGAAACATGGTACCACGTGACCGCTGTCTACAACATGGCGGCTGGGGAGATGGAGCTGTACTTTGATCAGGTGATGATCCGGAGTGTGACGCTCAGCACGGCCTATGAACTGGCCACGGACAACGACGTGTTGGTTGGTAGTGAAGGCTTCGCTGGACGGATCTCGTGTCTTCAAGTGTTCGACAGGCCGCTTAATGTCAGCGACATCTCGTTCACAATGGAGTGCCCGCAGCTGGTGCAGGGTAAGTATGACGCACACAAAAATCCAAATTGTTTATCGACATGGAGCTGTAACGCGTTCTTCCCCATTCTTGGCAGTTTGCAAATCGATTATATTGTTAAAGGGAACCGCCAGCCTGGCCTCTAACGCTGCTTTGCCGATTCATATAATACCCAATTGTCAATCCTCCAAATTACAGAATTTGTCGTTCTATCTGTAGCTCACAATAAAATTTTGAAGTGACCGCCAGGCACGATTTTGCCGCCTACCCAGGCGGCAGCCCTTTTCTGGGGGCGTGTCTGTGATTGACCAATCAGAGGCGATACTCTAATTTATTCAAACCGGAAATTGCGCATATTGTGTGAGCAAACAAGAGCGCGTGATAATCGCTAGAATAAATAGCTGCGATTCTAACTCCAATCATGGCATTTTTGCGGAGTCAATCGTCGCAAGACGTATATCAATTTGTTTGGACGGTACTTTTCCATAAAAGGCTAATATCTTGCGCTACTGCGCGGCTTGGAACTGCCGCTGTTCATCTTTAAATCGCGGCCCTGATCTCTCTCTCCGCGAGATATAACGTAAGGCGGCGCCATATGAGTAGTCACATAATGCGTCACTGCTCCCTGCAAAATGGCGCTCTGCTTGACACCGCTGGGGGCGGGTTGACTTAATTTTGTTCTCCTTACCAGTCGGTCGAAACGAAGCGTTAACACTCGCCAATTTAATTTTAAGATGTAAACTGTCGGTGCAGATCGCGATAAAATTAGGTTGGACACCCTCTTTAAGTGCGACATCATGGTAATTGTGTAAGCAGCCTATTATGACCATCTTCAGGTGTTGGTATAGTTTGGCACCATATCCACATTCTTGTCGCATACCTGGCCCTGGTAGTTACCTCGCGATATCGCTCATGGAGCTGCCTCGAGCAAAATTATACTTTAGTCCGACTGAAGCTAATACTGTTGTCGCTGTATGTCTTCACCCTAGGGCGGTATGCATGGCGAGAGGTTCCCGGATGGAGGTTGGCGACCGGAGCCCGGCGCACGCACAGGGGTGTGACGTCAGAGGAATGTCAGATGAGGTGTCTGGAGGCGAACTTCGACTGCGTCTCGGTGACCTATGATGGTGACGTCTGCCACCTCTATGACGTCAGAGCTGAGGACGTCAGCTGGAGCTTTACTGATGATGAACCCAGTTATCATTACTACGACTACATCATCTTGGAGGGTAATTGCGTGGGAATCGCCATGTTAAGCAACATTGATTCACGTTGTTTTCTAGTACTTTATTTCATGGTGTTTTCGAAGTGTGGTCATTCTCAATATGACTGTCATTTGCAAGCATGCTATCACATTAAACCATTGTTTTTCTCTTTTTCGGGGAACTCCAGATTCACCCACCTTGACAATCCTACCCGAGGTGACCTTGCACCGTGAGGTCAACATGTCAGGGGACCCCTCCTGGCCCGCGTCCTACTACACAGACTTTGCCTTCCGCTGTTCATTCGGACCCAGCGACAATCCCAACGTGACGTATGAAGTGGAGTGGGTCATCAATGATGATGTCATACGCAGTGACGTCATTGAGGGCGGCGATATCGAGGCTGGGGCCATGGGGGAGACCTTGATGGCCGGCCACTACCTGGACCTGTATGACGACATCTCTCAGGTGTGTTAATAAGATACACTTATTGCATTTTATAAGAAATATTTACCTTGGGTCAGAAATTATTCAGACTTCATATTCTCAATGATATTGAGAAATGCCCAATGACTTTCTCAGCTGGGTTATATTCTATGCAGGGAGATTAAGAGAAACAATTTAATTTAAACTGTTATATACATGGACAAGAAAGAACAATTGTTGTGTTTCTATATGTGTTTTGTACCATTGTCCTAAAGACCTTTTAGCGCAATAAGCTTATACTATTATTATATGTCATTAAGATTTAAATGTTAAAAATTCTCTTCTAAACACTTTATCTTAATGAATCATTAATTGGCTTATTACGCATATAAAAATAAATTAATAAAAATTTGAATTATATTTGCATTAATCGACAAAATGATCGGCTAAGGAACCTAAGATTCATTGACAAGTTGCTTTGATAAAAATGAAGATACTGAGCCACGCTTTTGGTTTAGCGGAGGAGCACATATTTATTAATTATCGTCCCCAATGGCGTTGGGGAAACAACCCTCATAATATATGTAATTTTAGCTGCACACCTATTCATTGCCAAAGAGCATTAGATAAGTTTACGTACGTTAAAGCAATATATTCCGTAATTTTTTGTATTACCAACATGTTTACCCTTGTCAAATAAGTATATCCTGTCTTAAATTTAAATCGTGAAAGCCTGTTTCAGGCTGTTATGGTATTCTGTGTAATGTCGACCGCGGCTCGCTATATTACGTCTGCGTGATAAAAATAAACCGAGCAGTTTTAAGTTGAAATTGTTGTTTTACAGACTCTCAGAGATATAAAACATATACGCATCATAATTTTGAGATACTTATAGTCTTGATTCTAAAATGTAAAAGATCTAAGATGGCGCATGTAAGTATATTGCTTTAACGGTTTGTGTTCGGAAATTCAATGTGTTGTGTCGACGTGACCCTCTCGTCCTGTGATGAGAAAAGTTTGGCTGCTGCGTGTAGCTGACATAATGTATTTATATGATGATATCATAATATAGACTAACATTTTGGTTTTATGACACAAAGATCACGTGTCGGGTGTACAGTTGTTACATCGGTCAGTGCGCTAACAAGTGTCCGATAGAGAGCCCACCGTACCTGCCGGACATAAAGGTAGGTGTTCACTTCGCCCTAATTATTAATTGCCAGTACATACATATTATGTTATAACTTGGCGGACATTGCAAGCCACAGGGTCGCACCACTTGTTACGTTCCAAAAATGACGTCGTTATTTACGCCACTGGTTGTTATGACATAATCAAGATGACGTCATTTCATTGCACATGACGTCGTAAATAACGACGTCATTTTCGTACCGTAACAATTGTCGGGATCCTGTGTTGCAAGCTGCCGAGATACAAGAGAACTCTACAAACCATTTAAAAAATATTGTGAGTTGTCTCTTGTAAGGTATTGTTAGTAGTAAATAAATTCCTCCTGGATAATGACTTGATACATCACAGTTATTATGCTTTGTTATAGAACATCACGCTTTATTCTTATCATAGATCAGTCAATTTATCCCGAAATTGCTATTACAAAATTCCTTCTAAATTTGGAGTGATCAAGAAACGGCTAACCAATATAAAAACCTTCATGCACATCCGGTGTGCTTACGTGCTGGTAATTAATACCTTGTGCTCCCCCCCTCCCCCCCCCCCCCAGGTGACGACGGGGGAAATTATTGTGGTGGAAGAGGGGGGCGAGGTGCAGTTCATCGTCATCGAGTTAACCCTGCCGCCGAGATTCCTCTGTCGTTTCCACTGCAACTCGGACTCTGGGGGTATCCTTGGCAACGTTTGTGACATATACTTGCAAGGCTCACTCGAAGTCACGGGTGGAGATCTGACTTGTATTACGACGGGTGAAAAAGTACCGCAGGGAGTTATTGGCAGGTGATCATTCTTACATCTTATTCTTTACTGATATCGGTGGTCAGTGTTTGCGATAAAGTGTACAGCCCCGTGAACATAAACTTCCGCCGTGCGTATTTAAGATACTAACACGGCAATATTTTCACTGGGAATTCTTTATTAATGTGTGAATGACAATAATGTATTCAGAATTTTAGTGTAGAATACTGTAAACTGTATGCAACAAATTACATGACATGTTGCTTAACTACTTGTTTGGTGCAGCTTGTATGGGAAAGTGTGGCTTTCGTGTGAACTGCGTCATCAAAATTCAGGCATCACTGCCGTTGTTTTGGCTTTTTATGATATTTATTTCGTCTAGAGTTTTCACCCACGCAGTCAGACATGTCCAGCAGGTTTTTTCATTAGATTTTGAAAAGGATAATCCAGGCGGAATATTGCTGTATTAACAGCTTAAAAAATAAATCCTAAGAAGTCGCCGTTTGCTGAAGATTCCAAACATGGCATTTTTTGTTTGATCCTGTACTCAATCACTAAACTGCCTATGTGGGTCATTCGGAGCGTACATCCTTCAGGAATATTCTTCAATACTTATCCAGCTGTCGCATGATGGTGCTGGTCATTGATGATATGCTAATTCTCACTTGTAATCCGCTGTTAAGGACCGACAACAGCAGCGAGAGCTGCGGTCTAGCGATATCGGACACCAACTGGTTCTTCCTCCACCGACTGTCAATCACAGCGCTGATTGACGGGGTCGTCGACGGAACTCACATCCGGGAACTCAGCATTTCAGCCCTTCTGCTGATGACGTCTGACAATGCCTCGAGCGAGTGCAGCGTCCACGTGGGGTATATACAGGTATGTCTGCGTGGGCGGCACTGCGCCACGCGTCAAACATCGAATTAGTGCTTTACATATGTGCTCATAGCCTATGTAGTTTAGCTGTGTTTTTTTCACCCATATAATAGTAAATAACGGATGGTTATATAAAGAAAATGACTGACATTTATTTATTTATTTATTTATCAACATACTGGCGTATTGTCCATATTATGTGGTATATTTTCATATTGCATGGTTTTCTTTTAAAAAGAGTCGAGCAATGATAAGATGTTCATGTTAAGATGCGTCTGGACTTGCACAGTTATGTATTATACCGTTCCCTCGTATCTACGCCAGGTGGAGATCGTGGATACGGACCGCCTGTATAAGTGTTCTTCCTACGGGGATCCTCACTTCGCCACATTCAATGGATGGTAAGCATTGAATGGTATAAAGAGTTGGAGTCCTGAGCATGTAATGCTCATATCATCTTCCTGACATTTGCGCGCATTTCTGCAACACGCCCTTGGTAAATTTGCTTGATAACTGATTTCTTGTAAAGAATTTATGACATTTCAGCCACATATTGAGGTAATGTGTTGTGATCCTCGTCGTTAAATGAGTATCTAACACTAAATAAATAGTATATTTTTTATCGTGTATTCGCTTCATGTCAAACTATATATGCATACTAACAAATCAACCGCGTTGGTCCCATTGTTGTGGTAAACTGGCGGTTTTAAAGTCAAGTCACGAATATAGGGGCAATGCAAAAACGCACTTTCCTCTTTTAGGTACTACGACAATTACCTGGAAGGCGAATTCGTCATCCTACGTCATGACCAAGGTCTCTATGAGGTCCACAATTTCCAGCGTCGCTGCCTGGGTAGCGCGGCGTGTCACTGCGCAGTCGCAGTGCGCTCAGGTGATGACGTCATTGTGATTGACAGCTGCGGGCCCAATAAGAATGCGAATATTCCCGTGCAGGTGACCTTGTTCCAGAACGGAGAGCTCACGTCGGGGACCCGGGTATTCCAGTTCCAGGGAGGGAGAATGTACAAGGTACGTCTTATTGCATTAGTCTTCTTCACCAAATGAAAACAAGATTAACTTGCGTCCGACAAACCAGGTTGCTGTTCATAGTCTGTCGATTGTCATAAGACTGCATGATGGGTGCTTTGAGTAAGAGAAATGTTTTATTAAAGATTATTTATTTTATTAAAGAAATTAGGAAATTGGTCCACAAAATAATGTGACGTCACATTTAAACTTTGGATGAGCAGCGTCGGTTGGCAGCGCAGTAATCGCAACTATTCAGTGAATTTCACCCATTGTCTGTGTGCCCAAACACGAGTATGTGCCGGCGTTCCAATATCTACATGTAATGCCCAATATCTCGTCCAATATAAAACCGCGATTAATGAACAGTAGATAGCATGTGCCGACGCCATGAAATGTTGATGACCTCACGTCATTCCCGCCATCTTGGATTGCAGGTTGTCCTTCCGACTGGGACAGTGATCAGTGTGGTGGGAGACTGGATGCAGTACCTGTCTGTGTACGTCACCTTGTCCACGGAGGATCAACTACATGTCCAGGGTACGTGTGCGTGACCAGGGTGATAGGAGCGTGGGGGTGTAAAACTGTCTACCGCTGAGACGAGGAGAGATCGGAATGACCCTGATTCCATGCCATGGTCGAGACACCAATACGGAACGGGTATCGACGTCCTAATTCCATGCCTGCTTTAGTAATGCTTACAACGTTAAGTAGTTTCATTGCAGCCGAGCCAATGCAGTCTGACGTCAAGTTATATTGTTAAGGTTGTTAAAATTGTAATATATAACTGAACCTAATTTGGCAAATGGCAGGACTAACAAAACCTGCATACTAAATACTTACGTTAGTATTCCATGAAGATAGAGGTACATGCGAGGGGTCGTTCATTTATGTCAGGATGAAGGTTCTTATAGGATACGAAATTTTATTTTCACGCCTTCCATATACTACAATTATACATTGCTTGGGCTGTAGCATGGGCGTTGATCCATCGTGGGCGTCAAACTGCTTTCAGTGTAGCAGCTTTGAATCACCGTTATATGGTTAAGAAATGAAACGAATTTGTGTGTTTGGCCACTTTTGTGCACGCCTGGGCTAGACTATGCCGCACGTGTTTAACGGGATTAACGTTAAGTGACTTCCTCCCCCGCAGGTGTATGCGGTGTGGGCGGCTCCTACTCTAGCAGTGACTTCATTGGCAGCGATGGAACCTTCTTCTCATACAGTAGCAAGCCCAACGATTGGCTCTACTCCTGGAGGTATACACAAGATGTTACATTACACGTAATATAGCATTTCCTGTCCATATACAGCCTACACGACTGCGAGTTGTAGCTCTGTAACTTGTCATTTCGTGACTGCCTCTATGTGAATGACTTCCGAACCAATGTTATCAACATACTTAGAAAAATGATAATGATAATGCTGGCTGCTTTCCTTCATCAGATATGAAATAAATGAGGTTATTTTACCTTACCCTGACATATTTGTCCGTTTGGTTATGTGAGATATGACGAGCATATATATGCTTAACTAACTTCGGTCCCAATGCGATCTATTTCAAAATGATTAGATACGTGAGTGACTTAATTGATATTTAATTAATTAAACCTAATGAATAAGGCTTAAATATCCATCTACCTTTTTATCCTAATAATATCACGAGTCAGATATTGCCATGTAACCTATATCAAACCTATCGTCCCATCTGGGTTGTTTTATTTACCGTACAAATATTCAATGACCAGGACATGTACCTTCTGTTGTTCGGCCCAATGTTAACATACGGTATTTAAATAACGCATTATGACTCCCTCAGGATCACGGCCGCTTTGGACTCCCTGTACCTGGGGACGTGTGCCCGGCCAGACATTCCGGACTCGGACTCACAGGGCGGATACTGTCACTGCAGCGGTACCGAGAACGGGACTTCCTGCATGCCCTACGGGAAGAGGGTGCCGTGCCCCGTCACAACGCCCGCAAACCAGGGTAACCATTGCCATAGCAACACGCCCAGCCAAACAGAACCGTGTAGCGATGTTGTCAGGACTATCCCGCTCCCTCTCGGGCATTACGGTCGGCAGAGAGTGAGGGTAAACCTTGCAGCATCGGTTTGTTTAATGTGTTTTTACAACCTACATTTGTATCTTAGCTTTAATATCAAAGGATGCATGCATATTCTCGCCATACGCTGGCTCAAACTAGAAAAGGTTTCACGGTTATAACCTACATTGTTTTAGCATTACAACTTGCATAGGTCTCACATTATAACAACAGTCTAACATTATTTTATTATAGCATTATCTAGCATCAACGCACATTTGCCCAGCATTATAGCATGCATAGATCTAGCATTACACCATATATCGGTTTAATCTTATAGCATGCGCATTGCAACATATATGGGTCTACGTCTATGACCTCATCTCATCTTTACGTTTTGTAAAATTTCCGCACCCTTTGGGTATCTTTGCTCAGGTCTGGATGTGACAGACACTCTTAGGGCCTTGGCTCTGGCCCCACTGGGGTGTGAACCCGACACCATCCCTCCAGACCTCTTCTTCGAGTTCGATTTAGACTGGATTCCCGATGTAAGTTCCATAATAAGGTTATGCACCGGGTCATGCATTGCAATGGAATGACAAACATGAATTGTAACCTATAACTGGTGTGTTAAAAAATGAAACAGTTATAGTAAAAGAAATATATTTTTACCTTTGTAAATTGTAGAAATGGTAAAATGTAATAAAGAAAAGATTGAATCCCTAAATAAAATATAAAATTATGAAAATCACTTATTTAAAAAATTCATGTATCAGTTTTGAAAAAGATAAATCTTTATAAAACCTTTTTTTTCTATAAAGGATGTGGACTTCCCAGTCAATGGCTGGGACTACCAGTTTGTTTTCGAACACTGCCGAGACGCTATATACGGCTCGGTGGCTGGAAAAGCATGCAACGAAACCGCGCAAGTGAACTTTGACATCGAGATCCAAGGCTGCGTGGAAGATATCAAGGTAACTCGCTGTTACAAAAAAAAAGATTATTATTGTATTTTTGGAGGAACACTCCTTATATTTTTCATCAGTTTGCTTACATATTTTCACTCATGAGTAATATTATTACTATTCTCATTACTTTTGTAATCATCATTATTACTTAGCTTGTAATCATTATTAATACTGTTATCAAAATCATTATCAATACTGTTATTGGAAGCATTACTATTATTACTGTAGTAACTTTTTTCACTATAATTATCACCATTGTCATCATAACTGGATTAAATCAATAATATTAATTAATTTAATCGTTATTATTATTCTATTGTAATCATTGTTAGTGGGCTATCATAATCATTATTTCGTTATTGTAATAATTAATACTGTATTGTAATTATTAATACGGTATTGCCATCATTTATTGTTTTTGCTGGAATCATCAGTCTTACTTTATTGTGGTCACCATTTTTGCTTTTATATTAGTCATTACTTATTACACGTATTGTAATTATTATTGTTGTTACTAGCATTACTTTATTGGACTGCTTCCTTTATCCCCAGATCAGTGGAAACCTGGAGTGGGCTGGCTTGGCGGCCGACGCCTTCAAACACTTGTGTTCGATCGCCATTGACGGCGATACAGCAAACTGGGAGACAGACGAAGACGGCAATCTGATTGGTCCGCCAGATGACGTCACAAACACGCTCTGCCCCGACCAATGCATGGATCAAGGCACCTGTGTGAAAGGTCAGTATTGCCCGGCTGGTTGCTCTGTATTGGCTCCGTCTTCACAAGCCGGCTGTTTGTTACCTGCTTTACATGTTTACATGTGCATTTCATATTTCGTCCATTTCATGCGATGAACTCGCTGGATTAAGCTTGGCTATATAAACAGTGGGTTGGATCCAATAGCATTAGATACTATCGTTAGCACTGGGAGCTGCTAGCAATGGGCTCCTCCAGTTTTGAGCTTCAGACGGACTGACCCTGTGCCAGTCTGAGACACCAGTTGACACAATGTTCCCGCCATTGACATATGGCACCAGTTGACTCAATGTTTCCGTTATTGGCCTGAAGCACCAGTTGACTCAAACGTCATTGGGCCCAATAAACCTTACACTTCACGGCAATACCCACCCTAACGCTCTCCGCCTCCCCTCCAGGCGCCTGTCAGTGTGAGGCTCCCTTCACCGCCTTCGACTGCTCCGTGGACACCGGGACGCCGCCGTCCATCGACGTGACGGAGAGGAACTGCTCGGGGTTCTGCATCTCCATCACCATCACCGGCGAGGGCTTCCTGCCCTCCGACCTCCTGCAATGTCGCTTCACCACCATCGAGGTACACAAGAACATTGATGTCTGGTGCATATGTCCTGTAATCCTTGCCTATATCACGAAATGATAATAGTAATCATGAAATTCAAATAGTGATCGTAGCATTATAATCATACCATGGCATTATAATAGTGATCGTGGCATCATGATAGTAACCGTAACACTATAATAGTAATCATAACACTATAATGGTGATCATGACATTATAATAATGACCATGGAATTATAATAGTAATCGTGAAACTATAATACTAATTATAACATTTTAAGGGTAATCATAAAATGCTGATAGTAATCTTTAAATTATAATAGTTGTCATAATATTATGATAGTAAACAGGACATAACATAGTTGTAACATAACATAGTCATCATCCCATTCTAAAGTATCACGTAATCACATATGCCTTTTCAACATGTCTAGCCAAAAACAATAATGAAGGCTAGCGCAAATTTAATATGATGGACTCCATGATGTTTCCTTTGCAGTTCACCGCCACTGGCTGGTTTAAGTCAGATAGAGTCGTGGTAGCTGCTGCATTGTACGGATCAATCAACCACGTGGTCTGCACATTGCCCGACCCAACCGGAAGCTACATCATCGAGATCACCAACGACTGGATCCTTTTCTCCAAAGAAATCATTTTGTTGAACTACGAAGACACGTGCTTCACTTGCGACTTTGCAAGCCAAACCTGCCTCCTTAATGTGAGCTGATGGTGCTTTTTCAAACACTGTGCAGAAGTGAATTATCTTGTGACAATGTAATCAACGCTCTCAAGACGCCACCAAGTTTGATAGAACGCATGCTATTAATGTTTCTGAATGTTGTTTGTTAACACAGCTTGCATAAATCTTGTTGTAATTTTATATCATTTCATCTTATATATTGATGTATATGGGGTTTGTATAATTTATTGGCGCATTAACGTAAAACATACCATTTTTTCCTTTAGTCTGGCTCATGCCTCATAGAGGGCGCTTGTCGCGAGGAGAATGACACCAGTGTCGATGACGGGCGTCTCGTCTGCCTTCCAGACATCAGCGGCACCGACTGGATATTTGTCGGGGGTCAGTGTCTTCCACAGTGTCAGCGGAATGCTTTCTTCGATATATAAATAGTTTCTTAACGTTAAAACGTATTTATATAGGGTAGTCGATTATCGGTTATCTTTGTACGATCGAACTCTATGTCTCACGGATTTTAGTTATAAATTGTATATCAACAAATCGGGGACTAGCTCTTCCCGGTTCTGGTTAGAGTCAGAAGAAAGTGGACGTTTTTATTTTCCTGTTTTGTTTCAATCTGTGATGAACAGCGTTTTTCTTTGACTGGATCTATTGCCGTATCATATTGTCGTGGAAATATACCTTTTTATTGGACGTTATATTTGATTCCGTGTAATCAACAACCATTAAGGACAATATACATGTTGGATGACAGGGTTATTAGCTTTAAACATGTTTTGTCATTCCCCTGGAGACTTATTTCTGCAGCACAGGCTCAGAATATCGACGCAGAAGTTACTACTCTGATTAGTATATGTGGGCAACCCACCCGCATCCCTTCTCCCTCCTCAGAAGCACTCACTGGGCGATATTTGATTCCTTATAATACAGATTATTCATCAATCCTTCGCCCAATTTGCTGTCATATGATCCATTTCCAGAACGAGAGGCAATTGGAATCTTCCATTTCGGAGGCTGCACGGGCTTCACGGACCTCTCTATACGTGCCAGTCAGGTGATCACATCGAACGTTGTGATTGGTCGAGGCTTGTCGGAGGAGTTCGGCGGGGCGATAGTATTCTCGGGCCGGGAGGACAGTCACGTGACCATTCAGAACACCGGGGCCCTGGATGCCGGATTCTCCATCTCCATTTCGCTCCACGTGTATCCGGAAAGCGACGGAATCCTTCTGAACTACGGGACGTCCTCCTCGGTGGCGCTGCGTCTGGAGTATGCTAGCGGGATCCTGGTGGCCAACATGACGGATCCTGATGACGTCACGTGGTGGGCGGCTGTGTCCTCGGGGGCCGTCCCCGCAGGCCAATGGCACAGTGTGACCTTCACCTACGACTACAACCGGGAGATGATGCTCCTGCAGGTGGACGGCGTCCAAATATCCCGAAGCGTGGAGAGAAAGATCCGGATTGACACAAGCGGAGACATTCGCCTGGGAGTGGCGGACAATGCGCCAGAGGTCGCCCCGTTCGCCGGGCGGATGGCTTGCCTCTGGCTCCACGAGAGGGCGCTGCCTGATGTGGAGATTGCCGAAGTGGTGGCGAACTGTCCGATTGCCGATATGGATGGTGAGTCGGTTTTTCTATTTCGATCGCGTTGTTGTTTCGGAAATCAATGGGGGACCTGTCAAGTACCTATATTTGTAATGAACCTTTCATCATCACTCAATCTGTCTGAAAAACATGAAACTTACGAATGCGTTGCTGTCATAAAAGTAGCGGTTTGACCATTTTCGCCCCCGGTGCATGAAATAACGAGTCCAACTTAGTGCAATTCAAGCTTTGTGTCACCGATCATGTTCAATAATGAGTTACTCATACATTATACTAGTAATGCATTGCAATCTATATTTGATACCTTAACCATTTTAGACTACCCGAGGCTCCCGGAGGTGCCGGCGTTGCTGGTGGCGCCATCTCACGACAACTCAACGAACGAGTACCGCGGCTACGAGATACAATGCTCCTTCCACTCTCTGAACGAGTCAAATGTTCAGTATGACGTCGAATGGGTTGCCAATGACAACTTCATCGTTGCCAGTAAGACGTACACCAGCATTGAGTCTGACACAATGTGGACTGCCGCGCTGACCGAGAGCGAGATCACTGACATACCCCGTGTGGAACAGGTGAGACCTCCTCTGGTCGTCTCTCGACCATCGTATTAACATCGTGAAGGGACACTCAATGCATAATATGTAATGAAATGACGTGAATGTACCAATGTGCCATAAATGGGAATTTCATTGTTCACGTTCAAAGAAGTTTCATAGAACTATGTGACTCAAATATGTTGCATATGGCTTTTAATTATATATCTGACCACGTGGATTATGACTGGTGCGTTCTCTGCAGCTCTCCTGTCGGGTTCACACCTGCTTCATGGATCAATGTGCCACGATCCGCTGTCCTGCAGAAAGCGGCTTCCTACTACCCAAGGTCGAGGTGAGTATTCCCACAATACTCGTGGCGGGATTGGCTGTTGCTCAGGTATAGGCGGCCGCGTCTTAAAAAAATTTTATTCCTGTGATATCAGCCAGAGACCTGCCATAAGATAACAAATCCGAGGTCAGTATTCAGAAGTTTCTTATAGGTCATGTGGTGGTGTAAGCAATCTCGTGCAGAGTGTCCGATGGTGTGGTATCAGCCAGAGACCTGCCATAAGACAACTTGTAATGACGCAATAGGCTCTCAATGGATAGATAATTTATCTAATAATGCTATATTTTTAGAAGAAATTGTATTTAAAACTCGAGCATTACACGTTTCCTTACTCGTGCATTTGTCATTATCATTGTCAAGGTCGACCCAGGCGAACCGTTGCATCTGACGGAAGGTGGCAGCACAATCGAAATTACAATCTCCATAAACATTCCTCCGCAACTCTGGTGCAACGTCAGCCTTACCGATGACAACGATACGTGTCATGTGACCGTCGACACGGTCATCGAGATAGCAGACTCAGATATCAGCTGCGTGGATGGGAGAAAAATCCCGCAAGTTCTCGTCGGCCCTTCAGGCGAGAATCCCGTCGGTGAGGCTGCGTGTGGAGTGGTGTTTACGGAGACCAATTGGTTTGTCAGCTTTTCGGTCTCGCTGTTGGCGACACTGGATCGGGTGAAGGACGGAACGGTGAACAGGATGTTGTACATTCACCACAGTCTCCTCTGGTACACGTACATCACCGGGGAGTACAGCTACATCACCATCAAGGAGGAAATCGTCAAAGAAATAACGGTAATTTTAAAGTTTTGGCTCAAAGGAATGTAGCCCGCAAATACCGCAGCTTTTGTCGTAACATCATTCTATACTCGTTAGAAGGCCCACCACTGCAGTAGGATCTTTATTCTACTTTCTTATCTAGTTTACGTATTACTAAACGTATTTATCCATACATAGTTCCCAGCTCTCATGTTGAAATAGTTAAAAATGTAGGGTAATAATTACACGACCTGTATCATTACCCACGATAGGCTACATTCTCACCGAGTGACACTCATTCTAACCGAGTTACGTGGCTTTTAGCTTTTAAGTTGTAGTTATTTATTGTGCGGTTACTTAAACGGTGTTCATGATGCATGTGTATTTTACTTCCAGCAATTGTTTAAATCTGTCTTTATTTTCTCCACAGATCACCATTGAGGACGTCGATGAGATCAGGATCTGCTCAGCGTCCGGGGATCCACATTACGAGACGTTTGACGGAGCGTACGTACCGCGAATTAACCCTGCCACACCTCATATTCGGTTCCATGTGACCTCATATCCGGTTCCATGTGACCTCATATCCGGTTCCATGTTATCTCATATCCGGATTCATATTACATCATATCGGTGACAAGTGTAATCTCTGTTTGTCAAACAATGTCATGTCAAGTCAAATGTTATGAATAGTTGGTATACATCAAGCCATGAAATGTGATAAATACAACATTAAAACAATTGGTTTGGAAGACTAACTAACCAATTGTCGTTGTTGGCGCTAGATCCGACCAAATGCAATAGTTCGGTATTGCATGGATATCGCGAACACCGAAAATATGTGCTATTCTCGATCAGCAATGTGATAAAGTGCTGCAGGGGCAATATTAGATAGTTCATATTTACGTGAGCAAGGGCTATCCTTTACTATATCCTAGTACGATAGTATTTTAGGCCTGCCTTTTATTGTGGCGGGAACACCGTCGTTGAGTTGACCAACAACGTCTGCCATTGTTCAGCACTCGGTGTAGTTTTTAGAATTATTATTGAATTATTCATAGAATATTAACTCTATGCTAAAGACAGTTGCCTTTATTATTGTTAATATGAAGACGTGTATGCTGGTCGGAATGTTGCTAAATTGTTATTTTATTCATATATTGCGACTGTTTGTTTGGTTTGTAGACGCTACGATCATTACGTGTCTGGGGAGTTTGTCCTCTACAGACATAAGACATTGCCCTACGAGGTGGGTCATCAAAGCAAGCGTCTGCATATATCGATCAGTAGGGTCCATAATATCCATGTTCTGCTGGACCAGTATAGTCATGCTTCTGTATTATAGTATTGGTTGGTGTATAAATGTATAATTGCCTGCCGACTATTTATATGTAGAGTGACTTCATATGTCAAATATATATGTCAAAGATATCAGTACCCAATATAGTATGTGCCCATGAAGAGTTACGGATGACCAATGATGATTACTGTTCGTATCGGTGCTTGGTTTAGGTGCACACGTACCAGAGGCAATGCGAGGGCAGCGCCGCCTGTCATTGCGCCCTCTCCATCCGCTCCGGTGATGACGTCATCGTGTTGGACAGCTGTGGGCCCGCCCGGGATAGCGCACGCGCAGACGGGGTGATCGCGGTGTACATGTATCTGAACGGGGAGCTCACCCCCGGCACGTACATCTGGCGCTTCAACAACGGCAACAAATACAAAGTGAGAAGACATAATAAACATGTACATGATAAACATGTACATGATAAACATGTACATGATAAACATGTACATGTTAATAACATGATAAACATGAACATGATAATTACATGACATTTGTGGGGGCCGCCTCGATAGCTCAGTGGGCTAGAGCGCTCGCATTAAGTGCTCTGGCCACCTGAGAGCCCCGCTGTGGCCATGTTTGTGTGGTCGCAGGATAAAGATCCCATGTCCTTCTTCTCAAAGAGTATGAGGTTACCCCCGGGGACATGGCTTCACTCTCCCTTCCTTCTTCCGTTGACTCGATATGACCAACAGTGGTTAAAGCGTCTTGAATACATACAACCATCATGATATTTATGTATCTGTAAAACGTATTTATTTACGTCGCATTTAGGCATACACACCTTTTAATTCTATTTCATAATTGCGATGTTAACAGTGGTGGCTCACTTTTCACGAACAGTTTAATTGTTTGCAGGATGTGTATTTGCCTTATGGTATTATCGTGTATATTTAGTCCATTGTGGCCAGTAACTTTCTTGACATATACGACTGTATGATTCATATCGCGTATGGTGGAACTGGTGGAATCACTGTATTATTGCACTATGTGTGATTGAGCTAGTGTATGATTGAACTAGTGTTTGATTAAATTCTTGTATGATAGAACTAGTGTAGGATTGAACTGCTATATGATTTAACTATTATATGATTAAACTATTTTATGATTTATCTATTGATGATTGAGCTATTTATTGTATGCTTGAAAGACTGATTGCGCGACCGATTCTGACTGAACTATTGATGGACATTACAAGCTGGTGTGTTTGATCCGTGCCTTCCCACAGATCCAACTGCCGACGGGCACTGTGATCACGGCGGTGCTGGCCTGGAAGTCCTACATGGATGTCTTCCTTGAGGCGACGTACGCCTTCGACTTCGGATTAACGGAAGGTAAGATGATAATTGGCTTTCGCGCCAAATACCAAACAAATGGTTCATCTACCATGTTAGGGCCAACGAAATGTATTACCGTAGCACATTTAGGGCGTGAGTAATACGTGAGATATGCTGACACAGTGGTTCGTCCTAACCTGGAAACCACACAAATGGGAAAATAAACACTAAAATCTTCACGAGTCACGCAATGTTATGTATGCCATTATTTATATTGATGAATTAATTTATGAATGATTTTTACATAAAACACGACCCTGGTTTAGCATGTACAGTTAGTGCTTACCTTGACGTGAAAAATGAACATATGTCGTGTATATCTGCCTTTATTCTGGTGTTATATCCATAGGTCTTTGCGGTACCTACAATGGGAACTTTGACGACGAGTTCATGAAGCCTGACGGGACCATTGATTTCGCCATGGGCAGCATCTTCATTTCAAGCTGGAGGTGACAACAGCTATTAACATGCACCGTTAAACGTCGTAAACGTCATTCAGAAAACATGGTTCTGTTAAAATGACATGGCATGGATTTGTTGCCCATAATTTGACTATCTTATTCTGTTTATACTGAAATATCGAAATTTTAAATAAAAGTCAATGACCTTATCCAGAGTGCAATTTTGACCCACGCAATCATTCGAGACTCCTGTTTGCTTGAATCTCATTTGGTATTATTTACTTATATGTTATATGTTGCCAAGTACAAAAAACAAGTCCAGTCCGCAAAAAGGTAAGCTAACAATCCTGCTCACATCTGGATGTATCACGATAAGAGTATAAACAGACAATGAAAAGCTTAGTGAACGGGACCATGATACCTGCGTCCGACCGCTGTCTGATGTAATCAAAACGACTTGTTCCACTCCAGGGTACGCGCCGAGTTATCACACTACGCCGGATTCTGTGGCGCAGACATCGATGACGTCATCGGAAGTGGGCCCCCGTCCATCAGTGGTTACTGTGACTGCACTGAGAAGCGGCAGTCGTCGTGCGACATAACGTCAGCCGTCATCGACTGCCCGGTGGTAGCAGCCAACGGTGGTACGTCATGCCCATCGATCAGTAAATACTAACATGAAACATGGGACTTCCCTTTGAGAAGAGTTCAATATCATGAGTTTGATCACGTTATTGGAAGAAAGTGTCACCTCAACATGTAATAACGCGTAATGTATTGTTTTCTTAGTCAGATTTTGACAACACGAGTTAAAGTATAGGAAATAAAGAAAAAATATCAGAAACAAGAACTTGACGCCAGCGACCCGGTATTTACCATAACAGTCTTCACTGGTCCACCAAATAGGATGTGTGACATTTGACATTTATTGCATAAACATTTCCTCCTCCTTTATTAATCCAGGGGAAGACATAACGGAGGTGCTGATCCAGACGTCCCTCTCGCCACTGGGGTGCGGGGATCCAGACTCACTGCCCGATGATGCCATCTTTGAATTTGATCCGGACTTCAACCCTCCGGTCAGTATATATGACGCAACTTGTTTTTCTTCCGGATCCAAATGCTTTACCTCCGATTTGCTATTCTCCATCAATAATTCGATGCTACAGACAGACATCGGCCTTTCATTTACTATACCATATATCTCATGAACTATGAAAGGCCCATAACTCGAAGACCATTATTGCAGAATAATGCCTTAAATTAGTGTAAAATGATTGTCATATTTTATGAACTCACATCGGTATCATGCGCAATAATCACGATATCTAGATAAAAAAAGTGAAATTCCTGTTGTCCCTTTAATTTTATCGGCAGCCAGTGGATTTTCTGCAGTGTGCTTTGGGGACCTATCCTGTGCATGTATGTCTGTATTCAGATTATTACGTGGCCGGTTGGCAACCTGACGTTCGACATGGTCCAGACATACTGTCGGGATCAGCTGCTGAAATCTGACGTGGGCTTGGCGTGCGTCGGTGTCCCAGGCATCGACTTCACACACGATATCGAGTCTTGTATTGAGGACATCAAGGTGCGATATACAATGTCATCCACGTATATGACACTGAGTATTGACTTAGAAGAATGTCTGTACCTGGGTTGATATATCTAGTTTGGGCATTGTGGTGAATCTTGTTTTTTTATTATGTATATTTCGGAAAGATACGAAGTATATTATGAAACAAACACGGGGTTTTCGATATTTCTGGTTCATGTTCAGCTTTTGTTTGCAACATTACCGTTTGCATAGACGGTAGTAATATTTGAGGTTAATATCAAAATCATTTACATAAGATTATATTTCAACATGTGATGATGGCCTCACGTACAGGACATGACATATGATGTCATTGCATGGAGTGAAAGACATCATGAGTTCGTTGCATGACCTAAAATACAGCATGATTTTGTATATATGTTTCCAGATCTCCGGAGACTTAGGCTGGGCCCAGGCAGCGGTATCCGCGGTCCAGACCAAGTGCTTAATCTTCATCGGGATTGATATCAGCATCTGGATCTTGGATCCCGACTCCGGGATCTTTGCTCCCCCGCCGGACATCCTGAACAACCTGTGTCCGGGAGCCTGTATGGACGCGGGCACCTGTCTGTTGGGTTAGTGTCGCCATCTCTATGTGGCTTTGAGGCCTCTGATTGTCTGTAACATGTAGATTGCATTATTGTCGATGTTTTTTCACATGAATGGCTTCTATATTGAACCTGAAAGGACCTCATAAAGGTGTCTCGCTGGGTTATTTGCTTCAATTAAGGGACATCCTGATAACATCCAGGTTGTTGAAGGATTATATCGCTTTGATTGGAGGTCGGTTTGGACTTTGGTGGAGTGAAACCAGATTCGATTTGAATGTCTTCTTCAGATTTTGTTGTCGTATTTTACCGAGAAAACCTGACTCCACTGTAACTTTCAGGATTGGTTTCCTGAGAAAAATAGTTATCAGTAGAAAGTTCTACTTTATATTTGGTGCGTGTGGGACTGTTTGTAACACATAAGCCGCCGGGTCGCCCATTTTGCGGTTTATCAGCAGATTCTAATTATCGCAATGGGACCCTTCTTAAAATCAGAGATCCACCCTTTCTAATGATTTCGCTCCGAATAGTTGTATCCTAACCATCGTGCAATGAACACAAACTTTGAGTTTATAAATCCTGCCAGGTATCTGCCAGTGCGAGGCTCCCGCTCTGGGCGACGACTGCTCCCTAGATCTCACCATTCCCCCGGTCATCGCATCCGAAAGTCTGACCTTCACCTTCGAGGGATTCGGCGTGTTCGTCACCATTTCCGGATCAGGATTCATCTCTGGCACCAGCTGCATCTTTACCAAGATAGAGGTCGGCAACCTGCTGATGACACATAATGTCTTTAAGGGATCAATAGTAGACCAAAGCATCAACCGGGCCAAATAAGGCCGAATAATTTAGAGTAAAACGCATAAACGCCTGCCTTTGTGTATAGGGAGGGGGACCAGTGGACCAAGTTACACCATTTTGCTCATTTATTGCTCAGTGTACGTGTCCTACCGCTGTGAATTTCCCATCTGTCGTCAGTAGTATACTGCAAAATACAATTTTATAATATCGGTTACTGCATGGATCATCCATATCAAACCAGCCCGAATAGCTAATCGGACTGGTTAATGACACTTCATCCAATCCCAAAGGTAAGATGATGATGCAATTACCTGGAATTGGACAGCCAGATAGGAATGATATACACATTTCACCCTCTGACAATATTTACTACCGCATCTACATGGGTTTTCTTCTCATATTATGTTAGATAACTGGGTCTTCGTGGGAAGTCACCGCAGAAGAAGTGACGGTTGAGGCCATTTACGTCAGCGCCAGCGTCGTCACGTGCTATCTACCCGACACTTCCGGTAGCTACGAGCTCGTTATCTCCAACGAGGGGGCGCTCTTCTCGGAGACCATCGTCATCCTGAACTATGACGTCCGCTGCTATCAGTGTGGCTTCGACAACAGAATGTGCACAAGAACGGTAATACTACGACCGATACTTTGGCTTGCCCGGAGAAAATCCGTCACAATGAGGAAAACGCTGTATTTCTATCATTGTTACACTGCGCTTCCAGGTTCCCAGGTTGAATGAGGACCAATGTGAGGCAATGTGATGGATGACAATGTCTATTTATTAGTCATATCTAAAAATAATACTAAGCGATCGATTTTTAATGATTACATTTTCCTTTTCAGCAAAGCTCCTGTGTGATAGCTGGCAATTGTTTCGCCAAATACGATGTTAACCCTGACAACGCTCAGCAGCTCTGCAGTCCAGATGACAGCACGGACAACTGGACGGATGGGACAAGTAAATGTTGCATTTATTACTTGTTATATATATACCAGGTTTTAAAGGACTATATGTGTGTTTGTCTGTATGTCTGGCTACTTTATGAAGATATATTGATCATTATGCATAATATCGCTTCCATGTAGAATCCATATGTTCGATAGAAGTCCATAGTGATTATTTACCTTTTCCCCTACGAATGGTAACATAGTGCCTGCAGTATGTGTTGATGCGACAAATTTTACGATTAAGTTTGTAACCGCTACTATGTTCTAGGCGGTTTAGTCCAAGCTGTCTTCCCATTGGACGACTGCCGTGCAGTGTCCAGCGTAACGACACCCGTGATTGGTGGAATCTTCAAAGAGGACGTGACGTACGGACCAGGCCCAGCGGACATCGAGGGCGCGTCCTTGACCTTCGACGGCTCCCCGCTGAGCTACATCCAGATTGACAATGACAACCAGGCGCTGGACACAGTCTACAGCCTGGCCATCCTGATGCACGTGTTCCCGACAGGCTCGGCCCGCGGGACGCTGCTGAGATACGACCCCGGAGGCCCTGGCGGCGTGGCGCTGTACTCTGAGAATGGCCACGTGACCGTGCACCTGGCGCCGCGTGATGGCGGGCCACCAGAGATATTCAATTCCACGTCAGACACGCTCCCGATGAATCAATGGACTCACGTCGCTGTCATGTACTCTTTCGATGGCGGGAGTCTGAAAATCTACATCAACGGCAATCTGGATGAAAGTTTCACTCCACGAATGAACCCGCTGAGCACGACCGGAAGTGTTCGTCTGGGAGCGCATGGCGGCTACAACTTCCGGGGTCACATCTCGTGTCTGCAGATCTATGACGAGATTCTGGACGCGGCTGAAATGGGGACTCTAATGGAGTGCCCTGTCCGTATGTATAAACGTTCTAGCTGCAAACTAAATTAATTAATTAGCTGAAGCTTATCAGAAATCCGTTTATTAAGCACAGAGCATTTTTATTTGTGACAGAAACCCAAATGAGAAATTGTATTAAGATATATAGTAGATTTGTACAGATCAATTACTTTCTGTTAATGTGTAATCCTGGACCAACTGTAAACATGTTTAATGTTGCGTATGTGTTACTCGGCTTGCAGCGTACATGTCGCTGCCTGCGAAGCCAGACCTGACCTTCCTGGGCATGGTTGGTGACCAGATGGCCTTCAGCTGTGCCTTCCAGACTTTGAACCATAGTGACGCAGTCTATAACGTCAGTTGGAAAGCAGGCAGTGAAGTCATCTACGAAGAGCTTGTCGGGAATGGAACGTCCGCTTCCGGCGAGCCCGTGGACCTCACATTTGTGACACCGACCGGCCAAGCCATCAACATACGGGACGGGGTGAGATGGAAAAAAATGTTTGTTACTGGACAATGCATTATTTTATTATTATATATCATAAACATGGTTCTATTCTGAGGTGTAATTTATTGAATTGTGTTCCATTTTGTTTGATACTGGACGAAAGTGACGTTCAAGCCATTTAGACCCAATACCGTAACTGCATATATTATGTATGATTTTTTAGCTTTCTTTTGGCAATATTATATCCATTATCAACATTTCTCAATAATGAAACGCACTGTAGTTTGCATCGTTGTATAGTTCATAGTATGTAAATTTGCATAATGTAGTTTTATCTGGTCTCTGCATAAATAATCGTTTTGTGGCCGAATAAATACCTGCTTTATTTCTATTTTGATGAAGATTTCCTGCGAGGTGACCGCCTGTCGCGGAGACAGTTGCAGTGACCCCTCTGCCCTCTGTGCTAAGCCGAGCCTCGTCCTCAAGCCGGAAATCAAGGTGGGCCCCTCGTGTACATCCAAAAAAATTGCCTCATCCTAACCCAGCTTATAACGTTCGTAACTTGGGATTAAATAGGCAATATGTATATCGGAAAATATGCAATCCGCGGCAGGTAATCAGATGCAAAAACTTTCTATGAACGATTGGTCGGTTCTGCCACTAACCAATGTTATGACCATATTTTATCAACCCCCACACAGATTACATGCGACTCGGAAATCATAGTCACAGAAGGACAAACAGGGGAGTACATACTGGTTGAGACACCTTTCCCGCCGTCGGCGTTCTGCTATAACCCGGATGTGGGTTCCAACGACACAGTCACGTGTTCCATCCACGTGGAGGTGGAGTTTGAGCTCGTGGCAGAGGAAGAAACGTGCTTCATAGACTCCTCCGCAGTGAAGTATTCGCAGGCAGTGATTGGCTGGATTTCCTCAACCGGATATCGTGAAGGCACATGCGCGCTCATTTTACTGGATGACGGAGCTGGCGAGGAACATCGAATCTCTGTCAAGGCGCGAATAGATAATCTCCACGAGGTGGAGCTATCGACAAAACGAAAACTGTTCGTGTACGAGAGGCATTACGTGGGGGAGAGGATCACGTATGAATCCATACTGAAAATCATAGAGGTACGTTAAACCGCCACGAAATGTAGGTTAACACATATATTAGAGATTAGATATTAGAGATTAGATATTAGAGAGATATTTGTCGGTTAATAGCACTTGTGCTATATCTGATCTTATTGCCTATGTCGTTACATACATACGTAGCAAACTGCATTGTTACATGTCATCAATCTTATACACATATATACCGGGCTGAATTGTATTTCACAGACAGGTTGATTGTCAGTCTGCAAGCTATAGGCTGCATCGCTTGCAGGGTGTATTATAGCATATTAATTGTAGTTGACTTGGAAAGATATATCTCTTAGCTACTTATACCACTTGTGATTTCCAGTGTTCAGCAACAACAATACGTGTCGTTTTATCCTAAATAATATATATGCGACGTGTTAATATATTTTTATCACTCACCGACCATGTGGTATGATATAAGGATTGACCTTTTTATCAAATTATGTAAACTATCCGTGGTTTACACTTCGCTTGAGGTGATCAAGAAAATACCATGTGCTTATTCCATCTCCTCTCTGGTGACCTTGTGACAGGTGACAATAAACGACGTGGACATGAGACCCAAGCAGTGCATCTCCCGAGGCGATCCGCACATCATGGGTTTTGACGGCAGGTAAGGCTACACGGCACACTGGGCGCTATATATCGGCCCTGTAGGTGTCACACATGCTAACCGGATAAACATACAACCATAGATAGCGTCAGCGTTACTGGCTCGCTAGTAAATGATATTGGCTGGCATATTGTTTAGCTTCCTTGCAGATGCTCTGGTAACATATCCTGGTTTGGTATCTCGTCTCGCTGGGGATGGGGTACTTAATACATTGTTGTGGGCGGGGGGGGGGCGGTCCGCGGTAAACCCGCCGCCCCTTTTTCATCGCCAAAATCCGCTCTGAAGGGGTATTGTTTCGCGGCAACCCGCTCTATGAACGCACATTTTCAGACCCCCCCCCCGGTCGCAAGTTTTCAAATAGCCGCTATATAGGGGTATCTTTTTCATCATAAATGTCCGCTCTGTAGGGATAACTGTTGCATCACAAACGTCCGCTCCCTCAGGCAACAAGGGGCACCCGCAGAACCCTCCCACCAGCTTCGTTTATAACAGTGCCCCGCCGGGCTCGTCTCTTGACAACGCTTGATTTGGCAAACGCATGCCACAGTTTCGGTATATCACTCACCTCGCATTTGGTCCAATATTCTAATAATAATAATAACAATAGACTAGTCTACAGTGGTCGACATTGCAGGTGGAATTCGATGGCATTCACTGAATTTTGACGACAATGATAATTCTTTGTATTATTGGACTAAAAATAAAGTTTACTTATATAGTTGCCTGTTTTGTTATATCCATTTAGAGCTTATGACAACATGCTGGAAGGCGAGTTTGTGCTCTACAGGCACGCCACGCTACCCTACAAGGTCAGACATCACCTATCATATACACCTGATATGTGTATAAATATTGTGGTCCTTGATAACTTGTTAGTAGTCTGCTTCCTACGCAAGGGGCGATGGGCTAATCTACAGAACTGTAATGATATATTTATTAAGCAGGGGTGGATAATATGCGCAATAACGCGTCTCTTACATTCTACCGCTTTTTCCTGTATACTACGGTTTGGCTAATATGGATTTTAGGAAAAGAAACAACTGAAAATGTCTTTAATTAATTTTGTGAGGTACGTCGTATTTCTCGCAGGTTCACGGCTTCCAAAAACGGTGCGGTCAGTTCAACCCAGCGACGTGCAACTGCGCAGTCGCAGTGCAGTCTGGTGATGACGTCATTGTCTTGGACCGCTGCGATCGACGTGACATAATCGCTCAGCTGTACATCAACGGTGACCTGACCCCGGGGACAAGAGTGTTACAGTATCCAGGCGGCAAGGAATTCAAGGTAGGTACCAGCTGTACATCAGTGGGGACCTGACCCCGGGGACCAGAGTGTTACAGTATCCAGGCGGCAAGGAATTCAAGGTGGGTACCAGCTGTACATCAGTAGGGACCTGACCCCGGGGACCAGAGAGTTACAGTATCCAGGCGGCAAGGAATTCAAGGTGGGTACCAGCTGTACATCAGTGGGGACCTGACCCCGGGGACAAGAGTGTTACAGTATCCAGGCGGCAAGGAATTCAAGGTGGGTGCCAGCTGTACATCAGTGGGGACCTGACCCCGGGGACAAGAGTGTTACAGTATCCAGGCGGCGAGGAATTCAAGGTAGGTGCCAGCTGTACATCAGTGGGGACCTGACCCCGGGGACTAGAGTGTTACAGTATCCAGGCGGCAAGGAATTCAAGGTGGGTACCAGCTGTACATCAGTAGGGACCTGACCCCGGGGACCAGGGTGTTACAGTACCCAGGCGGCAAGGAATTCAAGGTGGGTGCCAGCTGTACATCAGTGGAGACCTGACCCCGGGGACCAGGGTGTTACAGTATCCAGGCGGCAAGGAATTCAAGGTGGGTGCCAGCTGTACATCAGTGGGGACCTGACCCCGGGGACCAGGGTGTTACAGTATCCAGGTCACAAGGAATTCAAGGTGGGTACCAGCTGTACATCAATGGAGACCTGACCCCGGGGACCAGGGTGTTACAGTATCCAGGCGGCAAGGAATTCAAGGTGGGTGCCAGCTGTACATCAGTGGGGACCTGACCCCGGGGACCAGGGTGTTACAGTATCCAGGCGGCAAGGAATTCAAGGTGGGTGCCAGCTGTACATCAGTGGGGACCTGACCCCGGGTACCAGGGTGTTACAGTATCCAGGTCACAAGGAATGCAAGGTGGGTACCAGCTGTACATCAGTAGGGACCTGACCCCGGGGACCAGAGTGTTACAGTATCCAGGGGGCAAGGAATTCAAGGTGGGTACCAGCTGTACATCAGTGAGGACCTGACCCCGGGGACCAGAGTGTTACAGTATCCAGGCGGCAAGGAATTCAAGATGGGTACCAGCTGTACATCAGTGAGGACCTGACCCCGGGGACCAGAGTGTTACAGTATCCAGGGGGCAAGGAATGCAAGGTGGGTACCAGCTGTACATCAGTGAGGACCTGACCCCGGGGACCAGAGTGTTACAGTATCCAGGCGGCAAGGAATTCAAGGTGGGTACCAGCTGTACATCCGTGGGGACCTGGGTGTTACAATACCCAGGCGGCAAGGACGACAAGTTGCAGTATTGCGATGTCGCCGATTCTGTGCTCCGTGCGTTGTTAATAAACATAATGGCTTCATAATCGCTGCTCATGGTTTCACCATTTCTATATCTCCCCAGATCTACCTGCCGACCGGAGCCTACGTGTCCGTGGTCTCCGATTGGTCCAGCCACACCATCGGGGTCTTCATCACAACGTCGACATCTGACTTCGAAAACACAGAAGGTAAGTCGATGGACAATTTATCTACTCAACATGATCGTGTGAGTTAGGGTACAGGAGGCAACTGACAGTGAAAGATAAATGTTCCCACGTTCATACCAGTCTAATTGTATGTTGATTGCTTGTATTCAGGGACTCCTAGCGTGGTTAACTAAACGATGCGATGCTGCCTAGAACACGTCCTTGGTCAGGCAGGTTATTCATCAAGGAGTAAATACGAGCGAGGTTTAAACTTGTCTCATGACCATAATGTTAGACGACAACATACAGCTATTGGAATCATTACAAACTATGTGAGCTCTCAATACACGAAAGAGTGAAAGACAAGAGGAATATTTTTGCTGAGATATCTCTTCTACGGCAGGCTCTTAAACCATATAAAGACGTTATAAACTCGGAGACGTCATACGCCTCATGTTCGTATGCAACTGCCCCTCTAGCCGCCCCGATCGCCGACGTCTCGACTCGCGCATATTATGAAATATTTATTGCGAAGAAAAGTGAAGTACCGAACACAGAAGTAAAATTATCAAATCTTTTCAACCGCCTCGATATTAATTTTGCTGATGTATATAAGAGGAAAATTAAGGATATTCCAGACAGAAAAAATAGCTGCCTTTAACTTTAAAGTAATTAATAAAATCTTACCCTGCAAAAGAAACCTTGTGGAATGGGGAAAAATTGAATCTGACTTGTGTGACCGATGTGGACTCCCAGAAAATACTATGCATTTGTTACATGATTGTTATTTCTCGAAAGAAATTTGGAAACTGAAATCATTACAAACTATATGTTTCCTGCCATAATCATATCGGGATCTAAACTTTCTACAATTTTATTAAAACCTGATCAATGCCAGAATTATTTATTGTTATCACTTAGTTACAACTAAATATACTGCCTGGAGAATGCCCTAGAGTATATAAAATGGTGCAATAAACAGGTGATGTACACAC
The DNA here is from genome assembly GCA_964019135.1 of Arenicola marina. Classification (NCBI taxonomy): domain Eukaryota; kingdom Metazoa; phylum Annelida; class Polychaeta; family Arenicolidae; genus Arenicola; species Arenicola marina. The sequence goes on from OZ025262.1 coordinate 33,077,407, forward strand.
AAATCTGTGACGTAGTTCACATAGCTTCCAGCTGTCAAACACAAAATATCTTGATCTGAAGACTCGCTTGCGAGACACAAGACACATGATCGATCCACCGTGAGACAATGTGAAATTGCTTGTGTCAACATCTGTCAAGTCTCTCTGAGCACTTGGTATCTTCTAGGACTCTGTGGCAGATGGGACGGTGATCCAGACAACGACTTCCGGGATCCATCCGGAACTATCGTCCTAGATACGTCAATCTTCGCTCACGTCTTCTCCGCCACATGGAGGTAGCTTTATAAGTTATACGTGATACAGATGTAAAGGAAATGGGTGACAACAGACGCATTTCTGCATTTCCTTTTCAACCTCACTTCCCCCATTTTATCTCTTATTTATTAGTCATACCGTGACTTTTATTAGGGAGAAACCAATAATATTGGCCACAAATGGTATAGTCTTTCCAGACCTACAAAATTTGGTGGTTTACAAAGTAATTAAAAGACACCAGCGGACTCACTATTTTGATAATAATTATGTAATGTACCGCATACATATATGCATTAACAGTAAGTAATCCCAACGAGTTTATCTTATTTGTCGCCAGGGTGTCGGTGTTCGATACGCTGTTCCGCGGGACCTGTGTCAGTGTGGGTGGCGAGGACGCGGGATCCCTGCCCGGACCGGACCCAGATCTGGACACGGGGAGCGGCATCTTCTGCCAGTGCCAGGAGGACCTGCCGAGACAGTGTGGACCGGATGTAGACTCTCTCAAGTGCGCGGCGTCCGGCAGGGAGCAATCCGGTAGGATATACAGGCCTCAGTACAGGCGACTGATACAGCTTCCGGTTAATGGCATCAATACATTGTCCCTTTGTGAAATGCGCTGTTGCTTTAGATTTTAAGAGCCTTGCGTATTGGTTGTCTTAGTGCTTATTTCAGGTATTTGATCTCTTACATGCTTACTGCAGTTATAGTGTTGGCATTATTTCAGGAATACCCTTATGATGTGACATATATATATATAAATATTTTAGGTGATTTTTCTAATGAAAGAGTTTTCCTTGAACAATATGAAAACTACCCGCTGCAACTTCACTTCAGTTTCAGTGTGAGTTTACGTGTGGCCTCCTCTGGTCTGACCGTCTTTCTTCGCAAAGAGTAGGGTGTTACCCCCGGGGACATGGCTCCATGTGCACTCTCTCTTCCTTCTCCCATTGACGAGATATGATCAAAAGTTGTTAAAGCGCCCTGAATATACAACAAAAAACAAATTAACCTCTGGTCTGACCCACCTTGTTTCCAGCCGTGGACATATCGCTGGCCTTGGTGCTGGGAGCGGTCCCGTCAGGGGGGTGCACGTCACCCCTGCAACCCGAGGACACCTTCAGCTTCGACATTGATTACATTGTGGTACGAACATCGACCTGGACGTTGAGACCCCCACCAGTCTGATACATCTCATTATACACCTCAAAATCTAGCCTTAATTAATGGCAATATGTAAAAACGATTTTTTTTTGGCAATGCATCGTAATTATTAATTTAGATCACGTGAAAATGATATTTATATTATGTATAATTCACAAATCCACCCGGCCTGTGTGTACGTGGCACCTGTTGCAGGATGAGGACATCCTACAGTGGCCGGCCCACGGCTTCACGGAGGATGAGGCCAAAAGTAACTGTACCGCCGGGATCACAGGGAGCCAGGCGGGGGCGCAGTGTCTGGATCTGCCAGGCCTTAACCTCGCCATGGAGGTCAACGCGTGCATGAGGGACATCCAGGTTATAAAACACAACACACCGCGACACGTTAACCCTCGCCATTATCCCATCTGTTCCTTGGTGGGCTGGTGGCGATTCAGTCTGACTTCTGGGGTCGCCCCTTGGCCTAGCTAGTAGATTATGTGTTCGGTTATTGCCGAGTGTGCCCTTCTAGGCCACCCCAGGTGGTCGGTGCGTGGGGCTGGGCATCCCACCTCTGCAAATATGTATGTGTGTACAGGATACAGATCCCATGTCTCCATTCGCAAAGAGTGGGATAGTACTTCCGTCGACATGGCTCCTCGCTTCCTTGACTATTTCTCTTGTCGCGATATGACCTCTACAATTTATTTAAAACGTCCTGCGTCAGGGTTACCCGTGTGGTTAAATTAATTGGTTTTTCACGTGGACCTTATCCCTATAACTACACATATGTTTTGCGGTGATATGGGCTAGTGTTTAGTGCTTATTTCAAGTTTGCAAATGCTGCCTTACAATATTCTACATAAATTGCCATATACTTATGGAGCTTTAACGCTGGCAATCCTACTGGACTTTTCGTTAACATCTCTCAAACCAAGTGTATTTGTTTGTTTTTCCTTTGTTTTTGCACACTTGGTGGACTTGATTGTAGATGACCGGGAACCTGACGTGGGTTCGCGAGGCCGTGGCCTCCTTCAGCCAGCAGTGTGCAGTGGTCATTGAGGGCGACATGGGGGTGTGGATCGACCTCCCCGGTGGCATCCTCGCTCCCCCGCCGGCGATAGATGGAGCTCTCTGCCCCAGTCAATGTCACGGTCGTGGAGAATGCGTCGCAGGTACGAAACAAAGGGTTTAGCTTTATATCTGATTGGATTTTTTGTATTAAACTCGAGACACATTTCATACTCTTGTATAATGTTGCATTCTTTGCCTTATCTCTTTACTATTATCGCCAATTTAATCCGTTACGTTACAAATCTTACGACCGCGAAAGGAGGCAGCGAGCGAAAAAGGATATGTCCACACATAATAGGGATGGGTGGCTTTACAAAAGGATTGGGTTCACTCTTGATTCTTGACACAGATGCGCAAGCCAGCGTGCATTGCTAGTCATTGCTCCTGGTATAAACCCACACTACAGCCATATATTGTATATATGTGTACATGTCGCGAGTAATAACCGGATCTGTATAATTGTGAATGGTGTGTATTGACATCCAGGCATGTGTCTGTGCGGACTGGGGACCTTCGGACTGGACTGTGGCGGGCTGGTCAATGTCCCGCCTTTGGTGCTCGGTAGCGCGCAAAACGGATCATGTGATCTTCACGCGCTCGGTGACGCATGCACCAAGGTCATACTGTACGGCAGCTTCGTGCACACGGTCCACATACAATGCCGTCTGGTGCGGCTCGAGGTAAGGAATGACATCCAGTTGACTCTCAGCATCACATCTGATACTATTTAGTTTTTTTATATTTTTATTAATTCTTTATTCTACAAGAGAGTAAGAGTAAGAGTAAGAGTAAGAGATTCTAGTGCATATCCGACATGCATACTGGTGTCGATTTAATGAACGTCACGTTATTCAAGACGTTGTTTATTACTATTATTATTATTATTATTATTATTTTATTATTGTTATTATTGTTTTTATTATTATTATTATTATTATTATTACTATTATTATGTAAGATGGACAGTCGTTGATATAATGAAAGTTTGTGGAGTTGCTCTTTGGAAATACGTACACATTCCGGCTTTTGATAAACACAAACTGACGACCGTGAAATGCGTCACGTGACGTCATGGTGATGTCAAAGCGTATATGCGACATTCGTTCCTGCCGCAGTTTAGATTTGGTCAAGATGGTTGAAATGATCGTCAAATTAAGATCCTGTTATTTTAAGATGAGTTAGAGGGACTTCCCCACGCCTTACATTAACCACACCTGCACAATTTGGCATAAATCACGTATTTCTTCATGTGGGTTTATTTTGTTAACGGTAAGATATTGACAAAAAAGTTAAACTTGTTTTTATTGAAGCTACAACTGGTGGTGGGCGGTGTGTATGAACTGGTTCCATCGGACCCCCAAGTAGACCACGTGATCCAAGCTGACATCATCAGCAGCGGCCAAATCTCGTGTTCCCTGCCGGACCGCCATAGCTATGACGTCAGCGTGACGTACAATGGGACTGGGGTGTACACGGATGCCGTGATACACATCGTGTACGACAGCCGGTGCTACCACTGCGAGGGGTGGACCAGGCGGTGTACACTCATGGTAAGTCACTAGTATCTCATCAGAAACACCTTTTGTTATATAATAATTATCGTTTCTGACTTTTGTTCTATCTGTAGATGTTCTCATTTACATGTGGATTCCTTTTTGAAGTCTTCTTTTGAAAATAAATATTTAAACTACGATTGTACTATCCGGAGCGGTTTTTCTTCGTCCAAACACAATTAATGTGATTGCGGTAAGGTTATGGAATAGATTTTACCATGGAGTCGCAAAGTCGGTCACAAATTATGTCGGTGACATGTTTTTTTTAATCATTTTGCAGGAACACGTCTGCTTCATCAGTAACACGTGTTACGCCCCGAATCAAGCGAACCCGGCTAACCCGACTCAGATCTGTGACCCCCTCCGAAACACAGACGGCTGGAGTCTCTCCGGTGAGTGATACCAGGGCCCGTAAGTTCGAAACGCCAAAGGCCAAATATTTCGCCCCATAATAGGACTTTAGCATGGGGCGAGGCCTAATATTTTTCCCCCGCCGTTCGAACTTACGGGCCCAGCTACCGTCGTAAATGCCATATATCTGGCATATGCCATATATATGACAATTAAACGCTTACGCATGGTAGTACGGCAGTACAGATACTGAACCAACCGATAGTTATGTTATTCTGCGTTGAAGGATGATCCATGGAACAATGTTAATATATTTTTATTTATTCAATGCATTGATATAATAAATGTGTCATTCCACATCCAGGTTTACTCGACGACGGAATCCTCATCACGTGGTACAACTTCATCGGCCAGCAACTCGTGACCTTCACCTTCACGGCGACCATCAGTGGAGGCGCTGCCATCAGCTTGGGACCCTGGGGTCCGGCCTTGACCCTGCCAGGTCTACCCGACCTGCCCGGCACCGGAAGTCTTGCGGAGATCTTCCCCAATCTCGGCCGGAAAATGTGCATCTTTGATCTGGACTCTTGCAGCAGTTCAGGAGTCACGGTTTCCATGGTGATTAGCGTCACGCGATTTGAGGAATCGACGGTGGTGATTTCTGCAGGTGGCACCGATCTCAGCACGTACGGATGGCACTTCACCTACCGCTTCGGAGTCATGAATGTGGTGGTGGTAACCAAGACGGTGATGTGGTCAGTGCCTCTGAGGGGAATTCAGGCTGGTGTGTGGCTTAAACTGGGTTTCAGCCTAAACGTTGACCTGTCGCTAACTGTTCTCGCGGGTGGAAGAAGCATCGCTTTTGTTGACAGGCCGACTTGGGTGTTTGACGCACCACGTGATCTGCAAAAACCGACCGGCATCGTGATTGGTCAATCCGCTACCCACGTGACCAAGTCAGTGAGCGTCTCCATTAATGTCAGGACGGTGGAAAGCTACAACAGGGAACTGTCACAGCTGGACAATGACACCACGATAGGTACGTCGTACGTCTGGCTCATTCACTCCAAAATAAAGTTTTCGATTTTCAATCATCTGTTTATGTTATAAAGCAGAGAAACGGCTCCAACAATCGACCACGTACCAGGCGGGTCGGGTGGGTGGGTGGGTGAGGGCGGGGGGTGAGAAAGCCGACTATCCGGGGCACATTACAGTATCTATTACAAAAATTATGTTCCTTTAACTTTGAATACACAAAATCAATCGATGTACATATATATCCGTCATACACGGAATACATCACCTTATCTAATTTAATTAGGGATTAATATATATCTGTATTGACCCCCCCCCCCTCCCCCTTTAAGGTCCGTCCCGCTGTCCGGTAGACTCTACGTACATCCATGGTGGGTGCCTCTTCGTGTCGTCGGCCACTTTGACCTTCGACAGCGCGGCTGAGCAGTGCAGATCGAAGGGCGGCTACCTTCTCACTGTGAACTCCGCCGCCGAATATGAGGAATTCAAGTCAGTCTTGTGGGGTGTCTTCTCCAAGTCAACGGTAGAACACTGGTTTATAGGTAAGACATTGTCGTCGTATATGTTCGTTGTTCGATAACATTTTGTTTGAGCTTATCGCTTACTCGCGCCGTGGGCCGTGGGCCCTAACATGGAAGTTTTAAAGTTTTGTCATTTGGTAGCTGTAGCTACACTGTGAGCGAGGCGGTATACGGTTATATCTAGGTATAAGAGAAAAATGTTTCATATGTAATTCAATAATTTTGCTAGATTGGATATACATTCAGTTTCCCTTCGTTTACTAAATAAAAATTGCGCACATTCTAAAAAAGCCTACCGATGGCATATAAAAATCCACCCCATAATTATAACTTCACGACATGTTGTAAGGTTTGCGCGGGCTGTCCACGGCTGCCATGACGACGTGGGAGAACGGCGACCCCCTGGTGTTCACGGACTGGAAGGAGGACTACGTGTCGACGAGCGAGGAGCGCTGTGCTGTCGTGTCCCAGCCGGATGCTTTCCAATGGACCATGGCCAAGTGCGACCACCCCGGACACTACGCCTGTCGGGTGCAGGGTGAGAGTCATCTTGTTGGCATATCAGAGTCCGCGCGAGTCAATCGTCGTAATGTGACATATTAAAGAGTTGGAATTGAATGGAAAGCTTCTTTAAATCCTGCAATCACCTGCCGACAGCCACGCTTGTCAATATTCGCTATCCATGTGTGTATATAATCCATGTACTCATGTGCTGCTGTATTAATGAACCCCTTTGAAGGATTAATATAAACTATATATATATATATATATATATAAGCCATAATGACGCCCGCCGTGACGTCATCGCGACTCCCTGGTCGGTGTATGCGCCGCCTCGTTTCATGAATCAATCATATAAGCGAATGGAATGACCGGGAATATATTTAAATTCACATTTAAATATTTAAAGCTGGATATGTCATCGTGTGCTATATACGCTGTAATTACATGACAGAGCTATCTAATAAATTAGTCATCACATATATTGCTCATGGTTTGATGCGCGGCAGTAATTATGCGTTTTATTTCATTTCAGAAACGTGTGAACATAGTAAGTGTGATATTACGTAACTGTATAAAATACCGCCTGACCCCTTGAACTATCAACAATATTGTGATTGTACTTGTTCTTCCTGTATTCACCGATACGTTTGTAACTTATCCCTTGAAACGAAACGAAAATACAAATTCCGTTCCCAGACAACGCTTCTATTTGACAACACTCTCGACGATTTCACTTCACTCATGGCATCTACCCTAACCTCCCACCTCCCCCCTCCCCCCCCCCCCCCCAGGCCTCGGCGCAGTGGAAGGACCCATCTCAGACTCACAAATAGTCCACCTAGCGGCCATCGTCCCGACGGCCCTGACGTTCCACGAGGACGCCCAGGTGACGTCCATCCGGGTCCTGCTGACGCGCACCACGCGCCTCGTGGTATTCTTTGTGGCTCGTCCCTCGGGACTCCCGACGGACTGCGGGTTCAGGGTTCAAACCAAGTGGGAGGCGGAGCTGCCATCCTCGACAGGCTGGCACACGGTATGGGTGTACACTATATCAGCCTATATTACCCTACAATGACCCTACATTACCCTACGATGACACTACGTTACCCTACATTACCCTGCCACGACCCTACATTACCCTACGATGACAGTACATTACCCTACGATGACATTACATTACCCTACATTACCTTACGATGACACTACATTACCCTACACTGACCTATAATAGCCAAAGTAACCAATAATAACCAGCATTACCCTACAGTAATCTGCTTTGCCCTGCAATAATCTACATTACCCAACAATACGTTAGTTACACCAACCCAATATAGGTGCGTCCTACGTGCGTGATGCCGTAATAATATATTCAGAGAAAATGTCAACTATCATTACGCCTTTATAATATATGAGATGGCAAAGAATCGCACTGCTAAAGTACAGGGTAGCAGTAATCTCCACAGCTAACACCGATGGGAGCAGTAAACCGTACTGGTGACGTCATCAGATCGTGTAATATATATTCGCCACTCGGGCGCGCCTGTATCGTTTAACCATCACCATCCGTACTGACCCGCCAATACTATGATGTCCATAATACAGTGTACGGTATGCCGTATAGCGATCTTGCAAATCACGCAATTAACCCGTGTGGCATCCTGCCAATGTCGCTCTCAGTTTGAAGTGCCTGCTGAGACCAACCTGACGGCCGAGGCCGGGGACCTGTTCGGCTGGTACGACATGGGTGACCGGGGTCTGGGGGCCGTGGCGGGCGGTGTGCTGGATGGGGAGGGCGGCCAGCCAGTCTGCCGGGGACTCAGTGTGGAGAGCCCTGTCAGCGGCTCGGACCTAGAGCTGGAACCCGCTGACGTCCTGATGTCCTATCGTCTGGAGCTGTGCTATAGTACGTCGAGGCCCATGTTTAAAGTTACATGTTGTGTGTGAAATATTTTTTGGTGAGGATCCCGTGCTGCAATCTCAGTACGTGCTTTATATCAAGGAAATGCTCAGGAAATGTAAATAGAATATTTGAAAACTGTGATTGTCAACCCATATATGTAAATGATCCTAATAATATATATGAGAATTGTGAAATGTACCACAGAGATTTTATTAAAACCACGTACACTGTTCGGTGTTTTCACAGCTCCTCTACCGGCCACCAACGTCACCAAGCCGCCATTGTTCCAGCGCGTAGAGGTCGAGACGGTGGAGGAAGAAGTCTCGAGCCAGCGGATACCGTGGAACGAGACCGCCAACGGGACCATCTCCACACCGGAAATCGACGTCGCCGTGGAGTCCGTGCACGAGATCGTCCCCGGGATCACGGCGGACGCCCTGGAGCTGCTCCAGCCGGACTCCTCCGTGTCGCTGGTTGCCAAGGACGACGGTTGCCTAGGCGACATTGAGCAGTGCGCCGAGTCCGGTGTGACGTATTCGGTGACGTTTAAAGCCGAGGAGCTGGTGGAGGATTCAGTGCTGCTCTCTAGCGGCGGAGAGCGGGATGATGACTACGGCGTAGCGGTGGTGTTCGCCCTGGGCCGCTACCAGGTGGTGGTCACTACGCGTACGCTCGCCTGGTACGCCTCCTTTGACGCGACGCTGGCGCCGAGCAGGACGTGGACCTCGCTGGTGTTCTCCTGGCAGGCCGCGCAGGGGCTGGTGGTGTACGTGGACGGGGTGTTCGTCACCAGGGTGTACCAGGCCCAGCGGCGTACTACGACCGTCGTAACGACCGCCGTACACACCACCTACTTCTGTAGGACGTCGTACACCAGTGTCAGCCGGTACGTGGGCGCGCGCCTCACGCTCGATGACGTCACCGTCTACAGGGCCACCGTGGATGTCCTCGTGCAGCGCGGTCTCATCCACCTTGGTAAGGAACACTTTAAAAACACAGCAATTATAGTTCAAAGTATGACCAGCTCTAGCATTGAGATAGCAAACATAATAGAAGTGACAAATTATTACAATTCACATAAGTAATGTATATATATATGTTTTTTATATATATTTATATACGGTGAGGTACGATACAAACATGCTTACGTACAGGATGTAGAACCTGTAATGCTGTAATGAAATATACATACGTAGCTTTACGGCCATCGTTGTTCTCCTCCTGCGTACTAAAGAAGCGGACTTATATATGAAACATGTACAATCCAAGCATATTTCATTGTCTTGGGAGTTTTCATGAGTCAATTTGTATGTGCATGCACATTAGTGGTGTGGTATATATCGTGTAGCATTTCATGTGCCTGACTACTGTAAATACTGGATTAAGACAAAGTACCGTCTTTTCAAACACTTTCCACCTTTCCCATTATCATTCAATGACGTAGTAGATTAAAGCCGCCTTTATTTTACCGCAGAATACTCGGCTGTCGATGTGAGACGAGAGACCATTCGCTGGGCCCGCTTGGAAGCCGATCACGTGACCACACTGGCCTTGTCGGTGAACTTGACCGGATCATACCACACCGTCTACGGCGTCGCCGACCAGGGAGTGGCCTTTACCGGCGGCTGGGCCATGGTTACCATGCCAACCACGGATAAAGGCGTCTGCCTGTTGAGCATGGATCAGTGTCAGGAGCGAGGCACAATGGTGAGAACCCGGATGTGGTTTGAGGCCTTCGTGGAGAATACATACTACTTGGCCGGCGGCTCGGAGAATCCGGACGGCGAAGGGATGTCCTGTCTCTACCAGTATGGCCAGGTCTGGATCGTATTTTCCACCAAGACACAATCCTGGTTTCTGTCCGTCCAGCGGAATGTCTTCCCGATGAAGCAGTGGCTCAAGCTAGAGTTCTCCTGGAGCCTCCAAGGCGGACTGGCTCTCTATCTGGACAACGCTCTCGTGGCCTCGTCCAGCGTGGCAGTCTCGCGCGTGCGCATTGCCACCGTGGTCAGCAGCGCCCTCTACTTAGGGCGTGCGACTAGCGCCGAGGTTCAGATCGGCGTGTCCGTTATCCAAATTGAGGAAATATCTTTCTACACCGCCTCGAGAGAATATCTGGTGGAGCAGGAGGTCCTCTTTACCGGTATGTATGGCAGAATACAACCTAACAGACTCAACTTGTTCTTTAACCATACTGAAACTGAAACTGAAAAAAATACTGGCATGTTGCCTTCGTTAATCTATATACTTTTTTTAAATATAGTAAATACATTTTTATTGATCTTTGACATAGGAAGGCTCTGTAAACGTAGATCAATTTTACTTTTACAATTTTACAAAAATGCTGATAATAATTAGCATGGACATGCCTTTTCATGTGTACCCACATCAGGCCACGTGCTGAAGTTAAATAGTTACTCCGCTTCAAGTTGATATGTAACCAGCCAATTCAGATTCAAAATTAAGTAGTAAAACAACAAATGTCAAATTATCACAAAATATGTACGAAATTCATGGATCTTTATTTATTGTCACAAGTAACATCAATTGTATATATCAATTATTGTCTTGGTACCATATATACATACACACCTTCAGTGAACGCGACACTGCCTGAGCCTGAGAACGCCACCGTCCCCGTCGACCTCCCCAGCCTCCCACTGAGTGACATCACAGACATAGAGGTCGACTGGGGCCTCGTCGTGGAAGACGTCCTAGACACGGAATACTTCGAGCTGACGCTGGACACCGGCCTGGACATCCTCATGTCAGACCGGGACCGCGCGGCACTGGTGTTTGACGGCAACCACAGCGCGCAGCTGTTGCCGAAACCCGCTTCCGGTTGTATGAGCGACGTCAGCATGTGCAGTTCCTTCGGCTTCACCTATCACTTCCGGTTTAAGCTGTCCATCTTGAAAGAAAACATGTATTTCTTCTCCAGTGGAGCGGAAGTGACGTCGCAATGCGGAGTGGCATTCTTCTACCGTTACAATAGGTACGCGTCGATATGAGCCAATAATCCAATGATGAGAACTGGGTGCCATTTCACTAAGATCTCGTAACTTTTTCGTAAAATAAAAATAATTAATTGCGGGGCAAAGAGAAATGAAAAATGTTAAATTTATCATAAATATGTGGCAAGCCTGCTTTTAAATAATATTGGTAGAAAATAAATTGCACGAAGATGGCTGCACCCCAATAATCGCAGTATAACGCTCATTTCCGTTGCTCGTAAAATTACGATATGTCGTTAAATTAGCATGTAAAAGATATGATTACGAGCTCGTAACTCTTAGTGAAACGATCTCCAGATAAACTTTTATGCATGACGGGGTAAGTGGGAGATAGTGGGTTAACGAACGTAGACAGAGGGGAATTGTATGTAAACAAAATCTTAGAGATGGGTATTAGGGTAGACGAAGATGGAAGTCTGGATATTATTATATTTAATGACTTACTTAGGCATGATTTGTTTTTAGGAAAATGTCGGTACAAGAGGCTAATGTATTGCAAAGAACAGAACAGAACATTTTATTGTACCGTATAGCCTCAGACCCATAGTACATTAGTATTACAAAGGAACTGTTACCGTCAGCGCTTCTCTCTGTGTAATGTGTTTGATCAGGGTATTGGCACCGTGTGATGCTGTGGTATCGGTGTGTCTAGATTTCAGATAACCGTCTCTCAAACGACGACCACGTGGTTTGCCGAAATGGATTCCTTGGCAACGGAGGAGTGGCACGAGCTGTCGTTGTCATGGCAACAGGAACGCGGGGTCGAGGTGTTTTCCAACGGTACTCAACTCGTGACGAAGCAAACGGTAGTCAGCGCCGAGAGGACCCAGTGCCAGAGCGACTACACCATTCACCTCGGCAGCTCCTCCCTATTTGAGGTTTACCAAGTCAAGGGGATCTTCATACTGGAAACGTTTATCTTCTACAATGCTACGTGGACCGTACTGAACTCAAGTGGTGTCTTTGAAGGTCAGCGGGATTTGAGTTACTTTATATCGAATTAATGTTGACGTTTTTATCTACCAATAAATATTTTCCATGTCCTTATTCACTTGATACTTGAGCATGCATCTCAAGCTTTTGCCTCGTACGATATATGTGTCTTTCATGTAATGTATTTATTTAAATATCTATTACCACGAAGGTGTTAGTTGGTGGGAGTGTTGTGGGGACCTTCAGATTCAGAACGTAGCTATCTGCGGGCGTTGTTTCAGGGACTTGTTCTGGTGTATTTACAATTTACAACGTATAATTAAGTCAAGGTCAACATCATTGCCTGCACATTCACCAGCAATAGCGCCAGCTCCGAACTCTTTCTTTTTACTTTCCAGAGATGACGACGATACCGCCTCCTACGTCCACGCAAGTGGCGACACCTAGTGTGATACCAGGGAGTTCTATATCTCCTTCCGGTTCCATTCCTGATCTGGTGACGTCACCCAGTGTCTCCCAAAGTGTTGTTACGGACGTGTCAAGTACACCAATGGAGAATACCACACCAGCAGGTGACGTCATATAATGTGCTTATAATGAACAAAATAATCAAAGAAAGCCTTGCCGTAAAGTGGATGTGCAAATAAACGTTAATTGTATTAAAATTTCAGCATCGATTTGTCAACCTGTCATACTAGCCTATGGCTCACAACTAATTTATATTAGCATCCGCGGTATGAATTTATGTACGGTAATTTTAACACATTTTGTTCTCTCTCGTTCCATGTAGACCCGTGTGTACCAAGCCCATGCGCTGCTGGGGCAACGTGCGTCAGAAACGGGACTCACTTCGACTGTCTGTGTCCGCCAGAGACGACGGGACCACTATGTGACACCACGTGTACAGGTATGTAACACCACGTGTACAGGTATGTGACACCACGTGTACAGGTATGAGACACCACGTGTGCAGGTATTTGACACCACGTGTACAGGTATGTGATACCACGTGTACAGGTATGTGACACCACATGTACAGGTATGTGACACCACGTGTGCAGGTATGTGACACTACATGTACAGGTATGTGAAACCACGTGTACATGTATGTGACGCCACGTGTACAGGTATGTGATACCACGTGTACAGGTATGTGACACCCCGTGTACAGGTATGTGACACCCCGTGTACAGGTATGTGACACTACATGTACAGGTATGTGACACCACATGTACAGGTATGTTACACCACGTGTACAGGTATGTGACACCCCGTGTACAGGTATGTGACACCACATGTAGAGGTATGTGACACCACATGTACAGGTATGTGACACCACGTGTACAGGTATGTGACACCACATGTACAGGTATGTGATACCACGTGTACAGGTATGTGATACCACGTGTACAGGTATGTGATACCACGTGTACAGGTATGTGATACCACGTGTACAGGTATGTGACACCACATGTACAGGTATGTGATACCACGTGTACAGGTATGTGACACCACGTGTACAGGTATGTGACACCACATGTACAGGTATGTGATACCACGTGTACAGGTATGTGGCACCACATGTACAGGTATGTGACACCACGTGTACAGGTATATGATACCACGTGTACAGGTATGTGACACCACGTGTACAGGTATGTGACACCACGTGTACAGGTATGTGACACCACGTGTACAGGTATGTGATACCACGTGTACAGGTATGTGACACCACATGTACAGGTATGTGATACCACGTGTACAGGTATGTGACACCACATGTACAGGTATGTGATACCACGTGTACAGGTATGTGACACCACATGTACAGGTATGTGACACCACGTGTACAGGTATATGATACCACGTGTACAGGTATGTGACACCACGTGTACAGGTATGTGACACCACGTGTACAGGTATGTGACACCACGTGTACAGGTATGTGATACCACGTGTACAGGTATGTGACACCACGTGTACAGGTATGTGACACCCCGTGTACAGGTATGTGATACCACGTGTACAGGTATGTGACACCACGTGTACAGGTATGTGACACCACGTGTACAGGTATGTGATACCACGTGTACAGGTATGTGACACCACATGTACAGGTATGTGACACCACGTGTACAGGTATGTGATACCACGTGTACAGGTATGTGATACCACGTGTACAGGTATGTGTAGATGTAGAGCCTTGGTCCCGGACCGTAATTGACAGAAGCGGAGACGAAGACGAACGATCAATTACGCAGGTGTCAGGTTAGCCGGACTGCTCTGCTGGACATTGCACCTACAATTTTGAAGTAACACAGAATGGAACATGTTAACTTATGGTGGCATGTTTGTGTCACTCGCTATCTCGCATTCACGGCTGGCACAAAAAGGGGCTAGAATGCGAGAACGCGAAGGCAAGAATGCGAGATCGTTAAAAAGGCGAGGGCGAAAACGCGAGGGTGAGAACGCGAAAACACAAAGGACATAACCCGAACACGCGAGGATGTGAACGCGAGGGCGAGGACGAGAACGTTACATATCATTTACGTTACAGAACGTTTATATATCATTTTGCAGATAACCTGCCGGATGCCCCGTCTTCCGTCTCACTGGTGCCCTCCGCAGCGAGTTCCAACAGCGAATTGTTCTTCCGCTGTGACGTCACCACGAGTGAAGCGGAAATAACGTCACATTTGGCAATGTTTTTCCTCGACAATGAAACATTATCAGAGGCGACTATTACAACAGGAGGGACGAGTATCTCGCTGTCCGCAACTGACATCACTGTCAGTATCTTCCGAAAATCGGTAGGTGACATAACTTCAGTCAAACTTAAGAATACATTACCCTATAGCAACATATATCAGATTCAGGATGGTTTTTAAATCTAGTCCGACCAAGCATGTTATTTCTTTACAGAGGCAATGCATATCAATTTCATAGTCACTATGGCTCTCTGTATGACATGTCAAAGTCTTGGCATCATGTACCAGTCGACAGATGTGCTATCATTCAAGAACCCAGATTTTCGGTCGGTCGATAATTTTTTCCTTGTGCATAATCAGTTGATTGGTTTTAGTTATTTTCATCACCTGTATGTATGGGACGTCCATAATTATTTCATATTATACAAATACCTGATGTGACATTAACCGACGTGCCAGGTGCATTGCTGTGTCAAGTCCATGTATGCCGAGGCGTGTGGTGACGAGGCCTTCACCATTGAGGTCTGCAGCTCGCAGTTCTACGTCGACATCGAGGTACAGATGTCATCCGTCACGTCGTGCACATTACGTAATGACATATATTTAATACAGATGCTTGAATAACATTTTAATAGCCTTGACAGGCCCCATGAGACCGTTGATACTATTTGGCAGATATGGAAAGAACTACTTTTAAACAGACGGGAAAACCACACCGTTTATTGTTTTTATCCTTTTGGCAAAAACTAGAAAATATCTATTTCACAATGTTAAGCATACTTGCATTGAGGCATTTGACCCAAGGTGTGAGGTTTTTGTATTGGATGGGAGTTCCATAGTGTACAATTAGATCAAGAAATAGGGCAAAATGCTGCTCCCGTTAGCGTACGTGTTATGTGTGTTTGTATCGTGTCCCTAAACAACCGATGCCTACAAACTGAGTAAATACAAAACTTTGCGCTGTATACAATTAATATTGTCAATATTTTGTCGCCTCGCCCCCATCAGATCCTGACCGACACGCTGATTATCTACGAGGGTGACGGTGAAGGAACCGTGGGGCTCCAGCCCACGGTGCCCCCCGCCTTCCTCTGCGCTCCCCAGACCGGCGGAGAGGGGTCCACCGAGGTGGTCCTGGAGGCCGTCCTCTACAGCCAACCCGCCGAGGAGTACCAGTGTGCCCCGGAGGACCCCCGCCTCGTGGCCCAGGCGGTCCTCACCCCTCTCCCTGGCGGTCAGGGAGGGTGCGGCGTCGCCCTTGACAACGCCGCGTGGACTGCGGGTGGGGTTGGCGAGTATGGATTGGCTGTGAAAGCGGTCGCGGAAGGGATGGATGATCCCCACCAGAACAGGACTCTGGCCGTGGAGATGGTGACCCTGGTCTCCGGGGTGGAGATCTGCAGGGAGACGGTCGGGCTGATCCTGGTGGGTATATACAGATACACCCGCTAACGGTTGTGGTATAGTGAGGAATGGGTCAGGAAGAGCGAGTGAACCTGGTGCCTGGATTTGATGGTCAATCAAGTCACTCTCCCAGTGAGGGTCAGGAGAGTGAGCAACCTGGCCTTAAGTTGTTACAATAGTTTTATTGCGCCTTGGATGAATGATTGCATTGTATTTAAATTGATAGCTGGGTACTTGCTGTCCGGTTCCGAGATGGTTAACATAAATATTGTAACGTTTGTAGAACAATTCCCCGTTAATTGTTTTCACTGTTCATTTATTTTGCGATTGTGTGACAAAATGATTCAAACATGTAAAAGATGCGTTGGGATGGTTGTCTCTCTGTCCTCCAAGGTCCAAGTGCTCCAACGTGCTCCACCTGTTCTCTGTATCTCATACGCTGACCCTCGTATGGACACTTATAACGGCCGGTAAGCAAGAATTCGCCGTCCTCTGCTGCTGAACAAAATTCTGAACCTGTCTAACATTATTGGTTATAGTGAAATTAATATTAAATAGGAAATGTCAAACTCAAATAGAAAAAGGACATGCATTGATATTTCCTAGAATTTTTTTATTGATATTGCTTTGTAAATATAACTTGATAATTTCTCTTAAATAAGAAAAAAAAATTTACAAGGCAATATCAATTAATATTTTCTAGGAAACATCAATGCATATTTAAAAATATATACAAGAAAATACCAATTAATATCTACAAGAACATATCAATTAATATTTAGAAGGAAATATCAAATAATGTATCCGAGGATGCAAGGAAATATCAATTAAAATTGATAAAGAAATATCAGTTATAATTTGCAACGAAATATCAATTAATATCTACAAGGAGATGAAAATCAATATAATTATTTCTGGTACAAAATAATATTGTATTATACTGATTTATCATTTTGGTTGGCATTAATTAACCCGCATCATTGACAATAACCGATACTATCGATTCCTTCCTCAGGCCTTACGGACAACAATACACCGCGGAGATGGTGCTCTACAGACATGATGTGCTGCCGTACGAGGTAGGAGTCAAAACCAGTGCAATATATGCCTTGAAACACAGGACCTTTGTAATGTAAGCGTGGAGACTCCGTTTATGAAGCATGGGCTTGGCGCCAGTGACGAACACTGCCCAAAGTGATGCATCCGCCCATGGTTAGATGTTGCATTTGAGATTTCATAACGCAATTTGACAATACTGATTTGGTGGTAAGGGGAATGTAAGTGTTACAGCATTTGCTGTTCGATTTTTTTTATTATGCGTGATACAATTATCTTAAACATAACATGTTACACATGTTATCCATAACCAGTTTCATAATAATATTTATAATAATCCAATGACGGTGCATGTATTGTCAAGCCTATACTAACCCCCCCCCCCCTTCCCTTGGTCGCAGATCCGTGCACTCCAAGTCAAATGTTCGCGGGGCACTCTCGCGGCCTGTAACTGCGGCGTCATGGCGAAGGTGGGTGATGACGTCATCAGGGTGGATCGGTGTCCGCTAGGTGGCAACAGGGGGACCCCGGTTCTGCAGTCGTTCCTCTACCTGAACGGGGAGTTGACGGAAGGCACGAGGTTCTTGGTGGTCAATGGTGGCCAATTGTACAAGGTGAGCACGATGGAAACTTTAACGTCACAATGACCAATAATTATTAAATGGAACTACACGTAAAAATTTAAACTGCATTATGGTTGCAACAGTCAAAATCGGCAAAGAAAAATGTTTTCCCATTGATGACTATGCCAATTTCCGTATGTAAATTCTGACAGGTAAACTTCAACGTCTTTCTCGATGTACACCTGGCTGTTGTACGAATTTTACTGGACTTTTCGTACGAATAACACCAGGAATAATGAAATCAAGATAACAGATAGCCTTCTCATATGCGATGTAACTATTTTACGCTCTGCCTAATATCGTCGTCAGGTCCTTTATTTCGTCACAATTACATCGTCGGCGCCACTTGAGCTGCGTATTGTTTGTCTTCTGTTGCGCAGATTGTGCTGCCCAATGGCGCCTCAGTCTCTGTGAACGTGGAGGAGGACCAGAGAGGGTTCTCTGTCGGCATTATCGTGCAGCCGGCTGCTTCAGATTGGAATCAAATCAAAGGTATAGCTAGGTCTATTGTCTTTCTGTTATAATCGACTGTTACTCTACCTATCATTAATCTAGCTGTGAATGTGTTTTGCATATAAACAGCTGACCCAGGTGTCTCACCCCCCTTCGCCTCACCTTACAGGTCTCTGTGGAACCCATGACGGTGACCGGGAGACCGACTTCACGGGGCCAGACGGCCAGGTCCACACTCCGGCAGACTTCGATTCCTTCCTCCAGGCGTGGAGAGCTCCCGAGACAGACGCCATCAGATACGGCGTCCCCGAGGACAGTTCCCTAGCAACGTATCCCATGTTGCAGTGGTGCGCATGCATCAACGGCTCGGAGCCTCGTTGTGGAGTCGGCCTCGATGTGGAACACTGTCAGCTGTATAATGAGGATTGTGGGTGTTTTACTTTATTTTAAGGCTAAGCTATTGTGGATGAAGAAAGTATTTTATTCTGAAATGAAATAAAGTTTTTAACTTATGTTGTTTCACGCATAAAGTTAGCCCAAGGTTTCCGTAGATATGGTTAACTGTTAATGGTGCACGGAAAAAGTTAAAATGATGTGCTGAGGTCCTTGAATAAAAACTAAATATATGAGGTCAAACTGGTAGCATATGATAACGCATGCATTGATATCGACTCACTATGATATAATTTATGCAATGTATCCGGTACATTTCTAAAAAAAACGCCTGTCCCAGTCATAATATAATTTATATACGAACAGCTTTAAGTCAAGATGCACTAGCGCGGCATTCTACTTTGCCGTACGCATGGGGCTATAACTGGCCGGTGCCTTGGTGCTTCCAGCGGAGGACATGACAGCGGTGTTGGTGGCTGAGCTGAGCTATGTCCCGGACCCCCCTGCCTCCCGTCGCGCCCGCCGCCCCCGCCGCTTCCGGCGCGCCCCGTCCGTGGGTGCCTTCAGTGCCGTGCTGGACGCCTTCAAGCCACTGGATCCAGATTACTTCGATCCGGAGGCTGATTCCGTGGAGGTTTGTTGCCTACGTGGGGAGGGTGTGGGGGCATACATTTAGCTTGCACGTGGCGATGAAAGCATCATTTGTGGCGGCAATCGTGTATCTGATGTTATGACATGTTTATTCGATGGGTGATAAGTATTGATGATTGCATCAATGTGAATAAAAAGCGCCACACTTATAACATAACTATATTTAATCTCGAATTAATTATGATCCTAAGTAACTACTCCCATGCTTTAACCAAAGTGCTGTCTGTTACACATCTAGAAACCAGGCACTTTTGTCGTCCGCCTGTACTAGCTGTTATTAATGACGCCTCCCGCCTTAAATCTCCCCTCAGACTCCGACATGGCCGACGCCGACCGGGATCACCGAGGACGAGGCCAGAGACCACTGCAACGACACGATCCGGAGCAGCTTGGCGGCCGCCCAGTGCGCAGACAAACTAAACGACGACTACCAGGACGAGATCCTCTTCTGCACGGACGACATCGGCGTAGGTTTTTGTACTTTATAGCAACCCCCAATAAACATCCATATTTGTGGCGAAATCATATTGGTGTGCTCTAAAATGGCGGTCTACTCCCAATAAACATCCATATTTGTGGCGAAATAATATTGGTGTGCTTTAAAATGGCGGTCTACCCCCAATAAACATCCATATTTTACGCGAAATCATATTGGTGTGCTCTAAAATGGCGGTCTACCCCCAATAAACATCCATATTTGAGGCGAAATCATATTGGTGTGCTCTAAAATGGTGGTCTACCCCCAATAAACATCCATATTTGAGGCGAAATCATATTGGTGTGCTCTAAAATGGCGGTCTACCCCCAATAAACATCCATATTTGAGGCGAAATCATATTGGTGTGCTCTAACATGGCGGTCTACCCCCAATAAACATCCATATTTGTGGCGAAATAATAATGGTGTGCTCTAAAATGGAGGTCTACCCCCAATAAACATCCATATTTGAGGCGAAATCATATTGGTGTGCTCTAAAATGGCGGTCTACCCCCAATAAACATCCATATTTGTGGCGAAATAATATTGGTGTGCTCTAAAATGGCGGCCTACCCCCAATAAACATCCATATTTGAGGCGAAATCATATTGGTGTGCTCTAAAATGGCGGCCTACCCCCAATAAACATCCATATTTGAGGCGAAATCATATTGGTGTGCACTAAAATGGCGGTCTACCCCCAATAAACATCCATATTTGAGGCGAAATCATATTGGTGTGCTCTAAAATGGCGGTCTACCCGCAATAAACATCCATATTTGAGGCGAAATCATATTGGTGTGTTCTAAAATGGCGGTCTACCCCCAATAAACATCCATTCTTGAGGCGAAATCATATTGGTGTGCTCTAAAATGGCGGCCTACCCCCAATAAACATCCATATTTGTGGCAAAATCATATTGGCGTGCTCTAAAATGGCGGTCTACTCCCAATAAACATCCATATTTGTCGCGAAATAATATTGGTGTGCTTTAAAATGGCGGTCTACCCCCAATAAACATCCATTCTTGAGGCGAAATCATATTGGTGTGCTCTAAAATGGCGGTCTACCCCCAATAAACATTCATATTTGAGGCGAAATCATATTGGTGTGCTCTAAAATGGCGGTCTACCCCCAATAAACATCCATATTTGAGGCGAAATCATATTGGTGTGCTCTAAAATGGCGGTCTACTCCCAATAAACATCCATATTTGTCGCGAAATAATATCGGTGTGCTTTAAAATGGCGGTCTACCCCCAATAAACATCCATTCTTGAGGCAAAATCATATTGGTGTGCTCTAAAATGGCGGTCTACCCCCAATAAACATTCATATTTGAGGCGAAATCATATTGGTGTGCTCTAAAATGGCGGTCTACTCCCAATAAACATCCATATTTGTCGCGAAATAATATTGGTGTGCTTTAAAATGGCGGTCTACCCCCAATAAACATCCATTCTTGAGGCGAAATCATATTGGTGTGCTCTAAAATGGCGGCCTACCCCCAATAAACATCCATATTTGTGGCGAAATCATATTGGCGTGCTCTAAAATGGCGGTCTACTCCCAATAAACATCCATATTTGTCGCGAAATAATATTGGTGTGCTTTAAAATGGCGGTCTACCCCCAATAAACATCCATTCTTGAGGCGAAATCATATTGGTGTGCTCTAAAATGGCGGTCTACCCCCAATAAACATTCATATTTGAGGCGAAATCATATTGGTGTGCTCTAAAATGGCGGTCTACCCCCAATAAACATCCATATTTGAGGCGAAATCATATTGGTGTGCTCTAAAATGGCGGTCTACTCCCAATAAACATCCATATTTGAGGCGAAATCATATTGGTGTGCTCTAAAATGGCGGTCTACCCCCAATAAACATCCATATTTGAGGCGAAATAATATTGGTGTGCTCTAAAATGGCGGCCTACCCCCAATAAACATCCATATTTGAGGCGAAATCATCTTAGTGTGCTCTAAAATGGCGGCCTACCCCCAATAAACATCCATATTTGAGGCGAAATCATATTGGTGTGCTCTAAAATGGCGGTCTACCCCTAATAAACATCCATATTTGAGGCGAAATCATATTGGTGTGCTCTAAAATGGCGGTCTACCCCCAATAAACATCCATATTTGAGGCGAAATCATATTGGTGTGCTCTAAAATGGCGGTCTACCCCCAATAAACATCCATATTTGAGGCGAAATCATATTGGTGTGCTCTAAAATGGCGGTCTACCCCCAATAAACATCCATATTTGAGGCGAAATCATATTGGTGTGCTCTAAAATGGCGGCCTACCCCCAATAAACATCCATATTTGAGGCGAAATCATATTGGTGTGCTCTAAAATGGCGGTCTACCCGCAATAAACATCCATATTTGAGGCGAAATCATATTGGTGTGCTCTAAAATGGCGGTCTACCCCTAATAAACATCCATATTTGAGGCGAAATCATATTGGTGTGCTCTAAAATGGCGGTCTACCCCCAATAAACATCCATATTTGAGGCGAAATCATATTGGTGTGCTCTAAAATGGCGGTCTACCCCCAATAAACATCCATATTTGAGGCGAAATCATATTGGTGTGCTCTAAAATGGCGGCCCACCCCCAATAAACATCCATATTTGAGGCGAAATCATATTGGTGTGCTCTAAAATGGCGGTCTACCCGCAATAAAGATCCATATTTGAGGCGAAATCATATTGGTGTGCTCTAAAATGGCGGTCTACCCCCAATAAACATCCATATTTGAGGCGAAATCATATTGGTGTGCTCTAAAATGGCGGTCTACTTGGTAATCGGGTTAGCTAAGCTATATATGAATCAGTCATTGTATGTTTTTTTTAAACTGGTGCTTGAACCAGTGGCGCCTCTAGCGAAGAAAAAGAGCTGGTATCAGTGATCCTAATTACAAGGCCATTTCACATTAGTGTGAATTTAATCCGCGTCTTATTTATGCACGCACACAGTTCACAGACGACAAGGACATCGTAGAAGACTATATCATCGCCATTAAAGAGCGTTGTAAAGCGCGCCTGAATGCGCTGCAGCCCCCTGGTGGTGACCTAGGAGATGACCCATTCGATGCCATCAGCAACACGTTGTGTCCTGGAGATTGCTCGGGACATGGAACCTGCGACTCGGGTAACAGTGTGGTTCTGTAGCAAACACATGCAGTACGAAAATTTGTACTAAAAGCACTATAATCCCCGATGCAGCCCTATTGTCTACATGTCAAGCACGTTAAATTCCTTGATGCACAGCTCGATCGATTCTGGAATAGAATAAAATACACCTAGATATATTTTGCAATTCTGTTGCGTGAAGGGCATGGATGACATTGCATATTTAAGACCTACATATACGCTTGGTAAAAACAGTATGAAGGTATATAATCTGTAAATAGGCTAATATATAGCAGCAACCTGCACCTCTGGCTGTGATGCAATAACTATTCCTGTCATGATGATGTCTGTCCCCTCCAGCCATGTGCCGGTGCAGTGCCGGATATGGGGGCTTTGATTGCTCTGCGGCGCTCAGTGCGCCCCCTGTCGTCACATCGCTGGCTGACGGCGGACTCTGTGACCTCGAGACACGTGTCTGTGACGTCATACAGGTGTACGGTGCAAACTTCGTGGACGACAGACTTACGTGTCGACTGACCAAAGTTGTGGTGAGAACACTTAATGGTACATTACTCTTACGTTAGGATGTAGATATGTTAATTATATCTATAATATAACTAAAATATATAGCACTGAATAGGATATACAAGTAATTATGAAATACTTGCTTGTTTTTTTAGCGTGATGCCTTCGCTAATTATATTCACAGCTTTCTATAGCAATTGGCGAAATAGCGGATGAATCATCAAGGCTATGTTCTATTTTTTGTGCAGGTCGCAGACAATGTAGAATCGACTGATGACGTCACAGAAACGCCAGCCGTGTTCTTCTCAAGTAGTCACGTGACCTGTCGTGTGACCACGCCCACGTCCTACCACGTGGAGCTGAGTCAGAGCGGCGGTCCCTTCAGCGCCCCTCTCCACCTCTTCCTCGTCTATGATTCGCGCTGTTACACGTGTAACGTGACGTCAGAGGCAGAGGGGTCGTGTACAGTTGAGGTAGGGGCATAATTACTGTCATAATCTGTTGAAGTGCCCTGCACGTTTCTTTCCGATGGTCTACTATAATGGTATATATATTAGGACTTCCTTACTATAATAATGGCATCAGTAGTGACACTGTTATCCCTGTTTTTAGGGTGGCGTGTGTATCATTGACGGCGACTGTCACGTGACCGGCGATGTAAACCCCGATGACACGTGTTTGGTGTGTGACCCCGGTCAGAGCGACATCTCGTGGGCAGTGGATATCAACAGTGAGTGTGGCATAATGACATGCATGCAAGATGGCGGCCTGCTTCAAGATATATATATATAGATATATTATATTCTAATATTATATATTATATATTATATAGCTTCGCAATTTGAAATTTTATCAAGCATATAGAAGTATTTTAAAGCGTTGTCCTTTCTTCACCATCACCCGTCGCTAACTTTCTTCTCCTACGTCACAGATCCCGATTGCGCGGTGAGCGGAAGTGGATTGAGCGGGGTTGACATCGGACTCATTGTGATTGGAGTCGTTCTGTTCGTCCTCCTCGTCACACTGCTGACTGTGTTCCTCGTCAGGCGGGACTCCAAGAAACGGTAACTAACGCCCCACCCCCGTCCCCCACTGTCACCACCCCCATCCGTTACCCAAATATGTAATACAAATTTGCCTTAACACGACTGCCTTTATATATGCGCTGATAAAGTACAAGATGTTATCTCCATCCAAATTTATTAAGCGCCTTAATTTTAACGAAACCAAAAGCTGTAATATTATTTTGATGATCTGACAGGTTTGTCCTTTCTTTCTCTCCAGTGGATCGACCAGTTCAAAGGAGCAACTAGAGGAAAGCTTGGACGGCTTCGAGGGCGTTCCTCAGTTCCAGAACCCTCCTTATTATAACGAGGCGACTGGCGAGGTGTATGGGGCCAGGGCCTTCGTCCAGCCCACGGCCATTCACCGCACCACGCTAAACACACAGGCACCCTTCGCGTCTGTGGGGGATTACTTCGCCTCCAACGAACCGAACGGCCCCACGTGGCGAACGCTGCAGCAAACCGGACAATGATCGCATATAGTCCTCATATAAAACACTCTATATAATATATGTATTGAGAGAGATAATACAACGCATTGTTAGCCACATGGTATATGTGTATAT
Organism: Arenicola marina; assembly: GCA_964019135.1. Classification (NCBI taxonomy): domain Eukaryota; kingdom Metazoa; phylum Annelida; class Polychaeta; family Arenicolidae; genus Arenicola; species Arenicola marina. Next base: position 33,102,746 of record OZ025262.1, read on the forward strand.
AAGCCACAAAGATAACACCTGTCCTCCTGCAGCAACATCATTAGCGTTTGCCCCAAACAGGGCATAATTAATGGTCGCCCACGAGCGATAGACCGATCCATACTCCGACATTAAGCCCCGCCCACGCTCGAGTCCTTTCCCCTTTATCGCGTGTATGAAATTGACAATCATAGCTTATGGTAGATACAAGTGAGAAGTACACATCTCTGAAACTGACAACAAAGTGACATGATTGACAGCATGGATCGGTCCATCGGTTAGTTAGTTAGGTAATATCATGAATATGTATATGTTCTCTAATGTAAATTTAGTAAACTTGCGTTACCACTTTTATATAGCTCTCGGCGACAGTCCCTCTTAAACATCAATGGCCCTATAGCTTAGCGCTAATTCCACACAGTTTGTGACCTGGATTCGCCCGGTGTCCAAATTAAATGTTATATACTTGTTAGGTTTATGCCGGTACTTTGTAGTAGCCCGGAATTTGTCCTTCGTCAGTAATGCTAATATCACTATCCTTGCTATTGTATAAGGAATCTTTTTAATCAATATTTAGACATATAGGCCCCCCTATGACCGATAGCGACCACTAAAATGTATTTGTTTGTGTGTGATTACTCAATGACATTCTGTTCTGGTTTCATATAAGGCAGAACAGAGTGTGGTAGTCTTTAGTGTCAATCGTAAGTCCGGATGGTATTCACGTTGTGTCCGCAAACAATTAAACTCAGTAACGGGACATGGTAATGGTATGAAATAAATTATTCTCACAGCCCATACCTATGTCAATAACGATCGGTTCAGTTAGTCAATTCTTTTATTTACCTGTAACTTCCATGTTTTCCTCTCCCAGAAGCTAGGGTTCTGTACTTTGGCGACTACTGGTCCTCAGTATATTATTGCATGACGTCTTACTGATGTTTTAAACTGGTGATAGGACAAATACCACTGCATGTGTCCTGGGCCAAATCTTAATTACCAGTTAATATTTTACTAAGTTCATTTGTCGGCAATTATATTAAAAGCGATACTACTGGGTTCGTTAAGCTTTGCGAACGCATACTATGTTATTCATGTTAATGAACACATCGTAACTTCAAAACAGATAACAAGAGTCAAAACATTAACGTGGAATGTCTATGTATAAACTATGAACAAGTCCTCATTAATTCCATATCAACAGAAGCAATTAAGACGTTCAAGGCTAAAGCGCCCGTTTAGTTACTTTGAAAAAGAACATAATCAGTTTTTTTTAAGCCAAAGTGCGTAAATGTGTTGAAATGATATAAATAGTGACGAACGGAAACACAGGAGTGGGTTCTTCTGATAATGATGTGGGGTAGCCTCAATAAACTTTCAAACTGACACTCATACCCCGGAAATTTGTTATTGTAACAAACAAAGCCGTGGATGTTATCATAAAACGTTGCATGTGTGTATAGATACAAAATCATCAATGGAAATCTTTAGAATGACGTACCTTCATTTTGGTCGTGCCTATTATTGACCCGAATGCACAGCCAAAACTGGCCATTGACACCGGGACCTACTGCTGCAAACACAACGATTATGTAACACAGGAAAAACTGGACGGTCAGGCGTCCAGCATGGCGGATGAGCAAAAGACATGTGATCGAGTGACGTCACTTGCATATATTGGATTTATTCAGAGGAGATTTTCCTCGTGGAATACAGTGCCATCGTAAGTTTCTGGAAAATATGACAATAGCGCGAGTTTGCGGGGCGTTAGGCAATTTATTGGCCCGACATCAAGCTGTAGCAGCCCGCCAATTTTCATTATCGGCCCGAGGCCGCAAGGCCGAGGGCGGATAATGAAAATGAAGGGCTGCCACAGCTTCATGAAGGGCCAATAAAATGCCTAACGCCAAGCAAAACTCGCGCTATTACTATTATTACGAGTTGAATTTAAATTAAAGGCGTTGACTTGTCTCTGCTTCTTTGGTTTAATTTCCGCATGCAACGACCAAAGTAAAGCATTTTGGGACTGACTGTCCGCAAATCGCAAGCCTTTCCACATATAGTTGGCCAGTCGCCTTTTTATACCATATATATGTTGCCAAGAAACATAGCATGTGCAACTAGGCAACTAGTCATGGAAGCGGGCTATTTAAAGCTATAACTACAATTCTTTTGTGCGTGACGTCATATTTCATTGTTCTATGCAGCGTCGCCATGGCAACGATTGTCGATTGCATGGGCAGCAGGGCGGTTTGGGTCAGAATACGGCATTTTAGAGGCCTTCAGATGTAACGCTATTGTACTAGTTAACATGACCACCAACTCGTAATAATATCCCGATATTTCATACTCCCAAATAGAACCAATTACTGCACGTACTACGGAGTACCTATACACCACCGCTCCACAAGACTTGTTTATTTTTGCAGAGGGTTATATTTTGACGAAATGTATCGGTCTATCGATTTTGTTTGTTTATTCAACCAATAACCAATTTCACGTCAGAAAACGCAACATGAAACGCAGCAAGCTATGTCGTCGTCTGTTAACAGCTGGATATAAATACCTCGGAATGATGTCATGTTTCTGACGGGTCAATGTCACCGGGATTTTTTGGGAAAAAAACGCCTTAATATGGCCCTATCTCAGTTAATATTTAACCTCGGAAGATCAGACTTGTTTCGTAATGTGCTACTTTTTAGGATACACATTTCCGGTATGTCTGACACGGAATAAAACTCTTGGAGCAAAATAAGGTCGTATTTTATTAGAAAACGCATAAATTGACTTCTTTCATTTTTTCGCTTTTTTATATATTTAGGATTAAGTTGTCGGTATATGTCTCTGATGGCTCATAGCAATATGAATGAGGATGACTTCTGTGGAACTAAAAAAAAATTTCGGATGCGTCATTTGACATCAGAATGACGTAATTTTTGGAGGATAAATGCCATAGGCGTGTCCAGGGTGGGGGCAGGGGGGCAGGGGACACGTGCCCCCTCTTTCAGTCCCTAAGATATATATGTGCCCCCCCCCCCTGTTCAACTGCTGTGCCCCCTGGTCTCTCTTTATGTACTACAATGCATGAAACTTAGTGTTCTTTCTTAATCTTGGTTTTGTGGAACAATTCATTGTGCCCCCCCCCCTTCAATAATTTCTGAACACGCCCCTGAATGCTGACAAGCGATTGCTGCCAATTCGACACCAACACAATTGCAAAAGCCGAAAATATAAAAATCTATCACGAGACAGTTGAAAATAATAAATAATTATGCACTGGACCCTTCTCAAAATATCTTTAATTAATCACACTGATTTTGTTTGTTTATGTGTTTATCTTAAACATATTCAGATCTATACGATATGTGGAATGTATTTCCTAATTAATTAGAACGTAAACCATTTAAGTAATTTTTTTTGAGGTTTCCCACATCGTTTGTCATATATAAATAGTTATCTCTGTGCGTTTTTGGTGGTCTGCAGTGCGGAAACAATGATCTTTCGTCTTGAGATAGTAAAAATCTAATTCAGAAATATATCTTTTATATAATTCATAACTGTTTACCCGATATGTACCCATTATAACTTGCTACAAAGCGATGATATGGGCCTGTACATGTGCACTCTATTTTCAATGCGAATCTGAGCGCACTCGCTTGCATGCCTAACGGCGAGCCATTCTGCTCAGCAGAGAGGGCTATTTCCTCACATCACCTCTGCCCCACGTAACCGCCAACATCACGGTTGACCTCAGCGGTGCTAGTGTCACGACTGGTGGTATAGAGTTGTTTAGGTTATATTTTGTATTCTCTTGGCGGTATTCTTTTCTTCTATTCAGAATTTAAAACTTGTAGACATTCCGTTTTCATACGATTGTCGTATCCGTGGGTGGGAGTTTGGGTGCCTGTCCTGGCCCCAGGGTCTTGGCACAGGGTGTACAGCGGCAGGAAGACCGACTTTTGCCGATCGCTACCGTTTGATATTCGTTTAAAAATGGTTTACTGCTAACTTTAAAATGCAAACGGTAATTTAACGCTAGATTAATATAACATATATAAGCATATAACATATTACTATAATGAAACGTATCCGCTAACGTTCATCTAACGTTAAGTTAACGTTGGCATGCTATCTGGGTTCTGGATCACCCCGGGGGCCCCGGACCGGCGCGACATATGCAGTGCAACCCGATCTCTTGCCCAGCCGAACCCGCCAATCATGTGGCAGTGTTTAGTTCTAGTGGCCGGTAGCGGTAGTACTTGATGCCAAATTGCGATTATATCTTCGATCAGATTCATTTTCAAAATATGAATGTGATGCCTACATTTGACGTGGGGCAGAGGGACTGTATATAGCGTAATCGCAACGGCCTCTGTCGGGAGATCTGGTATCCGCGGGATGCATGTCAAACGGAATACAACGGCACTTGGACGAGCAATTTCAAGTCGGGTCATAAATTAGAGTAGGAATTGTTCTAAATGCGTCTGAATTTACTAGTTTTGGGCGCTTAATACCGCGAACAGTTACTTTTTAGGTTTGATTGACTACGTATAGGTTGTTGTTATGATTGTGGTACTCGACACCGACTGTGAGCCGTTGATCCACCGTGCCCCAGTCACTGATCCAACGGGCCCCAGTCACTGATCCACTATGCCCCAGTCGCTGATCCGCCGTGCCCCAGTCACTGATCCGCCGCGCCCCAGTCACTGATCCACCGTTCCTCAGTCACTGATCCAACGTGCCCCAGTCACTAATCCACCGTGCCCCAGTCACTGATCCACCGTGCCCCAGTCACTGATCCATCGTGTCCCAGTCACTGATCCACCGTGCCCCAGTAACTGATCCACCGTGCCCCAGTCACTGATCCGCCGCGCCCCAGTCACTGATCCACCGTTCCTCAGTCACTGATCCAACGTACCCCAGTCACTAATCCACCGTGCCCCAGTCACTGATCCACCGTGCCCCAGTCACTGATCCATCGTGTCCCAGTCACTGATCCACCGTGCCCCAGCCACTGATCCACCGTGCCCCAGTCACTGATCCACCATGCCCCAGCCACTGATCCACCGTGCCCCAGTCACTGATCCAACGGGCCCCAGTCACTGATCCACTATGCCCCAGTCGCTGATCCGCCGTGCCCCAGTCACTGATCCGCCGCGCCCCAGTCACTGATCCACCGTTCCTCAGTCACTGATCCAACGTGCCCCAGTCACTAATCCACCGTGCCCCAGTCACTGATCCACCGTGCCCCAGTCACTGATCCATCGTGTCCCAGTCACTGATCCACCGTGCCCCAGTAACTGATCCACCGTGCCCCAGTCACTGATCCGCCGCGCCCCAGTCACTGATCCACCGTTCCTCAGTCACTGATCCAACGTGCCCCAGTCACTAATCCACCGTGCCCCAGTCACTGATCCACCGTGCCCCAGTCACTGATCCATCGTGTCCCAGTCACTGATCCACCGTGCCCCAGTAACTGATCCACCGTGCCCCAGTCACTGATCCACCATGCCCCAGCCACTGATCCACCGTGCCCCAGTCACTGATCCAACGGGCCCCAGTCACTGATCCACTATGCCCCAGTCGCTGATCCGCCGTGCCCCAGTCACTGATCCGCCGCGCCCCAGTCACTGATCCACCGTTCCTCAGTCACTGATCCAACGTGCCCCAGTCACTAATCCACCGTGCCCCAGTCACTGATCCACCGTGCCCCAGTCACTGATCCATCGTGTCCCAGTCACTGATCCAACGTGCCCCAGTAACTGATCCACCGTGCCCCAGTCACTGATCCACCATGCCCCAGCCACTGATCCACCGTGCCCCAGTCAATGATCCATCCTGCCCCAGTCACTGATCCACCGTGCCCCAGTCACTGATCCATCGTGTCCCAGTCACTGATCCACCGTGCCCCAGTCACTGATCCATCGTGTCCCAGTCACTGATCCACCATGCCCCAGCCACTGATCCACCGTGCCCCAGTCAATGATCCATCCTGCCCCAGTCACTGATCCACCGTGCCCCAGTCACTGATCCATCGTGTCCCAGTCACTGATCCACCGTGCCCCAGTCACTGATCCGCCGTGCCCCAGTCACTGATCCACCATGCCCCAGTCACTGATCCACCGTGCCCCAGTCTCTGATCATGATCTCCCGTGCCCTAGTCACTGATCCACCATGCCCCAGTCGCTGATCCAAAGTGCCCCAGTCACTGATCCATCGTGCCCCAGTCATTGATCCACTATGCCCCAGTCACTGATCCGCCGTGCCCCAGTCACTGATCCGCCGTGCCCCAGTCACTGATCCACCGTTCCCCAGTCACTGATCCAACGTGCCCCAGTCACTAATCCACCGTGCCCCAGTCACTAATCCACCATGCCCCAGTCACTGATCCATCCTGTCCCAGTTACTGATCCACCGTGCCCCAGTAACTGATCCGCCGTGCCCCAGTCACTGATCCACCATGCCCCAGCTACCGATCCACCGTGCCCCAGTCACGGATCCATCCTGCCCCAGTCACTGATCCACCGTGCCCCAGTCACTGATCCATCGTGTCCCAGTCACTGATCCACCGTGCCCCAGTCACTGATCCACCGTGCCCCAGTCACTGATCCACCGTGCCGACGGCACTGATCCATGGTGCCCCAGACTCTGATCATGATCTCCCGTGCCCTAGTCACTGATCCACCATGCCCCAGTCGCTGATCCAAAGTGCCCAAGTCACTGATCCATCGTGCCCCAGTCATTGATCCACTATGCCCCAGTCACTGATCCGCCGTGCCCCAGTCACTGATCCGCCGTGCCCCAGTCACTGATCCACCGTTCCCCAGTCACTGATCCATCGTGCTACAGTCACTGATCCATCGTGCCCCAGTCACTGATCCGCCGTGCCCAAGTCACCGATCCATCGAGCCCCAGTCACTGATCCACCGTGTCCCAGTCACTGATCCACCGTGCCCCAGTCACTGATCCATCGTGCCCCAGTCACTGATCCGCCGTGCCCAAGTCACCGATCCATCGAGCCCCAGTCACTGATCCACCGTGCCCCAGTCACTGATCCAACGTGCCCCAGTCACTGATCCACCGTGCTCCAATCACTGATCCACCGTGCCCCAGTCACTGATCCACCGTGTCCCAGTCACTGATCCACTATGCCCCAGTCACTGATCCACCGTGCCCCAGTCACTGATCCACCATGCCCCATGCAGCCACTTATCCACCGTGCCCCAGTGACTGATCCATCGTGCCCCAGTCACTGATCCACCGTGCCCCAGTCACTGATCTATCGTGCTCAAATCACTGATCCACCGTGCCCCAGTCACTGATCCACCGTGCCCCAGTCACTGATCCACCTTCCCCTAGTCGCTGATCCATCTTGCTATCATCCCTGATCCACCGTGACCCAGTTACTTATCCACCTTCCCCCAGTCACTGATCCACCATGCCCCAGTCGCTGATCCACCGTGCCCTAGTCACTAATCCACCGTGCCCCCTGCAGTCACTAATCCACCGTGCGCCATGCAGTCACTGATCCACAGTGTCATAATCCTTGATCCACCGTGATCTAGTTACTGATCCAGCGTGCCCTAGTCACTGATCCACCGTGCCCCATCCACTGATATTCCGTGCCCTAGTCACTGATCCACCGTGCCCCATGCAGCCACTGATCCACCATGCCCCTGCCACTGATCCACCGTGCCCCAGCCACTGATATACTGTGCCCCAGTCACTGATCCACCGTGCCCCAGTCACTGATCCACCGTGCCCTAGCCACTGATCCATCGTGCCCCAGTCGCTGATCCACCGTGCCCCAGGCACTGAGCCACCATGCCCCAGTCACTGATACACCGTACCCCAGCCACTGATCCACCGTGCCCAGTCGCTGATTTACCGTCCCAGCCACTGATCCACCTTGCCCCAGCGAGTGATCCACCGTGCCCCAGTCACTGATACACCGTGCCCCAGCCACTGATCCACCGTGCCCCAGTCACTGATCCACCGTGCCCCAGTCACTGATTGGCCGTTCCCCAGTCACTAATCCACCGTGCCCCAGTCACTGATCCACCGTGCCACAGTTACTGAGCCATCGTGTCCCAGTCACTGATCCACCGTGCCCCAGTCACTGATCCGCCGTGATCCAGTCACTGATCCGCCGTGCCCCAATCACTGATTTACCATGCCCTAGTCACTGATACCCCGTGCCCCAGTCACTGATCCATCCTGCCCCAGTCACTGATCCACCGTGCCCAAGTCACTGATCCATCGTGTCCCAGTCACTGACCCACCATGCCCCAGTCACTGATCCGCCGTGCCCGAGTCACTGATCTGCCGTGCCCCAGTCACTGATCTACCATGCCCCGGTCACTGATCCACCGTGCCCCAGTCACTGATCCACCGTGCCGACGGCACTGATCCATCGTGCCCCAGTCTCTGATCATGATCTCCCGTGCCCTAGTCACTGATCCACCATGCCCCAGTCGCTGATCCAACGGGCCCCAGTCACTGATCCACTATGCCCCAGTCGCTGATCCGCCGTGCCCCAGTCACTGATCCGCCGCGCCCCAGTCACTGATCCACCGTTCCTCAGTCACTGATCCAACGTGCCCTAGTCACTAATCCACCGTGCCCCAGTCACTGATCCACCGTGCCCCAGTCACTGATCCATCGTGTCCCAGTCACTGATCCACCGTGCCCCAGTAACTGATCCACCGTGCCCCAGTCACTGATCCGCCGCGCCCCAGTCACTGATCCACCGTTCCTCAGTCACTGATCCAACGTGCCCCAGTCACTAATCCACCGTGCCCCAGTCACTGATCCACCGTGCCCCAGTCACTGATCCATCGTGTCCCAGTCACTGATCCACCGTGCCCCAGTAACTGATCCACCGTGCCCCAGTCACTGATCCACCATGCCCCAGCCACTGATCCACCGTGCCCCAGTCACTGATCCAACGGGCCCCAGTCACTGATCCACTATGCCCCAGTCGCTGATCCGCCGTGCCCCAGTCACTGATCCGCCGCGCCCCAGTCACTGATCCACCGTTCCTCAGTCACTGATCCAACGTGCCCCAGTCACTAATCCACCGTGCCCCAGTCACTGATCCACCGTGCCCCAGTCACTGATCCATCGTGTCCCATTCACTGATCCAACGTGCCCCAGTAACTGATCCACCGTGCCCCAGTCACTGATCCACCATGCCCCAGCCACTGATCCACCGTGCCCCAGTCAATGATCCATCCTGCCCCAGTCACTGATCCACCGTGCCCCAGTCACTGATCCATCGTGTCCCAGTCACTGATCCACCGTGCCCCAGTCACTGATCCATCGTGTCCCAGTCACTGATCCACCATGCCCCAGCCACTGATCCACCGTGCCCCAGTCAATGATCCATCCTGCCCCAGTCACTGATCCACCGTGCCCCAGTCACTGATCCATCGTGTCCCAGTCACTGATCCACCGTGCCCCAGTCACTGATCCGCCGTGCCCCAGTCACTGATCCACCATGCCCCAGTCACTGATCCACCGTGCCCCAGTCTCTGATCATGATCTCCCGTGCCCTAGTCACTGATCCACCATGCCCCAGTCGCTGATCCAAAGTGCCCCAGTCACTGATCCATCGTGCCCCAGTCATTGATCCACTATGCCCCAGTCACTGATCCGCCGTGCCCCAGTCACTGATCCGCCGCGCCCCAGTCACTGATCCACCGTTCCCCAGTCACTGATCCAACGTGACCCAGTCACTAATCCACCGTGCCCCAGTCACTAATCCACCATGCCCCAGTCACTGATCCATCGTGTCCCAGTTACTGATCCACCGTGCCCCAGTAACTGATCCGCCGTGCCCCAGTCACTGATCCACCATGCCCCAGCTACCGATCCACCGTGCCCCAGTCACGGATCCATCCTGCCCCAGTCACTGATCCACCGTGCCCCAGTCACTGATCCATCGTGTCCCAGTCACTGATCCACCGTGCCCCAGTCACTGATCCACCGTGCCCCAGTCACTGATCCACCGTGCCGACGGCACTGATCCATGGTGCCCCAGACTCTGATCATGATCTCCCGTGCCCTAGTCACTGATCCACCATGCCCCAGTCGCTGATCCAAAGTGCCCAAGTCACTGATCCATCGTGCCCCAGTCATTGATCCACTATGCCCCAGTCACTGATCCGCCGTGCCCCAGTCACTGATCCGCCGTGCCCCAGTCACTGATCCACCGTTCCCCAGTCACTGATCCATCGTGCTACAGTCACTGATCCATCGTGCCCCAGTCACTGATCCGCCGTGCCCAAGTCACCGATCCATCGAGCCCCAGTCACTGATCCACCGTGTCCCAGTCACTGATCCATCGTGCCCCAGTCACTGATCCACCGTGCCCCAGTCACTGATCCATCGTGCCCCAGTCTCTGATCATGACCCCCCCGTCCCCTAGTCACTGATCCACCATGCCCCAGTCACTGATCCAACGTGCCCCAGTCACTGATCCACCGTGCTCCAATCACTGATCCACCGTGCCCCAGTCACTGATCCACCGTGTCCCAGTCACTGATCCACTATGCCCCAGTCACTGATCCACCGTGCCCCAGTCACTGATCCACCATGCCCCATGCAGCCACTTATCCACCGTGCCCCAGTGACTGATCCATCGTGCCCCAGTCACTGATCCACCGTGCCCCAGTCACTGATCTATCGTGCTCAAATCACTGATCCACCGTGCCCCAGTCACTGATCCACCGTGCCCCAGTCACTGATCCACCTTCCTCTAGTCACTGATCCATCTTGCTATCATCCCTGATCCACCGTGACCCAGTTACTTATCCACCTTCCCCCAGTCACTGATCCACCATGCCCCAGTCGCTGATCCACCGTGCCCTAGTCACTAATCCACCGTGCCCCCTGCAGTCACTAATCCACCGTGCGCCATGCAGTCACTGATCCACAGTGTCATAATCCTTGATCCACCGTGATCTAGTTACTGATCCAGCGTGCCCTAGTCACTGATCCACCGTGCCCCATCCACTGATATTCCGTGCCCTAGTCACTGATCCACCGTGCCCCATGCAGCCACTGATCCACCATGCCCCTGCCACTGATCCACCGTGCCCCAGCCACTGATATACTGTGCCCCAGTCACTGATCCACCGTGCCCCAGTCACTGATCCACCGTGCCCTAGCCACTGATCCATCGTGCCCCAGTCGCTGATCCACCGTGCCCCAGGCACTGAGCCACCATGCCCCAGTCACTGATACACCGTACCCCAGCCACTGATCCACCGTGCCCAGTCGCTGATTTACCGTCCCAGCCACTGATCCACCTTGCCCCAGCGAGTGATCCACCGTGCCCCAGTCACTGGTACACCGTGCCCCAGCCACTGATCCACCGTGCCCCAGTCACTGATCCACCGTGCCCCAGTCACTGATTGGCCGTTCCCCAGTCACTAATCCACCGTGCCCCAGTCACTGATCCACCGTGCCACAGTTACTGAGCCATCGTGTCCCAGTCACTGATCCACCGTGCCCCAGTCACTGATCCGCCGTGATCCAGTCACTGATCCGCCGTGCCCCAATCACTGATTTACCATGCCCTAGTCACTGATACCCCGTGCCCCAGTCACTGATCCATCCTGCCCCAGTCACTGATCCACCGTGCCCAAGTCACTGATCCATCGTGTCCCAGTCACTGACCCACCATGCCCCAGTCACTGATCCGCCGTGCCCCAGTCACTGATCCGCCGTGCCCCGGTCACTGATCTACCATGCCCCGGTCACTGATCCACCGTGCCCCAGTCACTGATCCACCGTGCCGACGGCACTGATCCATCGTGCCCCAGTCTCTGATCATGATCTCCCGTGCCCTAGTCACTGATCCACCATGCCCCAGTCGCTGATCCAAAGTGCCCCAGTCACTGATCCATGGTGCCCCAGTCATTGATCCACTATGCCCCAGTCACTGATCCGCCGTGCCCCAGTCACTGATCCGCCGCGCCCCAGTCACTGATCCACCGTTCCCCAGTCACTGATCCAACGTGCCCCAGTCACTAATCCACCGTGCCCCAGTCACTGATCCACCGTGCCCCAGTCACTGATCCATCGTGTCCCAGTCACTGATCCACCGTGCCCCAGTCACTGATCCATCGTGTCCCAGTCACTGATCCACCGTGCCCCAGTAACTGATCCGCCGTGCCCAAGTCACTGATCCACCATGCCCCAGCCACTGATCCACCGTGCCCCAGTCACTGATCCATCCTGTCCCAGTCACTGATCCACCGTACCCCAGTCACTGATCCACCGTGCCCCAGCCACTGAGCCACCATGTCCCAGTCACTGATACACCGTGCCCCAGCCACTGATCCACCGTGCCCCAGTCACTGATACACCGTGCCCCAGCCACTGATTTACCGTGCCCCAGTCACTGATCCACCGTTCCCCAGTCACTGATCCACCGTTCCCCAGTCACTAATCCACCGTGCCCCAGTCACTGATCCACCGTGCCACAGTTACTGATCCATCGTGTCCCAGTCACTGATCCACCGTGCCCCAGTCACTGATCCGCCGTGATCCAGTCACTGATCCGCCGTGCCCCAGTCACTGATCCACCATGCCCTAGTCACTGATCCGCCGTGCCCCAGTCACTGATCCATCGTGCCCCAGTCACTGATCCACCGTGCCACAGTCACTGATCCATCGTGTCCCAGTCACTGATCCGCCGTGCCCCAGTCATTGATCCGCCGTGCCCCAGTCACTGATCCGCCGTTGCCCAGTCACTGATTCAACATGCCCCAGTCACTGATCCACCGTGTCCAAGTTTCTGATCCACCGTGCCGACGGCACTGATCCACCGTGCCCCAGTCACTGATCCACCGTGTCCCAATCACTGATCCATCGCGCCCCAGTCACTGATCCACCGTGCCGACGGCACTGATCCATCGTACCCCAGTCACTGATCCACCGTGCCCCCGTCACTGATCCAGCATACCCCAGTCTCTGAACATGATCCCCCGTGCCCTAGTCACTGATCCACCATGCCCCAGTAGCTGATCCAAGGGGCCCCAGTCACTGATCCACTATGCCCCAGTCACTGATCCACCGTGCCCCCGTCATTGATCCCCTATGCCCGATGCAGCTCCTTATCCACCGTGCCCCAGTGACTGATCCATCGTGCCCTAGTCACTGATACACCATGCCCCAGTCACTGATCCACCGTGTCCCAGTCACTGATCCACTATGCCCCAATCACTGATCCACCGTGCCCCAGTCACTGATCCACCATGCCCCATGCAGCGACTTAACCACCGTGCCCCAGTCACTGATCCACCGTGCCGACGGCACTGATCCATCGGGCCCCAGTCACTGATCCACCGTGTCCCAGTCACTGATCCATCGTGCCCGAGTCACTGATCCACCGTGCCGACGGCACTGATCCATCGTGCCCCAGTCACTGATCCACCGTGCCCCAGTCACTTATCCATCGTGCCCCAGTCTCTGATCATGATCCCCCGTGCTCTAGTCACTGATCCACCATGCCCCAGTCGCTGATCCAACGTGCCCCAGTCACTGATCCATCGTGCCCCAGTCATTGATCCACTATGCCCCAGTCACTGCTCCGCCGTGCCCCAGTCACTGAGTCGCCGTGCCCCAGTCACTGATCCATCGTGCCCCAGTCACTGATCCACCGTGTCCCAGTCACTGATCCATCGTGCCCCAGTCACTGATCCACCGTGCCCCAGTCACTGATCCATCGTGCCCCCGTCTCTTATCATGATCCCCCGTGCCCTAGTCACTGATCCACCATGCCCCAGGCACTGATCCAACGTGCCCCAGTCACTGATCCACCGTGCTCCAATCACTGATCCACCGTGCCCCAGTCACTGATCCACCGTGTCCCAGTCACTGATCCACTATGCCCCAGTCACTGATCCACCGTGCCCCAGTCACTGATCCACCATGCCCCATGCAGCCACTTATCCACCGTGCCCCAGTGACTGATCCATCGTGCCCCAGTCACTGATCCACCGTGCCCCAGTCACTGATCCATCGTGCTCAAATCACTGATCCACCGTGCCCCAGTCACTGATCCACCGTGCCCCAGTCACTGATCCACATTCCCCTAGTCACTGATCCATCGTGTTATAATCACTGATCCACCGTGACCCAGTTACTGATACACCTTCTCCTAGTTACTCATCCACCATGCCCCAGTCGCTGATCCATCGTGCCCTAGTCACTAATCCACCGTGCCCCGTGCACTCACTAATCCACCGTGCACCATGCAGTCACTGATCCACAGTGTCACAATCCTTGATCCGCCGTGCCCTAGTCACTGATCCAGCGTGCCTTAGTCACTGATCCACCGTGCACCAGGCACTGATCCATCGTGCCCCAGTCACTGATCCACTGTGCCCTAGTCACTGATCCACCGTGCTCCAATCACTGATCCACCGTGCCCCAGTCACTGATCGACCGTGTCCCAGTCACTGACCCACTATGCCCCAGTCACTGATCCACCGTGCCCCAGTGACTGATCCACCATGCCCCATGCAGCCACTTATCCACCGTGCCCCAGTCACTGATCCACCGTGCCCCAGTCACTGATCCACCGTGCCCCAGTCACTGATCCACCGTGCCCCAGTCACTGATCCACATTCCCCTAGTCACTGATCCATCGTGTTATAATCACTGATCCACCGTGACCCAGTTACTGATACACCTTCTCCTAGTTACTCATCCACCATGCCCCAGTCGCTGATCCATCGTGCCCTAGTCACTAATCCACCGTGCCCCGTGCACTCACTAATCCACCGTGCACCATGCAGTCACTGATCCACAGTGTCACAATCCTTGATCCGCCGTGCCCTAGTCACTGATCCAGCGTGCCTTAGTCACTGATCCACCGTGCACCAGGCACTGATCCATCGTGCCCCAGTCACTGATCCACTGTGCCCTAGTCACTGATCCACCGTGCTCCAATCACTGATCCACCGTGCCCCAGTCACTGATCGACCGTGTCCCAGTCACTGACCCACTATGCCCCAGTCACTGATCCACCGTGCCCCAGTGACTGATCCACCATGCCCCATGCAGCCACTTATCCACCGTGCCCCAGTGACTGATCCATCGTGCCCCAGTCACTGATCCACCTTCCCCTAGTCACTGATCCATCGTGTGATAATCACTGATCCACCGTGACCCAGTTACTGATCCACCTTCCCCTAGTCACTGATCCACCATGCCCCAGTCGCTGATCCATCGTGCCCTAGTCACGAATCCACCGTGCCCCATGCACTCACTAATCCACCGTGCACCATGCAGTCACTGATCCACAGTGTCACAATCCTTGATCCGCCGTGCCCTAGTCACTGATCCAGCGTGCCCTAGTCACTGATCCACCGTGCCCCAGCCACTGATCCACCGTGCCCCAGTCACTGATCCACCGTCCCCCAGTCACTGATCCACCGTGTCCCAGCCACTGATCCACCGTGCCCCATGCAGCCACTGATCCACCGCGCCCCAGTCACTGATCCACCGTGCCCTAGCCACTGATCCATCGTGCCCCAGTCGCTGATCCACCGTGCCCCAGCCACTGAGCCACCATGCCCCAGTCGCTGATACTCCGTGCCCCAGCCACTGATCCACCGTGCCCAGTCGCTGATCCACCGTGCCCAGCCACTGATCCACCTTGCCCCAGCGACTGATCCACCGTGCCCCAGTCACTGATACACCGTGCCCCAGCCACTCATCCACCGTGCCCCAGTCACTGATCCACCGTGCCCCAGTCACTGATCAACCGTTCCCCAGTCACGGATCCACCGTTCCCCAGTCACTGATCCACTGTGCCCCAGTCACTGATCCGCCGCGCCCCAGTCACTGATCCCCCGTGCCCCAGTCACTGATCCATCGTGTCCCAGTCACTGATCCGCCGTGCCCCAGTCACTGATCCATCGTTCCCCAGTCTCTGATCATGATCCCCCGTGCCCTAGTCACTGATCCACCATGCTCTAGTCACTGATCCACCATGCCCCAGTCACTGATCCACCGTGTCCCAGTCACTGATCCACTATGCCCCAGTCACTGATCCATCACTGATCTACCATGCCCCATGCAGCCACTTATCCACCGTGCCCCAGTCACTGATCCACCGTGTCCCAGTCACTGATCCATCGTGCCCCAGTCACTGATTCACCGTTCCCCATTCACTGATCCATCGTGCCACAGTCACTGATCCATCGTGCCCCAGTCACTGATCCGCCGTGCCCAAGTCACCGATCCATCGGGACCCAGTCCCTGATCCACCGTGTCCCAGCCACTGATCCATCGTGCCCCAGTCACTGATCCACCGTGCCCCAGTCACTGATCCATCGTGCCCCAGTCTCTGATCATGATCCCCCGTGCCCTAGTCACTGATCCGCCATGCCCCAGTCACTGATCCAACGTGCCCCAGTCACTGATCCACCGTGCTCCAATCACTGATCCACCGTGCCCCAGTCACTGATCCACCGTGTCCCAGTCACTGATCCACTATGCCCCAGTCACTGATCCACCGTGCCCCAGTCACTGATCCACCATGCCCCAAGCAGCCACTTATCCACCGTGCCCCAGTGACTGATCCATCGTGCCCCAGTCACTGATCCACCTTCCCCTAGTCACTGATCCATCGTGCTATGATCACTGATCCACCGTGACCCAGTTACTGATCCACCTTCCCCTAGTCACTGATCCACCATGCCCCAGTCGCTGATCCACCGTGCCCTAGTCACTAATCCACCGTGCCCCATGCAGTCACTAATCCACCGTGCACCATGCAGTCACTGATCCACAGTGTCATAATCCTTGATCCGCCGTGCCCTAGTCAATGATCCAGCGTGCCCTAGTCACTGATCCACCGTGCCCCAGCCACTGATCCACCGTGCCCCAGTCACTGACTCACCGTGCCCCAGCCACAGATCCACCGTGCCCCAGCCACTGATCCATCGTCCCCTAGTCACTGATCCACCGTGTCCCCGCCACTGATCCACCGTGCCCCATCCACTGATATTCCGTGCCCCAGTCACTGATCCACCGTGCCCCATGCAGCCAATGATCCACCGTGCCCCTGCCACTGATCCACCGTGCCTCAGCCACTGATATACCGTACCCCAGTCACAGATCCACCGTGCCCCAGCCACTGAGCCACCATGCCCCAGTCACTGATCCACCTTGCCCAGTCGCTGATCCACCGTGCCCAGCCACTGATCCACCGTACCCAGCCACTGATCCACCTTGCCCCAGCGACTGATCCACCGTGCCCCAGTCACTGATACACCGTGCCCCAGCCACTCATCCACCGTGCCCCCGACACTGATCCACCGTGCCCCAGTCACTGATCCACCGTTCCCCAGTCACTGATCCACCGTTCCCCAGTCACTAATCCACCGTGCCCCAGTCACTGATCCACCGTGCCACAGTTACTGATCCATCGTGTCCCAGTCACTGATCCACCGTGCCCCAATCACTGATCCGCCGTGCCACAGTCACTGATCCACCATGCCCTAGTCACTGATCCCTCGTGCCCCAGTCACTGTTCCATCGTGCCCCAGTCACTGATCCACCGTGCCCCAGTCACTGATCCATCGTGTCGCAGTCACTGATCCACCGTGTCCCCGTCACTGATCCACCATGCCGACGGCACTGATCCATCGTGCCTCAGTCACTGATCCACCGTGCCCCAGTCACTGATCCACCGTGTCCCAATCACTGATCCATCGTGCCCCAGTCACTGATCCACCGTGCCGACGGCACTGATCCATCGTACCCCAGTCACTGATCCACCGTGCCCCAGTCACTGATCCATCGTACCCCAGTCTCTGATCATGATCCCCCGTGCCCTAGTCACTGATCCACCATGCCCTAGTCGCTGATCGAACGTGCCCCAGTCACTGATCCACTATGCCCCAGTCACTGATCCACCGTGCCCCAGTCACTGATCCACCATGCCCCATGCAGCCACTTATCCACCGTGCCCCAGTGACTGATCCATCGTGCCCCAGTCACTGATCAACCGTGGCCCAGTCACTGATCCATCGTGCTCAAATCACTGATCCACCCTGCCCCAGTCACTGATAGACCGTGCCCCAGTCACTGATCCAGCTCCCCCTACTCACTGACCCATCGTGCTATAATCACTGATCCACCGTGACCCAGGTAGTGATCCACCTTCCCCTAGTCACTGATCCACCATGCCCCAGTCGCTGATCCACCGTGCCCTAGTCACTAATCCACCGTGCCCCATGCAGTCACTGATCCACAGTGTCATAATCCTTGATCGACCGTGCCCTAGTCACTGATCCACCGTGCCCTAGTCACTGATACATCGTGCCCCAGTCACTGATCCACCGTGCTCCGATCACTGATCCATCGTGCTATAATCACTGATCCACCGTGACCCAGTCACTGATCCACCTTCCCCTAGTCACTGATCCACCATGCCCCAGTCGCTGATCCACAGTGCCCTAGTCACTAACCCACCGTGCCCCATGCAGTCACTAATCCACCGTGCACCATGGAGTCACTGATCCACAGTGTCATAATCCTTGATCCGCCGTGCCCCAGTCAATGAACCCCCGTGCTCCAATCACTGATCCATCGTGCTATACTTACTGATCCACCATGCCCCACACATTGATCCACCCTGCCCCAGTCACTGATCCATCGTGCCCCACTCTCTGATCATGATCCCCCGTGCCCTAGTCACTGATCCACCATGCCCCATTCGCTGATCCAACGTGCCCCAGTCACTGACCCATCGTACCCCACTCACTGATCCACTATGCCCCAGTCACTGATCCGCCGTGTCGCAGTCACTGATCCGCCGTGCCCCAGTCACTGATCCAATGCGCCCCATTCACTGATCCACCGTGCCCCATGCAGCCACTCATCCACCGTGCCCCAGTCACTGATCCATCGTGCCCCAGTCACTGATCCACCGTGCCCAAGTCACCGATCCATCGTGCCCCAGTCACCGATCCACCGTGCCCCAGTCACTGATCCATCGTGCCCCAGTCTCTGATCCAACGTGCCCTAGTTACTGATCCACCGTGCTCCAATCACTGATCCACCGTGCCCCAGTCACTGATCCACCGTGCCCCAGTCACTGATCCACCTTCCCCTGGTCACTGATCCACGATGCCAAAGTCACTGATACATCGTGCCCGAGTCACTGATCCGCCGTGCTCCAATCACTGATCCATCGTGCTATAATCACTGATCCACCGTGCCCCAGTCACTGATCCACCTTGCAGTTCCCTAGTAACTGATCCACCATGCCCCAGTCACTAATCCACCGTGCCCCAGTCACTGATCCACCGTGGCCTAGTCACTGATGCACTATGCCAAATCACTGATACATCGTGCCCCGGTCAAAGATCCACCGTGCTCCATTCACTGATCCATCGTGCTATGATCACGGCTGCACCGTGCCCCAGTCACTAATCCACCGTACCCCAGTCACTGATACACCGTGCCCCAGCCACTGATCTACCGTGCCCCAGTCACTGATCCACCGTGCCCCAGTCACTGATCCACCGTTACCCAGTCACTGATCCACCGTTCCCCAGTCACTAATCCACCGTGCCCCAGTCACTGATCCACAGTGCCACAGTTACTGATCCATCGTGTCCTAGTCACTGATCCACCATGCCCCAGTCACTGATCTGCCGTGCCCCAGTCACTGATCCATCGTACCTCAGTCTCTGATCATGATCCCCCGTGCCCTAGTCACTGATCCACGATGCCCCAGTCGCTGATCCAACGTGCCCCGGTCACTGATCCACTATGCCCCAGTCAGTGATCCACCGTGCCCCAGTCACTGTTCCACCATGCCCCATGCAGCCCATTATCCACCGTGCCCCAGTCACTGATCCATCGAGCGACAGTCTCTGATCATGATCCCCAGTGCCCCAGTCACTGATCCACCATGCCCGAGTCACTGATCCACCGTGTCCCAGTCACTGATCCACTATGCCCCAGTCACTGATCCACCATGCCCCAGTCACTGATCCGCCATGCCCCATGCAGCCACTTATCCACCGTGCCCCAGTCACTGACTCACCGTGCCCCAGCCACAGATCCACCGTGCCCCAGCCACTGTTCCATCGTGCTCAAATCACTGATCCACCGTGCCCCAGTCACTGATCCACCGTGCCCCAGTCACTGATCCACCTTCCCCTAGTCACTGATCCATCGTGCCATAATCACTGATCCACCGTGACCCAGTTACTTATCCACCTTCCCCTAGTCACGGATCCACCATGCCCCAGTCGCTGATCCACCGTGCCCTAGTCACTAATCCACCGTGCCCCATGCAGTCACTAATCCATCGTGCACCATGCAGTCACTGATCCACAGTGTCATAATCCTTGATCCGCCGTGCCCCAGTCACTGACCGTGCCCCAGTCACTGATCCATCGTGCCCCAGTCTCTGATCATGATCCCCCGTGCCCTAGTCACTGATCCACCATGCGCCAGTCGCTGATCCAACGTGCCCCAGTCATTGATCCACCGTGCCCCAGTCACTGATCCACCTTCCCCTTGTCACTGATCCACTATGCCAAAGTCACTGATACATCGTGCCCCAGTCACTGATTCACCGTGCTCCAATCACTGATCCATCGTGCTATAATCAATGATCCACCATGCCCCAGTCGCTGATCCACCGTGCCCTAGTCACTAATCCACCGTGCCCCAGTCACTGATCCATCGTGCTCCAATTACTGATCCATCGTGCTATAATCACTGATCCACCATGCCCCACTCACTGATCCACCGTGCCCCAGTCACTGATCCATCGTGCCCCAGTCTCTGATCATGATCCACCGTGCCCTAGTCACTGATCCACCATGCCCCAGTCACTGATCCAACGTGCCCCAGTCACTGACCCATCGTACCCCAGTCACTGATCCACAATGCCCCAGTCACTGATCCGCCGTGCCCCAGTCACTGATTCGCCGTGCCCCAGTCTCTGATCCAACGTGCTCCAGTCACTGGTCCACCGTGCCCCATGCAGCCACTGATCTACCGTGCCCCAGTCACTGATCCATCGTGCCCCAGTCACTGATCCACCGTGCTCAAGTCACCGATCCATCGGGCCCCAGTCACTGATCCACCGTGTCCCAGTCACTGATACTTCATGCCCCAGTCACCGATCCATCGTGCCCCAGTCTCTGATCCAACGTGCCCTAGTCACTGATCCACCGTGCTCCAATCACTGATCCACCGTGCCCCAGTCACTGATCCACTGTGCCCCTGTCACTGATCCACCTTCCCCTAGTCACTGATCCACTATGCCAAAGTCACTGATACATCGTGCCCCAGTCACTGATCCACCGTGCTCCAATCACTGATCCATCGTGCTATAATCACTGACCCACCGTGCCCCAGTCACTGATCCAACGTGCCCCAGTCCATGATCCACCCTGCCCCAGCCACTGATCCATCGTGCCCCAGCCACTGATCCACCGTGCCCCAGTCGTTGATCCACCGTGCCCCAGCCACTGATCCACATTGCCCCAGCGACTGATCCACCGTGCCCCAGCCACTGATCCATCGTACCCCGTGCAGTCATTCACTGATCCACCGTGCCCTAGCCACTGATCCACCGTGCCCCAGTCACTGATCCACCTTCCCCTAGTCACTGATCCATTATGCCAAAGTCACTGATACATCGTGCCCCAGTCACTGATCCATCGTGCTATAATCACTGATCCACCATGCCCCACTCACTGATCCACCGTGCCCCAGTCACTGATCCATCGTGCCCCAGTATCTGATCATGATCCCCCGTGCCCTAGTCACTGATCCACCATGCCCCAGTCGCTGATCCAACGTGCCCCAGTCACTGACCCATCGTCCCCCAGTCACTGATCCACTATGCCCCAGTCACTGCTCCGCCGTGCCCCAGTCACTGAGTCGCCGTGCCCCAGTCACTGATCCAACGTGCCCCAGTCACTGATCCACCGTCCCCCATGCAGCCACTGATCCACCGTGCCCCAGTCACTGATCCATCGTGCCCCAGTCACTGATCCACCGTGCCCAAATCACCGATCCATCGGGCCCCAGTCACTGATCCACCGTGCCCCAGCCACTGATTCACCGTGCCCTATCCACTGATATTCCGTGCCCAAGTCACTGATCCACCGTCCCCCATGTAGCCACTGATCCACCGTGCCCCAGTCACTGATCCACCGAGCCCCAATCACTGATCCACCCTGCCCCAGCCACTGATCCACCGTGCCCCAGCCACTGATCCACCGTGCCCCAGTCACTGATCCACCGTGCCCCAGCCACTGATCCACCGTGCCCCAGCCACTGACCCACCGTGCCCCAGTCACTGATCCACCGTGCCCCAGTCACTGATCCACCTTGAAGTTCCCTAGTCACTGATCCACCATGCCCCAGTCACTAATCCACCGTGCCCCAGTCACTGATCCACCGTGGCCTAGTCACTGATCCACTATGCCAAAGTCACTGATACATCGTGCCCCAGTCAAAGATCCACCGTGCTCCAATCACTGATCCATCGTGCCCCAGTCAATGATACACCGTGCCCCAGCCACTGGTCCATCGTGCCCCAGCCACTGATCCACCGTGCCCCAGTCGCTGATCCACCGTGCCCCAGCCACTGATCCACCTTGCCCCAGCGACTGATCCATCGTGCCCCAGCCACTGATCCACCGTGCCCCATCCACTGATATTCCGTGCCCAGTCACTGATCCACCGTACCCCATACAGTCACTGATCCACCATGCCCCAGCCACTGATCCACCGTGCCCCAGTCACTGATCCACCGTGCCCCAGCCACTGATCCACCGCGCCCCAGCCACTGATCCACCGTGCCCCAGTCACTGATCCACCGTGCCCCAGCCACTGATCCACCGTGCCTCAGCCACTGACCCACCGTGCCCCAGTCACTGATCCACCGTGCCCCAGCCACTGATCCATCGTACCCCGTGCAATCAATCACTGGTCCACCGTGCCCCAGCCACTGATACATCGTGCCCCAGTCACTGATCCACCGTGCTCCAATCACTGATCCATCGTGCTATAAGCACTGATCCACCGTGCCCCAGTCACTGATCCACCGTGGCCTAGTCACTGATCCACTATGCCAAAGTCACTGATACATCGTGCCCCAGTCAAAGATCCACCGTGCTCCAATCACTGATCCATCGTGCTATAATCACTGACCCACCGTGCCCCAGTCACTGATCCAACGTGCCCCAGTCCATGATCCACCCTGCCCCAGCCACTGATCCATCGTGCCCCAGCCACTGATCCACCGTGCCCCAGTCGTTGATCCACCGTGCCCCAGCCACTGATCCACATTGCCCCAGCGACTGATCCACCGTGCCCCAGCCACTGATCCATCGTACCCCGTGCAGTCATTCACTGATCCACCGTGCCCTAGCCACTGATCCACCGTGCCCCAGTCACTGATCCACCTTCCCCTAGTCACTGATCCATTATGCCAAAGTCACTGATACATCGTGCCCCAGTCACTGATCCATCGTGCTATAATCACTGATCCACCATGCCCCACTCACTGATCCACCGTGCCCCAGTCACTGATCCATCGTGCCCCAGTATCTGATCATGATCCCCCGTGCCCTAGTCACTGATCCACCATGCCCCAGTCGCTGATCCAACGTGCCCCAGTCACTGACCCATCGTCCCCCAGTCACTGATCCACTATGCCCCAGTCACTGCTCCGCCGTGCCCCAGTCACTGAGTCGCCGTGCCCCAGTCACTGATCCAACGTGCCCCAGTCACTGATCCACCGTCCCCCATGCAGCCACTGATCCACCGTGCCCCAGTCACTGATCCATCGTGCCCCAGTCACTGATCCACCGTGCCCAAGTCACCGATCCATCGGGCCCCAGTCACTGATCCACCGTGCCCCAGCCACTGATTCACCGGGCCCTATCCACTGATATTCCGTGCCCAAGTCACTGATCCACCGTCCCCCATGTAGCCACTGATCCACCGTGCCCCAGCCACTGATCCACCGAGCCCCAATCACTGATCCACCCTGCCCCAGCCACTGATCCACCGTGCCCCAGCCACTGATCCACCGTGCCCCAGTCACTGATCCACCGTGCCCCAGCCACTGATCCACCGTGCCCCAGCCACTGACCCACCGTGCCCCAGTCACTGATCCACCGTGCCCCAGTCACTGATCCACCTTGAAGTTCCCTAGTCACTGATCCACCATGCCCCAGTCACTAATCCACCGTGCCCCAGTCACTGATCCACCGTGGCCTAGTCACTGATCCACTATGCCAAAGTCACTGATACATCGTGCCCCAGTCAAAGATCCACCGTGCTCCAATCACTGATCCATCGTGCCCCAGTCAATGATACACCGTGCCCCAGCCACTGGTCCATCGTGCCCCAGCCACTGATCCACCGTGCCCCAGTCGCTGATCCACCGTGCCCCAGCCACTGATCCACCTTGCCCCAGCGACTGATCCATCGTGCCCCAGCCACTGATCCACCGTGCCCCATCCACTGATATTCCGTGCCCAGTCACTGATCCACCGTACCCCATACAGTCACTGATCCACCATGCCCCAGCCACTGATCCACCGTGCCCCAGTCACTGATCCACCGTGCCCCAGCCACTGATCCACCGCGCCCCAGCCACTGATCCACCGTGCCCCAGTCACTGATCCACCGTGCCCCAGCCACTGATCCACCGTGCCTCAGCCACTGACCCACCGTGCCCCAGTCACTGATCCACCGTGCCCCAGCCACTGATCCATCGTACCCCGTGCAATCAATCGCTGGTCCGCCGTGCCCCAGCCACTGACCCACCGTGCCCCAGTCACTGATCCACCGTGCCCCGGCCACTGATTCACCGTGCCCTATCCACTGATATTCCGTGCCCCAGTCACTGATCCACCGTCCCCCATGTAGCCACTGATCCACCGTGCCCCAGCCACTGATCCACCGAGCCCCAATCACTGATCCACCCTGCCCCAGCCACTGACCCACCGTGCCCCAGCCACTGATCCACCGTGCCCCAGCCACTGACCCACCGTGCCCCAGTCACTGATCCACCGTGCCCCAGCCACTGATCCATCGTACCCCGTGCAATCAATCACTGGTCCACCGTGCCCCAGCCACTGACCCACCGTGCCCCAGTCACTGATCCACCGTGCCCCAGCCACTGACCCACCGTGCCCCAGTCACTGATCCACCGTGCCCCGGCCACTGATCCATCGTATCCCGTGCAGTCATTCACAGATCCACCGTGCCCTAGCCACTGATCCACCGTGACCCAGTCACTGATCCACCTTCCCCTAGTCACTGATCCATTATGCCAAAGTCACTGATACATCGTGCCCCAGTCACTGATCCACCGTGCTCCGATCACTGATCCATCGTGCTATAAGCACTGATCCACCGTGCCCGAGTCACTGATCCACCTTGAAGTTCCCTAGTCACTGATCCACCATGCCCCAGTCACTAATCCACCGTGCCCCAGCCACTGATCCACCGTGCCCCAGTCACTGATCCACCGTGCCCCAGCCACTGATCCACCGTGCCCCAGCCACTGACCCACCGTGCCCCAGCCACTGATCCACCGTGCCCCAGCCACTGATCCACCGTGCCCCAGCCACTGGTCCACCGTGCCCCAGCTACAGATCCACCGTACCCGGCATTGGCCCGTGTATTGGGTCAATACACGGGCCAATGCCGGGTACGGTGTTGGCCCAATATACTGGCCACATTGGGCCAGTACTGTCCCAATGGTGGCCTTCGCATTACCCCTATACTGCCCCAATGTCGGCTATCGGATTGACCCATAACCCAAAAGTAATAACTGTGGCCACAGAGACTTGTTAATACGCTGTAAAAACCAAGACAATAACTGTTAAACATCGGGATATAATTAAGTGATTTTAGATGGCGGACTGACGACTCATAGCCTAGGTTATATGCCTATATGTTACTATATAAATATGCGCCGTGACGACATGCCGATCGTTATATTTGCTCTACGTAGGTGTTCGCCATCTGGATGTTAGATCAACTACGTTCCGGCCACGCTGGACGAGGGGACCCGGGGGGGGGGGGGGGGGCACGAGAACGTGGCGAGGCGGAACGTGACAAGCGAGCCTCCACTGGTGCACGTGTCAATGTTTACATTTAGCGGGAGGCATTATTTTAATAAACTCCATGTTACATTCGTGATTCTTGCGGGCCTTTTACCCCTTCGATATCCTCAGAATATAGTAGCTAGAAGTTGCAAAATGCTAATCCCGAAGATCATTGTTTAGGGCAGACCGATAGTAACAAACAGTAACGGGATAATTAAGACTGGTGAGTCAGACAATACACCCTCCACTGCACCGCCACTCAGTCCACAAGGTCAAGGCCGTCGGGTCACTACCTTTGACAAGCGGCACTGAGAAGTGCCAATAAATTTAGACATATGGTGAAGAGCACATAACATGGCGGAACAACAGGAGTATCCAGCTTTCAAGTTAGGAAGGCCAAGATTCGACCAGGTAGACTGAATGAATATTCCGTTTTGACCGCTGGATGACTGGGTCTGGGAAGAAGTGTGGAGGGATGCCCAACCAGTGCCAACTAGCCTATGTCTTCCATAGCCTCGGGAGACCCACTCTGTTCCGCCGTTGCCGTTGGACAACGGCGGAACAGAGTGGGTCTCCCGAGGCTATGTCTTCCACTGCCCTGGTGCTGATGTCGCTGAGATAATATAGCTATTGTAGCCTGAAAACAAGACGTTACTGTCGTCAGACAGTTGGAGGGGCGATACAAAGTCACCCCTCCAACTGTCTGATGACAGTAACGTCTTGTTTTCAGGCTATAGCTATTGCTGCTGTAATATCTCGGCCCATGCAGGCCCAGTGGATAAAAGACACCTAATGCCTCGGGCCAAATGGGAAGTTTTGTATGGTCATTTGGTCGTAAGGTGTTCGCCCTGGATGCGAAGGTTGCTGGTTTAAATCTAGCCTGAAAATCAGACGTTAATGTCGTGATACAGTTAGTGTCGATCCTTCAGACTGTCACGACATTAACGTCTGATTTTCAGGCTAGTTTAAATCCAGCCAGGGGCAGGTAGTAACTTTCGGCATCCATTGCGGCATTGGGCTTGGGACCAGAAATACCACATTTGTTGCCGATGGAAACAGATCTATACTCAAATTCATTAATGCAGTTGACATGTAGCCATTTGCCACATCGCTAATGGCAAAAACAAACTATATGTGGCGCAAGATTGGCCCACGCATGTCGCCACAGTGGTGAAAGCAAAAACTTGATTTCATGAAACTAATTTCCCCCATGTGGCTGTCATTGGCATGAATAAACCCAATGCAGAACATATGCCGTACATTTCCAAAGGTGATCTAGTGTCTTGTGGATAATCAATTTGTGGTTATTTCTGTTTCCACATGGAATGAAATTGGTGCTTGCATTGTGTTGACAATAGTGATAAATTGGCGGTGGCGAGGGGTACCCCAAACTGATCCCATGATGCATTGCATGCACATATGATTTGGCTAAAAAAGACACTTATTTTGGAGGGCAAAAATGCATATATATATGTGGCTAATACCTTGTATCTGTGTGTGACTAAGGAGAGTTATAGGTGTTTAGCCACAGTGGCTAATTGAAATGAATTGCTAGAGCACACCCAGAAAATGATATAGAAAGGTATGTGTGAGATGGTCAGGATTTTTAATAGACCCTGCAAATACAAAGAGTACAAAACAATTCCTGAAACTGCTTCATCTGTTGATCTTCCTCCAGGGCAACTTCTATGGAAGATGGCGTCATTTCATGGATGTTATTGATCCAAGGACTTTATTTGTTTCTGAGGTATGACAAGTTCATTACCTGTTTATCATTGATATTTATTACTTCACCAGTGCGATCAATCTTCTATTATGTATGAAAATAATGTCAAGCATCTTTATCGCACATATAATTAGGCTACAGGAGAAACTTGTCCATTTGAAATATATGTCTGTTACATATATATTAGTTACTGTACATTTATTAAAACTATCAATAAAAATGTAATATAAATTTAAACATCTTTTAGTTAATAATCACTTTAGCGAATTAATATGTGTATGTAATGAGCAAAATAATTTTTCCCTTATGCATGGTTTTAGGCTAAGCTGCAAGAGTCTATTCAACTGTTGGATCAATACAAGCAAGGAAAACTTCCACCTGGAATATCAAATAAAGAGCTATGGGAAGCTCAGAAAATCAAGCAGGTAATGTCAGTGTTCAATTTATTTTGAATTGGTTTAATTTGACAGTTTTAATACCGGTATATGTAAAATATATGTACCAGTAGTTAGATTTAACTTACACCTTTAGTAACTTCCTTCCAAATAATGCCATCTATTCAAGAGTTAACAAAATAAATGGAGACTGATATATTTGTTTAATATGTGTTTTCTATAATATCAATGTTTGATAAAAATAGGAAGTATCTGTACCGCTGTATCAATTGAGTTTGGTTTTTGAGCAATAAATCTATAAAAAAAAAGTATCTGTACTGTATATTATATTATTTGTATCTGTATATTCTAGGTTATATGTTTGCATATTTCCTCTTTTAAACAGGCGATTATCCATCCTGATACTGGCGAAAAGATCATTATGCCTTTTAGGATGTCTGGTGAGTACACCCTATTTCAGGTGATAAAAATATATTTGAATAGAACCATTATTGAACAGTACAGTTGCCACATATAATAAGGCTTGCTGTTGAACTACGATACAGCTATACCTGTACATGTAATTACCGTGCCCTTTGCAATCACTTTTTTTTTTGTACCTTTAATGGAATATTACTCTCCTTGGTTAGGACACCCCACCCCTGATTTATGCCATCCTTCTTGATAAGTACCCAGAAATTGGAACCTCCAACTTCCTAATATAAGCCACGGCTTCAAATTGGCAGTTTACGGTACAATCATCCTCTGCATTACCCTTGGATGAAGAAGACTAATGTGTCTATTTCCTGTTCTCTATGCATCATTTCCTATTTGTTTGCTTTGATGATGCCATATGACAATTTATCATTGCAACAATTGCTCTAGATTTAATTCATAATTTTGTCCATGTATTAAATGCCTGCATATATCTTTTCGATTTAGTGTTTTATTTGTTACATATTGTTTGTTAACAAATTTTCAAACCTTATACCATTGTCTGTTCCCGTTTTAGGATTTGTGCCATTTGGATCTCCCATAGTAAGTAATTTAGCCTTTGGCTATCGTCATTCATATAATAAAAATTAAGAGGCTTTGGGAATAAAGTCTAGATGTCATGTCAAAATTGTATAATGCCAAAGTATATTGCTGTATTGTAAAGGATTACCAATGAATTACATTGTATCAACGTTTTCTTTCCTCAGGTTGTCGGTCTGCTGCTACCAGAACCAACCATCAAGGCCCAAATCTTCTGGCAGTGGCTCAATCAAAGTCACAATGCCTGCGTTAATTTTGCCAACAGAAATGCTACCAAGGTACGCTTGTACGTCAGAGTATAGCTTTTGTTTTGTTCTTAAGCTTTACTTAAGCTTTAAAAAGTGCTGTAGAGCCGGCGAGAAATGCGAACCTTACAAACATTTACCTGAGTGTCCATATTAGGTAATTGATGTGTTTGGAGATTAATTGATTGTCATTCGCTGCATGACGTAGTTGTCGTGGCTCGTAAATTAAGAATGCTACTTGAACTGATGATGAAATGATGCAGTTAGGACCTCGTGATTTTATTACAAGGCCTCACAATATTATTATTAACATTACTTGATCTAAGGTACTTTGCTTCGAATGTTTCTCAAGATTTACCAGTTTCATTGAATGAAAATTGGGATAAAAGGCAAGTGCATGCGGTGCATTTCCTACAATGATCGAATTCGTGGACTCGAATCGACATTAATATTTTACCGACTGGTCACGCAGCGTTTGTTTTCTTTGCAGGAAACCCCCACCTCTAGATTCGTTATGGGCTATGTTGGAGCTGTTGGCAGTGCTATATCAATAGCGGTACGTTATCAATTAATTTCCCGATATTTTATTAATCAACTATATATGAACCAAGTCGTAATACATCTTTGCAGCCACTCTGCGTCTTAGCCTACAGGCAAACATGTGTAATTCATCGATTCCCTAGTAAATCTGTTGGGTACCTGGGTATGTTTGCACGTTTTCCAGGTTGCCCTGAGTCTCCTCATTAAACGTGCGAACAACATGTCACCTGCAATGAAGGCCCTCGTACAGAAGTTCGTCCCCTTCCCTGCAGTAGGTAAGTCATTCCAAGACCATTCCCTCTGCTGTTAATGTCAGGGGAAGGTCTTGCTAATAAGAAAAGAAAAAGGACAAATTCTGAACTCTTTCTATGTTCTCGTTCCTGCGCATTTACTTTCTCCGCAATTATCAACATATTAGGAACTGGTCACTATATTTCATCCTAAAGGCATCCCACATGTTTGAGGGAGGGCCTCTAGTATACTGCCTGACTGGAACCAACCAAATGTTCGTAAGAAAGCCTCTGCTATACGGGTTTAGAGTAAGCAACTAATTATCTTCTGAAGGACTGTGATTTACGGGTCTGGTAGTACCAAACAAATTTGAAGTCAAGGTATATAGTTGACTTTGACTTTCAGAACCCGCCTTCATTCAATACCACACACCACAGGAATTTCTTATTGTACTTATATCTGGTTATGTCAAACACCGTCGGCCAGTACTTCATTCTTATTGTTTGAGCCACGGACAGTACCTATATCTTGTTACCTCAGACACGGCCGGCCATTCCGCCACCGCTTGCACCCGTCCCTTTAATATTCCAGCCACGGCTAGTACATGTAATGTGCTCCTCATGAGGAACAACGAGTTGACGGAAGGCATTGATATATTTGACAGTCAAGAGAACGTGGTCGGCACTTCAGTGGTCGCAGCCAGGAAGGTACGTTCTCCATCTGAGGTTGAATCATTACAAGGATCTCTGAGGCATCACGCGTAGTTTGAGTCATTACAAGGATCTTTGAGGCTTCACGCGTAGTTTGAGTCATTACAAGGATCTTTGAGGTTTCACGCGTAGTTTGAGTCATTACAAGGATCTTTGAGGTTTCAGGCGTAGTTTGAGTCATTGCAAGGATCTTTAAGGTTTCACGCGTAGTTTGAGTCATTACAAGGATCTTTGAGGTTTTACGCGTAGTTTGAGTCATTGCAAGGATCTTTGAGGTTTCACGCGTAGTTTGAGTCATTACAAGGATCTTTGAGGCTTCACGCGTAGTTTGAGTCATTACAAGGATCTTTGAGGTTTCACGCGTGGTTTGAGTCATTACAGGGGTCTTTAAGGTTTCACGCGTAGTTTGAGTCATTACAAGGATCTTTGAGGTTTCACGCGTAGTTTGAGTCATTACTAGGATCTTTGAGGTTTCACGCGTAGTTTGAGTCATTACAAGGATCTTTAAGGTTTCACGCGTAGTTTGAGTCATTACAAGGCTCTTTGAGGTTTCACGCGTAGTTTGAGTCATTACAAGGCTCTTTAAGGTTTCACGCGTAGTTTGAGTCATTACAAGGATCTTTAAGGTTTCACGCGTAGTTTGAGTCATTACAAGGATCGTTAAGGTTTCACGCGTAGTTTGAGTCATTACAAGGATCTTTAAGGTTTCACGCGTAGTTTGAGTCATTACAAGAATCTTTGAGGTTTTACGCGTAGTTTGAGTCATTACAAGGATCTTTGAGGTTTCACGCGTAGTTTGAGTCATTACAAGGATCGTTAAGGTTTCACGCGTAGTTTGAGTCATTACAAGGATCTTTAAGGTTTCACGCGTAGGGCCGCTCTACTGGTTGTATAAGGGTTGTGCAGATGTGTTATTTCTCGGCTTGCAGGCGCTCAAGGAGACGGCCATTACCCGGATGGTGCTGCCAGCTCCCATCTTCCTCATCCCGCCCATTGTCATGGCTCTCATGGAGAGGTAGGCGCACATTTAACACATTGTCGTGTCCATCTACGCCTTATCACTCATAGCCGTCAATCCTAAACTGGCTTAGAACCGTTATGGCGTGATGATGAGATATGAGATTCCGAGTGTAGACTTGGTTGCCCGACTCACATCCCAGACTTACTTGCCAGACTGAGAGGACGGGGTCAGATGCTGTGTCTGTCGGTCTGAAGCGTGGTGCGGTACAAACTGAACCAAATGCCCGTTAAATGTTGATTGGCATCCGTCCGTCTGCGAAAGACGATGGATTTGCAGCTTTGTTTGGTTTCAGTTAAACGATTCGTAAAGCGGCATTTATGACTGAGTAAGCCTATCTGTGATCGACAGAGCTTTCCGCAGTCATCGCAACGGTGACCGTTCAATGTATATCAGTAATAAAGTTAATCTTTTGCCCTATTGTTTTCTTTAGGACCCAGTTTCTGAAGAGGAGTCCGCGATTTCACCTACCGATTAACGCCGTGACCACAACGCTGTCGTTCGGCTTAGCCTTGCCCATCGCCATCGCAGTCTTCCCGCAGGTGTCCTCGGTGAGCAATGTTAACGGGGGTCTGACGGCTTAGCCTTGCCCATCGCACTCTTCCCGCAGGTGTCCTCGGTGAGCAATGTTAACGGGGGTCTGACGGCTTAGCCTTGCCCATCACACTCTTCCCGCAGGTGTCCTCGGTGAGCAATGTTAACGGGGGTCTGACGGCTTAGCCTTGCCCATCGCCATCGCAGTCTTCCCGCAGGTGTCCTCGGTGAGCAATGTTAACGGGGGTCTGACGGCTTAACCTTGCCCATCGCCATCGCACTCTTCCCGCAGGTGTCCTCGGTGAGCAATGTTAACGGGGGTCTGACGGCTTAGCCTTGCCCATCACACTCTTCCCGCAAGTGTCCTCGGTGAGCAATGTTAACGGGGGTCTGACGGCTTAGCCTTGCCCATCGCCATCGCAGTCTTCCCGCAGGTGTCCTCGGTGAGCAATGTTAACGGGGGTCTAACGGCTTACCCTTGCCCATCGCCATCGCAGTCTTCCCGCAGGTGTCCTCGGTGAGCAATGTTAACGGGGGTCTGACGGCTTAGCCTTGCCCATCGCCATCGCACTCTTCCCGCAGGTGTCTTCGGTAAGCAATGTTAACGGGAGTCTGACGGCTTAGCCCTGCCCATCACACTCTTCCCGCAGGTGTCCTCGGTGAGCAATGTTAACGGGGGACAGACGGCTTAGCCTTGCCCATCACACTCTTTTCGGAGGTGTCCTCGGTGAGCAATGTTAACGGGGGACAGACGGCTTAGCCTTGCCCATCACACTCTTTTCGGAGGTGTCCTCTGTGAGCAATGTTAACGGGGGTCTGACGGCTTAGCCTTGCCCATCGCCATCGCACTCTTCCCGCAAGTGTCCTCGGTCAGCAATGTTAACGGGGGTCTGACGGCTTACCCTTGCCCATCACACTCTTTCCGGAGGTGTCCTCTGTGAGCAATGTTAACGGGGGTCTGACGGCTTACCCTTGCCCATCGCCATCGCACTCTTCCCCCAGGTGTCCTCTGTGAGCAATGTTAACAGGGGTCTGACGGCTTAGCCTTGCGCATCGCACTCTTCCCGCAGGTGTCCTCGGTGAGCAATGTTAACAGGGGTCTGACGGCTTAGCCTTGCCCATCACACTCTTCCCGCAGGTGTCCTCGGTGAGCAATGTTAACGGGGGTCTGACGGCTTAGCCTTGCCCATCGCCATCGCAGTCTTCCCGCAGGTGTCCTCGGTGAGCAATGTTAACGGGGGTCTGACGGCTTAGCCTTGCCCATCGCCATCGCACTCTTCCCGCAGGTGTCCTCGGTAAGCAATGTTAACGGGGGTCTGACGGCTTAGCCTTGCCAATCACACTCTTCCCGCAGGTGTCCTCGGTGAGCAATGTTAACGGGGGTCAGACGGCTTAGCCTTGCCCATCACACTCTTTTCGGAGGTGTCCTCGGTGAGCAATGTTAACGGGGGTCTGACGGCTTAGCCTTGCCCATCGCCATCGCACTCTTCCCGCAGGTGTCCTCGGTCAGCAATGTTAACGGGGGTCTGACGGCTTAGCCTTGCCCATCACACTCTTTTCGGAGGTGTCCTCTGTGAGCAATGTTAACGGGGGTCTGACGGCTTACCCTTGCCCATCGCCATCGCACTCTTCCCCCAGGTGTCCTCTGTGAGCAATGTTAACAGGGGTCTGACGGCTTAGCCTTGCGCATCGCACTCTTCCCGCAGGTGTCCTCGGTGAGCAATGTTAACGGGGGTCTGACGGCTTAGCCTTGCCCATCACACTCTTCCCGCAGGTGTCCTCGGTGAGCAATGTTAACGGGGGTCTGACGGCTTACCCTTGCCCATCACACTCTTCCCGCAGGTGTCCTCGGTGAGCAATGTTAACAGGGGTCTGACGGCTTAGCCTTGCCCATCACACTCTTCCCGCAGGTGTCCTCGGTGAGCAATGTTAACGGGGGTCTGACGGCTTAGCCTTGCCCATCGCCATCGCAGTCTTCCCGCAGGTGTCCTCGGTGAGCAATGTTAACGGGGGTCTGACGGCTTAGCCTTGCCCATCACACTCTTCCCGCAGGTGTCCTCGGTGAGCAATGTTAACGGGGGTCTGACGGCTTAGCCTTGCCCATCGCACTCTTCCCGCAGGTGTCCTCGGTGAGCAATGTTAACGGGGGTCTGACGGCTTAGCCTTGCCCATCACACTCTTCCCGCAGGTGTCCTCGGTGAGCAATGTTAACGGGGGTCTGACGGCTTAGCCTTGCCCATCGCACTCTTCCCGCAGGTGTCCTCGGTGAGCAATGTTAACGGGGGTCTGACGGCTTAGCCTTGCCCATCACACTCTTCCCGCAGGTGTCCTCGGTGAGCAATGTTAACGGGGGTCTGACGGCTTAGCCTTGCCCATCGCCATCGCAGTCTTCCCGCAGGTGTCCTCGGTGAGCAATGTTAACGGGGGTCTGACGGCTTAGCCTTGCCCATCACACTCTTCCCGCAGGTGTCCTCGGTGAGCAATGTTAACGGGGTCTGACGGCTTAGCCTTGCCCATCGCCATCGCACTCTTCCCGCAGGTGTCCTCGGTGAGCAATGTTAACGGGGGTCTGACGGCTTAGCCTTGCCCATCGCCATCGCACTCTTCCCGCAGGTGTCCTCGGTCAGCAATGTTAACGGGGGTCTGACGGCTTAGCCTTGCCCATCACACTCTTCCCGCAGGTGTCCTCGGTGAGCAATGTTAACGGGGGTCTGACGGCTTTGCCTTGACCATCACACTCTTCCCGCAGGTGTCCTCGGTGAGCAATGTTAACGGGGGTCTGACGGCTTAGCCTTGCCCATCGCACTCTTCCCGCAGGTGTCCTCTGTGAGCAATGTTAACGGGGTCCGAGGGCTTAGCCTTGCCCGTCGCCATCGCACTCTTCACGCAGGTGTCCTCTGTGAGCAATGTTAACGGGGGTCTGACGGCTTAGCCTTGCCCATCGCCATCGCACTCTTCCCGCAGGTGTCCTCGGTGAGCAATGTTAACGGGGGTCTGACGGCTTAGCCTTGCCCATCGCCATCGCACTCTTCCCGCAGGTGTCCTCTGTGAGCAATGTTAACGGGGGTCTGACGGCTTAGCCTTGCCCATCGCCATCGCACTCTTCCCGCAGGTGTCCTCGGTCAGTAATGTTAACGGGGATTTGACGGCTTAGCCTTGCCCATCACACTCCTCCCGGAGGTGTCCTCGGTGAGCAATGTTAACGGGGGTCTGACGGCTTAGTATTGCCCATCGCAGTCTTCCCGCAGGTGTCCTCGGTGAGCAATGTTAACGGGGGTCTGACGGCTTAGCCTTGCCCATCGCCATCACACTCTTCCCGCAGGTGTCCTCGGTGAGCAATGTTAAGGGGGGTCTCACGACTTAGCCTTGCCCATCGCAGTCTTCCCGGAGGTGTCCTCGGTGAGCAATGTTAACGGGGGTCTGACGCCTTAGCCTTGCCCATCGCAGTCTTCCCGCAGGTGTCCTCGGTGAGTAATGTTAACGGGGGTCTGACGGCTTAGCCTTGCCCATCGCCATCACACTCTTCCCGCAGGTGTCCTCGGTGAGCAATGTTAAGGGGGGTCTCACGACTTAGCCTTGCCCATCGCAGTCTTCCCGGAGGTGTCCTCGGTGAGCAATGTTAACGGGGGTCTGACGCCTTAGCCTTGCCCATCGCAGTCTTCCCGCAGGTGTCCTCGGTGAGCAATGTTAACGGGGGTCTGACGGCTTAGCCTTGCCCGTCGCACTCTTCCCGCAGGTGTCCTCGGTGAGTAATGTTAACGGGGGTCTGACGGCTTACCCTTGCCCATCACACTCTTTCCGGAGGTGTCCTCGGTGAGCAATGTTAACGGGGGTCTGACGGCTTAGCCTTGCCCATCGCCATCGCACTCTTCCCGCAGGTGTCCTCGGTGAGCAATGTTAACGGGGGTCTGAGGGCTTAGCCTTGCCCATCGCCATCGCACTCTTCCCGCAGGTGTCCTCGGTGAGCAATGTTAACGGGGGTCTGACGGCTTAGCCTTGCCCATCGCCATCGCACTCTTCCCGCAGGTGTCCTCGGTCAGCAATGTTAACGGGGGTCTGACGGCTTAGCCTTGCCCGTCGCACTCTTCCCGGAGGTGTCCTCGGTGAGCAATGTTAACGGGGGTCTGACGGCTTACCCTTGCCCATCACACTCTTTCCGGAGGTGTCCTCGGTGAGCAATGTTAACGGGGGTCTGACGGCTTAGCCTTGCCCATCGCCATCGCACTCTTCCCGCAGGTGTCCTCGGTGAGCAATGTTAACGGGGGGTTGACGGCTTAGCCTTGCCCATCGCAGTCTTCCCGGAGGTGTCCTCGGTGAGCAATGTTAACGGGGGTCTGACGGCTTAGCCTTGCCCATCGCAGTCTTCCCGCAGGTGTCCTCGGTGAGCAATGTTAACGGGGGTCTGACGGCTTAGCCTTGCCCATCGCACTTTTCCCGGAGGTGTCCTCGGTGAGCAATGTTAACGGGGGTCTGACGGCTTACCCTTGCCCATCACACTCTTTCCGGAGGTGTCCTCGGTGAGCAATGTTAACGGGGGTCTGACGGCTTAGCCTTGCCCATCGCCATCGCACTCTTCCCGCAGGTGTCCTCGGTGAGCAATGTTAACGGGGGTCTGACGGCTTAGCCTTGCCCGTCGCACTCTTCCCGGAGGTGTCCTCGGTGAGCAATGTTAACGGGGGTCTGACGGCTTAGCCTTGCCCGTCACACTCTTTCCGGAGGTGTCCTCGGTGAGCAATGTTAACGGGGGTCTGAGGGCTTAGCCTTGCCCATCGCCATCGCACTCTTCCCGCAGGTGTCCTCGGTGAGCAATGTTAACGAGGGGTTGACGGCTTAGCCTTGCCGATCGCAGTCTTTCCGCAGGTGTCCTCGGTGAGCAATGTTAACGGGGGTCTGAGGGCTTAGCCTCGCCCATCGCCATCGCACTCTTCCCGCAGGTGTCCTCGGTGAGCAATGTTAACGAGGGGTTGACGGCTTAGCCTTGCCGATCGCAGTCTTTCCGCAGGTGTCCTCGGTGAGCAATGTTAACGGGGGTCTGAGGGCTTAGCCTCGCCCATCGCCATCGCACTCTTCCCGCAGGTGTCCTCGGTGAGCAATGTTAACGGGGGGTTGACGGCTTAGCCTTGCCGCGCCACGGGGTGTTCATTTCGTTTGGTGAGGTTCAGCCCGGGTCAGTATCTGCAGTAGAACTGCTATCAACCGAGCGACATATTCGTTTGACAGCGGTTTTCGGTTCATTGTGGTTCAAGTTCTGGGGCTGTATTCATAATCGCCACTTAGGCTACGCCACTAGTTTGTCGAGCGATTATCGGGTTCAAAATACATAAATAGTCACCCAAGGAGTGAATTTTCTCAATTAATAAAGTCCTAAATTGTATTGAAGAGGATTTCTTAATCATGAGCACCACCACAACGAGCTGGTGAGGCTAAGACGAAAATGCATTTTTCGTGCGTGACTTACGAGGGGATTATGAATACGGCCCCTGGACTATAACGAATCGGGACCTAGGCAAAAGTTCCGTTTTGGGAGCTACTGGTGTATAGGGAATCGGCGATTACATGTATTCTCAAATACCCTTTAAATTATCAGATTTTCGTCACATGCCCATCAGGCGAATTAGTGGTTGTTTTTTTATTACTTCAGATTAAGCGAATTAGTGGTTGTTATTTTATTACTTCAGATTAAGACTGAAGCAAGTCGGTTTTGTTCGGATGAGTATAATTATATAAAATTAAACAGTATAAGATATTCATTGCTTAATTAAATTACTTGTTTTAATCAATTATTGCTATTCTTAGATACGACGAAATGAAGTGGAGGCGAAACTGCAGGAAAACTCTCAGGAAGACGTTTTGTATTACAATAAAGGGTTGTGAAGGACTAGCCTGTTGCACTTCAATAAGAGGTTAAATTCTACATTGCCAACTCCATGTAAGTATGATAAACCACAGAGACCTGGTTTACAAGATAAACCCGAGAGGCCAAAATGAGCACATCTCATTCTATATTATAGCTTTAGATTAATGTTTAATAGAAGGATACTATTTTGTGGAATTTGTATGATATATATACGCCGTGTATGATAGATATACGCCGTTTATGATAGATATACGCCGTTTATGATAGATATACGCCGTGTATGATAGATATACGCTGTGTATGGTAGATATACGCCGTGTATGATAGATATACGCCGTGTATGGTAGATATACGCCGTGTATGGTAGATATACGCCTTGTATGATAGATATACGCCGTGTATGATAGATATACGCCGTGTATGATAGATATACGCTGTGTATGGTAGATATACGCCGTGTATGGTAGATATACGCCGTGTATGGTAGATATACGCCGTGTATGGTAGATATACGCCGTGTATGGTAGATATACGCCGTGTATGATAGATATACGCCGTGTATGATAGATATACGCCGTGTATGGTAGATATACGCCGTGTATGATAGATATACGCCGTGTATTTAAACAGTAAATAATCTGTAAATTAATCTATTGCAAAAAGTGTCGAAAAGTAAATATATTTACACCATTGATCATGCTACATAACTTGGAGTGAGCGTCTCGTAGTGAGCATCTCGGAGTGAGCATCTCGGAGTGAGCGTCTCGGAGTGAGCGTCTCGGAGTGAGCGTCTCGGAGTGAGCGTCTCTGAGTGAGTGTCTCTGAGTGAGCATCTCGAGAGAAATATACAACAACTACGTCATAGCGTCTTGGAGTGAGCGTCTCTTGAGTGAGCGTCTCGGAGTGAGCATCTCGAGAGAGGGTCTAGTCATAACGCCCTCAGTGTATTAAGGACGCAGCTGGAGAGGCTCAAGCATACGAGGCTGGTTACATATATATAGGCAGCGCTAGGGTTACAGTCACGTGGTCAGGTGGGGAGTCATTTGGTTCTTTGAGTTTTATCAAATAAACGTGATGATATGTTTCGTGTATTTGCAACATACTGAATCATTATCGAATCAAAGGTCTCGGCAGCCATCAGGGATCCAGGATGGCCGGTTGGTTGTATATTCAGGACGCTGTATGACCACTTTTGGTCATATCGCGTCAATGGGATTAGGAACCCAGGTTATACCCACTATGTATCATTGCGATGACATGTACTGGTCTCGTGTCACAGTCTGTAATGCCGCCAACCCCATTGCCGTTGTGGTTGTGACTAACAATAAATTGATATTGACACAAACTGAAGTGGTCTTCATTTTATCGTATAGATCAACTCAACTTGGACCTTGTAATTACAATTTTGTAGCTCGATCCGTCTCTCTCTGAAAGTGATGGGTTGATGGATATACACATTTTTGTTTGAGAAATCGAAATAATATTGGTGTAAGTAATGTTGCGGTATCATAATGTCTTCATGTATGCCCATATCAAAAGGGTCCCAATATTATCAGGATGTTGTACTTTATGATAGTAATTATGTAGGAACAGGTAGATATCGTGATGCGACAGAATAATTATGGTGAATAAGCCTTGGCATTGCAGGGCCGTTATTTGAAGGGGGATACCTCTTCC
The DNA here is from genome assembly GCA_964019135.1 of Arenicola marina. Lineage (NCBI taxonomy): Eukaryota > Metazoa > Annelida > Polychaeta > Arenicolidae > Arenicola > Arenicola marina. The sequence goes on from OZ025262.1 coordinate 33,142,801, forward strand.
GATCTCCGCGATTGGCATCGAGGAATTCATGGACATTCGCGGGAATTTCTTGGGGAGAATCGTTATTGGTACTGTTTGATGGTTCAACGCGAAGACACTCTCCCTGTATTGGTCTTTCCGATTTTTAGAATATGATCACTCACTTTCTTTGTGATATCACTTGTTGCATAACTACCCAATACATATGCCATTTATTATAAAAACAGCATTTTTATTGCTTTGCGCAAGAAACGACCAAGAAGATTAAATAACTTCGACCTGCATAAAAACTTCTGCGGTGATAATTGTGTAGCCAACGTTTTCTGTCACGTGGCCTGGGTTTCTTTCACAGGCTTAGCAACTCAGCAGGACAAGCGGGTATGTCAGTCGAGTCACAAATAATGTCACCTGCTATGTTTCCCCATTCTAGAAGACCCATTGCTTTCATCCCACACCGGTTTGGATAGCTTGTCGCCATCCCCGCTCTGTCTCCCCCACTCCCGCCCTGTCACCCTCGCCCTATCTCCCCCACCCCCGCCCTGTCTCCCCGACTCCCGCCCTTTCTTCTCCGCCCCGCCCTGTCACCCCCGCCCCGCCCTGTCTCCCTCGCCCCGCCCTGTCTCCCCCGCCCCGCCCTGTCTCCCCCGCCCCGCCCCGTCCACACTGTCCGTACATGATAAATATATGTGTACACTGCCGTCAACCCGGACTAACTACCGGAAGCGTACCTTCATATTGGCCAATGGCTACAAACTATGTGTAAGATACAGTGTACAAAGGTACTTTTGCTGAAACTAGTTTCTGTGACGTCAGAAACTATAGTTGTTCCGGTGAAGGTCGTGCATGTTTCGTTCTTCTTGTTTTAGATCCCATTCGCTAGGTGTCGCTCCGTTTCCTCCCCACTGCTTTCGGCCGGTGTGCGCGGGAAATTTCCAGTCTTGAGCAACGGTCAAATCAGAAAGAATTGCCAATGACGAACGTTGCGCACTGGGCGCTTAACCAACAGACTCGGCGTACCACTTTGAAATTTCGAGAGCGGATTCTTTCGTTAAACCGTTCACCTGATTATGTAATTAACGTCAGCTGCGGTAGGCACTCACGGGCTTGGAGTGGCTTGGCCTGTTCTGAGGGATTATATTGACAACAGCAGCAGTCAAGCTGGCGCGGAAAATACCACATGTGAAACACCGGTACAGGGGATCCATTTGTGTACGTACATATTACATACTTCATTTAATTACAGACATAATGTATGCGGATTGATTGCATCGTCATGATGAAAGCAACCTCACATTCGTAAGGTCGCAAGGTCATGCTGAGAGCTATCTCACATTCATAAGGTCGCAAGGTCATGCTGAGAGCTATCTCACATTCATAAGGTTGCAAGGTCATGATGAGAGCTACCTTGCATTCATAAGGTCGCAAGGTCATGATGGGAGCTACCTCACATTCATAAGGTCGCAAGGTCATGCTGAGAGCTATCTCACATTCATAAGGTCGCATCGTCATGCTGAGACATCCCTGCTGAGAGATATGCCTTGCATAATGATGAGAGATATCCCTTGCATCACGATGAGATATCCTTCGCATCATGATGAGAGATATCTTCTGCGTCATGATGAGATATCCCTTGCATCATGATGAGAGATATCCCTTGCATCACGATGAGATATCCTTCGCATCATGATGAGACATATCTTCTGCGTCATGATGAGATATCCCTTGCATCATGATGAGAGATATCTTTGGCGTCATGATGAGATATCCTTTGCATCATGATGAGAGATATCTTCTGCGTCATGATGAGATATCCCTTGCATCATGATGAGAGATATCTTTGGCGTCATGATGAGATATCCCTTGCATCATGATGAGAGATGTCTTCTGCGTCATGATGAGATATCCCTTGCATCATGATGAGAGATATCTTCTACGTCATGATGAGATATCCCTTGCATCATGATGAGAGATATCCCTTGCATTGTGATGAGATATATCCCTTGCATCATGATGAGAGATATCCCTTGCATCATGATGAGAGATATCCCTTGCATCATCATGAGATATATCCCTTGCATCAAGATGAGAGATATCCCTTGCATCATCATGAGATATATCCCTTGCATCATGATGAGAGATATCCCTTGCATTGTGATGTGATATGTCTTGCATCGTGATGAGATATCCCTCGCATCATGATGATAGATATCCCTTCATGTTGAGAGATATTCCTTGCATCATGATGAGAGATATCTCTTGCATCGTGATGAGAGATATCCCTTGCATCATGATGAGAGATGTCCCTTCCGTCGTGATGAGATATCCCTAGCATAATGATGAGAGATATCCCTTCATGATGAGAGACATTACTTGCATCACGATGAGAGATATCCCTCGCATCATGATGAGAGATATCCTTGCCTCATGATGAGATATCCCTTGCATCATGATGAGATATATCTTCTGCCTCATGATGAGATATCCCTTGCATCGTGATGAGAGATATCCCTTCCGTCGTGATGAGATACCCCTAGCATAATGATGAGATATATCCTTTTCATCAAGATGAGATATCCCTTGCATCATGATGAGATATCCCTTGCATCGTGATGAGAGATATCCTTCATGATGAGAGATATCCCTTACATCGTGATGAGAGATATCCCTTGCATCATGATGAGATATATCCCTTGCATCATGATAAAAGATATCCCTTGCATTATGATGAGAGATATCCCTTGCATCATGATGACATATCCCTTGCATTATGATGAGAGATATCCCTTGCATCATGATGAGAGATATCCCTTGCATCATGATGAGAGATATCCCTTGCATCATGATGAGATATCCCTTGCATCATGATGAGAGATATCCCTTGCATTATGATGAGATATATCCCTTGCATCATGATGAGAGATATCCCTTGCATCATGATGAGATATATCCCTTGCATCATGATAAAAGATATCCCTTGCATCATGATGACAGATATCCCTTGCATCAAGATGAGATATCCCTTGCATTATGATGAGAGATATCCCTTGCATTATGATGAGAAATATCCCTTGCACCATGATGAGATATCCCTTGCATCATGATGAGAGATATCCCTTGCATTATGATGAGATATATCCCTTGCATCATTATGAGAGATATCCTTTGCATCATTATGAGAGATATCCCTTGCATCATGATGAGATATCCCTTGCATCATGATGAGAGATATCCCTTGCATCATGATAAGATTTGTCCCTTGCATCTTGATGAGAGATATCCTTCATGATGAGAGATATCCCTTGCATCATGATGAGATATCCCTTGCACCATGATAAGATTTGTCCCTTGCATCTTGATGACAGATATCCTTCATGATGAGAGATATCCCTTGCACCATGATAAGATTTGTCCCTTGCATCTTGATGACAGATATCCTTCATGATGAGAGATATCCCTTGCATCATGATGAGAGATATCCTTTGCATCATGATGAGAGATGTCCAACATCCCATGCATCAGGCTTCATGGTCCGGATGATGCATATCCATCCATACACGCCCATAAGTATTCACGACAATTCATGACGGAAGAACGCCGACCAGACTTCATGACTAGGGAACGCAGACGAGACTTCATGACGAGGGAACGCAGACGAGACTTCATGACGAGGGAACGCCAAGAGACTTCATGACGGGAGAACGCTGACGAGACTTCATGACGAGGGAACGCCGACGAGACTTCATAACGGGAGAACGCTGACGAGACTTCATGACGAGGGAACGCCGACGAGACTTCATGACGGGAGAACGCTGACGAGACTTCATGACAAGGGAACGCCGACGAGACTTCATGACGGGAGAACGCTGACGAGACTTAATGACGAGGGAACGCCGACGAGATTTCATGACGGGAGAACGCTGACGAGACTTCATGACGAGGGAACGCCGACGAGACTTCATGACGGGAGAACACTGACGAGACTTCATGACGAGGGAACGCCGACGAGACTTCATGACGGGAGAACGCTGACGAGACTTCATGACGAGGGAACGCAGACGAGACTTCATGACGAGGGAACGCCGAGGAGACTTCATGACGGGAGAACGCTGACGAGACTTCATGACGGGAGAACGCTGACGAGACTTCATGACGAGGGAACGCAGACGAGACTTCATGACGAGGGAACGCCGACGAGACTTCATGACGGCTTGATTGTGTAGTGGATCCACTGACCATACCATAACCTTCAGAATGGTACACTTACCGCCTTTCCCTTGTCTCCCAATAAGACACGTTGTGTACGTTCATCCCGAGAGCCAGCAGATGAGGACGGACCGCCCGCACTAGAGCCTCTTCAAACCGCAGGATGGTGTCCTCCCTGGTGGCGCGTGCCACGTGGCGCCCCTGCCGGCAGCGGCCACCACGTGACTTGTCGCAGAGAGTGTTCCTGTAGTGACGCAGGTACCCCAGCGCGGTGCTCACCCGAGCCTCGTGCATGCTCCGCCGCTGCACGGATCTCATGCAGGCGTGGTTGAAGGCGATGACACACTGCATCGGGTTGATCACCGACTTCTTGTGGGTCGCTCGGCTCTTGTCAAACGGAAGTCGCTGGCGGTGACGTAAGAAGGCCAGTTCCGGTGCCTTGCTTAAATCCTCCCGAGGATTTAACTCCTTGTCAAACAGAAACTCCGTGTTGTGAAATGACCAGTAGTCAGTGTTCTGGGTCACATACTCCGGCGCAGAACTTCGGATTTGATCCAGCATGGAAGGTAAATCATTGGCCGCTGTCGGGTAGATGAACTCATCCGTGTCTATGACCATTATAGACTGGAAGGTGTGCATGTATCGGTACATGCAGTCAGTGGTGGTCAGACCGCTCCTTATACGGATATCGTCTCGGGAAGAGTCGAAGAGAGGGTGGCACTGCCGGACTTCCACGAAGTTTCCCGAGTCGTAATGACGTAATACCGACGAATCCGCGCCCGTCAGGCTGTCGTTGTAAATAACGACTCCGCCTACTCCCAGAATCCTTTGCATTTCCACCCACTCCACCAGGCGGTACGGATTGATATCCCAGTAGGACAGAGACGTGCAGAGGCCGAGAGCTATGGGCTGGACTGGCTTATTTGGTATTTCTACCGGCAGCCAAATAGATTGATCACCAATAAATGTGTTTAGAAACTTGCGATTTGCCCCTATAGTTAGCGTTATTTTTGTCTCGCCAGACCCACAAAGCGACAAGGGACAGTCGGCTAAATATCGCTTGTACTTCCCGCCGCTCAGCACCCATCGTCCCGGGTGGTCCAAGAAGGGAAATCGGGTGACTGGGGCTGTGGACAGTTGTTGGTCTCCAGGGAAACACTTGACGCGACATTGGAGAGTGACCTTGTCAGAAATGGTCCGACTGTCGCCGATGACGAGCACCTTGATGGACGGGGGGCCGGAAGGGCCAGCGCGAGTGTCCCAGAATGCACTGTACAAGTACATCGCCAGAGATTCGTTCGCTATGTGGACAAAACTCCCGTCATGCCTATCGCGGCCGCCATGATGGTGCTTCCAGACCCCGGCGTCAGCCAAAGAGACGCTGTTGTGGGATGTCAGGTCTGCTGACCTTGGGAAAGCCTCATCGCCACTTTGTGTGTTGGTCGCCCAGGGCCGGAAGGGGCCAACTTTGCCATTCGTCCACACCAGCAATAAAGCCAGGCAGGCCAAGCAGAGGAACAGCCACAGTCTGCGCAACGGTAGTTTGGTGGGAACCTGAAAGTGGAAGAGTTTGAAAATACCGGATGATAGGTCAAAGCCTTCATCGGGTCCTGATGCCGAATTCGTAACTTTTACTTATCAACAATACCAACCATCGATAACATCTTATATGGAAGCCCAAACGTGTCATTAAAGGAAAACCACGCTTTATTTAAAGAATTGCATGACAACATTTCCCCGTCTGGCCGCTTTAGGAGACAATACGTTACGCTTTAATCTGATCGAATGTCATGAATGTGTTAATTGCCGGTATTCCTAATTGTTGCTGCACTGAAGGTGTCTACATGTGTCATGACACAAATAATTGTTTACCGTCATTTCTGTTGGGGATAGAACTATGTACCAGATAGTGAGACTGACACATAAGGATTCAGAAAGGGTATGTTACTATCCTTCTAACACATTTCTTTTTTCCATATTTACTTCAAAATGACTGCTACAGGAAAATGATATGCAACTAATCAAAACCTTTACCTTGTAGGTATGAGTTTTGATGTCTAAGCTGAGAGTTTCCAAATGTTCCAACTTAGCGTTAAGTCCGTTTGTATAGCGTTCATACAGGTTTGTGAGTTTGGTAGAGGGCCAGTACCATATCTGCTAGAAAATATGCTTTTCGGACATAAAAAAAAGGAACCGCGTTACCCACTGAAAGGAACCGCGGTATATCCACTGAAGGGAACCGCGGTATATCCAGTGAAAGCAACCATGCTGGTGGCCGTATGTAAGGAGCCACGTGACCAACTGAAATGACCGACCCACATAATGTGCAAAGATATCTGCCAGGAGTCCATGACATTACTAGCCATTTCGGTCATATGTTCGATTCCCCTTGAGACCTGCCTACCTGTATTGCATTGAGATTCGTCATCGTCCACGTCCAATCTCGAGTATTGCTCACACACTGTCTGTCTTCTAATTTTAACCTGAATTGTGTTTATTCCATGAATGGTCAAAGCCTTTGCTCTTGACTGCTATTTCTTTCACACAAATCTTAGATACCTCCCACATTGAAGCTAATGCTTGGTTGGTGCGCCTCTGTGTGTCAATGCTTGCTGATATCGCTCAAGTATTACTCGTGACAGCGTGTTATGAGTATACCTGGCCAGAGGAGTTGCTCAGAAAAAAAGTCTTGTCACATGCTGTCGCCCAATCTGTCCGTTTCGATCTGCCATTGTGTCTCTCGTTCAATTTGATTGATCACTTTCCATCTGCTACCCCCATTACTGTACATCCATATTCATCAGTTAAACAATTTTGCTTTTATGTCGCGAAATCGACAATCGAGTAGATGCCAATCATGAGCAATAAGTGAGCTTCTCTGAAACAAGTGTCCACCACAACGGATGATGAACTGGAAGCTGGACGCCCGATGGAATGGAATGGAATGGAATGTTGGTGTTTTAGGCCACTTTTGTGCACATACAGGCTAAATTGGGCCAAGGAACCTCCCGGGACGATGAAGGATGAAGGAATGAAACATGCCCCAGATTAGGTGCCCGAGCCCGGATTCGAACCCAGGACCTATTGATCTGCGGTCTAGTGCGCTAACCACTACACCAGGGAGGCCCCCAGGGACGCCCGATGGAATGCTCCAGCAAAACAGATACACATCGCTCTTTAAAACAAGCGTAGATCACGAAATCCAACATTAGAAACTGAAATAGAGATCATAGGTAATTCTTGTGCAAAATAAGTATCGACATTCCTGATATCCTTCAGTAATCACACTAGAAACCATTTTTCTTCTCATGAATCCCACAAAACTCATCTTGCAAAGCGTATCCTATCCGTCAACAACGCACTTAACGAGATGTTCCTTGTTTTAAACACCATGGCAATATCGCCGTATATCATATCCTTTTAGTATCCAATAATTTGCACAATTGCAAATTATTCCACCTTCAAATGATACTGATCATCGGTATAAGGACAAATAATCCATGTAAAGTAGCCAACGCGCGTTGATTCGAAACACACCAACGGTTCCATTCTTGTAATCTGTAGACGAACTAAACTGACTTGTGGCTGCGACGGTTCTTCCATGTTAGAGCGAACCATTGATTCAGCTTAGCTTATGACTCGAGCCTACGTGTAAGTTAATGTCCGAGGAACACGACATTACCGGATAATAATGGAGTCCGAGGGCGAAGCCCGAGGACCCATTGTTATCCGGTAATGTCGTTTTCCGAGGTCATTAACTTATGTAAAATCCACGTCCTTATGACTCAAAGCCACTACACTACAGAAAAATAATGTCGTGAGAGAACAATAGAGTGACGTCATCAGTGGATTTTACCATTTGCTACAATAAGACACTTCGGTGGGCCAAAGATGGAAGACGGACCGGCTTCAGTCCGCTATTTTTTTGCTTTCGGAAGCGAGATGCAATGTACATTATAAAAAGACTCGTATTCCTGCCACGGGGAACAGGTGAGGCTCACCGTACTCTAAGTCAGAGAAGCTGTGTAACAGTTGAAAGTACAGCTAAACCCAAAGAAATACGCACTTTTACGTGTCCGACACTTGAAGGTTCTCGCACGGTTAGTTGCATAACTGTTTCAGTACTAACACGTGTTCTACAACCAGGGAACACTTCTCACGAGACATGTCAACATGAATTCGATGCGAATAATCATTCATCCGAATATATCATGTATTTACGACTGAACTGCATAACAACGATTCGAAGCTTATAGACGTCTGATTGCAGTTTGATTTTGTATCACCATGTATTAAACGAGATATGACTCAAATACTGCATTTCTTGCACTACTGAGCGTCGCGTCACAATGAGGTCAGCAGCTAGGGAAGCCAGCCGCTGGAGCAGACTACATGAAAATGGCGCGGCTTCTCGAGGTAGACCAGACATCATTCAGGGGCGGATCTAGGTTGGGGGGGGGGGGGGGGTAGAGGGGTTCCAACCCCCCCCATGGGAACTTGAACATAGACTTGTAAAAGTCGGGTTCTCCGAGCACCCCCCCCCCCCCGCCCCCCGATCGTACGTTTTCAGAGAGCACCCCCGCCCTCCGGTGGCAAAATTTCAGAGAGCAACCCCCCCCCCCTTTTGCAAATTCCTAGATCCGCCCCTGATCATTGGAAGTTGATATCAGTCAGCTAGGCGTCCAAGTAAAATAAAGTAAGCAATTGATACTGGACAGGGAAGTGGCCGAGATCCTCATGCTCTATTAGGCCCAAAAACTTCCTGGCTAAGATCTGCTGATAATGCATTTGAAGGGGCGGATTCAAGAGTTGGTGGCTCATAGTGATCCGTAATGGTACCCGCGCATGAATCACATCTTGAATAATCGGCGATGAATATTCTTTGCGATACCAAATACAACTATTTGTTATGCCGGCCGCTATGAATAGCTGCAGGATTTCAGCTCTTCATATTAGCGATGATCACGCGCTCTGTTTTGCTCACACAGTAGGCGTCATTTTCGGTTTGATTACAATTATAGTATCGCCTCCCGCTTGGTCAATCGCGGACACATCTCCAAAAAGGACTGCCGCCTGGTTTAGCGGAGACATATATATATATATATCTTTATTCGAACTCGTAGTTCAGCGTACATATACACACAGAATAAATACAACACAGAGAATGGGAATTAAACGAGATCAACTTTTTTTAAAAGAGAGTAAATGACAACCAACTAAATTAAACGTCAACGTTGCATTAGGGGCCTATGGTATACATAAATATTCGATAATCTCATTCAAATTATGTTGTTATATTATCCAATAGAGACAGAGGCGGTGTGATTAATCATGAGTGACTTAATTTCCGAGATGGTAAACGTCTTAATGTTATATTTACTGGTTTGATATTGATCACATATGTAGTTAAAACTTTTACGCTAAAAGCGAGTCTGGCACAGGTCTTTGCACACACATTTTCACTGGTCAAGATACTACAAACAAACGTCATGAGCCTTAAGTGTAGTTGTAATTCTACCGAATGATCGTTACATATAACAGGTAGTAGCAGGGAATGAGTTCGATACGGAAGATTGAACAGCATACGCACTTTATTCCGCCAGGCAGTGTAGTAACAACGACACGCCGGATTCGAGAAGTCCCATAGCTGACTACCATAGGCAGACATACAAAATGTCTTGAAAAGATTGTATTTAATTTGGAGGGACACGTGTTTAAATTCAGCTTGAAAAACATTCACCTTTCTGATAAATGCATTTAAGCAGTGGCCGACTATAGCCTTATCCCCTGGTGCACCGCCTACCAGGTTGCCTAAGTGTATGTCGGTTTGTTGTGCCTTAAGTACGGTGATCTCGAACTGGATTTGCGTTTCAGCCAGATCATCCCGACTGAATATCAACAACTGGCTCTTCTGCGGATTGAATTTGATGTCATATTCTTTAGGTATTCGCTAGCAATGTTTAGCATACGACCAAGAGCAGATCTGCTAGGGGCTAATATCACCAAATCATCAGCGTATCCCATTGCCCCGACAAGTCCCTGGCCCACGTGGCAACCAAATCCTGAACGTTGCAAACGTGCTATCAGTGCGTCATTATAAACACAATACAGTATGGGCGACATAACACCACCATGCTTCACTTCGTTGGTAACCGTGAATGGTGGACTTAAGAAATTTGCCCAACGCATCCTTACCTTCTGGTTTGTGCACAGTAATAGGAGGAATCTTGCTATAACGGGGCATATATTTCTTTGAAGATGTGTTTGAAACAACTTGACGTAAATGACTCAGTCAAACGCTTTACTTGCGTCTAATAATACGGTATACACATCACCTTCACCGTTCATGTAATATTGGATAACTTCTTTGTATACAAATGTGCACTGGGTGGTTGAGTGCCCCTTTTTAAAACCAATTTTTTTCTCGCAGGATTTGAATATATGTTCATTGCTCTTGAGAATAGCATGGTCTGGTAACTTCCCTAGCACACTACTAATAGCAATACCTCTGTAATTCGAGGAATTATTTACGGATTTATTAGAGCATTTAGATATTGATGATATTGTCGCTAGCAGCATACCAGCGGACGAGAATCCGTGAGTTAATAAACCACCAAAAAACAATGATAAATACGCATACAACCTTTTTGTCCCATGAATGACATGATCCGTAGAGTGTCCTTGATTACCATCCCCTTTACCAGCTTTTAATAGTTTGATAATGCTATGAACATCTTGAAGAGATATACTATGCTTTGCTTTGCATAGACCGTTGCAGCATTTTTGCTTAAGATTGCTATCAATCTCAGTGATTACTCTAGTCATATCAGATTTTTTGTATGAGACAGAAGTGTGAGACAGTGGAAGTTTTTACTAAATAACTGGCCAATAGCCGGTTCGCCTACAGCTTCATCGACACAGTTTGTAAAGCCACTTTTTTGTCTCTCTTTTGTCTGAGAGAAAAAGCATTTGCCAGCTTATTTGCAGATATCCGTTGCTTGTGTGTTTTAACATGACGGAGCGCCTAGTGATATTGAGCTCTGGTTTTGCATCTAAGATCGGCGAGAAGACCATGCCTCGGGCTGTTGTTTTCTCGCAAAATGTTATGCCATAACATACCACACTCTCTTCGCGAGGCAACCTCGTCGTTCCACGTGGCTGGCGGTCACCTCAAAATTTTATTGTGAGCTGCAGGCAAGACGGAATGTTCTGTAATTTGGAGGATAGACACTTGGGTATTAAATGAATCGGCAAAGCAGCGTTAGAGGCCAGGCTGGCTTCCTTTCACCTGTTATTGCACGAAGCAGTGATTGGAGAGGGAGTTCTGGATATGTATGGTACCGTTATCGTACGTGTAGATTCAAGATTCAAGATTCGTTTATTTGACCAAGTATGACGTAAATACAAACGAGAAGTGAAACAAATAGTGTCGACTTGGCCGGGAGACTCCAACTAAGACCTTAAAAGGTCGCTGGCGCTAGAGCCACCCAACATTGTGATTTATAAAGTTATACAGTTACACATAAACAACCAACAGATAACAGTAATATATATACACTAATATGTTAGGTATTCAATTCAAATCAAAAATACACCTCATATAAACAGCTTCAATATATATACTTAAGTTATTCAGACAATTAACTGACGGCAAATATAGCAATGTTCGATGTGACACTCGAAATCATAGTTAATTATTAAATTATCCTTAACATATCTCGCAAATGCCGGTAAGCTATGCGTATATATTTTGTTAAGAATAAGTGTTGAAGTTTCATTTACAACTTTAACGAGGCTATGTCGAATACAGTTAGTTGCAAAGTCGTGGAATACCATAGTAGTAGACAATCGGGAATTGAATCTCGTATTGTGGTGATGAATTTGATGGCTATGAACAATCGGTAACTGTGAGAAATAAAACGGTAATGTATCATGCTTCAGCTTGTAATAAAACAATATGCGCATATCATCCAATTTTAACAATTTCAGTTCTTTAAATATCGGTTCTGTGTGGGCGTTAAATCGACTTAGATTAATATTTCTGACAGCTCTTTTTTGCAGTCTGGAGATACGTTCAGCCTTATACCCCCATATAAAGATGCCATAATTTAGATGGGGTGATATCAGGGTGTTATAAATAGTGCGTAAAATGTGCCGAGGAAGGGTCCATTTCAATTTATTTAGAATCCCAGCAACTTTAGAGATTTTATTCGCGATCTTATCAACATGTTTATTCCATTTCATATGTTTGTCAAGGACGATACCAAGCATGTCAAAACTGTCAACGCACTCAATTTGCCTATTGTTTATAAACAAAAGATGGAACATTAACAGATTTCTGTTGTGTATGAAAGATCATGAACTTGGATTTTGCCGCATTCAGGGCAAGTTTGTTTGCATAGAGCCACTCACTAATTTTACCCAATTCGCAATTTATTACAAGGCTGGACTCATTAGGGACAGGAGTCATAGTACTTAACAGCGTGGTATCATCCGCATATATAATAAATTTGAAAATATCGCTAGCTGAGGATATATCATTTATATAGATAATAAAAAGTAGGGGACCAAGAATAGACCCTTGTGGAATCCCTGTTGCTATATCAGACATATCAGATTGAACATTTTCGATTTGAACATACTGCTTACGATTCGTCACGTAATTTTTTAGTAATTCAAGAGAACTACCGGATACCCCATAATGAGATAATTTAGATATAAGGACGTTGTGATTTATGGTGTCAAACGCTTTGGACAGATCTAGAAATATACTAACAGGAATATGTCCCTTATCCATTATTTGTAATATTTGCTTCGTACGAAATAATCATAAAGCTGGTCGGCGATAACTTTCTCTAGTATCTTAGAAAAAGCTGGAAGAATAGATATAGGACGATAATTCTCAATCAAACCTTCATTCCCTTTTTTATAAACTGGTACTACCTTTGCGATTTTTAACTTATCTGGAAACAAACCGGTTGACAGACACTAATTTATGATTATGGTAAGGGCTTCGCTCACCTCATATTTTATTTCCTTCAATAATCTTACACTAAGGTTGTCGTGACCAGAGCTTGATTTAGGTTTCAGAGCATCAATTATCTTTTCGGTACAGTCACGGTTCATAGCGTTGAAGTGAAACGCATTAAAAGGGGGATGTTTTAAGTATTTTTTAAATGACATATCGGAATTCTTGCTTAATCCTTTTACAGTACTTGGACCAATATCGGAGAAATAGGAGTTAAACTTATTTGCTAGTAATAGTCGATTTTCAACCAGCTGGCCGTTGATAGTGAATTTGTCAGGAAATTGTTTTTTACTTTTGCATTTACTTAAGATATCTTTAATAGCATTCCAGGTTTGTTTCATATCACCTTTGCATTCATCAAAGCGCGATCGGAAGTACTGTTTCTTGGCGAGGCTAATTCTTCGCCTAATTATTCTGTTATAAGTGCGTAAATTAATTTTTTTCCTGTCATGTTCAGATGAGTCAGGCGGGGTGGCTTTGAGTTGCCTGTAGAGTTTATCCCGATTGGAAATAGATTTCAATATACCGTTTGTAATCCACATGGACTTTTTAGGCTTGTGCTTACGAAATCTAATCAATTTTAATGGGAGACATTTATTTTTAGCTTTTAAGAGCCATGTTTCCAGAACATCAAAGTTACCATTTGGGTTGGCAAGTGGGCCCATGTCCATATGATTACACACATCGACAGATTGTAATTCCTCTTTAAATCGTGCTTTTGAGTCATTGTCAAGTGTTCTGATAGCTACCAATTTTGGCTGCGTAACTTTCACCTGATTAAACTTAAAAGACATAAAATATGGCATATGGTCTGAGAGTGCCGTGACAATGATACCAGCCTTCGAGTGCAACATCTTTGGAGAAAGCTTGCAGAAAAAGTTGTCAATCAACGTAGCTGTATATCTCGATAGTCTTGTGGGGAAAGTGATTTTGGGAATAAAGCTGCGCGCCATTACAGTGTCAAGAAATTCGCTGATCACTGTTTTCTCATTAATCCTGAGAAGGTCGATGTTAAAATCACCAGCTATTATCACTTCCCCATTGAGATTATCCAGATTACAGAGAACTCCTTAAACGTGTGATAATTTGCTACCAATTCACAAGGGGGTCTATATATATTACCAATTATAACGCTCTTTTTCATAAAATCACAAGATACCTCAATAAATTGACATTCCCATGCAGATGTTGTATCATGAGGGAATAAATATTTATAGGTATAGTCATCTCGCAGATAAATTAATAGACCAGCATGTTCACTACAGATTTTACCTTGTGACAATGTGCGAAACCCGCTTAACTGAAATTGAGATAGATCAGAGTCTGCAGAGAGCCAACTTTCCTGAATACATATTGCGCTTATTTCAACACCTGCATGGCACAATTCTTCCACAAATATTTTGAGTTCGTCAAATTTGGCCGACAGCGACCCACAATTCAAACTAATAACAACAAAAGTATCGGTACCAGCCATTTGCTTTGCCGATTCTTCATTGTCAAAATAAGGAGACGGCTGGATAAATTCTGGTTCTCCAATTTCACTGTCCACTATGTCGCCATATTGCGTAATATTTAAAATTTCTGTTAATGAATTTCTGCAAGAACCCCCATATAATCTCAGGGTGTCTTCTTCTATATTGTTATAGCTTACGCCTGACATAACTTCTCGTTGACAAGATTAATATGAGCCATTAGGCTGTTGTTGTACTCGTGATGTACAATAGAATAGATACAGTGATACCTAACAAATATGTGTGATATGTCAGTAGTACCCCAGGTAATTAACACGTATGCGAAGAACTTCCGCTTGTTGCCACCAGTGCTGCTCGTGATATCACGTACACAACTCTACCCCGTACCAGTTCACGAACGCATTCCGAATGAAACTCGTACCCATGAACCATATTTGTTTATTTTTTGTTCCCCAGTAGTTCTCGTGATATCAAGAAATACAGCTCGTGCCTGCGTACGTACGTCCGGTTAGTATACACACGTGAAATGTCTCTAGTTTTACGTGTACGGAGACGTGTCACACATGAGAAAGTGTCACGTGACATCACGCGTGAGGCACACGTGAACGGCGACACATGCACCCAGACAAACAGGTCTGGATGACGTGTCAGACACGTTCTGTCGTTACCGGGGCGTGACTCCGGCCAAACCTAATCAGTGCAAAACAGGTATTTACTGACGTTCGACGTCCTTTTGAAGTTTGGCTAATGTCGTCTGCACGGAGATATATCGGAATATCGCCTTAATAGATGCGATCACTTAGTCGATAATTTCAGTCTGCCCAGAAGCCACGTAAGCAGCAAAATGACACAAAAAACTGTAAAACTTGAACCGGGCTACCGGGATTACAATAACTAGTCGATAGCCGATAATTGCTGCTTTTATGATACTTTTAATGCAAAAGCTGGGCGGACCGAAAGCACTAGCTCGCTGGTCTATCAGAGCTCACTTCGTGGCTGGCCTTGCACAGCTCACTCCATGGCTGGCCTTGCAGAGCTCACTCTATGGCTGGCCTTGCACAGCTCACTCTATGGCTGGCCTTGCAGAGCTCACTCTATGCCTGGCCTTGCACAGCTCACTCCATGGCTGGCCTTGTACAGTTCACTCCATGGCTGGCCTTGCAGAGCTCACTCTATGGCTGGCCTTGCACAGCTCACTCTATGGCTGGCCTTGTACAGCTCACTCTATGGCCGGCTTTGCACAGCTCACTCTATGGCTGGCCTTGTACAGTTCACTCCATGGCTGGCCTTGCAGAGCTCACTCTATGGCTGGCCTTGCACAGCTCACTCTATGCCTGGCCTTGCACAGCTCACTTTATGGCTGGCCTTGCACAGCTCACTCTATGCCTGGCCTTGCACAGCTCACTTTATGGCTGGCCTTGCACAGCTTACTCTATGGCTGGCCTTGCACAGCTCACTCTATGGCCGGCTTTGCACAGCTCACTTTATGGCTGGCCTTGCACAGCTCACTCTATGGCTGGCCTTGCAGAGCTCACTCTATGCCTGGCCTTGCACAGCTCACTTTATGGCTGGCCTTGCAGAGCTCAATCTATGCCTGGCCTTGCACAGCTCACTCCATGGCTGGCCTTGCACAGTTCACTCTATGGCTGGCATTGCACAGCTCACTCTATGACTGGCCTTGCACAGCTCACTCTATGGCTGGCCCTACAGAGCTCAATCTATGACTGGCCTTGCACAGCTCACTCTATGGCTGGCCTTGTACAGCTCACTCTATGGCCGGCTTTGCACAGCTCACTCTATGGCTGGCCTTGTACAGTTCACTCCATGGCTGGCCTTGCAGAGCTCACTCTATGGCTGGCCTTGCACAGCTCACTCTATGGCTGGCCTTGCAGAGCTCACTCTATGCCTGGCCTTGCACAGCTCACTCCATGGCTGGCCTTGTACAGCTCACTCTATGGCCGGCTTTGCACAGCTCACTCCATGGCTGGCCTTGCACAGCTCACTCTATGGCTGGCCTTGCACAGCTCACTCCATGGCTGGCCTTGCAGATCTCACTCTATGGTTGGCCTTGCACAGCTCACTCTATGGTTGGCCTTGCACAGCTCACTCTATGACTGGCCTTGCACAGCTCACTCTATGGCTGGCCCTACAGAGCTCAATCTATGGCTGGCCTTGCAGAGCTCACTCTATGGCTGGCCTTGCACAGCTCACTCTATGGCTGGCCTTGCACAGCTCACTCTATGGCTGGCCTCGCGGAGCTCACCCTATGGCTGGCCTTGCACAGCTCACTCTATGGCTGGCCTTGCAGAGCTCACTCTATGGCTGGCCTTGCACAGCTCACTCTATGGCTGGCCTTGCACAGCTCACTCTATGGCTGGCCTTGCAGAGCTCACTCTATGGCTGGCCTTGCACAGCTCACTCTATGGCTGGCCTTGCAGAGCTCACTCTATGGCTGGCCGTGCAGAGCTCACTCTGTGGCTGGCCTTGCAGATCTCACTCTATGGTTGGCCTTGCACAGTTCACTCTATGGCTGGCCTTGCACAGCTCACTCTATGGCTGGCCTTGTACAGTTCACTCCATGGCTGGCCTTGCAGAGCTCACTCTGTGGCTGGCCTTGCAGGGCCTACTCTATGGCTGGCCTTGCAGAGCTCATTCTATGGCTGGCCTTGCACAGCTCACTCTATGGCTGGCCTTACAGAGCTCACTCTATGGCTGGCCTTGCACAGCTCATTCTATGGCTGGCCTTGCAGAGCTCACTCCATGGCTGGCCTTGTACAGCTCACTCTATGGCTGGCCTTGCAAAGCTCACTCTATGGCTGGCCTTGCACAGCTCACTCAATGGCTGGCCTTGCACACCTCACTCTATGGCTGGCCGTGCAGAGTTCACTTTATGACTGGCCTTGCGGAGCTCACTCTATGGCTGGCCTTGCAGAGCTCATTCTATGGCTGGCCTTGCAGAGCTCATTCTATGGCTGGCCTTGCAGAGCTCACTCTATGGCTGGCCTTGCATAGCTCATTCTATGGCTGGCCTTGCAGAGCTCACTCAATCGCATACTTAGGAACACCGACTTCTGCCGTATCAGACGCTTGGATAAATACAAACTAAAGGTGCAATGCTAAAAAATCTTGTCGGCCATTTTGCCGGTCATATTGGATTTGCGCCCAATTATATACATTTCCCTAAAACTTGATCCCTAGAAATATAGTTTATGCTAAAAACGTGATAGGTACATTCAGACTTAAACTTCCTTAACGTGATCTCCTCTGACGTCTCGGCATATAACATGACGACGGCATCTTGGCTCCCATCTTGAATTGTGACGTCAGTAACTCTTTTTTGTAAGAGTTCCAAATTAGGATTTGTACACTCAATTTTACTTTGGACTAGCAACATAGCTAAAAGTTGGTGAGCTCGACTTACCATCAATAATGACTTTATCTGTGTACTTCTCGGTCACTGGAAATCGGATTGAATTGTACGAGCTATTAGAGCGCGCTGTGGTTACCACCGTGACGAGTGGAGGTAAGACTCGGAGTGTCCTAAGTTATACAGGGCAGTCATGTCGGTCTTGCCTTGGTTCGTGTCGATTTCGAGAATAATTGGTGTTCAGAGGGTGAGACACCGTCAATGAGCACGTTATGAATTAATAATGCTCTAAATGACCCCTCGATCTGCCATTTCAATGAGATATGACAGCAACAGCAATAGATACGGCAGATATAATCGGCATGACTTTTATAAGCGACCTGCCAAATTCCATACGTAAGCTAAGTGTGATTTAAGAATAAGGCACAAGGAGCAGTATTCATAAACTACAGGTAGCTTACGCGTGGGATATGGCAGGCCGATACAGTTGCTGATATCGTGACCATTGTATATGCCAACTCTATTACTAGTTTCGTATCTAATTGGAACAAGACCGTATTGTTAAACCACACATAGCCTACGTATTGTTAAACCACACATAGCCTACGTACGGAAAACGCATTTTTGTCTTGGCCTCCCCACGACTCGTTGTGGTTGTGTTCATGGTCACGGAATCATATTCTATGCAATGTTAGTTGGGTTTCAATTAAGAAAATCCACGGCATGTGGTTAAACTACCGTTTGATTTTCAACCAGGTAACCGTTCGACAAATGTATCAGTCAAATTTGTTTCATTCTTAAGTTGTGTCGCATATATGGGTTCTTAAAGCACACTCCTGGCAGTATCGCTAAACCGTTAAACTGGTATGAACGTAAAACCGAATCGCCTGTTGAACATGATCGTAGAATATTACTTCGTGGTGGTTATGAAACACTGTAAATTTCTGATAGGTGTTTATGTACTCGAATACATACCGTCATACATTCCCCACTTTGGCAGCTCGTAACGCTGTATTCCAGAACGTTTTAATATACGAAAAACATGTAAATGGGATAAGAGGAAACTTTACATTGTCATTATCTCGGCATTATCGATTAGACATACGAATGGATGTTTTCTTTGCACGAAGCACCAATAACGTGTACGACCTTTATATAACATATTTATTGGAGGAACTAAAGTCAAATTCATAAATGGCGAAGACACACGTTTCGGCCCATATTTTCCGCGAATTTACCTCGATCACTCTCAAAATCCCTGACGTGAGAAAGTAACACTAGACCATTTTAATGGTACCAAACTTACGTTTGTAATGCGATGTTAACCTTTTTTATGAGAATATTTCTCCATGCTGACATTCCATTGGCAGAAAACGCTTTGTCGCCAAAATACTAAAACACGCGTTATAAAATGATGGTTGCCATGGCGCCGAACGTGCTTTGAACAATACATGCTCTATATTTATATCAGCCACGAGGATGCCGTGGCAACTATAGAGCCTTTTATTGTCTGTGATTTAGTCTATTTGCGAAAGTGTGTCTGCTGCAAATGTAGTGTCAGCATGGAGAAATATTGTTTGTGTCATAAAAATGGATAACATCGCTGTACAAACGTAAGTTTGGTACCATTAAAATGGTCTAGTGTTGCTTTCTCACGTCAGTGATTTTGAGAGTGATCGAGGCAAATTCGCGGAAAATATGGGCCGAAACGTGTGTCTACGGCATTTATGACTGACTTTAGCCACAGAAGTATTCACGGGTGGAGCGTTATTGTCTATGACAATTTCCTCCTTGAAGCCACATAAAATATCTCTGCTATGATATTTGCCTTCGCTAACGCCCCGTTTAATACCCAATTGTCGACCATAATGCATTTATTAAATATCAGATGTCATACAGAGATAATGCCACTGTTAGTAGGCAATTTTAATATCATACAGTGCGTTGCGATGCCCTCCCGAACAGTGATATGTATCAGTTTCACAAATTATTTCATTCAAAATTTCCAGTGCTCGCTCTCTCTGTTTAGTATAGTTATAATACATACATCCATGTAAAAACATGGTAGTGTATAAGGCCCCAATGTGCGTAGGCACTATGCACCCTAGAAGCTTTCAATCCTCACCCAGTTCCGAAATCTCTATCCAGGTCAATTTAACAGCAAGGAACTCCATCGTTTTGCTTTTGGTAAGTCTATGAACAGAGGCCTACTCCATGGGTGTTTTATTTGTCTACATTATCATGATTTCTTCTGTCAAACGTACTTGTTTACCAGCCTGGTCTTTGCTTGTCAACTTATCTGCCCCTCCCATTGTATGTGGGGAGTTCTCCATTTAATTCATCGTCACCTAGAAATAAATAATTTTGTTTGGTGATTTGCGATCACGACACCCCCTTGCCCCCCCCCCTATCTTTTGCTACACTCAGTATGTTCGTAATGATATGGACAAGTATAGTTCACCAGCAAGTTCTTGACTTTTTCCTTATAGAATAATTCTGAAATTCAGAATTAATTTTCTGTATCCGCGAGATGTTATTTGGCATGTCAGGAAACAAAACCACCCCTGCAGCACAACAAAAACAAGAAATAGACTCGCCCACGTTAACGCCCCTAACAATCCGTTGTTTATTGAAGCCACCCAATCAGAGGCCGGCTGTTGGCTGGCAGCAAGAAGTTCTACGCAGTCAGTCATTGGAACAGATGCCGACGAGCTTACTTCCTCCTCCTCACCGCCTCCGTTATAATACTTTTTGGTTGCTTTTCAGTTTTAATCATACCGCAATGAATTATTATATTGATCAGTATAGTATGGTTTGTACCGCGAGCACTTATAATTATTAACTCCCGTAGTAAACCGATGGATAATTATTTGATTAAAAGATAACTTATTTAGGAAGGGGGTGGGAGCGGGGGTGCCAGGGGTATTTCCTTTCCTCGGAGCGGACTTTTCATTTCACCGAAAAATGGGAATGAGGAAAATGTTTCTCCGTGTAGTGGGAATGAAATATCCGCCGACCGTCGTGATCAATGATTATTAATCGTGAACTGAGAATTTTAATAATAAACAACCGTGAATTGGGAAATCGCCAATTTATATCATGTATCCGCCCCTTCCATTGCATACAGGGAGTTCTTCATTTAATTCATCTTGACCTGGGAATAAATGTTCTTTTTATTCTTTATGATTTGGGAACACGACACCCATTCGTGCTCTTGGAGCAATGAGACAACACAGATACAAAATACAAATATATGAAAACATACGAAATAAAGGACTCAAGGCGGTGAGTGTGAAGAGACTGTCTTCTAGTTAGGTCTGTGTTCAGATCACCGCCCACTAAAACAAAATCTACATAAGGTGCGTCAATGACTTGCAATATGTCTTTGAGAATAGCGTCAAATAGGTCGGCGTTAGACCGATCGTGTTTTGTGTCGGTCGGCATGTAAACACTAGAAACGACAATAGAGAAATCACCGACTTTACATTGTATGGCATAAAGTCGGTTATTTGTTAAACATAGTCGTTTACTGGTAGCTTTTAACATATTTTTCTACGGTAAAAGAGAGTGAACAAGCAAAAAAGAATTCAAGTGGCTCTCATGAAAGCGTCCAAACTGAGTTTTAGTCAATCTTAATGAGTCTCCAGACCAAGTATCAATTTCGAAATTAGTTCATTTTAAATTTATGTTTTGCAACTAATTATTTTTGATTTGGTCAACAGAATAATTTCGATTCAGAAGAAGCTCATTTATATACATAATATTAATAATATTTTCTGTTTAACATTGTTGGCCATTGTCAGGTTAGTTGTACGGCGCACAGCGAATCGCTCACGAAAGCATGCCAGACCAGTCAAGCATAGAGCCGGTGTTCTTTCGGCTCAAGGATTACCTCGATAACTCGCCGGCGGGCAATCAGCAACCGCTTAACGCACACGACGTGTGCATGGCGGCGGAGAAACAGTGTGGACCGCGCACCATTGATGGAGCTCAGCTCATACGCGGTGTTTGGCGAATCTACCCACTGTCAAAACCTACCCGAGTTAATTTACTCGTGGAAAACAATTTACAAATACGAGGCCTCCTCATTTCTCTGCATGACAAGAACCCAAGCATAGGCAATGTCTCAATGAAACCAGGAAGCAGCAGCGTCAGTGAGAAGGTGATACTACGGGAGCTCCCAATATCGGTGAGCAATGAGGAGGTCGAGAAGTACCTCACAACAAACGGCGTCAGTCTCCGCACATCGGTGAGATATTGCCAAGAAAGAGACCCGAACGGGAAACTTACAAGTTTCAAGAACGGTGATCGGTACGTTTACGCCGAATCGCCAATCAACCCAGCCCTACCGCGAAACGTCGTCATCGCTGAAATTAGATGCAAAATTTTCCATAATGGTCAATTTCAAAAAGGTTGCAGAGCGTGCAACCAGCTGGGACACAAGGCCGGAGAAGCTGTTTGCCCCGCTCTAAACACTGAAAGGGACATCACGGTCTTCGCCGGTCACTTTCACCCAATGTCAAATTTCTACACGCATGAACTCATGGCGTTCGACCAAAAGTTCCACAGCGTCGAGCAAGCGTGGCAGTGGCGCAGAGCCTTCAATGCCAGCGAACATAACCTGGCCAAGAAAATCATGAATACAAAACATGCCGGAGAGGTGAGACAACTCGTGAAAAACCACGAAGGGATCACCGCTGATCCGAATGAGGATATGCAGATCATGGAATACCTCATTGGTATGAAAGCCAAGCAGTGTGACGACTTCACACACTGTCTGATAGAAAGCCAGAAATACATTGCTGAGGCATCAACGGATAAGTTCTGGGCAAGCGGCCTAAACCTCCAAGACACCATATCGACGAAGCCCGAATACTGGCCAGGCAGCAACAAAATCGGCACGCTTTTAGAGCAGCTCCGGGACAAGGTGATCAGGGAGGAAGCACAGGTACCATCAAAGGATGACAATCCAATCCAAGACAATACCGACGTTTCCCCGGACACCACCCAGGATACGGCCTGCCAAAGTGGGCAAATTGCGGATCCAGAGACCTCCCAAGTCTCCGAACGGGCAAGCAGACCGCGCAAGAGAGACGAGCAGCCCCCTATGCGGACCCACAGCAAATCAAAGGCCCGCAACGTAAAGGAAAACTCTGCACGATGTCACAGCCAGGGATGCTCGCCAACCACGCGAAACTTCAGTATGGCCGACTGGTGCACGCCGTCAAACAAACGGAAGACCTTAGCCGGTACCCCGCCAGCCGAATCTGAATGTAAACTCGCCAGAGGGAGCAACGACGACGGCTGAGTTCACAGCGCCCGTGGTCTTACATGGTCTAAAACGGTAACGACACCCCTCCATCCCTGCGGACCTACCTCTATGAACACTGGATTAATGGACAAAAACAATGTGAAACCTAGGATGAATTTGATATTTCATGACAAAAGATAAATACATGGGTGAAAATCTAAAAGGTGATATCGTGGCTTGCACCAGTCTTAATGTAAGAGGTTTACGGAAAAGAGTAAAACGTGAAAAGGTCTTCATGTTCCTTAAAAATAAGGGTGTTGATATCGCGTTTCTGCAGGAAACATTCGTCACGGATAGTTTCGTTGGTAAATTTAATAGAGAGTGGGAAGGAAAGGCATTTCATTCAGTAAGTGATTCTTCTCACAGTAGAGGCACAGCCATTCTAGTCAGCACTAAGCTAGATTTTGAGTTGATTAGTGCACATATTGGTAATGAAGGTAGATCACTGTTAGTAAACTGTGTGATAAAGGGAACAGAATATTGTTTGGTAAATGTGTATGCACCAAATGACGGCAAAGCTAGAGTTGACTTCTTCAAGCATGTACGTAATTGGATTCTCCAGAACTCATGCAATGCCTCTCAAACAGTGGTTGGGGGGGATTTTAACACCGTGGATGCCAGTATTGACAGAAAATCTGGTCATCTTGACCATAGCTCATCTGAATTTACTGTCTTTAAGAAAGTGCTAAATCTGGGGGATACTTACCGTTGTTTGAATCCTTTTAAAAGGGAATACACGTATATAGACCCTTCTCCTAGAGGTAATTCCAGTCGAATTGATTATATACTTGTATCCGCAGATCTAATGAAAAAAGCTAGGGCGGCAGATATTGTTCACGCGCCCACACCAGATCATAAGTCGATGCTTTTCAAGATCCGCATCTCGTCTAGCACCCGTGGGAGAGGATACTGGAAACTCAACAATTCTCTATTAATAAATGAATCTTATACAACTGGGATTATTGATATTTTAAATGAAACGATAGAAGAGTATCAGGATTATTGCTGTAAAAGAGATCTATGGGACTTGTGCAAAATTAAATTTAAGGAGTTTTCCATACATTATGGTATAATCCAAAGTAGAGTACGTAAAAATGCTGTGGAAAAGGTCGAGGAAGAGTTGAAGGTTATCGAGAGAGCCATAGTCCTTCATAGCTCTACTGACTTGATAGTCAAAAGAACCACACTAAAAGCAGAATACGATATGTTGATGTGTGATACCGCAAAAGGAGCTCAGATACGTGCCAGGGCAGAATGGATAGAGCAAGGGGAAAAAAAATACGTCTTATTTTCTTAATTTAGAAAAGTCTCGTCAATCTTCTAATAGTATAGACATGTTAGAATCACCGGACGGAACCCGTATGACAAACAAAGATTGTATCCTGAAGGAATTACATCAATACTATGATAGCCTCTACAAAAGCAGGTCTCCTGACATTAACCATGTAAACAGTTATATTGACGCCGTAAAGGTTACAAATGTATTGTCAAAGGAAGATCGCGATCTCTGTGAAGGATATGTGTCAGTGCAGGAATGTTCAAATGCACTTATGGCAATGAAACTAAACAAGTCTCCGGGAAACGACGGGCTCACCGTGGAGTTTTCTCAAGCATTATGGCCATACATAAAAGAATTGTTAGTTGAATCATACAAGGAATGCTATGAAGAGGAAATGTTGTCGGTTTCACAACGCACGTCGCTTTTAACGCTCATTCATAAAGGCAACTCTCGTGGATTACTTAAAAACTACAGACCAATCACGCTACCTAATGTTGATTATAAGATCCTGGCACAAGCGCTGGCCCGGCGTCTTAAATCAGTCATATCTAGTATCATAAGCCCAGATCAAACTGGTTATATACCAAAACGGTTTATAGGTTGCAATGTCCGTATGATGCAAGACGTTATAGATTATGCAAATCGTAAACATGTCCGTGGTATTCTTCTATTTTTGGACTTCGAGAAAGCTTTTGACAGTTTAGAATGGGATTTTCTACACCAGTCGCTAAAAAAATTTGAGTTTGGAAAATCATTCATTCAATGGGTCCGACTGTTATATAAAGATTCATCTGCACGGGTAAAAAACAACGGTCACTTTTCAAATTCTGTTAACTTGTCTCGCGGTATAAAGCAGGGCTGTCCACTCTCGGCGATGCTGTTCGTCATAGCTATTGAATTGCTGGCCATTAATTTAAAAAACAATAAGGGTATAAAGGGTTTCAAGGTTCGAATCAGACAGCAAGAGCACGAGCTAAAGGTATCCCAATATGCTGACGACTTGACACTACTCCTACAAAACGCCGAACAAATTACAGGGGTGCTCGATGAATTAAATGAATTTGAAAAAGTGGCAGGACTAAAACTAAACCTAGCAAAAACCATGTGTATGAATGTCGGTCCCAGCGGGAATAAAAAAGAGGTAACCCCCCACGGTATAGCAATATTGGAAGAGCCTGTGAAGTGTCTCGGCGTGTATATCGGAAATGATAGTGAAGAGTGTAATAATCTAAACTGGACTAACAAACTACTATCCATAGAGAAAGTCTTAAGTACCTGGAAAAAAAGGAAGTTAACACTCTAACGCAAGCTAACTGTAATAAAAGCCTTAATTATCCCAAAGATATCGTTTATTGCAACCTGCGTTGTAGTGCCACCCGACATAGTTAAGAAACTTAACAAGCTACTGTATAATTTTATCTGGAATAGAACGGAACGTATTAAACGTAATGTATTGGTGTCACCAAAAGCGTATGGCGGAGTGGCAATGATAGACTTAGACTCGTATATTGACTCCCTGAAAGCATAGAGGCTGATACGACTACTTGCAGATGAAAATAATGCAAATTGGGCTGTCCTAGGTAAAGGATATTGCGAGCAGTTTCAAACACCAATCGTTGACATGTGCTTCAGTGAAAAAAGTGCATTGCCTGAGTTATCCAAGTTGCCCACCTTCTAGTCAAATATCATAAGTGCGTACGCGAAAGCAAATGTTCGACCGAAGCCACAAGATATCGAAAGTTTACTTACTGAGTCTTTATGGGGAAACCAAAACGTAAGCGTAATGTTAGGTAACAGGAGTGTAAAAACATGCCTACTCTTTAATTCGTTTATTAAGGTTGGTATCACTAAAGTACACCATTTGAAATTCACAAATGGAAGTGTCGATGAAACCTACCTGTACCATATGATAAATGACCAGAGAGATGTACTGCGTCAAATCAAGTTACTAAAGAAAGCTCTATATCCATATAGAGATATAATGTTAAAGCTACGCGATGTCATGACTATTTTACCTTGTGTAACTACAGGCTCTATTACATGTTTAAACAATAATATCAAATCTAAAGACATATATAAAGCGTTAGTAAGCTGTAAGTACGAGGTTAAAAAACCTCTGAAGGCGTTAGGCAATTGGTCTCTGCTACCTGCTGAGGAAGATACATTGGCAGCTTTTAGTCGAAAAGTGATTGACATCACAGACTCTAAATTGTCAGAATTTAACTATAAGATTTTGCACAATATTTTAACTTGTAACTACAATCTGAAGAAAATGAAACTAAGAGAAAATGACTATTGTCCTTACTGTCGCGATTCTCATACCATACCTCACATGTTATTCTGGTGTGATTATATCAATAACATTTGGAAAGCTGTTTCATTCGTAATGTGTAGAACTGTTACACCAGCCGACATCGTAACTGGTTGCAACAGCTATATAGATAACTTTGGAATAACTGTATGCAGCTATATAATATACAAAATCTACCTGATACTTAACCAAAGAGAAAATAGATGTGTTCACTCCAATATCAATAAATTATTTCTGACTGAATTAACACAAAAAATTAACATATACAGGGTAACCAGGGTAACAAAAATTAAAAATATATGTAACTGGCTTGAGAAACTAAATATTGCATTGACGTAAACAATGTCTTTTCTTTCTTCATCATGTTTTATTGTTGTTGTGAATAAGTCAATTGGACTTGATGTACCTATGTACCGCACTTTTATGTTGAAATAATAAAAAAAAAAAAAAAAAAAAAACAACAACATAATATTAAGATATTCCCCCTCACCTTCCCTGGCCAAACGATAAGAACAACCACCTCAATTTCAGGGGCGGATCTAGGGTGGGGGGGGGGGCGACCCGGCCCCGGGCCCCCTTTTAGGGCCGAAATATAAACTATTTCACCATACTATTTAACATGAAAACCAAGACAGGCCCTCCATTTCCAGCATATCTGGATCCGAACCTGAAACCGGCACCCATATGCAGATTTTCTGCATCCGCCCCAAATCTTAGTGCGTGGTATACCTAACTCAAGCTGACTGAAAATGAAATGCCAAGTTTAGGCAAACACATTAATTATGAGTGGTCTTAATAAATCGTGAATTCCGCATTGACAATTCCGAGATTTACCATGTATTGTCCGCCTATCCATTTTTACAAATATAAGGTTCTCAGTCAATACATATTTGGCTGATGCCCTTGTCATACGTATATACCGATGTGCTACGCTTTCATACAGAGCGATATGTAATGTTGCAATCTTTTACGCCAACCTATTATAGGGTCGCGTGGTCTGTTCGCGTTTATTGACGATACTTTCCGCCAATTACTGCCGGCTGCGCGGCCAGCAGCTCTAATCACTGAGCTACAGTGACCCCCGGTAAACTAACCAGGACCTTCACACCTTCGATCCGAATGGCCAAAGTACAGTGGTGAACTCGAACATCCAATCTCACGGAACAGATCTCACGGGCTATATATATTTTGTTCATCGAGCAACGCTCCGTACGCTCTTCAATAAAATAAACGTTTTGTGCATGTTTTCCATAGTATAGTCGCGTAGCATGGTCGTTCTGTTATCAAATTATGTTATTATTATTTCATAAAGAGTATAGGAGTAATATACTAATGTGCGACCCTGATTGTACAAGTCAGATGTGACACGAGGTATGCGTTAGTCTGACCGGAGCTCAGTAACTGAGCATGGTTACTTTCTTTCCCCCCGATAATAACATTATTATTATATTTTATTTACGTTATTTTGTTTAATTAAAGCAAGGTCCGTGACACTTTAATTGACATAGGACGATCAGTTGTGGGTGTCACAGCGCCTGAGAACACATAGCTGGGCCGCCAATGGTGAGTCTATGATGGAATTGACACGCAGAGCTTTAGAGTTGGAACTGCAGCCACGAACCACGAAAACTACCTTGCGGCGACGCTA
The DNA here is from genome assembly GCA_964019135.1 of Arenicola marina. Taxonomy (NCBI): domain Eukaryota; kingdom Metazoa; phylum Annelida; class Polychaeta; family Arenicolidae; genus Arenicola; species Arenicola marina. The sequence continues at coordinate 33,171,399 of OZ025262.1, forward strand.
GTTAGCTTCGTAATCGACGCCACTGGTCGCGTTGCGCATCCCATGTAGGCTTGGGAATCCACGTCTGTCAGTACCTGTCAGCCTTTATCGCTACCTTAATTCTTCCATAATTAATTGGAGTAGTTTTCTTAAATTACGGGATAAAAGTAGCGCAGTGATGCATGTTAACCTCAGAGTCCAGCAAGTAGTACTCCGTAAAATATGCCACCAGGTGTCACGTGTCGATGACGTTACCGTTGGCTGTCATACCGACCTTGACCTCTCGCACCCCCGATGTGTCTTGAGGGTACTACATGCCCATAATGCATTTCCTACATGTACACACGCACGTACACCTTAGCACATGTATAGCTTCTTTCCTGATCCCTTCATTTCCGTCCATGCGGCCTCGGGTCACGTTGGGAACGCCCTTGGCGTACTTCTACAAGGTCAAGAAGCAACGACAGCTGGGCAATGATGGTAATGTATAGGATCTTTAAATAGTATATTTATTTAGCCCCGAATGGTGACAATGGCGTTTATCGGTCGCTGTCACAACATCATTTACTGGCCCTTGTCGGACAACAAACCCATCTTTCCGCGGTCCAGTCGGTCGCTGTAATTACATGTGTGCTGGTCAGTAACGATGCAACATCAGTAGAAATTACTTATAACCGCGGTCTTTGCTGTTCCTAATGAGTGATTGGTTGGGGCTCGTTAACCTAATAAGTGGCTATTTAATACACATGCGTGCCCCGTACATCCGTGGACACATAGCGGCACTGGCTCCTTATATTTATTCCGGCGTGAAGATGGGATTATCGGAGAAGTATAACCACGTTTTCTATGTCTTTGTCAGTTGTACTTGTCCACACATTAAGTTATGTATGTCTTAATGTCGATAAATGACAGGCAACATGGAGAAATAGAAAGGAACTGCAAAAGGGAAAAGGAACGAACATGCATTCTACAAGTGACTAGTGGCACAGTGCACAGATGCGGCCTAAAACATAAGCATGTTCATGCATTTTAGTGACACCAACACCCGCGGCAACAGGTATCGTATACTATCATAGTGTCCTGTTAACTGTTCGTTTAAAGACCTATGGTATATGGCTATAAAATACATAATATACATAATATACATGATGTCATTTATAACCGTTGTGTGATAACAATGATTAATTTGCTGAGAAGTACTCTTAGACCAAAGGACTTAGGGACATAAGGACATAACACATCGAGGCCAGTGCACTGCCCCACCCCCAACCCCACCCGGTTACCTTATGTTCTTTATAAAGAAGAGCATGGTATTTTTGTCCTGCCCGAACTTTCACCATTCCCACGGCGGGGCGCGAACCCATGAACTCTGGCACGTTTGCTGGCCTAACATTAAGAGCTCGCTAGACCAATTTCCATCGAGGACATTTCCTTGGTCGTGGTATGGGATAAAGTCCGTGGCACAGATGGACGAGCATGTTGACGACAGAACGTGAATCTCGCCTAAAACGCGTTGTGTGAGCGTGAGCAGGCACCGGGTGAGAAGACACGAGGTCAGTGATCCCGGTGTATTATACAGGGTCACGTGGGCATACCACAGGTGCGGCCTAATTGGGGCGATACCTGTTGTGAGAAGCACCAACCGGAGACACGTATTATATATAGCCTTCGTTTTCTACACGAAAAATAACGAAAAACATCTAGCCGTCGTCACGACCCGTTAGCACATCTATGTGTAAGCCACGACACCTAGCAATTGTGAGTGTCACTCACGTGCCTAGAAAGGGGCGGGAGGCCGGCTCGGCAGTGCCTTATAAAAGATCGAAGCGATGAGGAATGTCTAACTAATTCAAGTGAGACAAGTCCAGTAATGCCCTTAGTGGCCGAGTAGGTAGTGAGTGCGGTTATTGACTTGATGTTGTGACTCCGTCCTCCGAGCTCAGCGTTACATGATAGTCGACAAAGCCAGACATCTATTAGATACTATCAGATACATATACACTGATGTACGTTGGAGGACGTGACCAGTGGTTCCTCAATGTGGACCAGAACGCGTGTTTGCATACAGGTCGCAAATATATTGAATGGTTGTTTTTCATTATCATATGTATATATACTTTAGCTGATTTTATTATAAAGCATTTGTTAGAATGTAGGCACGCACATAAAATCACCTGAAACATGAAAGGATCTTTGATTTTAAAGGTATAATTTCCCTTACACTCCTTGCAACAATATGAAAGGCAAGGCAGGGAGGACCCACATCTCTGGGAGTTCCCCGACCTCTTGGCGAAAACAAGACAGAAGGGATCTTGATCCAACTCAAGTGCACATATTTGCACGGGTGGAACTCAAACCAAACGCCGGCTGTTTGAGCTGGCCTAGCAAAGGCTCCACGTCAAATGTAACCATCAGAATTATCCTCCATGCCCGAAAATTAAAAATTTATCGAAAAATCGAAAAAATATTCCAAATCAAACGCACCACATTTTGCATTACAATGGTTCCGTACCACACAAAATAATTTGGTATTTTGATTAATTAGAGGCCGTATTTCGTTCGAATTGGGTCTTTGAGTTCGATCAAGGTCAAAGGAGTGAAGCGCTTTGAACTTTGACCCGGGTTTTTTAAAAACAAATTCACTTAACTCCACCATTGTTGTCGTACAACAACGGAGTGTTTATATTTAAAAATGTTAGCAGCGGGAATGCAAAAATATCTAAGCAAACATCGAAACCCATTCATGACCCCAAATCACGAAGAGTAAATATCTTTATTCCCAGGTCACGACGAAGTAAATGAAGAACTCCCCGCATACAATGGAAGGGGCGGATACATGATATAAGTTGGCGATTTCCCACTTCGCGTTTATTTAGTATTCAAATTCTCAGTTCACGATTAATGAAAATCATTGATCACGACGGTCGGCTAATATCTCATTCCCAGTTCACGAACAATTATTTTGCCATTCCCAGTTTACGTTAAAATGAAAAGCCCCGTTCCCGAGGATCGGAATCCGTACGCAAATATCATATAAAAATTCTATAAAAAAACATCAGTCCAACATCAGCTCCGGCTCGGCTGAACGGGCACGGGCCGTTGGGCAGACCTTCACATCTCATGCTGCTAATGTTATTGTCCAAAGGATTGACTCAGCCGCTATTCGCACTTAGCAGCAGGCAACCGGTTCGAAATTCAATATGCCGCAAGGTTTCTTAAATGCGAAGTTTTAAATCTTCGAATATCACCTTATATAGCGCCGCGCCGTCGGCACCTCTTCATATATCGCTTGCAGGAGTCTCCTTACACAATATATTCCAGATTCCGTCAAACCACTCGTTCGCTTGTGGCAGAGAACGTAGCCTACGGGTGTTAAATCCAGAGCTCGTTGTTGTGCCTGCCGTCAGTTGTAAGGCCGGTATGGAAACTATTGAAACTCGATGGAGACTATGGAATCTCCATAGAAATTCTATGAAAACTCTATAGAAATTCTATAAAAATTCTATAGAAAAACTCTTAGAACTTCCATAGAAAAATCGATAGAAACATTTAGACTTAATGATCTTACCTAATCATCATCTTACAATGTCACTGTCACATGTGACTATCGTGCAATATAATTCTACCTTGTCGTTCTGTCATAGATCACTACATGTTTATCTCAACAGCACTTACTAGTATCGTGCATATTATTTCCCATAATTCACAAATTATTTATCTTACTGCTTCATGCATTCTTTATCACTGTTTCACATATTCACTATCTCATAGTGTTACATGCAAATACTTCACTGTTAACTTATTATCTGAATATCTAACTCCTTATCTCAATATTTAACTCATTATCTCCATATTTAACTCATTATCTCCATATTTAACTCATTATCTCCATATTTAACTCATTATCTCCATATTGAACTCATGATCTCAATATTGAACTGATGATCTCATTATTTAACTCATTATCTCAATAGTTAACTCATTATCTCAATATTTAACTAATTATCTCAATACTTGACTCATTATCTCAATATTTAACTCATTATCTCACTACTTCACATATTATTATACATTCTTATTTTATTAGTATTTTTTGTGGATCACTTCTCTGTCAGTATTCCCCAAACCACACTCTCACTGGTTGGTTGGGCGGACTTGTTGATCGCGCGATGACGTCCTGGCGAGCCGCGGTCGACATCACACAGAATACCGCACAGCGAACAGGCGCGCAGGGATATAAAGCCGGCCACCAACTTCAGCTCCGGTGGACAGATGTGCTTCTCTCCGGATAGCCCACAGGCTTTTAGGTTTTAGATTCAAGACACAATATACTTATTTGACATGACTGGTAATTGGTAATGTAAAAATTACAGAACATACTGCTTCAAACCCAAGTGGCGCTACAGCGTGTGTCACAAACAGCGTGTGATGCACTGAGGGGTTTGGCTTTAGCATAACACGCCACTCAATATTTCGCCCATGAATATCTCATTTTTCCCGATGATAATCTTCCATTGCACATAACGCTATATTACTATTCCCCATATCTCACTGTTACTCACATTAATATTTCACTGATACATATATTTCTATATCATATATATAGTAATGGATTAATTAATATAATATAGGGTAGCGCCCGAGCAGTCAGACACTAGGTAACTAATGAACCGCAAAGATGCTTTTCGGTGCGAAGCACATCTGGCAACACTGCGTTTTGGCATGAAAATTGCACTGAGTTTATCATCTTTCCCCACTTATAACGAAGTCATATCATTGCAATCATTATATCTAGGAGTTATGTTGACATATCACCTCATAACCGGTAGCATCTACTGCTCTGTTATAAATATCGCACAATTTTCCGTCGTTTTCTTTATTCCTAAGTCGTCGGACCACTAACTGCCTTTGTTCATGAATACCATATTGCTATACGTCCAGAGCTCCACCAATACCTTGCAGATGTAACGCTCGTAGACCAGTGTTTTAACCAGTTATATATTGCTTGACAAAATAACAGTAATCCCCCCCCCCCATATCAGACGTATAGCGTTCGTTGACAATTGCTCCATTCATTTCTTGCCCCGACATGTAACCATTGGGCTTGGTGACGGTGCGTTCATGATATAGCGAGGCATATGTTAGGTCTTGCGGTGGTGTCGCGCAGGCAAAACAGCACCTCGAGCAGAAACAAAACCATCTGCTCAGCCAACTTCCGGTGTGAGTGGTAACACCGCTCCCCTCGCGATCAAGTGAGACAGATCTCGTCTGCAGCGAGATTGATGGGGAGGACGAGAAAAGGCTGGTGCCTTGTCACTCCCTCCGCTGACTGGCGGTGCCACGTGACCGCGCCAGTCCAGGCTGGTCCCACGACCACACGCCCCCTACCGGCCTCCCCGTGTAGTGGTATGGTGGGCGGGAATATTGGTCGGCCACGTATACAGGAGGGTCGCTGAAACTGGCCCCTGCAGTGGTTTCCGGAGAAGTCGGAGTCAGGCTGGGGGTAGAGTGGAGGTAAGGGAAGGGGTTGGGTGGTGGCAAGGGGGGGGGGGGGGTCGGCGGAAGGAGACGCGTAGCCTAACAAGGGTCATTGTTGGCAGTCTCTGATATAAACCTTCTGCGGTCATTCCCGGGAAGATTGGGAATAGGGGGTGGCCAACAACAAGGGGCAAAGGAGGTGGGGGAAGGGGGGGGCGGTTGGAGGGGGGGGGGATGAGAGATTCGATTGTCAAGTCTCGTCTCCAAACACATGTCGTCAACTGTTGCGTATCGGGCTGTTAGACAACCCGGGAACAATTACATCGTGTGATTATGATCACATCCCAATTTGACTCGACGGACAAGGGATGAAGCGGGCAGAAAACGCGCATTAGGAAATGGTACAATTGTCGTTAGATATAGCGAACGGCTCGTAGAGCACGGCTATATGTAGAGCACGACTATATGTAGCGCACGGCTATATGTAGAGCACGACTATATGTAGCGCACGGCCATATGTAGAGCACGACTATATGTAGCGCACGGCCATATGTAGAGCGCGCGAGCGCACGGCTTTATATGTAGATCACGGCTATATGTAGTGCACGGCTACATGTAGAGCACGGCTATAGGTAGCTCACGGCTTTACGTGGAGGACGGTACGGTGCCATGCATATTTATGACTGATCACAATATTAAGCCATCCTTTCTGAGAAATAAAGCACTTCTATATGGAAAAATGTTTAAGAAGAATAATATTGAAAAATATTGTATCCAATCATGGTACTCAATCCCCAACCAGGCGAGACTGGTATTGCACTTCGAAATACACAAGTCAAGTCAAGTCATGCCAATAATCGTTTATTTAAGTGAATGCTTAAGAAATAACAAGTGGCATAAAGAAAACAAGGAACAACAGATTCATTCACATTATTGGGATACGCTAGTTAAGACCTGATGACCGCTGGCACTAGAGCCACCCATACAATTCAATTGGCTGATTTAATGAATGTAAAATCCAAGTGAATACAAATAAGACGAGTAGGAAAAAGGTACGATACAAACGTTGAGATGGTAGATATGAAGTACAATGTGGGGTATCATATAATAATATTGACAGATATAGTACAATGTGGGGTATCATATAATAACATTGACAGATATAGTACAATGTGGGGTATCATATAATAACATTGACAGATATAGTACAATGTGGGGTATCATATAATAATATTGACAGTTATAGTACAATGTGGGGTATCATATAATAATATTGACAGTGATAGTACAATGTGGGGTATCATATAATAATATTGACAGTGATAGTACAATGTGGGGTATCATATAAGCTTAATAATATTGACAGATATAGCAGTGCGGGATCAAATAATCATGCGTGTAACCACTGAGCATATGATTTTGAATACTGCATTACTGAATACGTCTGGGTATACATTGGGAAATGGAGGGAACTGAATATTTTTTGTGTAAACGTCATCACCATTGCAAAACTGTTTCATAACAAAATTAATCGGAAATTAATCAACTTTTTATGTTGCTGGCGTATTAGTAAAGCCAATCTCGGACCATTTCCCGTACTTCATCAGCGTACCCAGTCTCCAAGATAAACAAAAGGTTCCAAATATGATTACCATAAAAACGTACAATATGGAGTCAGTAGACGTATTCAGAAATGAAATAAAATCGCTTGATGTATACAATAGATTAGACAAGAATATAAACTCTGATCCGAATAATAATTATGATACTTTGGAATACCTTGTCCGAACGTCCAAAGAAAAAATCCTACCCACAAAAGTAGTCAAATTTTTTAACGTTAAGCATAAACAAATCGAAATGGATCTCCAGAGGGATTCTCAAGTCGATTAACTTTAGAGATAAGCTGTATAAAAGGCTGAAGACAACGCCGCAAACGTCGCCTATATATGAAACTCTCAAAATCAATTTACATACATATAATGGAATACTGCGTCGCATGATAAACGAAGCCAAAAAGCAATATTATAATGCAATCTTCTCTAGATGTAAAAGTGTCATGAAGCAAACATGGTCAGCAATTAAGGAGGTACTAAATCGGAAAAAGGCAAAAAGAGACCGCCCAGATATGTTTAAATAGGTGACCGAATGATAATTGATAAACAAGATATAGCAACCAAATTTAACGATTTTGTTGTTGGAATAGGACCTAGCCTTGCAACAGAAATGATCAGTCGTAACATCCATTATAAGACCTACTTAAACAATCCCAACCCACAGTCATTGCAATTTAAGCTGACTGAGTCACGGGAAATAGTGGAGATAATTGATAAGTTAAAACCAACATCTAGCTGTGGCCATGACGGTATATCAGTAAAATTACTGAAAGTGATCAAATTAGAAGTAGCTAGAGCCTTGTCGCTGGTAATTAATCAAACACTAACTACAGGGAAGTTCCCAGATAAATTAAAAATAGCTAAGGTTATTCCAGTCTACAAAAATGGTGACGAGAGCTCATTAAATAACTATAGACTAATATCATTATTACCAGCATTCTCCAAAGTATTTTAAAAGGCATTGGCGAACCAAATTCTTGACCACTTCCAACGCCATGAGCTCTTCAATAGCAGTCAATATGGGTTTAGGGTCAAACATTCTACAGAATTGGCTAACCTTGAGCTAATTGACCGAACAATGCAACATATGGACAATGGACAAATTCCTATAAATATCTATCTTGACCTGTCAAAAGCTTTTGATACAATAGACCACGAAATAATTCTATATAAATTGAGCCATTATGGCATACGTGGCTCAGCCCTGGAGGTAATGAGAGATTACTTAACGAATCTTAAGCAATATGTCGAAATTGACAACTTTGAATCCAATTTAGCTATACTAACAACCGGGGTTCCCCAGGGTTCCATCCTTGGTCCCCTCCTTTTTATCATTTATGTGAACGACATAATTTCGTCCAGTGATTTCTTTCAATTTATATTGTATGCAGACGACACTACATTGTTAGGCACTTTGAGCCCAGTAAGAACAGACCCATCCACATCCTTCAGTCTGTCATTAAATAAGGAACTTAATAAGATAAGCAACTGGTTAAATGCCAATAAACTGTCGTTAAACCCTAGTAAGAGCAAATTTATGGTCTTTCACTTACCTGGTAAGAAATTTGCCAAATCTTGTTATTAATAATGTCCAAGTTGAATGCGTGGATGAATTTAACATGTTGGGTCTACAAATTACTAAGCATATGAAATGGCATAGTCACATTGGTAGAATCTCCACTAAAATTTCCAAGACTCTGGGAATCATGAATAGACTGAGATATTCTCTGCCAAAACATGCCCTCTTAACGATATATAATACTCTAATTCTTCCGCATATAAACTATGGTATACTGGCTTGGGGATACTGTGGGGAGCGAATCTATCAATTGCAAAAAAGAGCAGTGAGAATAATAAGTCTAAGTAGATTCAAGGATCACAGTGAACCCCTTTTCAAACAGCTAAACCTACTAAAGTTAGATGACATTCACCGTTTGCAAATACTAAAGTTCTATCACAAGTTAAAGAATAATCTTCCCACGTATTTTACGCAGATTCCCATAACACATGGATACGAGATACACGCATACAACACCAGACATAAGGCACTGGTCCGTACCAATAGAGCACACCACGAATATGCCACAAAATGCATTAGACACTCCCCAATTGAAACTGTGAACACAGAGCCCGCAAGTATCTTAGATAAAATCAATACACACAGCCTGATAGGATTTTCCAAGTATTTAAAAGATGATATCACAAGTAATTATTCCGAGAATTGCACTGTACAAAATTGCTAGTCATGTCAAAGGTAAAGTAGTGCCTGTCCCATGGTTGGCCCTTAAATTAAATTAAATTAAATTAAATTAAATTAAATTAAATTAAATAAATCAAAATAACTGGATTGAAGCGCTTACACTCAATTGAGTTCCAATCTATCTTTCATTTATCACATATTTATGACACTTATTGTTTGTTGTTGGAAACGTTTAGTTCTGTGTCTGTTCTGTTCTGTTCTGTTCGGTTTCCATTGCTTTCCATCATATAATATTCTGTTTACCACAAATATAGGTGGCTCTGACCTTAATCAGAGTCTCCTGCGTCGAGCATTCTTTTTTTTTCCTATAATGTGCCAAATGAAATGTTTGCTTTGACGGAATAAATGAGATTGAATCTGAATCTGAATCTGAATCTTATGTTGCTAGTTATTTCGTTTTCCATTGTATGTAGTATTATAATAGTCGCTCAATGCGCTTTATTATCCGTCCCTAGGCACAGGTTTTTCCGCTTGGGTTTCATTCAGATTTCTCTGAGTGTGTCGCATGCTTGCGTGTTGCTGTTGAACACTATCGCATCGTGCGCGAATCTGTTCATTGCTCACAGCCTGCACTAATCACTCTCTCCTCAAGTCACGACATAATCATAGAGGGTGTACCTTAGGCGTCTCGTGCTACACTCGCACCAAGCTAAGACGCGTCTTCCGGTCTGAGTGTCCCGGATGTGCAAGGAGATAATGTCCTCTCTGGAGAAGATTGCTGATACGGCTTGACTGTTCCTTTTTGTGTGGCATTGACCTTCAGGCTAAATTGTGTCAGTCACTTTTGTTGCTATTGACGTCGCTACCGGTGTACTGCCGTTGGAGTGCCCCAATCGCCTCCTCCCCCCCCCCCCCCCACCGCCCCCTAGCCTTCTCCACCACCCGTCGCCCGCCCACAGGACGCCGATGGACGCCCGATGACGGCGGCGGCTGTGCAATAACATGTCTAATATGTGACCAGAGGGGTCAATCACAGACGGCGGCAAGACCATGGCCGCCGTGTAACCCCCCTAGAGACACCGTGGGTATTTTCAACTATACCCCTCCCCCTTGCCCCCCCCCTCCCTTGCCCCTCCCCCACTAGCCCCACCACACCGCCACGCCCTACCCCTGCTTCTACATGCCACGTCACCACCCCATGGCACGGATAGCGTTATTGGTGCTGGTCCTACACCAAGGGCTCAGGAACACTGCGACAACACGTGGGCAGTCCACCGTACGCACTGTGTCGCAATTTGTTGACTTCCTCACCGAGCATGACTTGGTTGATTCGTTTACTTCCCATTCGACCATTAGTTGCTCCTGACGTTCATAATTGGCCGTTCATAATTGATTTAATCCAAGAATTTATTCATGAGTTTTCGCCTGTTTTCCTTGTCTTGGTTCGCATCGACATCGTAGCCTTACTGACATGTCTGCGTTGAACCGATGTATTGTGTATCTGTAATTTATTTAGCTCAGTTCCCTCTTGCATGAATATATATCGGCTGGGAGATTGCTGTCTGAATATCTTTAAAATGAAACATATATATATATTGTTTTATTCGTATGGCTTGACAGGGCACGTAAAAAACAGAACTTCTTCTAATCGAAGATCAACTGTATAATGAACTGTACAATGAACTGTACAATGAACTGTACAATGAACTGTACAATGAACTGTACAATGAACTGTACAATGAACGGTACAATGAACTGTACAATGAACTGTACAATGAACTGTACAATGAACACAAATATATTTATAAAGAATATAAATTCATAGATAACGCGTTGACGTTTGAATAATTTATTATAAGTTAATAATTTGTTATTTATAACTTTTTAGTGATGGATCCGATTGTTGAATACTTTAGATAACAGGTTTGGACCAATTCCTTGGCTGGATACTTTCGCTGCCTATAAATTTTACTGCAGATACAAAAATAGCTTGTTGGGCAATCATTCCGATTACGCAATAGGGAAACTTCTAAGCTAAGCTTGAAATGGACTTATAAATACTGGTGCAATCCATGATCAATTTATACATATGTGTAGGTCATTAATATTCAAAATGCCTTCCTATATTGTTTATGCAATACCATGATAAGATTAATAAAAAAACTTTCTTCTGATCGTTTTCTTGACATTATATCCGTGGTAATCGATGGAATTAATAGAAACAATTCTTCTTCTGCTCGTTTTCTTGACATTATACCCGTAGTATGCGATGGTGTATTTTATGCCAACCAAGGTTACTAAGGATACCACCCAACTGCATCCGTCACTACGCCCAGTCGGACCCAATGTATATCATCAGCTAACGAATGACTGCTGACATGTATGCAGCTCCGGTCTGCAGGTGAGCCCTTACGTCATAGAGGTGATCGTAATTACAGCGTGGGCAGCCAGCAGAGACAAACAGGTCACGTGATGTCAGTGTGAGGCGACCGCGGTATTGTGACTGTTGTCTTTGTGTGTGAGTGGGGGGGGGGGGGGGGGGTGGCGAATGTTTTATCCACAGCTGGGCTGTAAATAGAAATACATAGAAAAGGCCAATTCGTCATATTTCCCATGAGAAACTAAAAGACAGGGAATGTGAGGTTTTGCGCCCCTCCCAGCAACCCCCCCCCCCCCCCCCACCTGAGGGGAAACTCTCCCTGACTGCCCAACAGGGCCTAAATCCTGTTTTTCACCGCCTTCTAGTCCTCTACCTTAATTACCGCACCCCTCCCCATCGCCCTCCCTCCCCAGCCTTCGAGGACACCAGCCCCACCCACCCCCGTACACCTTCCCCAGACCCCCCGCGCAACGCCCTTTTCCTTTCCGATTCCAGTCACCTCGAATATTTACTGACCTCGCCATAGGTCGAGGGTGGGAGGGTGGGAGGTTGGGGGGTGACGCGTCGGAGCCCGGGCCCTCAATGAGCATCCACCTCCTGCCCTTTCATCCCCGCCCCCGCTCCGACCCCTTCCGCCCCGGCCGACCCCCCCCCCCCCCCCCCCCGCCCCGCCCTCATGGCCCGACGAAGACGATCCACTGGAGCCATCTGATTGCTGATCGCTGAGTTGCCA